>CM028669.1:85288464-85993623 GCA_016760335.1 Gastrodia elata | reverse complement strand
TCTCACATGGTTCTAAGCTTTCATACACTCAAAATCTAGCATCCAACCTAAGGTGAGCTAAGGAGCACAAGACAATTAGATCTTGGATTATTTAGTTCTTTTTTTATAAACACATCAAGATTAATTAGATAGAAATTTCTTAATAAGGCATTTAAATCACAAATACATTATGCTTGAGGGAAAGCATTCATACATCAATATTACATCATGCAAAATGGGACTTCATCCGAACCCTCCCCAAGGGGAGTTTAGCTACTCATTACACAAGAAAA
The DNA here is from genome assembly GCA_016760335.1 of Gastrodia elata. Lineage (NCBI taxonomy): Eukaryota > Viridiplantae > Streptophyta > Magnoliopsida > Asparagales > Orchidaceae > Gastrodia > Gastrodia elata. The sequence goes on along the minus strand of CM028669.1, from coordinate 85,993,351 downwards.
TAAGGAAGACACATACATAGCAAAAGACCTTTTCATGGTCACAAAAAATAAAATACAAGATTGAGTTTAGAAGATACTAGGAATGCTCCGTAGAAGTTCTCCGGAATTCTTCTTCTCCTTCTAATTACCTTCTCCTTAGATTGCTAATGCTGTCTTCTTCCTCTTCTCCTTTTGCAAAAGCTTGCCTTGCCACCCTTGGGAAGTTCTCTCCTCCTTTAGCTTTCCTTCTTACTTAGGGAATTTTTGCTAAAATTGTGAACCCTCCTCTAGTCAAGAGGAGGGGTATTTATAGGAATGGGGGGCTGCATGCTCCTCTCCTCCATAAGCAACCAGAATTTCCATTAAAAATGTTAAATTTATCATTGCACTAATTTTTAATTTAGGGTGGGATGACAATAATCTCATTTTTTTAACCACAACATCACCTCAAAGCTTACAAAAATGGCTGGTGCAGGGTATGATGGCTGGATACAATATTCAGGATAGAGGTCATGTCTCCAGCCGCATTAAATGCATTGCCTGGGAAAAAATTCGGCAGGCCGCTGCGCGCGGTAGCGCTTTTTGTGCGGCAATGCGTAGTTAAAATAGGTTAACATTTGATATAATTCAGTCCTACTATGGTCCTAGGGACCTTAAAATACAAAAACCGAGAAGTTTTGGCAATTTCGGCCAAAACTGTACAGTTTTTATGAAATTCTGGGTATTCTGTAATTTCAGGCTCTGAAGTGCCCTGTAGTACTTTTCGTGCGGCAGTGCGTGGCTAAAATATGTTCACATTTGATATTATTCAGTCCCAATAGGGTCCTAGGGACCTTAAAATACCAAAACCATGAAGTTTTGGCCATTGCAGGCTTTTCAAGCGGTAGCTCTTTTCGCGCGGAAGCGCTTTTCACGCGGAAGCGCTTTTCGCACGGTAGCGCGCGGCTTAAATAGATTCACATTTGATATAATTCAGTCCCACTAGGGTCATTGGGACCTTAAAATACCAAAACTGGGAAGTTTTAGCCATTTCACCCAAAACTGGGCAGTTTTTAAGAAATTCTGGGCATTTTGCAATTTCAGGCGCTGCAGCACGCTAGAGCGCTATTCAGTCCGACTAGGTTCTTAGGGACCTTAAAATACCAAAACCTTGAAGTTTTGGCCATTTTAGCCAAAATTGGGCAATTTTTAAGAAATTATGGGCATTTGTAATTTCAGGCGCTGCAGCGCTTTTCGCACGGCAGTTTTTCTATTTTTTGAAGGGATGAAGTCACAATAATGTAATATAAAATAGGTATAAGTAAAAAATGTGTGCATTGGTAGAGATGAAATGAACATTGTAGCAATAATAATATTTTCAATTGAGTCACTAAGGTGGTTGAGTCACTAAATCTTTAAATATTTGAATTTTTAATGCTTGATAATAGGTGATGGGTTCAATACATTTGGACTTTAGAATAAAGACATGGTTTAGAGACTCTTAGAATTGTGCCATATGTGCTCCTTCTTATAAATCACAAAGATGAAAAAATTAAACGAGAGATAATTTTCTTCATCCTTTCTCATTTTGCTCATTTGAGAGAGATACTTTTCATCATCTTTTTTTTTTTCATTAATATTTTATTCTTTTCAATTTTTTTAGGGAGAGACATTTCTCTTCATCCCTAACATCTTTGTGATCATAAAGTCCTACGGGAGCCTAGCACACTCCATTTAGAATCCATACCATAGTTTTTTAATTTTAAGTCCTAAGCCTTCCCCCACACTTAGTTCAAGCACTTACTTAAAATTTTCGGAGATTTAGATTTTTCTCCATTCATTCATCACTATCAACATTTTATTGCTTATAATTCATTTAATCATTTTTGCTAAGCATTTTTTTACTTATATTATCTTTGAATTTTTACATTTTTGTGATTTTCATTGCTTTTAAAAATTCTAAAAAGTTATGTCAATTAAAAACAACTCATAAATGTGGGAATATGAAAATTCATAAATTGAAATCTCAAAATGAAAACAAATAACATAAGGATAAAAAGAAAAATTGAAAAAGAACAAATACAACATAATTAATTATCCTCGTCTCCATCATCGTCTTCCTCCGACACATACGCCGTCTCGGTGGGGTAGCGCGTCTCCGGTATGGGTGCACCGACGGGAGGCCTTGGCAACATGGAGGCGTCCGGTCCGCCATGCAAATTCCAATCATCGAACAACATCCCGAGGGCTTCATGAAATTTAGATTGGAACTGGCACTGTTGGACGTATTCCTGTTTGAAAAACCCCATATCGGTAGCCAGAGCCTTACTAAGCTCCGCGTTTTGATTGTGGAGGCGCATCAAGAGTTGGTTTATAAGACGCGAGTCAGAAGGTGCAGATGCATCCCCCTTTGGGCTCCTTCTTTTCTTGGGCATTTTATGTTCACTTGCTCGGACGTTAAGGTACGAGGGGTGCAGGGCGATGCTAGGAGGAACAATGGCGTCAGAGGAGAGGATTCTTACCCCTTGGGCTTTGCATAACCCAAAAATTAAAGACCCGAAGGCCAATGCTGCGCATGAACCTTTGAGAGCTTTCCAAAGCTGCTCAAAGATTATGCTTGAAATGCGGATTTCGCCCGCCATAATCAATGAGCACAAAAGGAGTGCTCGGGCACGGGTCACTTCAGTTAAGTGACTCGTGGGCATGACATAGCTAGAAATGAAGACTAGCAATGCACTACTCGTCTCCGTTAATTCGGAGCGAGGAATGTTGGCTAGTCTCCCTTCCCACTTGGTGTCATCATTGACGATTTCCGCAACAAGAGAGCGGGGGTCAAAACGAGAGTTCAAGAGATCAGAGTATGAACAAGAGCTTACCTCCTCTAACCCATAGAATTGCTCTATTTAAGTAATTCTTAGGGTGACACCCTTTCCCCGATAGAAGATTCGCTACCCGGATGCGTCAATTGCATTGGCATACACTTCCTGGATGATCGTCGTGTATGTGGGAGCTCTCTTGGTCACAAACTCTTTCCATCATCTAGGGGTGACCTGTTCATGAGGGATGGGGTAGGCAACGCTGAAGCTTCTCTTCGAGATCAACTTTCGTAGGGAAGTGTTGGAGGTGAAACGGTGCTTGGCCTTCGCCGAGGAGAACCTCTCCGTGTTGAAAGTTCCTCCGGATGAGGAAGCTTCAACATCCTTCCTAGCAATTGCTTTCTTCCCGGAATACATTGCTTTGGATGAGAGTTTTAGGATGATCAAGAACTCTAAGAAAATAAAGAGAAATTTCCGCTGCAGCGCGCTGTAGCGCAAATTTTTTTTTTTTTTTTTGGTTGCCTCCCAATAAGCGCTCCATTTAAATTGGGCATTTCAGCAAAACTGGGCAGTTTTTAAGAAATTCTGGGCATTTTGCAATTTCAGGCGCTACAGCGCGCTGGAGCGCTATTCAGTCCCACTAGGGTCCTAGGGACCTGAAAATACCAAAACAATGAAGTTTTGGCCATTTCAGCCAAAACTGGGCAATTTTTAAGAAATTCTGGGCATTTTGCAATTTCAAGTGCTGCAGCGCGCTTAAGCACGTTGTAGCGCTTTTCACACGGTAGCGTTTTTGACACGATAGCACTTTTCGCGTGGAAGCGTACGGCTTCAATAAGTTCAGATTTGATATAATTCAGTCCCACTAGAGTCTTAGGGACGTTAAACTACCAAAATCGTGATGTTTTGGGAATTTCAACCAAAACAGGGCAGTTTTTTAAAAATTCTGGGCATTTTGCAATTTCAGGTGCTGCAGCGCATTGAAGTGCGTTGTAGCACTTTTCGCACGGTAGCGTTTTTCGCGCGGGGGTGCTTTTCACGCAGCAGCGCGCGAAAGCATTTTTCGCGCGGCAGCGTGCGGCTTAAATAGGTTCAGATTTGATATAATTCAGTCCCACTATGGTCATAGGGACTTTAAAATACCAAAATGGTGAAGTTTTGGGCATTTCAGCAAAACTGGGCAGTTTTTAAGAAATTCTAGGCATTTTAGAATTTCATGGGCTGGAGCGTGCTGGAGCACTATTCAGTTCGACTAGGGTCATAGGGACCTTAAAATACCAAAACCTTGAAGTTTTGGCCATTTCAGCCAAAACTGGTCAGTTTTTAACAAATTCTGGGCATTTGCAATTTCAGGCGCTGCAGCGCTTTTCGCACAACAGCGCCCTGTAATGCGCTATAGCGCTTTTAGCGCTGCAGCGCGCTGTAGCCCTTTTCGTGCTGCAGCGCGCTGCTAAAATAGGTTCACATTTGATATAATTTATTCACACTATGGTCCTAGGGACCTTAAAATACCAAAACCGTAAAGTTTTGGCAATTTCACCCAAAACTGTGCTGTTTTTAAGAAATTCTAGGTATTCTGTAATTTCAGGCGCTACAGCGCGCTGAAGCGCAGTGTAGCGCTTTTCGCGCGGTAGTGCGCGGCTAAAATAGGTTCATATTTGATATAATTAAGTCTCACTATGGTCCTAGGGACCTTAAAATACCAAAATCGTGAAATTTTGGCCATTGCAGCGCTTTTCGAGCGGTAGCTCTTTTCGCACGACAGCGCGCAGAAGCACTTTTTGCGCGGTAGCGCGCGGCTTAAATATGTTCACATTTGATATAATTCAGTCCCACTAGGGTCCTTGGGACCTTAAAATACCAAAACCGAGAAGTGTTGGCCATTCCAGCCAAAACTGGGCAGTTTTTAAAAAATTCTGGGCATTTTGCAATTTCAGGCACTGCAGCGCGCTGGAGCGCTATTCAGTCCGACTGGGTTCCTAGGGACCTTAAAATACCAAAACCTTGAAGTTTTGGCCGTTTCAGCCAAAATTGGGCAGTTTTTAAGAAATTATGGGCATTTGCAATTTCAGGCGCTGCGGCGCTTTTCGCACGGCAGCGCTATATAACGCGCTATAGCGCTTTTCGTGCGGCTGCGCGCGGAAGCGCTTTTCACGTGGAAGTGCTTTTTGCGCGGTAGTGTGCGGCTTAAATAGGTTCACATTTGATATAATTCGGTCCCATTAGGATCTTAGGGACCTTAAAATACCAAAATCGGAAGTTTTGGCCATTTCAGGCAAAACTGGGCAGTTTTTAAGAAATTCTGGACATTTTGCAATTTCAGGTACTGCAGCGCGCTGGAGCGCTATTCGGTCCCACTAGAGTCCTAGGGACCTTAAAATACAAAAACAGCGAAGTTTTGGCAATTTCAGCCAAAACTGGGTAGTTTTTAATAAATGCTGGGCATTTTTCACTTTCAGGCGCTGCAACGAGCTGAAGCGCGTTGTAGCACTTTTCGCACGATAGCATTTTTTGTGCGATAGCGCTTTTCGTGCGGTAGCGCTTTTCGTGAAGCAGCGCGCGGTTAAAATAGGTTCACATTTGATATAATTCAGTCCCACTATGGTCCTAGGGAACTTAAAATACAAAAACTGAAAAATTTTGACAATTTCAGCCAAAACAGTGCAGTTTTTAAGAAATTCTGGGTATTCTATAATATCAAGCGCTCCAGCGCACTGTAGCGCATTGTAGCACTTTTCGCGTGGCAGCGCGCGGCTAAAATAAGTTTACGTTTGATATAATTCAGTCCCACTAGGGTCCTAGGGACCTTAAAATACCAAAACCATGAAGTTTTGGCCATTGCAGTGCTTTTCGAGCGGTAGCTCTTTTCGCACGGCAGCGCATAGAAGCACTTTTCGCGCGGAAGCGCTTTTCACGCTGCAGCGCGCAGCTTAAATAGGTTCATATTTGATATAATTCAGTCCCACTATGGTCCTAGGGACCTTAAAATACAAAAATCAGAAAGTTTTGGCCAATTCAGCTAAAACTTGGCAGTTTTTAAAAAATTCTGGGCATTTTGCAATTTCAGGCACTGCAGCGCACTAAAGCACACTATAGCACTTTTCGCTCGGTAGCGCTTTTCGCGCGATAACGCATCTCTAAAATAGGTTCAAATTTGATATAATTTAGTCCCACTAGGGTCCTAGAGACCCTAAAATACCAAAATCGTGAGGTTTTAGCAATTTCGGCCAGAACTGGGCAATTTTTAAGAAATTCTTGGCATTTTGCAATTTCAGGCGCAGCAGCGCGCTGGAGCGCCTTTCGCGTGGTAGCACTTTTCGCACGGCAGCGCGTGGTTAAAATAGGTTCACATTTGATATAATTCAGTCCCACTAGGGTCCTAGGGACCTTAAAATACTAAAATCGATAAGTTTTGGCCAATTTAGTCAAAACTGAGCAGTTTTTAAGAAACTCTGGGTATTTTGCAATTTCAATAGCTGCAGAACGCTGAAGCGCGTTGTAGCATTTTTCGCACGGTAGCGCTTTTCGCGCGGCAGCGCGTTTCTAAAATAGGTTCATATTTGATATAATTTAGTCCCACTAGGGTCCTAATAACCTTAAAATACCAAAACCGTGAAGTTTTGGCCATTTCGGGCAAAACTGGGCAGTTTTTAAGAAATTCTTGGAATATTGCAATTTCAGGCGCTGCAGCGCGCTGGAGCGCCTTTCGTGCGGTAGCACTTTTCGTGCGGCAACGCGCGGCTAAAATAGATTCACATTTGATATAATTCAGTCACACTAGTGTCCTAGGGACCTTAAAATACCAAAATTGTGAAATTTTGGCAATTTCAGCCAAAACTGTGCAGTTTTTAAGAAATTCTAGGTATTCTGAAATTTCAGGTGCTGCAACGCGCTGAAGTGCACTGTAGCACTTTTTGCGCGGCAGTACGCGGCTAAAATAGGTTCACATTTGAAATTATTCAGTCCCACTAGGGTCATAGGGACCGTAAAATACCAAAATCGGGAAGTTTTGGCCAATTCAGGCAGAACTGGGCAGTTTTTAAAAAATTCTTGGCATTTTGCAATTTCAGGCGCTGCAGCGCGCTGGAGAACCTTTCGCGCGGCAGCGCGCTGCTAAAATAGGTTCACATTTGATATATATTAGTCCCACTAGGGTCTTAGGGACCTTAAATTACCAAAATCATGAAGTTTTGGCCATTTCACCCAGAACTGGGCAGTTTTTAAGAAATTCTTGACATTTTGCAATTTCAGGCGCAGCAGCGCGCTGGAGCCCCTTTTGTGCGGTAGCGCTATTCGCATGGCAGCGTGCAGTTAAAATAGGTTCACATTTGATATAATTCTGTCCCACTAGGGTCCTATGGACCATAAAATTCTAAAACCGGAAAGTTTTGGCCAATTCAGCCAAAACTGGGCAGTTTTTAAGAAATTCTGGGCATTTTGCAATTTCGGGCGCTGCAGCTCGCTGGAACGCTTTTCGTGTGGTAGCGCGTGGCTAAAATAGGTTGAAATTTGATATAATATAGTCTCACTAGAGTCCTAGGGACCCTAAAATACTAAAATCGTGAAGTTTTGGCCATTTCAGTCATAATTGGGCAGTTTTTAAGAAATTCTTGGTATTTTGCAATTTCAGGCGCAGTAGCGCGCTGTAGCGCCCTGGAGCTCCTTTCGCGCAGTAGCGCTTTTGTGCAGCAGCGCGCGGCTAGAATAGGTTGACATTTGATATAATTCTGTCCAACTAGGGTCATAGGGACCTTAAAATACCAAAATTGGGAAGTTTTGGCCAATTCAGCCACAACTGGGCAGTTTTTAAGAAATTCTGGGCATTTTGCAATTTCAGGCGCTGCAGCACGCTAGAGCGCTATTCGGTCCCACTAGGGTCATAGGGACCTTAAAATACGAAAACCGGGAAGTTTTGGATATTTCAGCCAAAACTGAGCAATTTTTAAGATATTCTGGGCATTTTGCAATTTTAGGCGCTGCAGCGCTTTTCGCGCAGCAGCGCCTCTAAAATAGGTTCAAATTTGATATAATTTAGTCCCACTATAGTCCTAGGGACCCTAAAATATCAAAACCATGAAGTTTTGACCAATTCAGCCAGAACTGGGTAATTTTTAAGAAATTATTGGCATTTTGCAATTTCAGGTGCAACAGCGCGCTGTAGCGCCCTGAAGTGCCTTTCGCGCGGCAGCGCACAGCTAAAATAGGTTCACATTTTATATAATTCTGTCCCACTAGGGTCTTAGGGATCTTAAATTACCAAAATCGTGAAGTTTTGGCCATTTCACCCAGAACTTGGCAGTTTTTAAGAAATTCTTGACATCTTGCAATTTCAGGCGCAGCAGCGCGCTGTAGCACGCTAGAGCACCTTTTGTGCGGTAACGCTATTCGCGCGGCAGCGCGCGGTTAAAATAGGTTCACATTTGATATAATTCTGTCCCACTATGGTCCTAGGGACCTTAAAATACTAAAACCGGGAAGTTTTGGCCAATTCAGCCAAAACTGGACTGTTTTTAAGAAATTCTGGGCATTTTGCAATTTCAGGCGCTGCAACGCGCTGGAGTGCTTTTCGCGCGGTAGCGCGTGGCTAAAATAGGTTCAAATTTGATATAATATAGTCCCACTATGGTCGTTGGGACCCTAAAATACTAGAACCGTGAAGATTTGGCCATTTCAGCCAGAACTGGGCAGTTTTTAAGAAATTCTTGGTTTTTTGCAATTTCAGGCGCAGTAGCGCCCGGGAGCTCCTTTCGTGCAGCAGCGCACAGCTAAAATAGGTTGACATTTGATATAATTCTGTCCCACTAAGGTCCTAGGGACCTTAAAATACCAAAAACGGGAAGTTTTGGCCAATTCAGCCATAACTGGGCAGTTTTTAAGAAATTCTAGGCATTTTGCAATTTCAGGCGCTGCAGCACGCTGGAGCGCTATTCGGTCCCACTAGGGTCATAGGGACCTTAAAATACCAAAACCGGGCAGTTTTGGCCATTTCAGCCAAAACTGGGTAGTTTTTAAAAAATTATTGACATTTTGCAATTTCAGGCGCAACAGCGCGCTGTAGCGCTGGAGCGCCATTTGTGCGGTAGCGCTATTCGCGCGGCAGTGCGCGGTTAAAATAGATTCACATTTGATATAATTTTGTCCCACTATGGTCCTATGGACCTTAAAATACCAAAACCGCGAAGTTTTGGCTAATTCAGCCAAAATTGGGCAATTTTTAAGAAATTCTGGGCATTTTACAATTTCAGGCGCTGCAGCGCGCTGCAGCGCTTTTCGCGCAGTAGCGCATGGCTAAAATAGGTTCAAATTTGATATAATATAGTCCCACTAGGGTCCTAGGGACCCTAAAATACTAAAACTGTGAAGTTTTGGTCATTTCAGCCAGAACTGGGCAGTTTTTAAGAAATTCTTGGCATTTTGCAATTTCAGGCGCAGTAGTGCGCTGTAGCGCCCTGGAGTTCCTTTCGCGCAGCAGCGCGCGGCTAAAATAAGTTGACATTTGATATAATACATTAATTTAGGTGCCACATTATACATAACTCTAAATCATAAGAAATTACATAGTTCCAATCCTAATTGTGCTTGAATCAGTATGTTTCATGATTATAATGTGAAATTAATATCATTCATCATATGTTAAGAGTACATACATATAATTAGTATGTCCTAAGAGAGATGTAATTGGACACTTATGTTGTTTAACTGCACTTATCCCCGTGTACAGGGATAGAATATATATCATTTTACATTTTATTCTCTCTAACTAAGATGTCTAAATCTTAACTTATAATAACATACTTAGGAATCAAATTGTTTGTCCTAAATTGAACTGTACTTATCTAATTACCTAATATAAGACTATAACTATATAGATCTTTACAGGGCAAACAAACTAATTCATTAAGTCAACTATAAATTAAGGTCAAACTATAGATATGTACTGCATTCCCATATCATAATACTAGTATTATCATTGGATTTAATTCTAAACAAACTATCTAATATCCACGGATTACAAAGCTACAGAAGATACATTGAAATACCAATGGTTTAATGCTAAGCTTTAAGGTAATAACATCGAAGTCCTTCAAAGGGACTTAATATCACAAGAATATAAATATAATCTAATTTTCATTGGGCTATTACTACCACAAGAATGTAGGATTCATCCTTAGAGTTTACATGGTAATCTAGAATTCTACCTTAAAATGTCACAAATAAGATTCCCTGCCTCAATAATTTAGTTTAACTAAAGTCCTTTTCAATCATATTATTTAACTTTATATTTTAAGGCTACTAAAGTTCTAAGTTATAATAACTATTAGATGAAAGTTTTAATATTGAAATAATAATCAAGATAAGTCTTAACTCATGCAAGAGTAAATGCAATACATACTTATTAAGTAGATTGAAAGATAAAAATAAGAATGCAAATCTCATTTAAATTATAAGAGCTAACCTTCTAATTCATAAAGTAAGTTCTTAAACCTGGAATTTGATTGTTTGAACAATCAATATCTTTTATTAAACAACTAAATAGCATTAAGCATGCTAATTCTCTGATTTAGGAGAAAATCAAAAAGATATAAAGGGTTAGCACTTAATTCTTTAAAGATTTAATAGTCTATAATGTAAGATTAAGTTCAAGCAATAATTAAATGTTATTGATTAATTCCTTATTATCTAATGAAGGTTTAGGTGGTAAGTAAGCTAAATTTAATTGAGTAGAATACTTAATATTAACTACTTAGGATTTTGGATTAATTAATCATGAATAATAAATAAAGTATCTAAGACTGAAATATGAAACTACCATAAGATTCTTTATTGTCTAAGGAGTTTAAAGGTACCAAAAATGTTAAAATCAGATTACAAATGAGACTAATATTCACTAATCCATATTTTAGGTGATTAGTGAATAATTAATAAAATAAATCACAAAAAATGAATATACCTTCATAATTAAATTCTAATCAACATAATGAAGAAGCATAAATCTTAAACATGAAATTTGAATATGCAAACCTTCTAATAATCACTAATAATGCTTTTGGATAATTAAGGCATAATTAAAAAATCATCCACAAAAAGTAAAATATTATTATATATTATTAATCAACACATTTTTTTAATCAAAATAGTATATAAGATCATCTAATTTGGATATAATTTGACTAAATTAAATAAAACTCTAATTTCAATGCATTTTCCTATAGTTCGAACTTTATCTTAAATAAAATCGAATCGTATAATGTAAATTTTTCCATTTGGACTCTATCAGGTCGATCAAAACCCAACGGGCTGGCGCTATATGGGACGGTGTGGGTCGGTCAGGACCCAACGACCAGCTACTGTTGAACAGCGTGGGTCGCGGGCTAGCTTGACCCGCACTATTTGTCTTCGCCTCAACGAAGACCCCAACTCCAGAGCGATTAGGGAAAGGAAAATATATAGATTCTTAGGTGCTCCGACCACACTAGGGCCCAAACTCGATCGCTACACGGCCACTGGACTGAGACGCGTTGAACACACCAAGAAGCCCCTTGTGGTCAGTCGGGGTTGCCCGAGTCTTGCTCACTCGAAGCTCCTATTTAAGGTTTACTGTTGATAGATAACTCTCTCCACAGAGACGACGACACAACTCCTTCTCCATCCTAAAATGATCATGGTTTCAAGGCAAAGTGGAGCCCCACACCAACTCGGTCTGGGACTGGCCAGATCAGTGGAGTCTTATTAGGGCTAGGGCTCTGTACCCCACTATACAGGATGGAGCCGATTGCTACTCGATCAGGTTCGATCGAATCCAATCGACAACATCAATCAACTTAGAAACTATTAAAATTGACAATCAAATCGTCACATGGTGAAGTTAGAGGCTCGGTACACATCGAGAATGAGTGTACCTGATCAGGGAAGACGTTCGCCGAGCTGTGGGTGTTCAGGAGCAGGCTAGGGGCTGAACACCAATGCTGGAGCTTCCTTGAGCTGCCGGCTAGCTTCTGGGGATTTGAACACTAAGTCACACTCACTGCGGTTGGGAATTAAGATAAGCACTTTGTCAGGTCATCAGACAACATTAGGGAGAAGGAAGAGCTGGGGAATTAGGGTTGCTTATAAGAAATTGTACAATTATCGTCTTATCTTAAACATTTAAATACGTGCAGTTTTTATTAGGACAAACAACACAACCCCAATGTGTGTTATAAGTTAGGGTTTGAACCCCTTAGTTTGGCAGAACAAACTATGAAATGATGTTTATATTCCAACTGTATGCGCAGGGATAAGTGCAATTAAGTAACATAAGTGTCCAAATTCACCTTTCTTAGAACATGATAATAGTATGTAAGCATTATTAACATATGATAAGTTCAATTAGATTCACAATTTGATATTGAAATCAATTGATTAAGGTTAAGTGTAATTAGAATTTGATAAATATGTAAATCAGACAGCTTTATGAGTAATTCCTGAATAATGGGATATTTGAGTAACCATGCACATTAGGATGTGATGGAATAAATAGTTAGATCACAAAAATGAATATCTTTTCTAATTTTTGGATTATGGTTATTTAATTTTTTTTTTAATTTTTGCATAGCATGAATCGCATAAACATATCATATCATTAGTAGTGCGATACCACACCTACGATCTATTAGCGATGCGATGGCACACCTAGGATTTGTTAGCGATGCGATAACACTCCTATGATCTGTTAGCGGTACGATAGCATACATAGGATCTGGATGAAACAAACATCAAGGTTATATATGATATGTTGTGCATCATTATCAGATGCATATTCAATGGCATACTTAGTGACATATCATGTTTAGCATATATTGCAGATCACTTTCAATTTTTTATACAATTATCATTTTCTCTTCAGTTATGTTGTTTAATGTACTTTAGTTATATTTTCAATATTATTCAATTTTTTTTTGCAGTCTTATTTTTAGCAACTTTTACTTTACAATTACAGCTTCACTCTTAGTTTTATTCATTTTCAATTTTTATGAATTTTCAAATATTCTTGAAAGGTTTGTTTCTTCTGTGAAACAATAATGATATCCTAAAATGATAATAATTTTCTTATAAGTTAAATTGTACTTAGAGAAGTTAAGTAAGTATGCGGCTTACAGAAAGAAATTGTTGTCTTAAATTTCTTTTGCCCGTGTTTAATTAAATATAATAAATGAGTTTTTTTATTCTTCTATATTTACTGTATTGCATGTGAATAGATAAATGTGAAAATTGTCTAAATATTTTTTCTTTATTTAGTGTACTGCTGTACTATATATGTCAATGACAAGATCTTGCTCATCTTATAATTAGTATCACGGACATCTTGTTTAATATATGTGATACTAATGACGACCACAACTTAATCCTAGTTGAGTTAGTGCTAACTCGACGACGATTAGGAGGCAACTATCACAGTTGGTACCAGAGATGTCCTAAGAGGCATCTAGGATACTAACATGTGAGTTATTCTTGAGTAATGATCCATCTCGTCGCTAATTGGATTCTCTTTGCGCATAGCGACAGGGTGGGACATTACAGTTGATATCAGAGAGAATCCATAAGGTAAATTTCTAAGAGTGGAGGTTTAATCATAGGAGAAATTGGATGGCTGAAAATAAATTAATTTAAATTTGTTCTCAAATGAGGTAAATTCTTGTGGAAACCTAAAGATGTAGTCCTAAAGATAGTTTTAAGGGAAAATCCTAAGATAATTTCATTTTGTTTTGAACAAAATAGGCTAAAAATGAAATTTTAGACTTTCTTGAAATTAATTAGTTACAGACCACAAAATTATAAATTGAATGATCCTGGTGATAAGTATCAGTGAGAGGAATTCATAGACACTAAAATCAGCTAATTTGGTTAAGTGGTTGGCTCAAATTTGGCTCTCGAATGGACTCCAGCTCGGGTTCGCCAAATCTCGCATGGTCCGGTTAAGTTGAACCGGCCAACACGTTTTAATATTTAATAAATAACAGAAATCACTATTAGTGATGACAACATCGGATCCGACGCTAGATTGGAGCCGTCCATTTTAGCGGTACGGAATTGCAACCGTTGCATCACCATTATGCGCTAACGTCATCTAATGCATTAGGTAAGGAATTGCAACTGCTGAGATAATTTTCTAAATTTTCCTTCTAAATATTAGAGAATTGTTTAAAGGATTTAGTTTGCATTAATTAATAGCATAAGCTTATTTAATTATGCTTATCAACCTTTAGTTGTTATATTTGCATCACAATTTTACTGATCAAAACACATGAGCACATCAAATACTCAAGAGTATAAGATAGAATTTTAGCTCTTTCACTACTTTTAGAGTTTTCTTTTCAGTATATTTTAATTCAATTATTGATTATTATTTATCTTCCTCTATCATGGACTCCCTACATGTTAGCATTTCCTAACCATTTTTAAGACATGCTCTATTGATAAAGGATCTCATGGGCAAAGCGCTCTCAAATCATGATCAAACTTTGCACAATTTCTTCCCATTATACAAGCTTTATCAATCTAGTTTTGTTAAACAAAATCTTGTGATTGCACCATTAGGTGTGCTTCCTCTTTATTGCTTCCTTGTTGTTCCAATGATTATATTTAAATCTAAGTACATAAGTATAACATATGGTACTAAAATTGATGCACCAAGGTGTTACTACATTTTTCATCATCAACTGCACCAACATCAATCAACATTATTATCATCGTGGCAACATCCCCTTAGCATTGAATCTAAATAAGCATACCTGATTCAACTTTTGACCAAAAAATGATGACAGAGAGAAGAAGTTTTCGCGATGAGCAAAGATGTTGGACGGAGTTTTCTAATAAAGAGGCGGTGGTGGTGAAGGTAGTTGTGGGACGACCACCGAGCTAGCCGGAGCTTTAGGTCATGTTGTGAGGGAAACGAGGAATTCTATAGGCTTAACTCAAGGGAATGATGGTTATGCAGTGGTATAAGAATTTCTTATACTAAAGTTTATTTTTTTCAAATAAAATTTTACTAAAATAATTAGCATCATAAGAGGCTACAAATCAATAAATTAAATACTTGTGGATTAAAATGGAGTCAACGGTCAACTTTTTTTGGTTGCCACCCGTAAGGAAAGGGAAGCGCTACTGCCAGTTGCTCGCTCCCCCAACTAACACCTGTCTTTCCTTTGCTGCCAAGCCTGCCATATATACTAATATTTTTGAACGAGACAATATTATATTACTTGTCATAAAAGTATAATATATAAATATATATTAAGAAATGCTATTTTAACTGTGTAATCTAAAAAAAGCTTTTCAATAAAATTTGAACATCATTTCATTAATATTTATTTATTTATATTAAATTTTTTTAAGTATCAATCATTCAAATGCCAATTTTTAATTATTTTAGGGTTCTTCCCACAAATCATTCAAATGCTTAATCCAGAGGAAGTCAAAATCATTCTCCTTCAGTTGCTCCACTCACTAGGAATACGCCCAAAACAGGTGTATCCTTTTACTTGAATCATATATATATATTGATGTAAAATTGAATTATATTATAAAATTTGTTATGCAAATCTTGGATAATCTCAGTTTATACAAATTTTTTTTTTACTTTGCACTACTTTTACTTCAATCCAAATAGCACTAGGGATTGTCCTAATTTTCTTGATAACAAAATCATAAATTAATTTTGATACATTTACCCTCAATCTAACTAATTCCAAGTAAGTACCAAATTAACTACAAAATAGTTGTAGATGATTGCAAAGTAACTACTAAAAATGAACCTGCAATTTAGAAGCTGGTCCTTCTAAAATGAAGAT
This sequence comes from Gastrodia elata, assembly GCA_016760335.1. Lineage (NCBI taxonomy): Eukaryota > Viridiplantae > Streptophyta > Magnoliopsida > Asparagales > Orchidaceae > Gastrodia > Gastrodia elata. Next base: position 85,977,747 of record CM028669.1, on the reverse strand, counting down.
TGCAATTGCGACAATAGCAAGAAGAAAATCTTACTTCGTAGATTGAGCACAAGGATTGAGCCGAATGAAGCAGCGTGTTGGAGACTGTTCTTTGGCTGCACTCAATCATGTGCCCAAGCAAGCCGTGATTGTAGCAGGTTGATCAAGATCAAACCAACAACTGAGTGGGCATAGAAAGATGAGAGGAGGGCGCGGCGCACACTCAATTGTGACTGCTGACTCCCTACCACTAAAATGGAACTCGACTGCTTTTGCTACACTGAGACAAAGGAGGGAAGAGCTCTTGTTGCTGTGGGTTTTATACTCATAATTAATGCATCTAAATCTAATGTTAAATAAATAATTTCATTAAAAATATTTAATTATTTAAAAAAAAGCTATAGCACAGGAAAAATAAACCGTTTTATTTTTCATATGTTACTAATAAAAATAAGAGAGAAATAAAAAATAAACATTATAAAAAAATTGAGATGTTTTTAAAATAATACAGAAAAATCCAGTATATATAATATGCGCTCCCCCCACAAGGAGTCGGCAGTTCTCGTAATTATCCAGCAGTTTAGCTCCGGAAACGCTTCTCGCTGACGGTGACGATAACGGCGACGGCGCGAACGACTGTTAGCACTTCGGTCCAATCCGAGATCAACACACGGATTCCGTAACGCCTCCATTCATCTCCCCCACCGCCAACCTATCCCAGCCGCCGCTTCAACGAAACCCCAATTCGCTCGTTCCCCCTCTCTCTCTATCTCTCTCTCTCTCTCTATAGATATATACCCCTTAAAAGCGAGTACAAAATTTTGTGTCCGCCACCAAGAGCGCTGGTTTTCATGGCCGCCGATTCGCCGGCGAAGACTAGGGACGGGCAGGCAACGAGCATCATCCTTGGGCGGTACGAGCTCGGCAAGCTTCTAGGCCATGGGACCTTCGCGAAGGTCTACCACGCCCGGAACATAAAATCCGGCGAGGCGGTGGCCATCAAGGTCCTGGACAAGGACCGCATCCTGAAGAGCGGGATGGTGGCGCACATCAAGCGGGAGATCTCCATCCTCCGGCTGGTCCGCCACCCGTACATCGTCCAGCTCTTCGAGGTCATGGCCACCAGGACCAAGATCTACTTCGTCATGGAGTACGTCCGCGGCGGGGAGCTCTTCGCGAAGGTGGCCAAAGGGCGGTTGAAGGAGGACACGGCGAGGCGGTACTTCCAGCAGCTGATCTCCGCCGTCGGATTCTGCCACGCGCGCGGGGTCTACCACCGAGATCTCAAGCCGGAAAACCTCCTTCTCGACGACAAGGGCGATCTCAAGGTCTCCGACTTCGGCCTCAGCGCAGTGTCCGATCAGAGCCGGCAAGACGGGCTGTTCCACACCTTCTGCGGCACCCCGGCTTACGTCGCCCCGGAGGTGCTTTCCGGGAAGGGCTACGACGGCGCTAAGGTCGACGTTTGGTCCTGCGGCGTCATTCTCTTCGTCCTCATGGCCGGCTATCTCCCTTTCCACGACCACAACGTCATGGCCATGTACCGTAAGATCTACAGGGGTGAGTTCCGCTGCCCGAGATGGTTCTCCCCCGATCTCTCCAGGCTTCTCTCCCGCCTACTGGACACCAATCCCCAGACCCGCATCACGATACCGGAGATCATGGAGAACCGATGGTTCAATAAGGATTTCCGCCGCGTTCGCTTCTATGTGGAGAACGACAAGGTCCACAGCCTGGACGAGCTGCCTATGGAGGAGGATGGGGGGTCTTCGGATTCGGGATGGGACTCAGATTCATCGGTGGCATCCTGCCCGGATATCATTGCTCCGGCGGAGAGGCGGAAGAGCCGGCTGGCGAGGCCAGCAAGCCTGAATGCATTCGACATTATATCACTCTCGCAGGGCTTCGACCTGTCAAGGCTGTTCGAGGAGAGGGGGGAGGAGATGAGGTTTCTGTCCGGGGAGGCGGTGCCTAAGATCATATTGAGGCTGGAGGAGATCGCCAAGGTGGTGAAGTTTTCCGTTAGGAGGAAGGACTGCAGGGTCAGCCTGGAAGGAGAGAAGGGGCCGCTCACCATTGCTGTGGAGATCTTCGAGCTGACCCCGACGCTGGTCATGGTGGAGGTGAAGAAGAAGGCAGGCGACCGAGGGGAGTACGAGGAATTCTGCAGCAAGGAGCTCAAGCCCGGTCTGCAGCAATTGGTGCTCGCCTCTGAGAGAATTGCTGAAGCAACACTTTGAGACTAGGAGGGACTTGATTCTGTTCAGCCATGCCTCGTATTTGTATTATTTTTTCTCTTCTACTGTAACATATTTCAATAATGTGTCCATACATATATCTTTTGGTTTTCATCCTTTTTGTGATTTTGATAAGAGGTGTTTGGGGGTTGAGCTTCAGAGGAGAAATGCTATACTTTGGAATTTATATATACATCTGTGCTTTTTTCTTCTTTCAATTCTTGCTTTAGGGTGTATGCTAGTGTTGTTCCTTATCTAGCTGCTACATGTGATGTTAGACAGTGTGACTGAATTCCACCAAAGATTCAATGCTTATCACTACTAGCATTCGAGTTATAGGTTCCCATGATTGACGGCATTCACATCGTAATAGCAGTGTCTCAATGAAAACACGCATCTTCCAACCCAATCAAAATCCCCAATGGACCCGATGCAGCCTAATTTCAACATCGAAGACACACTATAGCTCATTTGTGATCAAAAGGGATAATGATTGCATCTCACTTTACCTTACATTGTTATTGTATTGTGAACATAAAGACTTAAAACATTGCTTAGAGCGGGACAAGACAAGCTTCACCCTATGCTTCTCTAAATGCTGTATAAAAAAAAGAAATTGGGGCAATATTTATTGCTGTATAAAATAAGTAGATTCTCTTGCTCTCGTATTATTTTCTTTAGTGAGATAACACAAAGGATAACATTACAAATCTTAAACCTTGCTAGTACAAATTATCCCCTGCCTTACAATTCTTTTCACCAATGTAAAGTTTAGTTCAAATTCTAAGCTCTAAAATTTTGACCAATTTAGGTCAAAAAGGGTTCATGCATTATTGCACCCAACATGCATCATTGTAATTGCAAAATTGCTTTATATTTAAATATCCTTTGTAACAGCTCCTTACTTTCCAATAGTTTTTGTTCGATCATAAACTCGTAAAGGGAAAAAGGCTATCCTCATCCTTCACAGATCTTTGCAACTACTATGTTTGATGGTCTATTCGCACACTTGGTGATGCTAATAAGCTAGCATTTGCTGACAAATCGGCTATTCAATGCACTCTTCAATCTGGTTTAAAGGCCATAATATCAAATATTCAAGGTGGCTATAAAGCTGTGAATGCACTTAAAAAAGGAGAAGCTCCATGTGGTTTGCACTGATTTTTTTGCCACTTGAGAAATGAAACAAAATCCTTTTGCCTCGTATTATTTTAAAACCAGCAGAAATTACAATTCAGTTATTAAATCATGATGTAAAATACAATAATTGTACTGGGTGTGGTTGGTTTTGAGCCAATGAATTAAAGATTGTGCTGCAAATCATTCATTTCAGGCTGGCATTGTCTTCACATTAATAAAGCATAATAATAAAAACAAGAATTATTTTGCTCGTGACATACAAGTAACTGATCATGTTTACTTCCCATAAAAAAGATAAGCAAACATTCAGAAAGAAAGGCATTTCATTATTTAGGAAGAGGCTTGGAAAAATACCTGAAGGATGGCAAAAATCAAAAGGTCCTGGAGTATTTCTTGATTTCGTAGAGGATGGAGGAGATGGAGACAAGATCCTTGTTGAGGGCGGAGGTGCTGCCAGCTATCTTCCTGGCGGCTTCGGAGAGCCGTGTGTAGTAGAGGAGCAGCTGTGTAAGGGCGGCTTTCAGTATCTCCATCCCACACACGTAGTTGCTGAAGGAGGTGATGACGTTCCTGTGCATCTGCTCTATCGCCCCCTTCCACCTGCTCCCAAAGTCCTTCACCAGACCCTCCACCTCTCCTGCAGCCGCCCTCTCCCCCCCCGCTCCGGTTTGTCTCCTCCACTGCCCCCTCAACCCATCCAATATAAGAAATGCATGCCATTTTTCTCTCTTTCAGGGTTTATTTTTTTGCAAGGAAACGATAAAATAACTTACAGGTCCGGGTTTTAACGAATTTGATCAGGTCGCCGAAGTGCTCCAGAAGCAGTTCTTCCTGGTGAGTGAGATGCGTTCGAATTCATTCATTTTATGCACAGACAGCAGAAATGAGGGCGAAGACAAATACCACGTATATAGCAATGTTGCTTTTCAGCAGGTCCTCGAAATGTGCGTGCATTTTCCCTCCTTCAGTGCCAGCTTCCTGGCAAAATTTCAGCCAAGCCGAGCATAATTTCAGACGAGTCAATCAATCACTTTGCAAAGTGCAACCTGATGGGCGCGAAATCTGATCTCACTTACCTTCAGTATGGAGATGGTCATATCATAGTTGTTTATCAGAAAGACAGTTTGCAGCTTTGGCCTTCCAAACATTTTCGCCAGCTTTACAAGCAAATCCTCCGCAGCCATCCGTAACCTTTCCAGGTTAAGATCAAGCTTCTCGAAGAGAACAGCACATATAAGAAATTCTTTAAAAAATTGATGACATCATATCATGGATCTAGTAATAATAACAATAAAATACTTGATGCACCTGGCCTTCTCCATAGTCGGCATTAAGGTGCAGAAGGGATGCGGTGAATTCAGCATAGCGCCGCATTGCGTAATGTGGGTGGACATCATCTTCCCATAATGTCCTCACACTGGCGTTACGCAAGCTGCTGAGGTGCATGTCGAAGACCATCTTGAAGCGTGGCCACAGAGAAATATTGGCCTGTTAAAAGGATGCGCCGGAATCAGTGACTATTGCATCATAATATTCAATGCGTTTAGTAAGAACTGCTTGATATGCAAGCAGTGAAGATAGTTGAAAAAGAATAAAAGAAACTAATGCAATACCTTTAAGCATCCATCTACTTGTTAAAAAAAGTTTATAACAATATCAATCATATATCTTTGCACATAAGATAGAACTATGCGGATCAATTAAATTCAGTTATGAGAGAGCTTTCATCAACGATTTAGAAAATCCAAGGACCATGCATCAACAGACAAGGATATTCATGATTGTTACAATATGTTGGCTACTCCTTTGTCAAGTTGAAAATGTTCTACAACTTTTCGGGATGACATAACCATGATATTATAATCTAATATGCCACCATCCCCTAAACTAGATCTTACATTGCAAGAATACAGTCATTCATATAAGGCTCTTATTAAGTCTTAAGAAGTTTCCTAAGTGTCGTCATGCAACTTAGAGAATGCTCATGCTGATTTCAACTAATCCAATCTCATCTTTCAAGACTCGATAACACCGTATTACTGAGGGAAATTATATTTTGAGGATACTGAAAAAGGGGTGATGCCCAAATGAAAGTGATAGCCATATTGTCTTTATTTGATGATCTAAATGATTTAGAGAAAAGGGATGATCCAGAAAAATTCTTATTTATGCCTGTTTCTTCAAGATATAAAATGCCATGCTTCTCCATAGCATAGCAAACCATCTTACATACCTGGTTCCTGAAATTCTCAATGATATAAGAAGAAATTTACAATATAAATATTTGGCAAAGTTTTTGGATGGACATGAGTTTAAAAGTATTTGAATATATCCTCTTGGCCAGTAACACTCGTGACATTTCTATCAAAAATAGGTTATGTTACTAGGATGAGGGATATAAAATAAATTTGAAGGAAATTTTTTTTTTTCCTACACAGTTGCATAATTCATTACTATGTAATGGATTAAAATTATCCTACTTTAAGGCGCCTACATACCCCCGCCGGCCCAAGGGGATCAAACCACGAGTAGTTCTAAAATAAAAAAAATAAATAAAGCTGTACGAGGTGGGGTTCAAAATGGTGGGGCAACAACTAAAATAAAAGTAAGAAAACAAGAAATACATAAAAAAGCAACAAAAGCAGAGCTTAATTTCTGGTAAAGAACCTTCAATATGAAATACAAAAGCAGAGCTTAATTAAGCCAAAAGTGTAATCTGGAAAACCAGTGCTCGGGAGCTTTCCCATAAGCACGGCCAGCTCAGGAAAATTAACAAAGGTTCAAGATAGCACAAAAATAATCCATAATCAAGAAAAAACAACAAATCAGCCTCAATCTCTAAAGCATGGAAGTTTGGCATTTTATCAGTCACGCAGATCCTTTGCAAATCCTTCTGTGACGATAAGTTGTTATAGACATGAAAGCCTTCACATTGGCCGTTCTTTTTTGCAAGAAAATCAGCAGCACCATTGACTTCTCTCCAGATATGAGAGAAACAAATTAAATCCAAAATGACAGATCAGAGAGTAAACTTAGTGATTTCTCAAGATGCATAAAAATAACATTAACTTGGTGATTTCTCAAGATGTCTCCACCACCGGCTTTAGATTGAATACCCATGAAGTTGCCATCCACATTAAGCTTAAAAATATTCTGTTGCAGTCTACACCAGAAAACCAGTATACCCTGTTTTTTGCTCCTAACCTTGCTTTGAAAAAAATATGACAATGGTCATTTTCTTTAAAATCAATGAAAAACTTGAGCTTAACAGTCTTGTTGATATAATTTATGGCTTTTCCTATTATTCTGTTTGCGTTAAATGAAACATCACTAAGCTTACAATTGTCCCTCTTCACAAATAAACCAAAGGAATAATAGGGAAATAATAATCCAACAATGGCCTTCATTCACGGAATCTCCAAACACTCTCCAGTTTAGTAAAAAAGTTTTAACTGTGAGATTAAAGTTTGGACAGTAGCCAAAAAAATGAGAGCATAAATTCCACACCATTTGGATATTTGGGCATCTAACGAAAAAAGATGTTGACTATCTTCAACATTAATTTGAAAAACGGATACATTGAAGATAAAAGGAAACTTTTATCCTTTCGACAACAGTCAATTGATATGAGATTATCGAGCACTCGCCAGCAAAAGGAGATTGTTGGCTTAATGCTCTTATGCCATAAGGATTGACCTAACGTTGATGTGTTAGTTTTTTCCCTCAATTTATCCCACTCCTTTAAAATTAAAAATCGGTGGATTGCCTTCTTTCCACACATAATTGTATCTTTTGAATCAACATCTAATTCCAAAGAAAAGAAATCCCTAACAATTTTGTCAGAGAATAAAGCATGCAGTTTGGGATAATTCCAATTGCTATCTGTAATGAAATCACTAACCTTCTCATAGGTTGGAGTAAGATTAGGAAATCTCTCATAAAATGGTGTATCACCTAGCCATAAATCATACCAAAAGAAACAATCTCCTTTTCCTAAACCCCATCTGATCTAATTCTCTGCAAAATTCCTCATTGCACATAACCGTTTCTAAACAGCTGAATCATTTTGACGGGTTAGAACATGAATGGAATGATTGCCTTTACAATACTTATCCTTAATGTACAATGCCCCCATAAACTAGACTATTGTCTGAAGAGCCACCATAATCTAGCTATAAAAGAATTAACCAAAACTTTCATCCTTCTGAAGTTCAGGCACCCTTTTATAGGAAAACAAACATCTTTCCAACTAAGCCAATGAATTCTTTTTTGAGCACTTGAAGAGCCCCACAGAAATTTGCTAAAAGTATTTTCTATTTTTCTTCAAAACTTCTTTAAGAAGGAAAACCTCTTCAGCCCTGCAAAACTTCTTTGGGATGAATATGCTGAAAATCGGTGATCCAACAGCCATCTTCCTTAATATTTTCAATCCACACATTCCTATGCTTATGCTTCGCATACATTTGAAAATACTTTGTATTTTGTTCTCCTTCAACAAACCTCTTCAGCCCCGCTTTTTGATGCTAGAAAGTTTCTTCAATTTCATAAAGTTGTTTGAGTTTTGCAATTTTACTTTTCCACCTTATTCTGTCATCCGCCAGCCCAAAATTCAGAAAAATATTTTCAGCATTTATTACTTCTTCAGCCTTCATAATATTTGTATTAATATAGTCAAACACTTCCTTGTTTGCAGTTTCTTAAGCTTTTTCTATAAAATAACTAGATTGTTTCCTATCTCTTCAACTCAACTTGTAGCAACTGAAACTTTTTATGATGCATTCACATATTTTGAAAAAGAAAATGGGACCCTCTTTGGGATCTGCAAGGAGAGATTCCAAACTAAAGAGGTGAGTGATCTAAACAAGTTCTAGCTAAATGAAAAACTTTTGAAATATTAAAATGATCCATCCAGTTTGCAGAGACTAAAACTCTGTCAAGTTTTTCCCAGATGAACCCATTAGTCCATGTAATAGAAAAACAACAAAGCCTTAAATCCACCAGCTCACAATAAAAAATGAACAGTTAAAAGCATCCATAGCACGTTGTTGTGTCAGCAGGCCGTCTCTATTTTCAGATATATAACAAATAATATTGAAATCTCCATCTACCAGACAAGGTAACTCACAGTGATATGCTTGAAAGTTGTAAACTCATCCCACATCAATTTCCTCAGTTGGTTAGAGCAGCTAGCATACACAAATGTGCCAATAGCATTAAGAAAGCTACATGAAATTTTTATAGTAATATACTGTGCAACATCAACAATTGTTTCACAAATAAAACCTTCCTTATAAAAACACCAAATCTTAGAAGGGCTATTATAGATTGCATTTTGAAAGCCAAGGGAGCGCAGATAAAAGGAGATGTTAGTATTGTCCACAAAAGGTTCCAAAATAATAAGCATTTGAATTTTCTTGTTAACAATCAGTCTATGAACTCTATTAATAGATTAGAGATTTGAAATCCCTCTTATATTCTAACTTAGGTACTTAACCATTGAGAATTTGGCGTTGTTAATCTGGTAATTCAAGAAGTTATTGATTTGGCCTGCTTGCTTTTCTTTTTATATGTAATGGAAACCATCCTCTAGGTTATGAATGTTTTCATTTGATTTTCTTCTAGTCAGAGCGTTAGGGTGATAAAATAAGACTACTGTATCAGCTTCTGTGGGGGTATGAACATCCGTATCCTCCACTTCACTATGCAAAGTCACTTGTGCTGAGAGACAATATCCACATCTGTATCAGTTTTGTCCATTGCACAGAATAAAAGGCTGTCAATAAAACACCCATTATGTGGTTCAGCAACTATATCATGTGGTTCAATATCTTGACTTGGAACCAAAGAAGCATCATTTATAGTTGAATTAATGAATGCAGGTGTGATGGTGTTATCTAAGCTATCTAAATTGTTATCCTGAGCTGCTTCATCCACAATTGCATCTGATAAAATTTCAATCGAAGTGTCCCAAGCAATGTCTGATTCAATAAAAGTAGCTTTCCTCCTATAAATTTGTCGGATAGTAGTCGAGTTGCCTTGTAAATTGGGCATTATTCGCTCCCCAATTATTTTTATCATTTTTAATAATTTTCTTACCATTATCTTTTCTTAACTCCAGATGAATTTTGAAACAATCCTCAATATTATGTCCAATAATGTGACAGTTAGAACAGTACAAGGGCATTTGTTTAAATTCCACTTTTTGCAAATATCCCCTCTCATCATTCTCAAATCCAAATCTCAGTTTCAGGACATTTAGTGACATCCATTTCAAATAAAACACAAGCTACAGAAAACCTAGATAGAATAGCAGTGGTTGTATTGATCTCTAGAGGTTCATAACAAGATGCTAATGAGTATGAGATTGAATGATTTATAAATTGAGGTCTAATAAAAGGGAAATTAAACTAGACAGGTACAACAGAAGCTCAATAGAAGGATAAAAAAAAGAAGTTCATTTTAATAATTTAAGAGCATAGCTTTTTCAATAAGTAAATTCCCATGCAAACAGTCGAGAATAAACGTCTTCATTTGCTAGTTAGATAAAAATATGTCTGATGTCCATTAAACCAACTAAGAAAAGTTCGTGCAGTACTATGCTCATGAAAGACATGAAGGTTAGGTAAGATCGAAATCGTCAAAGAGGTTGAGGAACCCTAAATACTATTTAGGTTTTCCATTAAAAAATAATATAAAAAACTGCAAAGCACAAATAAAAACGGTAGAGAAACAAAGTAAAGGTAGAGTTCTCTAGAAGGATCCCTACCGCGAGACCGCCCCTGGTTCTGTGCATTAGAAACAGCGGAGATTCCGCACGCCGGACACGTCGAACCCTGATACACTATACATGAGAGCCATTTCGAGAGACGCGAGAGACGCCGGATGTGAGAAACGTGAGAAACTGAAGCTTTTTTTATTCTTATATAATGCAAGAGAGCGTGGAAAAAAGTTGTGATAAAAAATATATGATCATGATGTTATGGATATAAAAGACATTAGGTGCACCAATAAAATTTATACTTGAAAGGACTAAATTAAAAGCACATAATGGAGAAGTTTTTACTCTAATGTCTCAAAAAAAACAATTCAATTTTTCAATCTCATTTTTATTGAATCCAGCAAGGTCACTGCTCTTGTGTCCTTTTTTTTTTCAATTCTTATTTCTTCCATTTTGTGGTTAACCATAATTTATCCAACACCTTTTTAACGAAATTTTATAGCAGGAACACCAAAGAGTCTCTAAATGTTTGTCTTTTACGAGGAATTGTTCTATTATGTTCATTTGTGTTTTCATTATAATTGTAGAGTTTTCAATAGCTTTTCCAACCATGAAATTCCTTCCCTCTTCTGCAAATTATGAAAAATATAAAGAAGTTAGATATTTCCTTCCAAGAACTTGAATGTGAACTAAATCAAACTTTAGGTAGAATCCACAGCTTGAAAATCTTAAGTCATCTCTTTTCCATTAAATCTCTCGAGGGTAGAAACTAACAATAAAATATACAAAATTTCTACTTTTCTCTGAGCTTATATGGGCCATTAATCCTAAACAGCCTTATATCAACCCTATGATCATAACCGCATAGGATTATATAACCCCAAATGTGATACAATGCTATGCGGAAAACTGAAAGCTCTCTACCCTACATAAATCTATTTCATGGTATCAGAGTCGACAACAATGGTGGAACTCAGTGGCCTCGTCATTCTCACCAAAATTGAGAATTTTAGTTGCCGAAATCGAAGATGACATCTAGCTCGTTCTCCTCTTCAAAAAAAAGATCACTGAAAGCTCGATCACCTCTTTGACACTTCCAACTTCTCCCGCTCGATCTCCACTTATGCTCGATCATGTGCTCAACTGATCACTGGACATGTGTTCAATCCTCTTATAGATCTTCATCCAACTTCATTTATTTTTTCTTTCTTAGTCACTATGTCTGCATGCTCACACTCTTCCTCATCCATTAATCTGCTAACCTCCCAAAGCCAAGCGAAAACACTGAATCCAAATCAACTCACAGTTAACATTCACCACATACTACCTGATCAAACTAGATAAAAATAACAACCTAAGGCATTTCAAATTTCCCCCATCCTACGAGCTCATGGGTTGATGGACTTTATCGATGGCAGCATACCACCACCATCACATACACTTCCAAACAGCAAGCTACCAAGCCCATATCATGCAAAGTTCAAAAAAACCAAATGATACTACGCTGGATTATCTCCACCCTATTCAAGCAAACATTCAACCATGTCCTCGGCTGCCAATGTTACGCATCCACATCACATGTGAGACTTCAGAAGCTTGAACACCAACTTAGATCAATTAGAAAAAGGATCTCAAGGTATGGCAGAATTTAATTAAAGTGCCATTGGTATAGCATATAAACTATCAATCGCTGGCTCACCTGTACCTGAACAACAGTTGATCCTCGACATACTTACTGATCTCGAACCGGAGTACTCATTTGCAACAGCCATCACAGCGTGGTTGGATCCATTATTGCTTGATGAGTTTACAGATATACCACTTAACCATGAAATGTTCACTGACCCAGCAGACCAGCAACAATCGAACATATTTACCAGCAACATTGAGTGAAAGAACGACTTGCAGCACTCAATGTTGCATAATGCCAGACATATGGCCATAAACTTAGCTATAAACTTGGCTCCATATCAGATTCATGAGCAGGGCCCTTTCATGGATGAGATTGACAGCAAGGACACGGCTGTCATTCAACCATATGCAAAGATCAAAGAATACCAAATGATACTAAGCTGGATTATCTCCACCCTATTCAAGCAAACATTCAACCATGTCCTCGGCTGCTAAAGTTACACATCCACATCGCATGTGCGACTTCAGCAGCTTGAACCCCAACTCAGAACAATTAGAAAAAGGATCTCAAGTATAGCAGAATTTAATCAAATTGCCATTGGTATAGCACATCACCTATCAATCGCTGGCTCAACTGTATCTGAACAATAATTGATCCTCAACAAACTTACTGATCTCGAACAGGAGTACTCATTTGCAACAACAACCACATCATGGTTGGATCCATTACCGCTTGATGAGTTCACAGATATACTACTTAACCATGAAATGTTCACCAACCCAGTAGACCTGCAACAATCAAACATATTTGCCAAAAACCTTGAGCAAAGAGCAACTTCTATCACTCGATGTTGCATAATGCCAGACATATGGCCATAAACTTCGCTCCATATCAGGGTCATGAGCAGGGCCCTTTCGTGGAAGAGATTGACAGCAAGTCTGCGGTTGTCATTCAATCATATAATGCAAAGTTAAAAAAAAAACAAATGATAATAAGCTTGATGAGTTAACACATATACTACTTAACCATGAAATGCTCACAAACCCAGCAGACCAACAACAATCAAACATATTTGCCAACAACATTGAGTGAAAGAACTTGCAGCACTCGATGTTGCATAATGCCAAACCTATGGCCATAAACTTCACTCCATACCAGAGTCATGAGCAGGGCCCTTTCATGGAAGAGATTGACAGCAAGGACGCACCTGCCCCCCCTCATTTGCCAACTGTGCAACTGCCTCGATCACTCAGCAATTAGCTGCTATGATCGAGAAAATTTGAGCAATATCCCTCAGCAAAACAACATCACAAGCGCATCCAGCAGCATTTACCACTATGCACGAGTCATGGATCCGCAGCACAGATACCACACATCACATCACATCACAATTAGAGAACCTACACATCACCAAACCTTATCATACCAATGATCAACTTCACGTTGTAAAAGGTTCAACTGCCAACATTGAGCATTCGGGATCAACCGCTATTTCCATTCACTACTGATCCTTAAATAAACTTCTTCATGCACCTAATATTGCTAGAAGTTTCATTTTAATAAGTTAATTTGCTGTTGATAATAATGTTTATCTCTATTATCATCCTCTCTTCTATGTTATTCATGACAGCAAAACTAAGCAAGAACCCCTTCAAGGCCATCTCAACAATAAATGTATGAGCTCTCCTCCAACATCAATCCAATTTCAGCATGCAACAGCAAATAACTCTCCAATTTTTGGCACAACCGGCTTTGCAACACTCAGTTGATATCATACGAAGAATCATCAAATCACAATGGTGTCTCAATGATAATTTGTCTTTTTCCTCCTTATGTATAGCATGTCAACAAGCAAAACAACATATATATCCGTTACCAAATTCTGAAATTGTCTATAAACTACACCATTGCAACATAGTTTTTCTGATACTTATGGCCGTACTTCAAAACCATCATTGCTGAGAAATAATTATTGCAGCATTTATTGATGCATATTCACATTTTACCTTGCTATTCCAAAAGTGCCAAAAACTTGGAGCTCTATTAATCTTTCTATTTCAAAAAATGCGATTGAAAACATCTTATCATAAAAAATTATTACCTTTCAATCAAATGAAGGGGAAGAATACAAAGCCTTTACAGCTGCACTCACCAAACAGGCATCCAAAACTGGTTCTTTGCACCATTCCAGCCCAAAAAATGACAAAGCCAAGTAAAAGCACCGTCACATTGTTGAGATTAGTCATACCCTTTTGCTACATGCCAATATACTCAATACTCTGGGTTGATGCATTCCAAATAGCTACTATCTCATAAATTGACTTTCATCTGCATCGCTCCAATACAAATCACTATATGAACTCCTTATAACAAATCACTGATTATAAATTGTTACGCATATTCGGAAGTTTATGTTTTCCATAGCTAAACTCATATGCCAGCAGCAAATTAGCACCGTGATCAAGCCCATGTGTCTATATTATAGTGGCATTCCTCATGCATGCATGTACTTTGATGTAACCTCAACACGTTACATCCAAAGATCACACAACCACCCCATTCACCACCCACTAAAATCATCATTCCTACTGTCATCCCACCACATACAACCATACAACCATACAACCATACAACCAAACCCACACTCAATCGCACCCGATATCACACGAACCTCACCTCCTCTAAATCATGTAACCCATACTCAATAGTTAATGGGTCGGGTTCGAATTCAACCCAAAGTTGACCTAACCTGAAATACAGTAAACTAAACCCAACCCATATGACCTAAGAAATTCAGTTCAACACCAATAAGCAAACCATAAAATCTACTTTAAAAAAAAAATCAAGACTTTAAACCTAATGAAAAAAAATGAATAAAAATTAATATACCTGATTGATCAGTATAGTAGCAAAATGAAAAAAGTGAATCAAGTCCCTTTATAATAAGAAGACAATGTTTGATTTCTTACTGGCACCATATAGAGGAAGACACATTGCATTAGAGACAGAGAACTAGAGAGGGGAGAATGGATGAAACAAAGATATCTAAACAGTTAACTTGCAATTCTATTATCTGGGTGTGTTGTCATGAGAATGGTCAACGTATCAAACCCTCAGGGTCGGCTTAGACAAGAAAGAGAAGGGTGCTGGACTGTTGGGAATCGAGAGAAACAGAGAGTTGCCTCACAACTTTTGTATTATGGTTTAGGGCTTTAAGCGCCGAAGAAGGCCAGCTGTGAAGTGTGAATCTTCCAATCCCTTAAAAGCGAAAATGGGTTAAATGAATTGAGTTATGGTTATTCTGGTTAACCTAAACTCAACTCAAATATTTAAACAGGTTTATTTTCTAAACCTGAACTCGGTCAAATTTTAATTAGGGTCAACAAACCCGAGATGTCCCAACACTATATACTGTGCCACATCAAAAATTGATAGCTTTAAGTCTATATACCCACATCCCAACCAGCTACCACCACAAATATTCATCCCATGCTCACCTACCTAACAAAAAATTGGATACCTGAAACAAAAATTTTATCAGCGCTCCATTAACGTCATCCCCACCATTTCAATCAACTATGCTCCCAACAACTTTAGTCAAGCATCTCGTAGTCCTCAGTGGACCGCTGCCGTGCACAAGAAATATCGGCTCTACTTCACAGCTCCACTCGAAGTTTGGTCCCACGACCATCAAATGCCAATGTAATCGATTGTAAGTAGTTATTATGATTAAAACATCATTTTGATAGCACAATTGCTAGACACAATTTGAGACTTGTTGCTCCGAGAATTACTCAGCAAGAAGGCATTGATTATCATGAAACATTAAGGCCGATCATAAAACCAATCACAATTGGCCGCTATAGCAATTGGACCCAACAATGCCTTCCTTAATGGAGATCTTTGCGAAGATATCTACATGGAACAAGCTTCAAGATTAAGCTCCCCCGTTCATCAAAATCATGCTTACAGACTTCATAAGTTTATTATTTAAGACATTCCACATGCGCATGAAACTCAAAATTGTCGCAAGCACTTCTTCAAATTAGGTTCATCACACAATTAATGACTACTCATTCATTTACAAAAACCACAGTACAATAATATATTTCTTGGCATATATTGATGAGGTTCCACTTACAAACAATAATGAGCAACGACTACAGCATCTTGAGAAATTGGCAAGCTCTCAAGCACATCCTATGTTATTTAAAACGCACAGTCTACTGTGGCTCTTCCCACTACAATTTTTTGCATCATAGCATACAATGAAAACAGAACGGGAAGTATTGAAGATTACAAATTTACAAATGACTACTACATTTTCTTTGGCTAAAATCTTCTATTTGGCCATTAAAGAAGCAACGATCAGTGACGCGCTCCAACACAAAAGCAGAATACAAATACATCGCCAATAGAAGCCAGGTGGCTCATCTCTCTTTAAAGAACTAGAATTGCATTCCACCACCACACCAACTATTTTATGCCATAATCTTAGCTCCACATACTTGACCACAAACTAAACCTGTACACTATTATGAAACATATCAAATTGATTATCACTCTGTTCGGAAGCTTTATCAGACAAACAAAGTAACAGTTCAACAGGTACTAGCACGACATCAATCTGCAGACACCCTCACTAAAGCTCTACCACCTATTGAATTCAACAACATTGCTAGCAAGCTCATTGCATTGCCACAATCAACTGGAGGGGGAGCATCAGACAAAATACACGTAATTCCTACTTTACTCTTGGCTGTTACAACACTTTTATATCAGCCATTGCTCCTAAACAACATTATCAACCGTTTGATCATAACTGAATCCGATTATACAATCCCGTATGTGAGACAGTATTGCATGGAAAACCAAGAGCTCTTTACCCTACCAGCGATCACCATTAGTAGCATCTTTGCTACTCAATGAATTGGCAGTAACCTAACTTTCACCAAAAACTTTATAAGACAAAAAAATTATCATAATCATACAGTTATTTTGTTAGGCAAATGAGATTTCAGCTGGATTAGATAGATTTGCGCTGCTTCTTAAAGTTTAGAATATGTATGTTTTATTGCTTCTCAAATTTCCCTTACAGCAAAATAACATAGATAAGCACTTATCACCAGTACATAAAATTTTAGAATCAAGACATTACTAGAGTCCTCTTTAATCCATATCCATCAAACTCATGATCTTCCTTCTCTAGACCAATACCAAGAAGGTAGCTTAACTTTCCTCTACCCTTCAAGTGCCTCTTCAGAAACTAAGACTACTTTAAATAATATTTTCCATTCAGTCTATATATGTGCTTAATATTTGATACTATGTTGCAATTGATGACCACAGTTGATTGGGTCTCATATATTTGAAACTCGGTCATACTAGAGGCTTTGGAGCATTTGAGAAAGCCTTAGTGGGAGTTGCCCAGTTAGTATTTAGTGGATAGCAGGTTTCAAAGAACAGCAGGTTGCAGAGAAAAATCCTAGCAGCCTTAAGTTCCCCAAATATACCATACATTGAATAAGAGATTCTTTAAATATGATTTAACGGTTTTTCCTAAAAAAACCGTGGGATTTAAATAAGGTAATAATTATTCCTGATTTTTCAAAATTTCAAATAATTCTACAGTTACAAAAAACACAGCTTTCACACGGACAAGAAACCATGTGTTTAATATAAGTAATTTTCCAAAATATAATGTGATAGTTCTCAAACATATCAAAGAGCAAAACAAAATATTCTTGAACAAAAGGTTATCCAGCATTCAATGAGTACAAACAGCTTAGAGAATTTTCAACATATTTCCAGCATTAATGAAAGGAAAAAAGTTAAAAGCAGCACAGCTAAACACAGCAAGGATATCACAGATTAGCAGGAAATTTCTGAAATTGAATCAAACCTTGTCCAAGTAGGAGTCCAAACATGGAATTCGTCGCCTAAACATGATTAACTGCAAGAAATAGCTATTGCATAAATAAGATACTTGTTGTATCTAAAATTATGTGAATGTACAAACTAAACAAAAACTACAAAGCAGAAAATGGAAAAAAAAAATTCATCACAACCGTTACAAATTATCCAAATGTCTACATTAATCATTAACAGTCAGAAAAGAAAAGAACAACTTGTGATGACATTTACTTTCTCTTGAACAAAAGCACAAGCCCCTATAATTTACTTAGCTCCAATAATTGGTAAAAGAGAAATTTGGAAGAAATGTTTTTCAAAATATCTTAGCTAACTTTGTATTCATGAAGCAACAAAATAATATCATCCCCAAGCAAGAAAAACCATTGAAATAAGACACACCGTTAATCTGTTTTCAATTGATAGAATTTAATGATATAGATGCAAATGATATAACATGATAAAATACATATTGTCAACTAAAAAACATAGAATTTAGTTGATAAAGAAGAGATGCTTATTCTCAATGGTTAGACTCATGTAACACACACCAAGGAAATGATGCAGCAAATGAGAATCCGTTCAAAACAAAAGAAATGATAGGTCGTGAAGAGGAAAAACAGTACATAAATAGAGAAACATTTATCTAGCAAGTTCTATGTCGCCAAATAACTTGTGTACTATCAAACATTCCTGAAAGTAAATTGATCAACATACTTTGTGTTGATGCACAATTCGAATCATAAGCATTATACAAATTGCATCGTAACAATTTGTCAGCACTGAGTTGAAATGCTCATCAAGAACAGCAAATGGTCCTGAAAGTACAAAACATGATTAGTAATCACATTATTCTTCACTTTTGCTCATTGTTGGGGAATGAATACTTCTACCGACATGCTTGCTCTCCAAATTATTTGGTTTATACGCTTAATATTTCAGTATTTTTGGGAAGGTGAATAGTCATTATTAAGATCAAAGAAATAGATACAAACATAACAAGCTTGAAAACCAAGAAAAACAAAGGGCTCTAAAAGATTATAATTATCTATTGAAATTACTTTATGTTACTAAAACACACATTTACCAAAAAGCTCATTTACAAGATTCAATATCATGAATATGGAAACCATTGAATTAGTTTGATCTTGTTGGCAAAATATCCTGGAGTAGTGGTGACACATTTTGGGAATTTTAGAGAACACTTACAGAGCACCTTAATCCAAAGGCTTAACAGAATACTAAAAGCTATGTATTTAATAACTTCAGTAAATTACATTCCATCATTATGTCCTGTGAATATACTTGTAGCCACATACAAAAGAATGATCTCGAACGTGATGTATAAAGGAATGCATTCCCATTAATACAGTATATCCTAGTTGGCCAAAACAATTAATAAAAAAACTTCATTCTTTGTTTCATAAACAAAAAAATAGAAGCAATTAAAATAATCATTACTACAAAAAGGATAATAACATTCCAAAACATGAGGAATAGTAGAAACAGTTAAGTTTGCAGTCCTAATGAAAGCACAAAAAAGGGATAGCACAACTAATGTAGCAACTATTGTCCAAGACCAAAGAAAACACCAATATTAAAACTATAAATGCATGCACCTTAATAAAAGCATTATCTTAATACCTGCAAATATTTCATAAAAAATGGAATCTTCTCCAAAGAAATCATAACAAAAGAGGTACCTAGAGAGCAACACAAACAGTTATCTTGATGTCTTCAATTCATGAGCACAAGAAAAAAAATTGTTCAAGCAAACCAGGTTTTACTCTGACGTAGCAGTATCTATCAAAAGTTTGTACAGACTCCGAAAGAGAACTTCGTATGGATATTTTTGGGAGTTAGCTTCAGCTATATGTGGAATCAAGGCCGGTTGGTCAATTTCCTGGGGGAATGAGCAAACTAACGGTGAGTTCAAGAATGTGGATGACTAATTCATAATAATTCTTGCTATTAAGCGAAAAAAGTAAGAAAAGAACGCAAATTTGATGAACCAAATGTCCAAGTTAAGAACCAACCCCTAGTGTTCCGCATTTTCAACTACAGTACCTACGCATACAAGAAAAAAATCATCCCTTCAACATGCATGCATGTGAACAAACACATGCCTGGAATAAAAAAGAGAAACAATTTTAAATTGCCTGAATGAACATGGTCAAGATAGGATTCTTAATGCAACTAGCAGCTATAAAAATGTAAAAAATTTATAAAATGATTTCATGTATAAGACGATTCACAATCACTAATTACAAAGTAGATTGATTGGAACTTTGATCAAGTAATAGCAATAGATAAAAAATTGAGAGAAAACTTGAGTAAATCGGCAAATTTAGTTGCAAGAAAAAGAGGGATTTTATAATCTGCAAGCAAAGTAAAATTCTAATAATAAGATTGGTTTTTGATTTTGTGTTTTGATCAATATAAGTACATGAAATTTTGGTATATGTTATCAATTATGAATTTTCCTAATTATATAGAGACTCACTCTTATATCATGTACTTGCACTATGATTTAAATTAATTATTAAAACCTTCTTTACCAGTCTTGCGAGATGAGGGGTTTAGCTCATAATAGAAAGTTATCTCCCTGCATAGCACAACAATCTAAGGTAGAAAAAAAAAAAAGCAACGTTTAATCCCAGCGTGCCTATACCAAGACTCAAGTTCTAGAGAAAACAAAAAAATATTAAGAGAAAGAAATAGAGAAAAGAAAAGAAGTTATCAATGTGCCAAAATCCCACCACATGCCCAAACAAAGAGAAACTCTCCCATAATTGATTCTCACACTTGATCCGCCCTCAAATGCACCACATTCAAAAACACAATACTGAAAGTGGTAGGAAACTCCTAATTCAATACTATGTTGTATGATGAATACAAAGCAAAAGACTTGTATTTATAGATTTCAAGAGACGGTCACAAGTGCTAGGGAAAAGACGGACAGAGCGAAAGAAACTCGTGATGTCTTATTTCTTTGATGAATGAATAACACGGGCTCTGCCTGATGCATATATAGCGCTCGAAAGGTAATACAAGGCGCTGAAAAAAGAAAGTAGCGAAGAAGAGAATAGTTATAGCACGACGGGATACTTATCGACTGATTTAGGTAAGTGTCAATATGTATTTATTTTAATACACCTCTCAAATGCGGCACCGGCACCGCTGAAGTGACGAGCTGGAATAAGAGTTCTTTGAACCGTTTTGGCAGAAGAGACTTGATAAGAATATATGTAAGCTGTTGTTGAGCTGGAATGTGACAAACTTGGACAACATGGGAAGCCACAAGTTCATGAACAAAATGATAATCAATCTCAATATGCTTCATCCATGTGAAGAATTGGATTGATAACCAGATAAGTTGCACCTACATTGTCACACCAAATGGTTGGATTGGAATTGTGAGAAAATTGATTTCATGAAAAAGGTGAACAATCCACATGATTTCACCGGCTGTGTTGGCAACAACTTTATATTCAACTTCAGTACTAGATCAGGAGACTGTAGGAAGCTTCTTGAAGGACCAAGAGATAAGATTGGGTTCCAAAAAAATGTAGTAACCTGCAGTGAAATTTCTGTCAATAGAACAACTGGCCAATCAACATCTAAATAAGCAAATGATGCAATTCAAATTTTATAGGAAGGCAGTAATCAAGTGTGCCTATGAGATAGCGGAGGATACGCTTGAGCCCTAGTAATAATGTTGGTTGGGATAACAATAAAGCAAAATCAATCCGCCTGAATGTGATTCCCAAAAACTTGGAACGAAGACCAAGATCTTTAATGGCAAAGACCAAACCCAATTTCTATATGAATGTTAGGAGCTCGATAATATTGTTCCCTATCAGAAGTATATCATCAACATAGATAAGCAAAAACACAAGGGTGTTATTCTTGTTGAAAAATAAGTAGAGAACTGTCTGTAAAACTCTGCTGGAAGCCATTTGTTAAATAAAGGAGGATAATTTGTTAAACCAAGCACGTGGGGCTTGTTTAAGACCATAAATGGTTTTGTTCAACTTGCAAACCAGTTGAGCTATAAAAATTATTTCAGTAAAATTCCTATTGAGAAAGGAACTGTCAAAGCAACTAGTGGAGAGACTAATTGGAGGTCACAGCCAGAGCAAGAATCATTTGGATTGGCATGTGTTTGTTGACCGGGCTGAATGTCTCCTCAGAATAGAACCTTGTTGATGATAGCCCCGGGTAACAAGGTGGGTGCATGGTGCCATTCGGATTTAGTTTGTGTTTGAATAGCCATTTACAGGATATAATATTCATATTGGAGCACTGGGGAACAAGAGTCCATGTGTTGTTCTTGATCAAAGCATTGAATTCAATATTCATGGAAACAAGCCATTCATGATGTTGAGATGCTTGGGAAAGCATACATGATGGGGGGAGGCAACATAGGCAATGCAACATTGACATGAGGAATGATTGGTACATTAGTCATGAGTTTTGAATTGCCAGATTTGAGTCTAGTAATCGTTGAATGAGAAGTGGTGGATGATGGAGAATGTGAGGATATGTGAAGAGAAATGTTGGTAGTGGTGGGAATATGTGGGGATGCGGTAGTAGCAGGAGAAGTGGAAGTGGATGAGTAAGGAACAACCAGAAGATGTGGAGGCTGTAATGGAGATCAAGTAGAAGTAAGATTATCTTTGGGAGCACATGAAGGGATTTTCCATTTCTTGCAAGCACATGTTGAAGCCGATGGAATGTGGAAGCTGGATCTGAGGGAGGGTATGTAGAAGTAGGTAGCAATCCTATGGAAGGAATAATGGGGCGGATTGAGGATGAAGACAGGGTAGGTGTTAGGAACTACTGAAAATAAACAAGAGCATGAACATGAGTGGAGTTGGGGAAGAGTGGAACAACAGTTTTCGAAGGGATACTGGGAAAGTGTAGTTCGTTGAAAACAATATAAGTGGAAAAAAACTGTGGTTGGTACGAGGGTCAAGGCACATGTATGCAACATGGGAGCCATTGCAGCCAATGAATATGCATGGAGTGGATTGTTGTCGATTTTGGATTTTGTGTGAGGGCGAAGCTAAGGGAAATATAGATATCCGAAAGCACTGAGTTTAGAGTAATCTAGAAGTTTATTGTGGAGAAGTTCAAATGGAGATTGCTTTGGAGATTTTGTGACAATTGTCAGTTGATTATATATTTTGCAGTTTGAAAACCATTAATTCAATAAGTTTTGGGTAGGGCGGAAGTGGATAAGAGTTGATATTTTGACAGTGGCAATAGTTAACAACGGAGTGACCAATTTGATTGCATACTTGGCAAATAATGTTTCGTCCACGTCCAGACGAACGACCACGATCTCAGAAGAATGGAGGATAGGACTGAGCAAAAGGGACAACGGGTTGGACACAGCTCGGCCGCTACCCTGCAGTGATGTGGTTGGCAACGACAGGAGTAGTGAGCGGAAATTTTGTCGGGTAGAGAAACTTGGGGTTGAGAAGCATGTCGTAGAGTTTGTCCATAGTGATGGGGTCTAGGCGGGCCGTGACAGCATGATCTGTTGTTCAAAAGGAGGAAAACCAAAAATCGTAAGATTATTGTTGCAGATAATCGGCCATGGAAAGATTCGCTTTTTTTATGAAATGAAATCGAAATTCTAGTTGAGGAATGCGTATCTGCGAGGTAGATGCATAAATTTGGTGAGGGAAGATCAATTGATCGGTGAAGAACCAGGTTACGCACCCAGGATTGAGAAGACCGCTCGGTAGAGTCCGGGAGGGAGGTGTGAGAGTTCTTCCAATATACCCAATAAGATTATAGAGTGAAAAATTGAGATGAACTACAATATCCAGATATCACAGTTCAATTTGTCAAGCTTCACGTTCTGAGTGTGATGTACGCTGGACAGTGATGCTGTGTTATCGATTTCGTTGTTGATCTTCAGTGTCATGGAAGGCGGAGGCAGGCAATCATCAATTTCTCCTCCAACGAGAGAGCTAGAGAGGCAGTATCGGCTCTATTCATCTTTGAACGAGAGTTCAGTAGAGGCGAGACTTGGGGGAGATCGACAAAAAAGAGAAACGACGGAGTGTTATCGATCTCTCTGGACCATGTTAAGGAAAAGGCGAATGAAGCTAAAGAAACTCATGATTTCTTATTTCCTTGATGAATGAATAACATGGGCTCTCCCCGATACATATATAGGACTCAAAAAGTAATGTAAAGCATGGGAAATAGAAAGAAACGAAGGCGGAAATAGTTATAGCACGATGAGATATGTATCAACCAGTTTAGATGAGTGTTGATGCGTATTTATTTTAATAATAAGAACTATTAAAATATAAATACAAAGTAAATATCAAAAAACACAAGCCAGATAATCAAAGACGCCACTAAATGATATTTTATTATATGGAGCCTCTAAATGCCGATGTATGGTTCCTCACTAAACAATAGAACTAGTCACTTTAAAATTTTCACACCCTCCCTTTTGCTCATTCAATCTATCAAAATAGTGATACAAGATTCCAAACATATAAAATGATAAAGCATTATCGCAGAGCGATAATCAAATGGTTCTAACAACTTGGTGCTAGAATCAAATTATCATGTGCTCTAACAAGTAAGCTTCTCTGCAAGCCATTGGCCCATTACACCTCCATTAACTTTTAATCAAAATAAGAAATAAAATAGGCATTAAATATGCGTAATATATATAAAAATAAACGCTCCCAAGTTTTTCATTGTCTCATGCTTTGGGTGCGACTAGAATAAACACAAATTCCCATCAAGTCTCCATTACTATATTTGAAATTAACAATTTTAGCAATATTGTCAAGCAAATCTTGGAATAAACTTAAGACTCCTTAAATGCAATTCAAGCCACCCTAATCTGATTTTTTATGTTACTGTATCAAGTACTAGTAACATTCAACATAAGAAATGGATACAATCTTATGATTTAATATTGTATCAGAAATAAACTGTGTTATAAGAACTGGTAAAGTGTATTGGATGTAAGATCACAAGAGATCAAAAAAAAAAAAATTCAAGGCATTGCAGCTGGTTCATTATAAAATTAGATCGAACATATCAAATATTAGCTCAAACAAAGCAATTGACGCATATCATGTAAACTGAGAATAAACTTAAAGCCTCCTACAATGTAATTCAAGAACCATTATAGCCAGATATGTCAAGCTAATGTATTAAGTACCGTTAAAATTCAATGTCAAAACCACCTAAGAAAATATTATGTTAGTTTTTCCTCAACTAGAGCCAATCCAACATTTTTGAATGCACCCAATCAACTCCATAATCTTTCATGAATACCCACACATCCAGCTTTGTATTTGCATCTATTCAATACACATATGTTTCTACACAACTACTCCAGTGCCACTCAGTTAGACGGTTTAACATAAATAACTACCATAAAAAATTCATAAGAAGGCCACACTAAAAAATTTTTAAGGAAATCCACAAAAATTATTTACCTTGAATTTAAAAAGTTCATTATTACAATAGCACGGCAGGAAGACTACTGCCAGAAATACAGTGATGAAACAACAAGATTAATAATGTGGCTATGCTTCAAGATTGCAAATGCATCAAAAGAAATCATGTTTATCTGAAAACTATTACTGGAAATGCAGTAGACATATTATGCATGACAAATAATAAAAGATTTTGATACAATTAAGA
This sequence comes from Gastrodia elata, assembly GCA_016760335.1. NCBI lineage: Eukaryota > Viridiplantae > Streptophyta > Magnoliopsida > Asparagales > Orchidaceae > Gastrodia > Gastrodia elata. The sequence goes on along the minus strand of CM028669.1, from coordinate 85,952,438 downwards.
AAAACGAAATTGCCTAGACGCACCATATGTTGTGGAAAAATGCCAAAAATCAAATTTAAGAAGCTAAGAAAATTAATAACATGACACAGGAAACCTTTAATATTTTTATTCTGTCTCCTAGAGCAAAAACAGAAGAACGATTCTTTATTGTCTCCCTTGACCTTGAGAATATTCCAGCACTTCTAGTCTCAATACCAATCAAATCACTTGGTGAAGCTATGTCCAGCTGCATTTTCTCCATTGCTTGAATGTATACACGGAAATGTGCACTTAAAACCTGAAAGAACCAAATGACCCCTAAATAAAATAAAGATAGACAAATACACAAGAAACTAATTAAAATATAAACAAATACACAAGCAAAAAAGGCCACACATTATAGGGGAAATTTTTTGTTTATATATTAATTCGATAAGACTCAAAATCCCACATCAGTTTAGCAAATTTGCAAAATTGCCACAAAGAAATTATAAAGTGCATTTAAGAGCCAAATTTTGGTTTGTTATAATATATATATATATATATATATATATATTTGGGCTGTGCTCGGCTATGAGGGAGAATAGAGTAAGTGATCAAGGAAATATTATAGCAAACCAAAATTTGGTTCTTAAATGCACTCCATAATTCCTTTGTGGCAATTTTGCGAATGTGCTAAACTGATGTGGGATTTTGAGTCTTATATGAAGTGCATTTAAGAGCCAAATTTTGGTTTGCTATAATATTTCCTTAATCATTTCCCCTCTATTCTCCCTCACATCCGAGCATAGCCCAATAATATATGTATATATATATACACACATTTTTTTTGGAATCTTTAAAAATTTTATTAATAAAGTTGAGTACAAATAGATATTGGTTGGTTACCATAAAAGAAGCCAAAATAAAAAAAGTAAAAAAAGAACTCAAAAACAAAAAAGGAAAAAATCGTTAACATCCCCCCAAAGATTCTCACAATGAAAGAAAAGAGAAAATAAACGCAAGTGCACGCTTGACATTCTGCTCATGCAGCAAGGTCAATTCCTCCTTTTTTTCCTTTGATAACATCGTGAAAATATTTCGAGGTTAGAGTATTTCTTTGTCTAAAGACTATTGAGCCAAGCCTCGTTCAGATCTTCAAAATCATTCTTTTCAATTGGAACCTCATAAGTTTCATTATCACATATTGTAGGAGTGGATGAATGAATTTTTTTTGCAATTTTGCCAGGTCCCTCCTATGGCATATAGCAGCAAGGTTTCCCGCCATCACCTGGATGGTCTCGACATCATCCCCTCTGAACTTCCCCGGATGGTGGAAGAGCTTTCTCAATAAGATGTCTGGTTGCTCTAATTTTAGGAAAATACCTACTTTCTTTTAGAATTTTATTGAAATTGCCAATCAAAATTTGGGTGGATGCATCATCCCAGTTCAGCTGATCATATAAAGGATTGTCAATATCAGTAGATAGAAGAAACTCAGCATTATGTTTGTTTATTTCCGTTTATAACAATCTCTTTATGAACACCGACGGCCGCACTGAAGTCTGCATGGCAGGAATGCCCGTTGTAAAGGCCAGTATCAATGTCTCTGCCCTCAGTATTTCCAACATCAATGATCAAATTATTTCAAGCATTTTTGCCCACTACAACTGGTTCTTGTGTTTCCTTAAGAAATATATACTTGCTTGCTTGACTTGGCCTTATGCACAAAACAATCCTTAGAGACCCTCTAATATTTTAAGTGAGGGTACAATTTAAAGCACAAGGAGATTTTGTGACCCAATATTTTGCAATTATTGTAGTACGAGGGTAAATTTTCAAAGACAACTTCCTGAAATATCCTTCCTTTTAATTCCCGATTCAGATGACTGATTCAAAGGATTCCGTTAGATCAATTTCAACCAATATTCTCGCCATAGATGACCGCAGAGGATTGGTTGTCGCATAATCAACCTTAAGGGGTTTCCCAAAATAAGACCTCATTGAGAAAAGAATGGAATGGATGATCAAATGAACCTTAAGCAGAGAAAAATTTATCCAAAACAGCAACTATAGAAGATTTATGTTTTGGAACATAAGATGCAGTCCATTTCAATAATTTCATATGAATGTTTTCAATGCAATAAGAACCATGGGCAAATAACCTTGTATAATCTAGCTCATTTGAGAGCTTGATTAGTATGTAGTGGGCATCAACTAATCCAGCGTTAAAGGAGCCCGATAATCCCAAATTATTGAAGAATTTTTGAATGGCTATCATGGGAGGCTTGCCATTAGAATATTTCCCAACAAGCAAAAACTCGAATGGTTTAGCTCTAAGAAGACCGGATTTACCTCTAAGAGTTGAGATGGGTTTGATACCAATAAAATCCCCGCTGAGTTAGCATTTGTGAGAGCTGGAAAAAAATACATCGGAGCAGATTCACCAATGTTCTACTTATTGCAAATGTTAGGAAGGCAAGCCAACCTGCCAAGACAACCGATGAGACATCCAACAATAGAGATAGAAAAAGCCGAACAGCCTTGTTCACCAACAAGAACGAAAAGACCTTTGACAGAGACAGGTTCAATGGAATCGGTGATGATCGTAACCACGTGGTCTCTGGTGACAAAGGAATGACCACCCGAAGGATCCGATCGACCCCCACAAGTCATGGCTGAAACCGCCTAACCGACAAAGACAAAGCTCCTAAATGGATGCACCGCCCAGGAGTCCACAACGTTGAGCGAGCGACCATGAGACCGACGCCACTGGCTCAACTCTAAGCAGACGAAGGAAGAGGCAGCGACGCTGCCTACCAGGGAACCCTAGATCACCATCGCGATCAACGACTTTGCCACCCTATCTTCTGGATACTGGGCGGCTTTGTGGCCGCCACCTTGTTATGGTCGCGTTCCGCGACGATTCTTCTTCATCGTGTGTGTTAGTTCGTTGTCCTCGATTTGGTACCAAAACTCATCGCCGTTGGTACATGACATATTGTCGATTTGTCTTCCTTGCAGTCGATACGTCATCAATTCATCGTGATTCACCTCTCTTGACGTGACACCTGCTGTTGCATTGCCTATCCCTACAGTTGCAGACCCCAGTTTTGTGACGGGATGGAAGAATTTCTCTCCATCTCAAGCGTCCAAATGAGGTTTCAGCTCCAGCTCTTATTTCATTTCGAGATGTGTCAAATCGGGATCAAACCTATTATGTATCTTCGAGGTAAGCCGACTCACTCTCCAATGAAGAAATCAAAATGCTTGCCAAACCTTTTGAATAGTCTTGTTGGCAAATTTGCGAATGGGAAACCGCCTGTGGTCGTCATTCGCAAGTTTCTTCATGGTTTGGGGTTAGTTGGCTTATATAGCATGGAATTTATTGATTTTCGCCATTTCAAATTGTCAAATGAAGCGAACTACACAAGATTATTTCTATAGGATCATACTTTATTGATAATTTCTACATGAAAGTGTTGAAATGAACGACATCTTTTGATCCAAGAATTGAACCTCCCATTGTTCCATTTTGGATTAACATTTCCCTTGCTCAAGGTACATTTGATATCGCATTTTATTTTGTTAGAGTTGGGATATTATTTTTGCTTAAATCAATTTCGTTACTGCCAATCTTATCAGACCATATGTGGCTCATGTTCTAGTTGATCTTACTAAAAAATTTGAGCTAAAAATATGGATTGGAGATGAATGTATTTTTGAACACATGCCAATGTATTGCACTCATTGTTCAAAAATTGGGCATGATTCAAAAAACTATTTGATCCACCATCCTAATCTTAAAGTGCAAAAGGCAATAAATGAAGATTCAAGAATTAATTTTAAAAAAGAAATTGATTTATGTGCCAAAAAGGAACACCAATAAGACTTGTGCATCTGCTGAGGTCAGCGTGTTGGAGCATTGAAGTTGAATGATCCAAGTATTAGCCCTTCTACTGTGGAAGCTTATAACCTGAAAAAAGGGGAGATCGATAAATGGGAGAATGGTTTTTTCTTGTGCGGTGATAGTTAGCGTTGACTGAGATTTCTACTTTTTTTAGAGAACTCTTTGAAGTTGGTTAGTTTGCTTTTGTGTCTGTGTGCATGCTCCCAAAAAACTATACACAAAACAAAATATACATTATATTTATTATTGTAAATTTTTACATTTCGAGAAACCCCGCTAAATAGAGTTAGTTTAAAGTATAAGTATGTAAAAAAAGTTTGGAGTACGCAAGTAAAGAACTTAGTTTTAATTATAAAAATAAAAAAGTGGTTTGTGGTATGTATGTAAAATTCCCTTATTAGAACTATAAATATGCCCTCATAAGGAATAACATATGCATTATCATTATTTATATTTTATAATTATTTATATAGAAAAATTGTACTCAATCAGAAAATATGTACATATACATTCATATGAAAAAAAAAAAGTAATGTTATACCCACCCAAAAAATATATTATAATAGAAGCACCCCAATTTTATAGGTGTATCAATAAACACGAGTGATATAACCATTGAGGATTTTATTTTATATGATTGAAAAAATACACAAAAAATTTTGGAGCCAAATAAAATTGCATGTAAAGTCACATCAATTAAATAAAGTCAATACGAAATTGATGACGAATTACGTTTAATAGAAGATTATCCTACACATTTAACTGTTCCCAGAATATAATAACCGTTTGTATAAATCTACAGTTTTTTTTTACGTTAGAAACCACAAACTGTTAATTAATAGTTTTAATGTATACAACATAAAATCAGCAAGTGATGGTTTGAACATGAATAATAAGAACTAATGACTTGAATAAGCTTGACATAGACCATATGAATTATATATAAAAACATGATACCTTGTTCATTGTATCAATGTAAGCTACACGAACCTCTGTATAAATATCCTTATCATATTCCTTAAGAAAATGAACCACATATCTGCAATGTTAACAGCACTTAATTGATAGATAAAAATGATACAAAAACTGAAAAAAGTAATAAAGCTAAGAAAAATAGTCAGTATTAAGGAGTTTACATATGAATGTCTGTTTTTGTGGATGTTCATTGTTAAAATTATTCAAAAATTTAAATAGAGAAGAGATGAATGAAATAGCTATAATTATTGCAAATATTTTGATAATTTGAAGACGCTAACATCAACACCATGGCTTACTTGTATTTTAAAAGAACATTTTGCTGCAGAATCTGAATATTAGTTTTGGGCTTTCTCAAAGCATACAGCTTTTGAACCATAAACTCAAAAACCTAAATAGAAAAAATTTCACATCAGAAAACTAGCGCTTCCAACTAAACAGAGGAACAAAAATTTGCATTTAAATATAAATGTTTTTTGCATTGTTTAAAATAAGAAAATGTTTTGAACATTCAGCTAGTTTCTCATTTTAATCCTTTTGCACAGAAACATTAATCTATAAAACTGAAGTGCTTTAAGTGCTTCTCTCATTAAACTAGTAAAGTATGCAATTATGCCTTGTAATAAAATATATGACAGCAACATAATTTGGAACGAACTTCTAATCAATATTTTGTGATCCTATATTCATATTCTTTTCTAGATAAACTTATGAATCGTTCAAATAAAATTTCACCATTATACAGGTCTTTATTAACTTTGATATAAGTAACAAAAACCTCTTTTCATTATAATATTCTTAAATATATTTCTCTTGGTACTCATCATAAACTTTAAATCTATAAAGATCGAATAAAACTACATTTTCTTTAAAGCATTCTAAGACTTAGTTTTACTCACAAATCAGCAATTTATAAAATTTAGAGTTATCAACTTCACTCATGCTGATCATAACTTTACAGCCTTCATTAAAAATCTTATGAAAATAATATATACATCTACATTGAATTTCCTCATTCCTGAAAAGTATTTGCTGATTAATGTCCTTAAAACACTAAATTTAGATATCTTATATATGAGTATCTCCCCAACTGTAACTTTCAATATAAACTTTTAAAAACCATATCCTTAGCATCACTAATAGCTTTGTTGAACTCTTGACAAACTAATTTACATCTTTCAATTCCCTTTGTTCTTATATAGAAATTACTTTTTATGATAGATTTTTGTTCTATAAACTGTTCTTAAACACCCTGTTACACTACTATGCATATTTACCCAATAAGTCACTCCCTTAAGATTCTTAAAAAATCTTCCAATGCCTTATTGATACAATTAGCAATCATTTACCACAAGAAATTAGCTTTCACCTCATGTCCTAGTACCCACAAAAGATTAAATATACCTCTATTTTCATTCTTAAGATGCTACCATCTGGTCTTCTGACAAATTTGGGTTAACTATTTTTTCTAACCAATTAATTTCTAAATTTGCAATTAATAAATTCAACTGAAGGCAATGGCTGATGAAACTTGATAAAGGTTGATCAAGGGCCGGCAAAACTAAAAGGCAATTGATGAAGGCTGTCGCTCACTTGCTTGCCTACTCTCATGCGGGCTCGAATTTTTCATATGAGAATATGCACAAGTGTAACAAGTTTTTGCCTAACTTTGGGCAGAAAAGTTTTATGCATTATATAAGCTTTTGACGTAAGATAAATTCTCCTAAAATTATAAACTGAAAAAAAATGCAGCAAATCAAACACCTGAAAATAAAATTTCTGATAAACCACTTAACACCCAAAATGTAGCCAGACTTAATCAAAGTTAAGATACTATTTACTGGATTTCTACTAAAAAGTGGCATTTATTAAGTTAAATCCTACAAGTTCATCATGAATATTAAAAATAATACTATATCAAATGACTGATGCTGCATTTGAGCCAGTTGTTTGGCTAGTACGCTTCATATAAAGTTGCTCTTGTCGGATTTCTACAGTTTGGAGTGGAGGTGTGCTTTTGGTCACCTCTTTAAAAAGCAACTTCTCATAAGAAAATTTTATGAAGCAATATCTAATCTGTAGTCTGGTTGCTTTCTGCTATATAGCATTTGAAAATTATTTTGTCAATATGACCTTTCACCGCCACCAATGCCTGCAACTAACCAACCATTCGCTTGCCAACAGGTTGTCTATCAACCATTGTTGTTCGTTGTTTAAGTCATTTATAGTAGTATGGCAACAGGGCATTCAAACATCAATAAACACTTCCTCGGCAACAAAGTTTTCTACAGCTTCTTTAGACAAAAAGAGTTGCCTCAAATAGAGCATGAATTTGAAACTCCAGCTCACTTAAAGCCTATCTTTAGATGGTTTCTATTCACGAGTGCCCACAAGAGAGATATAGGTTAGAGTGTGCATGTAATTTCCACTTATATGCTCCCTTTGCACTACTTGTAACGAAGATGATGACTATTTAATATTTGCATGTTCATTAACAACAAAACAACAAGACTGCGTCTCTAGCTCATATCCAAAATGAAAGAATGAGAAATCACTGCTGTTTTCAAACTGTAACAACAAAAAAATAATATTCGTATTATCTCCTAAGCATATTTTTATATGAACGGTTATCAAAGATTAGAGCTACTATTTTTGCAGCTTTTCAAATTTGTTAGCCATTTCAGACCACATTACTAGAATACACCTCTACAGTATAAGCTTTTACAAATAAACCTCTATAGCATGAGTTGATCTTTTACTTAGTTCCCTTACTGATTGGAAGATTCATCTTCTTTAACACAAATATTTCATTTTTGAGCTATCATATAGCAATATAAAGTGTTTTTAACACCACTTTTCTCCTTTAAAACAGCTACTGCAACTATTAACTAATTGAAAATATAAGTCACACAGCCCAAAACAGGATACTCCAATTAAAAAATGCCAAGTGCTTCCATATATTTCATAGTCATTCATTACAAATTAACCAGTTCAAATTGTGAAGGCCAAATAGAAAGTCTAAACATAAGATTAATTTTAAAAGCCATATTTCACATCTTAGCAAAGATGGTAGAAAGATAAAGCACACATTCAGAAAATAGCAGGAACTGACATGAGCAGACAAAGCAATTTAACTTTCTGTGCTATGCAGGCAATAAAAAAGCCTTATTTAACCAAGGAAAACAATCCTACGCCCATGCAGACTTACTTCATTACCTTTGAAACAGCCTTCTGTCGAAGTCTTTCAAGTTCAGGTTGAACATCTTTTAAAGCTTTTGATGCCTTGATCATGGAATCATCTTCAACAAATTTAAGCTTCTTACTCAGTATCTCAAGGGTTCTCAAGTATTCTTCATTTACCTGGTAGACCCAATATAGGCATTTAAAATCATGGTATAAACACACCTCAGTTGCGGTTGATATAAAAACAAGCTCAGTAAAAATCCATTTTAGAATTAAAAGAGACAATAAATGCATGGGAAAAAATTCTATTAACTACACCAGGCCAACCGAAACAATAACTGAAATGTTTTGTAAGGTAACAAGAAGAAATACACTTAAATAAAGTGAGGGTCACGTTTACAGGATTAGGGTTGGTTAATTATCTGAGTATTTCATTCCAAAATTAGCTAACCAATTATTTGCTATGAGAGTGTAAAGAATATATAAGCTTCTGTTACTGTTATCAATATCAACAGAAATCGTGTTTACAATTTGGTTATGATTTCAGAATACCCATATCTTTTCTGGCAACCTCTAAATGGTTAGCTCATGAAAAATTCCATCTTCCAGCATGATATTTTGGCACATAATCAAATCCCATACTTTCATTGTTCTTGTTTGTTTAAAAACAAGTAAATCATACAATACCCATTTTTCTCTATACTATCAACTTGCACATTTGATTCATCTTCACTAATCTTAAGAATAAAACAATTATCTAGTCTCCTGACACATTACCCTCAGTGCAGTTTTACCACATAAGCCCTTTAGAGAAGAACAGTAGTCTGCACCTCCCAACGCAAAAAAAAACATGACTTTTAAACCCATCAAAACAAACAATTACAGTTGAATCTAATGCTACTGAAAAACTAATAGCCTCATGGTCTTAATACAATGCTGGAGCATCATAATCACCTAGTTCAGAAAATACGTATGTTAAATCAAATGACTTGACAATTTATAAAAGCTATGAACCATTTCAATTCCATAACTTACAGAAATAGCGCATGCCAATCACCAAGCAATTCATTATTTAAGACTGGAAAAAATTCAAGATTTTATCCATTTGAAGTCAATGTACATACATAGTGTAGACAACAATTTTAAGCATATGATAGCAATAACTTATGATCCTCAATAAACTGAAGGTACCAAAAATAAGCATTAGTGACAAAATTAACAAATAAATACCTCGCCATCAACAATAATGTCAATCATTCTTGGAGGTACAATTATATCTTCAACAAATTTTGACAATTTTGACTCTGCTGTCTGAATAATAACCGTGAAAGCAGTCGAGCTCATCATGAACATTCAATATTTCAATGCAAAATCAGTGGGTTAAGCAATTTAAAAGTAAAACGGTAGCTTATAATTGTATGGCAATTACTTCCAAAGTTCTCACAATAACAAGTTGGCATAGCAGGATAAATAAAAACACAATTCATGCAATCAATCCAACAACTTCAATGAATTTAAGCATGCCTTGCGATTCTTCAGCTTCAGCCCCATGTCCATGGATTTCTCTTGAAGGCTTTTAATATCTGAACTTATAGAACCAATCTCAGCCTACCACAAAAGCTTCATATAAGTTGTAATTTTAAAGACTTTTAAATTGTTAAACAGAAAAACAAAAATAGTAAAAATAAAAATGATGCCTACATTATGTTATAATGACAAAATCTTTGAAAAGCGTTAAGAATTAGATACAATGAACACCAATATTTTGAAAAATAAATAAATAAATAAAATGAATGTGAATTATTTGAAAAATGCGAACAATTAAGCAAACAGAAAAAATTAGGATAGACAAAAAGGCCAAAGTAAAGATTGAAATAAATACAAAAATCAAGTCATCAACATCACTCTCCACAGCCATCGTCACCAACATTGTCATTTTTGTTACAATCATTAACCATACGCTAAATATTTAGGTCAGCTTTATGTATTCTCTAATCACAAAACATTGAGCAGACCATTTTATAATTACGACTTTTTTATTTTGTAATAGTTTCTGTCTACCAATTAATGAAAATATATTTTATTTCTTCATTATTCAAGTTCAAAATGCCAAAGTCTAATTTCAACCAATGATTCTATAAAACTTTCTCTAGTAGAAGCATATTCCAAAACACATGAATCCATAAAACTTGACTAACATCTTATGACATAATACTTTTAGGCACTAATTTATTTTAATCGACCAGATTAATAATAAAAGTTGATTCTTATATATATGCACACACGCACATGTATACATGTATCACTAGTTGATACTTTTATCATCACCAACAGATATTGAAGAGTATTTATTTCAATAATTTTACATTAAAGCTACATATGTTTTAAGAATTATCTTCATTGTTCTATCTTTTCATTAATTTAGCAGATATCTCAGTCATAAAAATTTATTAATTTGAAAGTTTCATTGAAGCATAACATTTTAAAAAATATTTAGACAACTCATTAAAAATATTTTTTGTATGTATAATTAAACAACACAAAAAGATAAAATCTTATTATTGAGCTTTGAAATGATCCAAATGTAATTGAAAACTCTTTGCATCAATATTTTCATCCAATGCCAATCAACTTTACAAATTTTAAATAATTTCAATTAGTCTTTGATTAAATGCATTTATTCCATAATAAATAAAAAATCAACTTTTGTATTAATTGATCACATCTTCTTAAGATTAATGGGAAGTATGAAGATCATGTCTTTGCAGAATCTACTTTTCTTGAGATAGATTCAAAAAAAAATACTAGTATAATATATCTTCTTGACAAAAAACTAGTTCTCCAAAACTACATACTTTTCTAATCTATGAACAATTGTTCACTATTAACTTTACCACAAATCATGTCCAATAGGGTAACGAGATAAGTTAAGGTATAGCTTAAATGATTTGACATGAAACTAATCAACTGGAAATGAATTGGGTCAATAAAACGAATCAAAATTCCCAACCCAAACCTGGCCCACTAATAATGTGTTTAACTGAACCCAACACATTTTAGCACGGATACATAAACACTACATAAATGGTCAAGTGTTTTTAACCAAAATCTAACCCGTTTTGACATGAATACTGCCCATTTTGACAAGAATCTTACCCATGTTGACCCAAATGTCAAATAAATGAGTCAAGCTGGTTCAGACCAACCCAAACCCGATCGAAAAATCATACAAATCAAAAAGTTCAACCTGAAACCAATCCAAATATTTTTCAGGTCAACTTGACTATCCTTTTTGTGTTGAGGTTTAGTTCTGTTTTTGTGGTAGATCATATTTTGACATCCATAGCTCTAATGCATAGCATATTTTAATTTCTTTAAGTTTCTACAATATTGAGATTCTTTACTATTAAACATTGATATCCAATTTATCAACTTTTAAGCATTTGACTAAAATATTAAAATTAAATTTTATTTGGAATACCATTTTAACTAAACAACAACAATATATCCAATACTCCCAATATATATATATATATATATACATATATATATATATATATATCATCTATATCGATGCTTTACCATTATGTATCTTTAAGGTGAGTTAAACCTTTGGATAATTCTTGCAATATAAACACCACGCTATTTTTTTAACTATAATAAATCAAAATATATCTTCATTAAAACACCCAACAAATTATTTCTCTATAGGAGTTAAGATTTTTAAGTTTGTTAAAGCTAACAAGATTTTCTTACTATCGTTTCTAATTCAATTTAGTTAAACCTCTAAAACTCTCATCTCTTAGTTTGGACAATACACATCTTTTTCCCTTCTTAAGTATTAAGTCTACAAAAACAATCAAAAGCTAAACATATTGCTTTACTCACTTTCCCCTTTGTAAAAGTTTTCGCTTTCTTATAATCATTATAAGGCTTGGTACTCTTTAGTTTCTTCCACCATTTTAAAATGCGCTTCTTTTGCTTGATAACTGTCTATATCTATCTCCTCACCACTAACTCTCATTGACTCAATGGAATGTAGTATAATTTCTAAACTTTCATAAATATCAATCGCAGTTTCCAACGTAGCTAATCATTGTAAATAGCAATAAGTTTATCTATAGACTTTAAATTGGCCTCTCTTAACAGCTTATCCTGATAACATTTTCACCTTTGAAATTCCACTATGTTATCCTAAGCATCTATAAATGTTTATTCCAGGTTATATGATGAAACTTTCACCAAAATCAGCATAAAATCTTTGTTAAAAAATATTTCTATTTTTCAAAGTAATGAAAATCTAATTATTTGTTTCTATAAAGAAAATTTAATTATTACTCAATAGATTGATTTTGAAAGAATCTTCTCTATTTGAAACTTAGGAGGGGCTTCTACTTGATCATGCACAATAGAAACAAATGATTCATACAGCCAATCCTACATTGAGACCAAGGCTTGGTGTTGTTGTTCACAGTGTTGCTTTCATTTTAAATCACTAGATTATATTAACCGAATTGAATCTTTTTATAACAAAATAATGCAGTTTTCATTCAAAATTTTATCATTACCTGCAGCAAATGATGTAAAATTTAATGATTATATTCATCAAAATCTCAAATAAAAATAGAGTCAAACTGAGAACTTCAATGATTATTTAAACACAGCTTTAGTCTTCCATCAAAGTAGCGCCAAGTATGGTTAGAATAGCTACTATAAATTAATGACAGACGTGTATTTGTTAAAAGCTGATGAAGCTTACATAAATTATAACTATATGATAATCGCCATATCAATCAATCATCACTTCATATGAAAAGACTGCACCTTTATAGAGGGATATACCATCATGAATAATAAAGTTGTTGAGAGAAGAAACAAAAAAAATTCTCAGTACAAGAAAAGTTCTATGACCGAGCATTATAGTTAATTTTTTATTTAAAGGTGGATTGGTCTGAGAAAAAAATTTGCTGTAGTAAAATTATTTCATATAATATAATCATTTTGGGTGTTTAACTGTGGTTGGTGTATTAAGTTGAAATATTTAAAAAATTAATAATAGCAGAAATCAAGACAAAGCATGTCCGACAACGCCTCGCAAAAGGTTAGCAAAGACAGGTTTGTGTTGAGTAGAGGCTGGCTGAGCCATGCAGAAGCTAACGAGGCCCGTGGAAAATGACCACTCTTGTTGTGTCACAAGCCTCGTTGAGGTGGTAGAGGGCCTGCGAAGTCCCAGATAGCAAGCAGAGGTTCAGTACTCCTGATAGCAGTCGACTGAAGGCTGGCGGAGCCCTGCGAAGGTCAGAAGAGGTTCAGTACTTTGAGCAGAGCTGTGAGGAGGGTGGCGATAATTGCAGACACTTGGCGAAGGCCGGGAAATGTAATTTAGAGACTGGAGGAGACCGATCATTGCTGGCAAAAGCGTGAATGGTGGCAGAAGGTCACTGAGGCTCTCTTTAATTTCCTTATCATGAAGTGATATAAAATCACCTAATCTGGGCATATTTTTAATCCTACAAAAGTGCCCATTTGAGGAATTGGATATATTAGCTAATTTCCAAATAAGAGGGAATGATACAGAAATGATAAGAATATATGTTCCTGAAAATAACAATATTCTACTAACATAGAATTTTGAATTCTTTTAAAAGTGCTGGTATGGGTGTCAAACCAAATTACAATAATCAAACCAATTTGAATCATAATGATGAAACTTTGCACACAAATGATAACATTACTGCTGATACTATTGATGGAAACCACTTGGTTACCAACATTGATGCTATTGAAAATAACAAGAAAGATAATGACAACATCAAAGCAAATATGGGAATTAAAGATAATGACAACAAGAATGCTAATATGGGAAATGAAAATGCTAATGAGTTCTTAATCTAGATCAAATTGTTGAAGATGATCATGTTACCAAGGCTATTAACTGTAGTAGTCATCAGAATATTCATAATAATGTGCAGGTTCAAGTCTCAAATCAAACTTCACAAATAATGCCTTTAGCCAAACAACACTCAATGTAATGAGATAATCTTTTTCTCAATGGCACGGATCAGGATTTACATATTTCCAGGAATCTTAACATGCTGATCTAACTTCTATCTCTAAATGTGTTTTAAATAACATTTATACTAAGAGATCGAAAACCACAATTATAATCTATCTATTGCAGCACATCCTGATTAGTCAGAAGAAATCTAATGAAGACTTTTCAAAATTACTTGATGATGGTTTGCCTCTAATCACTTAATAAAAAAGGCTAAAATAAGAATTACAACAAAAATATAGAACAATAACTAGATCAATCTCATTCTCTTCCCAATGATTAAGTTGTTATTTTCGATGCCTCTGCTATGAACATTGATTTCTTTGTTATATTGGAGCCTTTCCTCAAATCAGATAATATTGACTTTTATAATAGATTCATAGGTTTTAATGGTGCCTGATTCAACTACAATAGTAAAATTTAGTGTGCTTGAAAAGACAACTTTCAATATGACATTACTGAAGCTAGCTTCCATACTATAACTATAACCATTAATGTCTGTTCCTCTTGGCTGTGTATACTTTTATTAATACTAATTGCTCTAGAATTAAGAAGATTCTATAGAAAATTTGTGTTACAATCAAGCCAAACATTCCTTTCCTTGGCTTGTTGGGGGGAGATTTTAACATTATTAGAAATGTTGCTAAAAAGAAAGGAGGCAAAGACCCTAATAAAAATGTAAGTTTCATGTACAATTTCTTTTTTTCTTTTTTTTCAAACACTTTCTCTAAAATATATTAAATACCCTTCCTTAATTTTACTATAAATCAAGATATCGTTAAAATAAATAACTATGAATTTTCAAATATGCATAAAATATTATTCATTAATCTATATATGTGTAGGTACATTGGATAATTCAAAAAACGATGATCCATCATTTATCTTGAAGATTGTTTTCCACATCTCCCTCTCTCTGCAAATCTTGATGATATCTGCTTTGTAACTCATTCTTAGAAATAACCACAGATATTATCATCATAACTTACTTGTCATCAAATCTTAGCACCAAACATGTATACTTCACAATTATTCCATTAATTGCTTGACAATCCACACAATATGCAAAGTGCCATCCTTTTTAAGAGTTAAGAGGGCAAGGATAACACAACAACTAAGGCTCTTAATGAATCATTTCTCAAGCAACTAATCAATTTGATGTTTTAACTCAGAATGCTCTATAAGGTTCATCCTATATGCAAGAAGTTTGGGCAAAGATACTCCTGAAACATTTATGGTATGTTAAATATCCAAAACTGGTGATAGTTGTTAAATGATTTCTTTAAACATATCTGCCTAAAGTACTCTACAACAGCTCATATTTACTGATAATTCTATTTCATCATAATTTCTGTTTTGGTTTACTTCTGTAGTTACTAATGCAAAAATTATCTCATTTATTGCACTCTTTCGTTAAGTCCATATACAAAGAATGTGTCAAAATTTTGTGAGGTTTTTTGTGGGGAAGCTTGTGGATCATTAAATCTCATTGCTTTCAAATTTATTGTTCTATTATTAAAGTGAAATGCACATTTATTTTCCCTCTCATGGTGCTCGACCTTAATATCGTACCCTAATCTAACATAACCTACATCCACAAGTTAAACATCACACCAAGCGTCTTTAGGGTGTGAGGATAATTGAATGGATATTAGACACCTTTGAGATACAATAAATGAAAATATTTTTCTACACAGATATTTGAATTCATTCTTTCAAATCAAATATAAAAAAACTACATTTATACAATGCTCACTTTCAATAGCTAGATTGAACATTTTTTGCTTATAATTACATTTTATTTTAAAAGCTGATGTTCACTCCCAATAATCATCAGTTTAGGGAGTTGTAATAACATGACAGGCACATGACATTCAAGGAGTGCTCTACTTCTTCATTAACTTCTCCCTCTATTTCAAACACATCATTTTCATTTTCTCATCCTAGGTAAACATTACAAGTATTCATTGACATAATGAAAATCTGGCGACATTTAAAACAAGGTTTCGACAATCTTTAACTCCCAATGATGATGTTGTTACTTTTCCTTTAGTTTCCTTGTTAAATCTATATGCGGTTGGGTTGGAAGTAAAATAAGCTTGTGTGTTTTGATACACTTAGACATTTAAGTGAGTGGAAACTCCTTTGGTGGCTAGGATTTCTACAATATCTCAATCTTTGAAACAAATTGATAGATATAGTCACTTGTGCTAGCAAAATATGGGACCATTGCTTTTTTACTTTTTGGCCTAAACCTGATCGTATATCTAAAACGTATGATCTTAAGATTCTTAATGATTTTAAAATGTACATGCGACTCATCAAATTTATCCATATATTCAGTAACTATTTTGAATAAGCATTTAGTTTTCAAGGGGGCTTCATTCATGACCATGTAATGATTGGTTTTTCATAAAACTCTCTTGATTCCTCTCATTACTTATCCAAAATAATTTAGCTCGGCCAACTAGTAAAGGTTTCAAAAATTTTATTTTTAGCTCATCTGACTTAATATGCCATTCAAAAAAATATCCACTTCTAATAATTATTCTGAAATAGATTTTGGATCAACATTATTATCGTCAATCCTAACTTCTTTAGGTATATCATCATCAATAACATAATCTTGACGCTGATAAGTTCCATATTGTTCTTAATGAAAATCTCTAGGGATTCTATCAAGCATATGATCACCCTCTATTTAGATTAGAGGCTAAGCAATTTGGTTCATCAAAATAGTTCGGCTCAACTATTTAAATAGCTTTTAAACATGCCAATTTACTTGTGACAAGTGTAACTGAATCATAAATAGTCTTATAGTTTCCATAAATTCGTCCAATTGAGTTTGGGCCATGATATTAAAATGGCTTGAATATACTGGTTTACCCTGTATATTTTTCCACTTCCAAGTAACATCTGATTCGCCTTAGAGGTTTGGGTTGAACCAAGGCTCTTACAATGATTATTGCATATGGTGGAAAAGAAAGCATAAGCAGAAAGGAAAAAAGAAGCAAAAAAGAAGAGATAAGCAAAGGAAGAAGGTAACCTACTTTTGCAAGAGTAATCAAAGAGGAATTTTAATTCACTTAGCTATATCCTGATTCTTTCCAATTACATTCTTATTTAACCCTTGATCCTTGAGAATTAATTTCAAAATGTATATATGGAGGGAAAATTTAAATTTGAGAATGAACAACACATTATAACATGGGAGACAACATGGAGACACTATAAAATAACGGGCTTGATTGCTTGCTGCACATTAAAATAAATAACTAATTTTTATAAGTAATATTTCGAAACCAATATAAAGCAGACTGACCAGGTAGTATTAACATTCATTAAATGCTTTTGGTTGGCTTTCAAAATGCATAGATTTATGCAAATTTATTAAAAAAACAAAAAAGAATAATATTTGAGAAAACCACAATTTAAAACTCCCAAATAAGCAATCTTTAAAAAATAAAGTAAGAGCACCAGGATTTATATTAAAAAATTAGAGATTGAGAGAGTACACTATGAAATTGCTTGTAGTACTAGTTAAGACGTTTTATATCAAATAATCTTCCATGTAGTAGCATTTGCTAATAATGCCCACAACTCCAAGAAAACAAACAAAAAAATAAGGAAAGAACTTAATAAAACAACATACATTCAAGCATCACACCAAACAAGAGGAAAAATAACCCAAAAATTTGTTGATCTTATTATGAATCCAATATCACAACCACTAATTTCCACAAAATTGAGAAAGGGTAATTTTTTATTTGAAATGTCTTAAAATGTAAAAAAAAAAGGCTTAAATTTTGATATAAACTGAAAAAATTTATTGATCATCTGGAGGAAAATCTAGTAGCTGCGCTGCAATCCATATGTTCTAATTTGACGGTTGTAGCTAAAGATTCGTGATATGTATGCTTATGAATGTAACTAGTAATTCATAAGATGTAATCTGATGGCTACAACTGATACTCCGTGGGATGCAATCTAATGGCTATAATTGGATGATTGAAACTAATAACACTTGGAATGTAATCAAATGGCAAAAGCTAGTGGTCTATGTATTGCAATTTAACGATTATAGTTGGTGATTCAAAGGAAAAATTGTCCCATATATTATCCTAAATGACTAAAAATAAAATTGCAATTAAATAAGCTTATAAAAGAAACAAAATTCTCTCTCATTTTTTCATAAAATTAAATGATCTTTGTGCCATGGGTAGACGTAATTCCCATCAGTGTGATTTTTTGCTTCATGAAATAGCCATGAAACTACAAGCCTGATTTAGGGTATCACTTCTTTATTCTTCTGTGGATGGTGACACTCTGGCATTGATATTTACATGTTGAAATTATCTCAGACAGCACCCTCCCAGCCGGCTCTTTATATTCTAATACATGGAAGTGTTTATACAAATCCAATTCTTTGAATATACAAGATCTCTAGTTCAAATAAAGTTTCTATTTTATAATTGTTTCTACACATTAGCAAGCTTCCTGCAAAAATTGGTTAATCAAAAGAGGCATGGCATCTCAACACCTAGTGTTTCACTATACTAAAGATTGGGGACACAAATTTCTTAAACTGTGTTTATAGCATTAATTGGAAGAGATTTTTCAAACTCTTCAATTTCTCTGAAGGCTGTCCAATAAGGTTATTTAATTCAGGAGAAAAAGAAATAATAAGGAAAGAATTTTTCATATTGAATAGCAAATCCATTATTTATTGAATAGAATTATTATTCTTACCTACTCAAGAAATTCAGGGCGGACAAAATTAGTCAAGTTTCTCCAAAATACCTAAAACAGTAAAGTTGCAACTTGGTGTAAAATCACTTTTCAGGTCAGTGTTCAATAGATCATCAAGAACAAAAAGCGTACAAGCTCCCCAAGATAGCCACTTGATCCTTATTTTCCAGTTAAGTTTGTAATATACTAAAATCTGTTTCCTGCCTCTCAGTTTTCTGGTATTCTTTATCATGTTTTGTATTTTTTCCAATTTTGTATAAAATTATCCACCCTAGCTCCCCCCTCCCAAAAAAAAAACTAAAAATGACAAAGATTGAAACCTTGGTGATTAACATTGAGCAATGTTAATCAAGAGCAAACCAAAAAGAAATTAAGGAGGCTGAAAAAGAGAATAGAGAAAAGATAAAGCTTCAGAATATTCAGAATCAGTATGTAAGCTCTACAGCATTGGTGCCACATCTGTTCAGTAAGAAAATCCACTTTTTCACTACACAAGTTTGTTTTCATAATTCAATTTACAATGTTCAGAGCATAGTTAAAAAATCATTTTAAGAAAAAAATGAATCAGCTCCAGTATGATAGTATTATGAAGTGTAAACAAAAGGCACCAAAGTTGAGCAAAATATAGTCGTGCATATATTTCTTAATTGAAAAGCTTAAGCCTATGAATGGAAGCGTACAATGTAAAATTTAGCACCAAAAATTCAACTATTCAATACAAGGATTAACAATCTCCTCTTCAGTGAAAACATGCAGCATTGACCATGAGTGTCATCTAAAAAATCCCTTGCTATTACGTGCAGATATCAAGGTAGTTGTCCACTCCTAAAAACTTGCTAAATCATGGTAGATGTAAATCAACCCATGAATCACAAACTAAATAAAGCACTTCATTGTAATTAATTGTTGGTTCTAATGCCACTTGTTATAGTGTTAAGTCAAATGAAACAAAAGTAGAATTGGATATACTAGTGAGCAAACATTCTTCCAATCCAAAAGTTTAAGCTTATGGTGAGGGACACCGAAATGGGATTGTTACAATAACACATTTTTCAGTAATCTGGCATAAAACTAAATGGAAAGGTTAGCGTGTCTTAGCAATTACCTCTCTTGACAAGGTTCATAAAACAAAATACAAATAACACATCGGCCCACTAAAAAATAAAATATTTAAACAGTAATATACATGTATTGAAGTTGTTGCTTCTTTCAATCTTCAAAACCAAAAAATAAAACAGATGCATTTACCTGAAACCCGCTAAGAAGGGTCTCCATTTGTGATAATATGTTGTCACAATCCCGAATTTGATCATGTAATAAAACCAAGTTATCGCTCTCTTTAATGTAATCCTGCTCCCAAAAAGAAAGTTCATGCTTTGTGCATTAACTAAACTAAAACAAAATACAGATCTAGCAAGAAAATTGTGACATGCTTGTAGCCAGGATTAGTTTGCATCAAACTTTAGAATTATGCTTTAATTTTATGTAATGATTGTAAAAAGTAAATTTTTGAAACCATGTTTAGCATTATTTTGATAAATCTCTATAACTGCTTAACAGAACAGAAAAGACATGATGGCAATGAAGGCAAAATCTCAAAGTGAAATAAAGCAAAATGGTATCAATGCCGATAAGGCTATTGATTCTAGGCAGATCAAAATGTAGGCATAGTCTCATTACTTTGCTACATCCAAAAAACTCCCTACGGTCGATGGGAAGCAGAAATCTAAAATCCTTTTCAGCAGTAATTAATATATTAAATTAATTAATTGATTGAGCAAACCTATAATGCACATAATTAAATCATGAATTGATAAAGCATAACTCCTTGTGCACGCAAAAATGAAGAATTCAGAGATAGTGCAAAAAACAACTCTATGGCACATAATCCTCAAACAAAACATAGCCCCACCTTAAAAATAAAAAAGCCTGTCTCAAATAAAGAGGTTAGTTACAAGTTTTTTGAGCTGCAAGAAATTAACCCAAAATTTATTCCTTAACGCAAAATACACAGCTTCTTACTATCAGCTATTTTAAATAATGCTAGACCTCCTAATATGAGATTGCTTTTGTTTAAGGTTTGCCGCAAAAATAATGATTTAGGGGTTGTTTAGCATGAAGAAATATGTGTAAAGTAATCTGATTACTTTTCTCTGTTTGGATTTTTCTATTTTGAATACTGTAATCTGCAGTGTATGGTATTTCAAATAATCTGGGGTCAGATTATCCCTAGTAAAATGTTTTTTAATTTTTTTTTAAAATATGACTCTTATCATCCCTAATCGAATTTTACTAACGAATCGGATATGTGATTGCCTTCGATGTGAATTTTAGGAATTGAATTTTATGGATCAAATAGAAATTAAATTTACGGATAAAATAAAAATTGAATTTTACAAATCAAATAAAAATCAAATTTTACGAATCAAATTTTACAATCACTACTAATCCCCATCTTCGAACGAGATGGAATAAAGCCTATCATTTCAGTCATAGGTCTCCACACTAAATTGTTGATTTCTCTCCGAGACAGCCACAATAAAAACTATCGTTTAGGTCTCCACACTACCTTCCACACTACCTTTTTGTTATTTCATGATACCAATTTTGCTGTTTAAAACAACAAAAACATAATTCTCAATCACATAATTCTCTGTTGAAGATATCCTTCTTACATCACCTGCAACCCTTGTGCCATCTACCTGTTGTCCAAAATAATTGAACTTCAAAAAAGTGGCAGAAACTTTGATGTCCTTAAAAAATTAATTTTTTTTCCATTGAATCCTCTTATTCTTCAAAAGCCTCTAATTTTCCTATGTAACTCTCATAATCAAACCTGGATGGCAATATCTAACAGCAAATGAGTCATTTTTAAGCCTTCTTTCTCAGTTTCAAAGAAGTATACTGCCATAACTTTAAGAAAGAACACCAAGAGAACGATACTCAGCATAGGAGACATCAAAAGATTCATAAGTAGAAAAGTTTTCACCCTCCACTTAAGAGAAATAACCTTGCAAAAATCTCTCCTTATTACTTTGATAGTTATTTTACATGAAACTTATGGGTAGCGTGTTTATTTAAGTTTCATATTTGTATAAGCTATATAATCCAGTGTTAAAAGTTCACAAGAAGCCTTAACCTATCAATTTGTAAAAGAAATATTCTACCAGATCTGCTACCCATGATGGTCCCTTATTTGTGAGACAATCTTTTACTTATTCCAAGAAAATTTCACTAAATTTCTAATTATTGGGTAACAGCATTACACTCTTATTTTACATGCATCTCTCATAATATGGACTAATTATAAAAAATTAATTTCTAGCATATCTTCTACATGTGTATAATTATTCTGCAAATATCAGTACTAACATTCAGTGCAACTAGTAATTAATATAGTTAACATGCCTCAATAAACTATTCATAGTGATTAGGGCTGGCTTCGAGTCGAGTCAGCCCATACTCGAATCATTTTAAATAGGGTTCGAGTCAAGACGTATGAATCGAACTCGACTCGAAAATTTTCGAGTTGAGTCAAAATGTCTCAAGTTCGCGTCGAGTCAAGTTCGAATTTCTAGTTTCGGTCAAATTGCCGATCCTTACAGTGATTAAATCAAAGAGTTGTGCAAAAACAATCTGTTAAACGAGTAATAAAAATTAAATTTTAGAAGCTCAATACGACAATGCCTAAATTAGGAGTTCTTACAACATGAAAGTTAGACTTAGTCACCTATTACATAATATTAGCATAAGGAAATGACCACCCCCACATAAACATGTCGTAGTTCTACCTAATATCACATATCCAATTTGTAGGTAAGACTACCAGCATCCTAAAGATCCTTGTGAACATACAGCCTATAGAAGAAATGCTTATGCATTTCCCTCTCAAGAGGGAAACCGTCGCCCCAACCAAGAGATGATTCTAGAGACTAATAAATCACAATCCTATTCCACATTAAAGTCTAAAGAAAGAAATATGTCAGATTTGATGATCCTTGTTATCCTATAAATAGATGCTCCAACATATGATAAAACCTGATATGTCAATAAATTGCATGACTAACTGCAACAATCAAATGATATTTTTGATTGGTATTGTCTAAATAATAATCAAAGGATGTATTATGTTAAAGATAAAACTAAGAGGTTATGCATGAATCTAATGGACAAATCATTTAGCTAAAGAACATAATCATGGCTATGAGGGCATTTTATCTTAGAGCATGATAAGAACTCCTAGAATTGCTTATCCAATTAACACAAGGCACCTTATCTAAGAGCAAATATTTGAATTCCAATAAAGATTCAATCTCTTACATATTGTACTAATGTTGAATATCTATTATCTAGCAAATATTTATGGGTTATATGAGAGATATTAGGTGTGAGATTGAGTTATATTTTCTAAAAACAGTATGGGAAGCCTTCCATCAAGTCACTGATAACAAAAGACAGAATGTTTTCCTCCAAATCAACACGGCCAAGCTTATGATCCTTAGTAAGTTTGATGATGAGAATATCAGTGATATGATGTTATAAGAATTAAAGATGCTATCCCCACAATCGATGATGTAGCAATAGATGGCACACCCTTGTATGTCTACTTGTAGCAAACCCGAAGAACAAGGAATGGTGTCAAATGAGTATATCCTAAATTTAAGTTGCTTGTACTGATAAAAAAGTTGAGTTGTCATAGATGGAGCCAATATGATGAATATGATTTATACCCATGCTTTTACACTAGCTAGTCTACAACTTAAACCACATATGAGCTTTTCTATGAGTTCAGTGAATCAAACAACATTGTCAATAAACATTTAGTGTAGCATCCTTTCAATAAACATGGCGCATTCTTTTAGAAAGACACAGCTCTATGACCACCATATTTTCCAGTAGTCATAAAAACACTTATACGTTTAAACACAAAAATAAGATCATAATAATGTTCCGACTAAAGCCAATAGTGAAGCCTCTTCATCAAACCTTATGTTATCCTTTGATATAGTAGTGGCTCAAATTCCCAAAATTGCCAAGATTTAGTTGATCATCATTGATCCACATATCGCTAGCCTACAAATAAAGCTACATATATTGATTGATCTTGAGATAGTTCCCAAGATAAACAATTTTCCTATATGACTGCACCAGCTCTCATGGATTTATTGATATATTCTATTTTCATCTCTTTCATGTGAAAAAGTGATTCCCACTCCCATTGAACATTCTTCAGTTTGCAAGATTCCAACTCTCTTATCTAATTTTAATTTTGTTGTTCTTGGGTCTCAAATCTCAGAAGAGAAAAAAGAAGAGTTATGTAATCGACAGTCAGCATAATTCATTTTATAATATGACCCTTGAGAAATTAGTGCTAGAACTTGACCTAAAAGTTGTGAAGAGTGTGTTCATAGTAGTTTTGATCTTGAAGATATTAATTACGATGAAAGAATAATTTAAGAATTTGTTTTAGCTTGTGATCTTATGCTTGCTAATAATTTATAGAAATAGTGAACTCATTATCTCTTATTTTATGTGGGACTTCAAAGACTTAAATTGATCATATTCTCTCTAAAAAAATTGTTCATAATGCAATGATTAAAAGATTCTCCCAATGATTGATAGAAGAAGACCAAACAATCAATTGTTAACTTTAGATTTCAAAATAAGAAGACAAATAGATTTAAATATAAGAAAATCATAAAATAAAATATTAAAATATAAAGAGAAAAGTATAAATATTTTTAGTTCTAAGATATTAAAACTAGACATTAAAATTTTAAAAGTGAAGACAACTTTATATAAAATCTTATTGCTAATTGTATTCGCAAGGTAGCTAAAAGTACACTTAGTGAGTCAAACAAAATAATACCAAAAAGTAAAAATGCTTGGTAGTGGAACATGATGTTCATTTAAAGATTAAAAAACTAATATGTTATAAAGAATGGTTTAAATGTATAAATGATGAAAATTAAAAGAGAATATAAACTAGTATGTCGATATTACAAAATATAGGTGCATGATTGTAAGATTGCAACATTCAAGGATTAATATAATAAATTGAAAATTGTTAAGGGAGAGAGATGCAAATATAAACTAGATAAATTAAAAAATAGAAGAACTAAGTACTTAAGTAAATTATATAAAAGATATTGATAAAAAAAAATTTAAGGATGAAGATATTCAATATAGATTGATAGACCCGCTCCCAACATAGGGGCAGGGTATACCAATAAAATTTGAAGGATTTTAATGGTTATAAAAATAATATCAATTGAACTTTGATACTAAGGATTGATAAAATTGAGGTTTTAAATGCTTTAAAAAGAAGAAGAGTAGAAAAGTTGTAGAATTGGATGGTATCCTTATCGATGTGGAGAAATGTTAATGCGAGGAAAGAATTTATTAATTTATCAGGTTATTTAATATTTTTTAAAAAACTAAAAGTTGTCAGATAAGTGAACAGTATTGTTGTTCCTATTAATGAAAATAAAGATGGTGCTCAAGACTATGCAAATATAGAGATATTAAGTTAATGGGCCATATGTTGAAAATTTAGGAATGAATGATTGAATCCAAATTATGAAATAAATCTCACATTTCGCAAAATCAATTTAGTTTTATACCAAGTAGATCTACCATGGATACCATGTATTTACTAAGGGCTTTGATGAATAAATTTAGAGAAAGGAAAAAATATCTTTATTTAATCTTTATTGATATTGAATAGACATATGATAAAGTATCAAAAGAAGTTTTTTGGAGAAAAAAAAATATAGTATATATGGACGTTCTTAAAGATATGTATAGCAGAGCTGTAACATGTGACTAATGGTGTCTTATTTAATAAATTTTTTGTTACAATCAATTACATCAAGGCTCTACTCTCAGTACATATCTTTTTTCTTTAATTATGAATATTTTTACTAAACTCATTCAAGAGCAAGAGGTTCCCAGGTGCAAGTTATTTGCAAATGACATTCTCTTATTTTATAAGATTAGATATAAAGTAAAACCAAACTCAAGTTGTGAAAGATTACTTTAGAATCTAAAGAGTTTCATCTAGGTCTAAAGCAGAATATATGGAATGTAAGTGTAATCGTAATAGAACTTGTTATCTAAAGAACATAATTGTTGAGAACCATGTGATCAAGAAGAGTGACACGTTCAAATATCTTGATTCAATTATTTAAATAATGGTGAAATAGAGAGTGATGTGATTAATTAAATACAAGATAGTTGGATAAAATGGAGCACTTCTAGAGTGTTGTCTGATAATAAAATCTTCTCAAAACTCAAGGAAAATTTTTAATGATGTTTCTTGAAGTGAGTTTTCATGCACCCTAAAATCATCTTCCATAACCTCATCTCTGTCAATCAAATGTTACCTAACAAAATAAAGTTCAAATCATGTTAGATTCATCACAAATGTCCACAACTTTCATGACCTAGCCACTTTATATCATCAATTCATCAAAGACAATCCCATCACCAATTTAATTAAAGACTAATTTGAGTGAATCCTTACAGCATCCAAGTTCAATCAATTTAAGATATTGATGACCTCTACATCAGTTTTTCATTTACCTAACTTTTCATAGATGTTTAAGGCACCTTGTGGTGCTTCAAGTAATGCATAGGTTTTGTTTTTACTGTTGGATGATATTGGGCAGTGATCTTTACATTAACTTGTAAATTTAAATGTTATTAGTATATTAAAAGCATTGTAGCATAATATCCTATAGTTCATATTTTATTCAGACCACAAATCTTTAAAAGTTCATCAATTCTCAAAATAAGCTTAATCTTCACCATCCCAAGTGGTTGTAAGCATTTCTATTGTCAGAAACATCAATTTACCTTTAAAACAAAGCTGTTGACACCCTGCCACAAGTGGAACTCAATCACAGCTATGTTTGTTGTTTGCTCTCTATCTATTACCCACTTGTCTGATCCAAAAAACAAAAGGAAGAGAACTGGGGAGTTTTCATGATTTTTCATCTTTCATTTTGTCCTCTTTCAATTTCTAAAATTAATAGACGGCTTACAAAAATTTCAGAACAATAAAAATCAATTTTTAAGTGATTCAAGATATTTAAACCAATTGTAAGTCTTATAAGTTAATTAATTAAAAAATAAGGAGCAATTGAGAACTATAAGAGAAGATTCAAATCAACGTAAATACATGAAAACAAAAAGGTGAAAAAGAATTTATAGTTTATTTAACAATAAAATCTCATAAAATTCTTCCCCCCACATTTTCTCCACCCAAAAGTCAGAGGGAAAGGGCATACTTAAAACAAACGATGAAAAAGAAACTTGGAGGCTGAGATTAGCGATCCAAAGGTCAGCTCATGGTTCCAAGCTATGAGGTTAGTGCATCCCTATTTATTAGTTTTAATATAAAATTTGAGGGTTATGGTGTGTTAAGGTTTTCCCATTTAAAAGACAGCTCTGTCAAAAGAAAGAAAAACATTTATATAAAATTTTAATCATCATGTGAACATATAGATTGAGTTTTATTCTAGACCAAAATATAAAAGTTAAACTTTTTAGAAAACCAAAATTAGAATTTTCATAAATAAATATAGTCATAGACTAATAAAAAAATTAAAGCAATATCAAATAAGATGTTAACGAAATTTAGAGAAAAAGTTTCAAGACATCTTTTTTTGAATTAAATTAGTAGAAAAGAAAGAGTGAAGGGGCAGCTTGAGTTACATACATACATATAATATAAATAAGTATATATATATATATATATATATATTAAGAAAATATTACAATGCTTTGCAATTGGTGTTTAAGAGACAAAGGATAATCTAAAGATGAGAAGAAAACTTCAGAAGCTCAAGATTTTAAATGTGGTTAATTGCAGTTCTACTTAAAAGTATTTTCACATTTATAAAAATAAGATAAATTTGTATTTCCCTTTATTGGTCTAATTATTTAATTTATCAATTTCTTGTAGCAAATACGCCTAGGATGTATGTATATTCATTATTTATCTTCATAAAGCAATATAAATATTTTAAAAATATGTTATAATTTCTGATGATCTTTCATGTATCATACCACAATTACAGATGTGAAAATTTAATATTATGCCAGTATATTGTCGTGTTTAAATTTTCATGAAAACAGAAAGTTGCCCTTTATATTTCAGTGTAATTATTATTACATTTATAAACTGATTTACTCTTTCATGTTTCAGATTATTATTATACAAGACCTTCTATAAAAAATTTAATTACAAAAGTCATAAACAAGCGTGATTGCTTGTGTGCGCTATTAACATAACCTGTATATGAATGATATGCTGAGAATGTACACCCATATGCATATAAAAAATTGAAATATATAACAAGGTTATAAAAAGGTATAATAGTACACATGTAAAATATGAATTATGCATAAAAGAAAGCAGAAAATGCAATATTACTGCACCACCAATGGGTTGGAAAAAATGGCCAATAAGAATTAGGGGGGGGGGGGGGGGTATAAAAACACCAAGTGAAATGCCCTAAGATAAATAATTTGAATGGTTTATCTAATATTAAAGTGGATATAACAAAGAAAATCTTGTGAAGGATATGGTTAAAGAGAGAGCAAGCAGAATATGACTAAAAACTAATAGCCTTGCACTAAGAAAGGATCAGTCAAGGCTGTTATGCATACGCAATAATAAGCCATCAAAAGCCCAATGAAATTTTGAATAACAACTAGATAAATTTATAAAACAAAGTTTTTTAATAGCATAATAGAATAGATTTAATTAAGTTCTATAATAAACATCTTTAAAGAAAATAAAAGGATTAATTATTTAAGAAGAGTAGAATGTGAAAACAAAACATAGCAAATACTGTTAAAGTAATAACAATGAATATTTTAATAAAATAATAATGGCTAATGATAAGATTAAATTAAGAGAATGAATTTTTTTAAATATTATATAGCTTACCAAAATTTTAGAAAAACCAATTTTTTTTTATACAATTCTAGATTTTTAAATAAATTTTAAGCCAAACAAATTAGTTAAAGATTAATAGGGTAATTGAAGAATTTTAAAGTTCAACGTGAATCAGCGAAATATTCAAAAAAAAATTTGACTTGTATTTCTATAAAAAACTTGCACAAACATATAGAAGATGAGACGAGAAAAAAAGACCTAAATTAAAGAGAGCCTAAAACCTAAAACTTGCAATCCAAGGGCCAACAACATTTTTCTGATGTTGTCATTAATGCTACAAGATTGGTATATCCCTAATCTTGTTTTGACCAAAATTTTGAAAGTTTTGGCACCTTGGGTTTTTCTCAGTTTGGAAAAACTTAATGTTAGGTGAAAGGACTGTAGGTTTGATACGGAGGACTTCGGGAAAATTTTTGGTGGATCAAATGATGTCCAATTGACACAAAGGTTTAGGATGATGTGCTGAATGTTAGAAGGTTGTAGAATTTTTTTTTGGTATGATTGGATAACTATTAGAGAGAGCTATCAACAACAAAGTGAGATGGTGTCAGATATTGCGTATGTTTCATTGTAGGAATGTTTAAAGGCCGAAACGGGAGCGAATTTTGGCAAAACAAAGTGAAAATGAAAGCTAACAAAGGGTGTTCTGATATCAAACAGAAAAAAAAAAAAAAAGAGAACCCCAAGATTATTTATATCTTAGGTTCTTAAAGGCTATGCACACCTTCAAAGTCTTCGGTTATACACACCGAAGTGAGTTTCTTTTGGTTATACACTTAAAACAAGCTCTCAAACCAAATTTCTGTAACATAATTCAAGTGTCCTAAAACCATGTACATGAGATATATAGTCACCATACCCTAATTCATAAGCGGTGCTAATAATAGCAATAAGGTCCCTTTACATCTCCCCGGGATACATTTTACATTCTCAGCGCAAGCATAATTAAACATCATAAAAATACATGCTAAAATAATATAAATGCAAATATAATCAAATAAATATATAAATAAGATGGATCCACAAACACAACCCATCATAACTTGATAAACTCCTTTAAGCTCTTTGAGTATGCTCGCGTTATCGCTCTATAGAGTTAAGGAAAATCCTTTATACCAATATTTTAATCTTTATAAAAAACACAGTTATCTGGTTGGTGAGCACATTGGCATTCGGGAGTTGCACCTATCCACTACAAAATTTACCCATAATTGCCTAAATTTATTGAGCCACTAAGCAAACATCACTCAAAATTATTTATTGGTATAACCCAATGATGTTTATTAAAATGACTTTTTTATCACAGCATGCATGCAATTTCCAATTCAGCATATATTTTTATGACTTCAATGCACGCATATGATATTATTAAATAGCAAATTGTAAGTTCTAAAGAAAAATATACTAAGCATTTGAATAAATTTTTAAGTATAGGAGAAATTAATATAAGTGACATTAAACTAATTAGAATTCGCCCAAAATGATGTGCCTCGTCTTGTTACTAGATGTTCTGTGCTGAAATCTACAGTCCTTTCAAATTCTAAGCAAAAATTTGGGAATAACACATTATCTTGAATTGTTTGTTAACAGGATTACTAACCAAGTATTTAATGTCAAAGATATTTTATCATATAAAAGTTTGATAGAAAATAGGAATTTGAAGGTTAACTCTTTTAAGAGAGTTGTGAGCTTTCTCATAGACACATCCACACTCTCACAAATTCAAAGAAACATATATTCATCAGCCATGAAATACCTCCTATAATTCTATGAGGAAGAAAAATAAGCTGGCATGAATTGTAATCAGGACAATCTTTTTGAAAATAAAAATCATTCTAATCGGTGCATCTCCTCCCTAATTAGGGTGCCAGCCCATCACTGATTCCTCATCTCTCTCTCATTCCTTATCTTTCCAACATTTTTATATATTTCCACTTCTTCCACAGATACATGCTTCCCTTAGAAAATTACTAGTTCTCCAAAAAGCCGCAAGAAAAATATGATGTATCACCTGTAGGCCTCCTAACCAACTTCTTGCTAATTCATTGAAGTTATTAGACTTTTATATAAAAAACAATAAAAATAAACTTCCTTACCGCAAATATCCTTCCAGTATGATGTCCTTTGCTTTCCAGACCTGGCCAGGCAAGCTAAAGCATTCTTCTCAAGCCTCTAAATTTCCCTATTTTACTCACATCCTAACCTAATATATTCAGATCTCAATATCAAAACCCCAAAACTTATTTCTCAAACTACCAATCAACAAACACAAATCCTAAGCATCTAGACCAGAATACACAAATTGAACATTATGATCCTTTAGTAGTTGAACTCAAGTAACGATCTAAAACACAAACTTTTATGCTTTGAACAAGACTATGACCAAGGGTCAATTTGAGTAAGTTTTCTAGCTTTTTCACTATTCAAAAAGTTGCATTATTTTTTTCAATTTGACATGGAACCTTAATATTTCAAAGTTTTTTTTTTGATAAATTACCCAATTTTTTAAAGAGTTTTGCTACATAGATCCCATATATCTTCCAAAAAGTATGGATGACTAAGATTTAAGGAGCTAAGCGAAATAAAATATTATCATTAAATCCACTTTTGCTTGTGGGGCCCATAAAATATATATTTTAAATCCTAAATCCTAATCATCTATACTTTTTAGGAGATATTTGGGAGCCAAGTAATATTTTTCTTTTTTAAATATAATAACACGTCTTTGAAATTATAATCAGCATTTACATGATGCATTTATTGATCGAACAAATAAAATTTCCAAACTTTTCCATCAGAATCCCCTTTTCATGAAATAAGCACACCAAAACAATTTTAGAGCATGCTCAATTTGTTTCAAGCACTATAGTACTTAGGATTTCAAAATAGCAATGTGACCACTGAAATCTCAAATGATATCAATTAGTTCAACCATAGTAACTTTAAATAGATACTTTTCTAATAACTTCAAAACTAACAAGATAGGCACAACAACTCAAAATAGACACTGATTCTTTTTTAGCATAAAAGAATATTAGAGTTTTTTTTTTAATTTGTTTTAAATATTATAGTACTTAAGATTTTCAAAACAACAATATGGCAACTAAAACCCCAAAATGTAGTCAATATTGTTCAACCATAGAAATTTATATAGATGATTTTCCAACAACATTACAACTAAGTAGACAACCACAACACTTTAAATAGACATTAATTCTTGTTTATATCCTGCCATTATCTTTCCACATGCCACCAACAAAGCTCCCCCAAGCCATCTCCCAATATGACTACCAATCCACTCCTTTGCAATGTTTGTTTTTCATTATGTTGTAACTGGGGCAGGCTCGAAGTCATTTTAACTTTCTAGAGTTTGAATGCATCACCAAATCCAATTATCAACATCCCTAACTTCTTTAAATCAATATTGTACTCATTATATTGTTGCAAAGTCTTTCTCCTATAAAAGATTCAACACCTGCCTAGCTCCAATATTGCTACAAGAATTGTCTTACTTGAATTCGATTCCTTTCACCATCATTTATTTATATACTGACCTGCCTCTCCAAGTTCAATCTCACCATCATTCTTGTATAGGCAGATTTCAAGCTTTCAATCCATCAACAACCACCCCTCCCCACACTTACTCTTCAATGACTGTCAAACAATAATCATGGTTTTCACTGTCTTTTTCACTGATAGAATTCTATCATCTTAAGAAAGTTTAGGCCAACTAAATCTAAGCCTCATCAATTTGTAAAAACAAAAATGAAGTTTTTCACTATCATAAATAGTTGTAACAAAATAACAAGTGCCACAAGCAATGTTGTACCTGCAAATAACAGTTCCAGGATTTTAATATTAGATGAACCACCCCATGTGTTTTAGAACATTGTCGTAGTCCGCGGCTAAACTTTCACTTAACCCATGTTTGGTTGAAGTGTAGGCCGACTTAAATAACCTTATGCCCAAACACCACAGCTTTACATAGCTTAAGTCAGCCTGTTTCAACCAACTAGCTCCTGCTTAAATCATTTTGTCAATTTATTTTGCTTAATTAATATAAAATAATAAATATAAGTAAATCTATTATAAATAATTAATAATTAAAGTGATTGAGTATGGAATGTAATTATTGGTTAAATAAATAATTATAGATAACAGAGTTGTGATATCAGCTCAACTAATTAATTTAATAAACA
Organism: Gastrodia elata; assembly: GCA_016760335.1. NCBI lineage: Eukaryota > Viridiplantae > Streptophyta > Magnoliopsida > Asparagales > Orchidaceae > Gastrodia > Gastrodia elata. Next base: position 85,919,442 of record CM028669.1, on the reverse strand, counting down.
GATTTATTAACAAACTATTTAATTATAGAAATTACTTAATAAATTTATTTTCATACTAATTATAATACTACTTTTGAGTTAAATAATAACAAACCTTAAATAGTTAATACTTATAATTTAGATTAACAATATTAAAATATTATTAAATAAATCAGCATATTAATAATGAACAAAAAATTATTATATAGAGTGAAAATTATTCTAGCCAAGTAGTTGATAGCTAATAATTGAGAACTTTTGCCACATTAAATAACAAAGGTTCAAAGCTCATAACATATTATCAACTCATTACAATAAATTAATTCTAATAATCAATAAACTAATTTAATTCCAAAGAGAATAAATTATTTATTAATAAATAATTATATTAATAGGGTTTAATACTATTAATTAATAAATATTAAATAGCATGCATATAAAAATTTAAAATAAATAATAATATGTTTATAATTAAAAAGCATAACAAAAAGTTTACTAATTAATTTGATTAATTATATTATAAATTAATTATTATGATAAATAAAATATATATAACTATTATAATTAATTAATAAGTATTTTAGGAAATGTATTAATAAGACTACTAAAACTATTAAATAATATACAATACTAATAATAAATAAATCAATTATCAAATATCATAGCAATTAACAATTAATTATTATATTAATAAATGAAATATAAAGAAAATAATCATTTTAAACAATTAATTATTATATAATTAATTGTTAATCTAGATGAATAATAGTTAAATTAATTTATGCATTAAAATTAATTGCTTAGTACAAAGCTTGATTGTAAATAATCAATTAATTATATAATTTTCACGATACTTCGTATGAACATTAACTTAATTTTCCTTCAATTAAATTTTTGAGTTAAAATAATAATAGTAATAACAATATTTTATCAAATCATGTTGAGACAACCAAAATAGCACTGATTGGTCGGAATTTTATGTCAAGCATAATATTTGAAGTTGTAAAGTGCAGTCATGCCCTTTTCATTGAATATAAACAGAGGCTAAGATTATGGAATAACCTACTGACCTGTATAGAGTCCAGTTCAACTTGGCGTACATTATTTTCCACGCCTTTTGTATGCTCACGCAATTTGGTTCCTCTAGAAAGTATATTTTTTATTTCCTGTTGGAAAATTTAAGAAAAAATGTATGACAAGTGATAACAACCAAGCTTCCAAAAAATAAAAATCAGTGAAAACACACACCAAGATATAATGCATCGAACTAAATATTAAGATTTCAATGCAAGCTAATCACAGAACTAATGAGCATGCCTATTCATTTAATGCTGCCAATTAAAAAATTATTAATTATCATATTAGAAGTTCTTATACTAATTCTAAGGACAAAGTTAATAATTTTAAAACTGTCCCAAAAAACCGCCCTCAAGAAAACAAGCTAGCTGCTAGCAACCCCGTGATCAATTACATGCAAAAACAACGTCCAAATGATGCACAAACGGAAGAGGCGAGTAAGCTTCTCTTCAGTGGAGAACTATATTAATTTCAACAACCTCGCAAATCCATATAATATCAAACAGTTAAGTTATTAACAAAACCCAGGAAAACAACTATTTTGATAGGAGTTCCTTGTACACCTGATTTCATTATAAATCAATGTAGATGACAAGAAAATCCTTGTTATGAGAATCAAGAAATGAATATCATCCTTGTTTCAGACCTATTATTTATCTGTGGCAGCTCCATTTATATGGAATAGTACAGTAGTGAAAACAGTCAAGCAGCTGTTTCTTTTTATTTTATTTCAAGCTAAAGGTGAAAGAAAAACCATACCAAGTTGCAACCCATATAGATTTGGCACACCATCAATATTATTATAGTCTATTTCCAGCGCATGATGCATTAAGCTAAGGGGCTATTTAGTTACAGAAGTATTCAATTATATCTCCAAATGGCACACAGGGATACCTACAGTTTAAGAGTCATCTATATAGCCTCCATTGCTTCAATACTGAAAATGTAAAGATTCAGGAAAATCTCTAAATCCTACGATTCCACAAAATTTGAGATCTGTTGATGCAAGGAAGAAGAGGAGAGAAAGTTAAAGGATTTTAAAATTTACATAATCTTGTATTTAAGGACTACGTAAATTTTTATAGTTTTGTTATCAAACAGCCTAAAAATATTTCAGTTCAATAGCATATCACAACCTCAAAGGCATCAAAATTTGAACAAAAGCACAAGGAAAAAAATTTAATGATCCTCATGAGAATGAAGTATCACTTGCAAAATCATAGACAATTTCACTAATAATGAACCATAGAAAAATTGTGCAAAAGAATTGAAGCACATAATCTATCCAATAAAGATAACAACCATACATCATCATCTCTACATTCTTCCAGTTCTTCTTGCAGTCCCTCCAGAGATACATCATCGCTGTACAGAGGACAGACCAAATTACCAACTTTTGTCATAAATAATTGATGATGAAATTTATAAAAAAAGATATTGCTATTGAAAAGAAAAATTAAGGAAAGAAATGTTTCAGTGAGATCAATAAATAAATACTTAAACTGCAGTCAACTAAGCCAGAACATAGATTAAAGAATAATTACTAAAAAAGTGATAGAAATCATCATTTTTATTCTTGATAGAAATATGACAGCGAGTATCAATATGGACAATTTGTATTCATGAACTTGAAAAAAAAACAATGATAATTGGTAGAGAGGACTGTAATTTTCAGAAAATTTCAAGCAGACAGCTAAAACTCTTAAGCATTTACATATCCAATACACAATTTTGAACTAAATCTTCAGCATACAACAAATATACCACCCACTTATCCCTATTTCCAATCATTATAAATGATAAAATCCGTGAGTTTAGGTGATAATTTTGCAAGAAAATATATTTGAATGTTGATATATAAATATTCATGTTTTGGCTGTGTTATGGTGTTATTATTGTTGGAGATGCAGAGCAGTGGGGTGGCTTCACACTTTTGCATTGAATTATCTAGCCGAGTTGAATAGGAGTATGATTTCCTTGATCATACATAAGGGTTTTCAGCAAAGGAAGCTTCTATCGCTGTCTTAGAAAAGTGAGCACCTGAAATTATACACTTCAAATGTTTTAATCGTATGGAATAAGACTATCTTCGATTCGTGTTCGAGCAAGTCAAATTAGACTCAAACTCAAAATTTTAAAGTTTAGCTTGACTGAACGGGTATCCACAGTGGATACCATTATCCTTTCGCGTCCGAACCCTAGAAGCTAGGGTTAGCCCTAGCGTTCATCTCCGACCTCCACAGCTCTTGGTCCGACCGTCTATGGCAAGCCCTCAGCACCCTCTACCCAATGTCGTGCGGGTCGAATCCTAGCAGCGACCGGAGCGCCTCGATCTTGGCTGCCCTAGCCGCTTCGTGTCGGGCTCGTCTCGGGAAGGAGACCAAGTCCTTCGGGTCAGGTCGGGTCGAACCCGACCCGCGTGGAGCCCGTGTCGCAGGCCACGCATTATGCGCCCGTTGGCGCGGGCCCCGCTGTGTCAGTGCAGCTGTGCGTGTGGGCCCCGCTCGGCTTTGAACCGCCTGTCCTGTGTCGCCACGTGGACTGACTGGCCCCGCTGTCTACCGTTGTACCCTGCAGGTGGGTCCCATCGGTCCTGCCTGCAAATCCGCGGCTGCCACGTAGCATTAGTGGGTCCTGCCGCCATCATTCATAACTCCTAAACCCTAGATCCAAACATATTGATGTTATATCTCATTTGAATCAGAAAACTAAGAGGAATGTAATGGTAGTATTAATTTTTTTGTATGACATCTAAATAACATAGGAACATTTTAGGACATCCCCTCACTTATACCAAAACTTGAACCCTCATAACTTTGTACCTAGTGACGCAAACATATCCAATATGGGTCTTAAAGTAATCAGGAGAATATTAGAAACACCCTGCTAGTATTAACTTTGTTGTTTGACCAATAGTTTGCTTAATGACTGTTAGGACCCTCACTAATTACTCCTAAAACTCTAGATTTTGATTTGACCATATCTTAATCAATTAGACTCCAAATCAGAAAATTTAAAGTGCTAGATAGCTTAGAATTTCAGTACTAACAGCAATCTAAAATAATATTTAGGTTATGAATCCTAAAAATTCAAAAATGACCAAAATACATCTAACCCTAATTAGGCCATAACTTGACCAATTAAAGTCCAAATTAGGTCTACTCCCAGTTAAAGTACTCAGTGTGTTATAAGAAAGCTATAGACACTGAGTTTGCTGAATTTGGACCTCAAATAAAAAAGTTTGATTTTTGCCCCCTTTGACCCTTGGAAATTACCAAATTGCCCTTAGATTTTAGAACATTCATAACTTAACCGTTTAACCTCAGAATTCAGTGTTCTTGGACTCTATGAAATTCTTGAACAGCAACCAATAGTAAACTGCATAAAAATTTAAATTCCATAGGAGTAAATTACTAAATTGCCCCTTAGGTCAAAATCATTAATTTGGACCTATATGACCCATTTCTTATCCAAATTGAGTATCCTTACTGTCTATTTTCATGTTAGACAGTAAGGGATCATTTGGCAATAAGAAATTCTAATTTGAAATCCTAAATCAAAAAGTTGATTTTTGAACCGTAGGGGCAAAATAGTCATTTTGCCCAAAATCTAGGTTAAGCACCCTTAAACCCTAATTTATCTTATAAATCACTAAAAATCAATCTATCAACTATAATAGAATCATTTAAGTGAATAAAATTAGCTATTAAGTCAAATTAGTTAAATTTCCTAAAACTTTATCCAAGTCTTTTTCTTAAGATTTTACACTTCACTTTAGGACCATTCCTAAGACTAAGACTAGATCATAGGATATATTTTATTCATTGAATAACAGGATTATTCAATGAATGAATCTTTGATTTTATTAATTTCTAAATTTTTACAACTTAATTTTGATTATTTTATCTTTTAATCTTAGATTCAGGATAGGAGAATCATCCTATTGAGCTTGACTTTGCTTAAATAGGATTGCTCTAATTTGTAGTTCACTCTTAGTATAACCTTAGATTCCTTAGACTGTATCCTTTGGATTATGTGATTAAGCCCAAGCTTGTGATATTTAATCCATAATCTATAGCTTAGTAGATCTGATCAGATCTTAGTTATAACGTCTAAATTCACCAAATTAGGACATTGTAATTTATTTCTTAATCTATAGTCGTACTTGATTGAATTAGATTAGAACTTGATCAGTTCTAATCCTTTTAACTTATAAGAACGTGCTTCTAAGTTACACTCGATAATAAGAATTGGAGATCCTGAACTTATGCAACTTAAAATAGATAGAATGGTTTTAATTAGAAAACAAATGATATCATCATGTTGAGTAAAATCTCTTGCTTACTACTTGATTTTGTGCTACGCATTCCTTGAAATTTATGCTTTATTCCTTGGACATATCATACTAGAATATTGTTGCATGAAAATGAGAACTTAGAATATTTATGATAACTTTACATTGGGTTCAATTATTGGTTGATTTTGCGCAATAGTACCCCAATGGGCACGGGGAAGGTGAGATAAGGATTACTTAACTTCACTCATTGATGCGTGTGTTGTTAAGTTCGGAACCCGATTAGTCTTGCAGACGTGCTTAACTTCTCAACTACTTCCAAAATTATCCACAGAAGTAAAGTAAATAACTAAAATATGAATTTGCATATACTAATAGTGCCTCTCAGTTCAGTTGTATATATATATTTTTTCTGCCTATGCCTCCTTGTTGATGCTAGGAGAAAATTATATATATATATATTTGTATATTTCTGCCTGTGCCTCCTTGTTGACGCTAGGAGAAATATAATTTTCTGCCTATGCCTCATTGTTGACGTTAGAAGAAAATTTTATGTATATATATATTTTCTGCCTATGCCTCCTTGTTGACGCTAGGAGAAAATTATATATATATATATATTTGTATAATTTTGCCTCTGCCTCCTTGTTGACGCTAAGAATTATTTTGATTTCAGCAGGCTAGATTTAATCCTATTCTGCATGGCAGTTGATACACAGTTGTTTTACTTATAGTACTTTCTGATTTCAATTATATATTTCAGTTACCTGTACTTCAGTCAGTTATTTTACTCGCTTTACTTATATATTATATGATGCTAGATTTAATGTTGCTTACTTATATGTACTACAGTTGGATTGATTTTTTAAATTTGCATGTCGTATGATCATCAGCATATTTAGGATGTAGTCTTTCTTTTTAGTATTTTATTTATTTATCTATACATGTATGTCTAGCCTTATTTTAGTTTACTTTTGAGGTGTCTTTTGCCTCATTCTTGCTTAGTTATAAATACTTTATTTATAACTTACTACTTTTCTATTTGATGCTAGTTGCTCCTAGTTATTTTCTACTGTTTTAATGTTTAGAGAAGATTGTGATATTAATAAATGTATAACAAATTTTTAGCCTAAAATATACTTAGACAATTTGTCTAATAACAAATTTCTTTTATTGGCTGGGGCCCTGGCATTGTGAAACTGATAATGTCAGATTTTGAGCAGCTTGAAGATCCAGTGCCTGAGGAGGAGCCTTATCTAAAGGAGGCGCAGCAGATTGGAGCAGAAGACATTTACCTCCTTTTATTTTCATTGTAAGGATGAGAGTTGCTTTTAATTCATTTATAACTTTAAGTAAATTTTTGTAATTATACAGGTACCCTTGTGACTGTGTTTATTTTTCTGTACTATTGTCTCTGAGCTACCTTTCATTATTGTTTCTCAATTGTTGTATGGTGAAATAGATGTAATGTTTACTTTAAATGCTTCCGCACTCTGTACTTGTATTGATTTAGTAATTGGTAGTATGTATTCATTCTGTGCACATACTTCCCTTATTAGTAGAATTGTGGATCTTACATAATCCAATGATAAGTGAGGGATTTGCCAGAGTGGTACACCACCCCTTAAGTCTAATCTTGCATATTATAGGGTGAGGCACCATATTTGGTATCAGAGAATTTCATAAGGTGTCAGATTAAAATTTGTATTTCACTCTACCTAATGGATTGTTCTTCTGCCAATCAGTCACTAACTAAATACTAGAATTACAACCAAGGCACCAAAATCACGAGCTCAGAATAGTAAGAGTTTAGAAATAAAAATGCATCTACAAGTAGGATAAAATACTCAACCTAACCAAAACAATCACTTGATCTGGATACATAGGGATATTAGTCGACCATGTCAATGTTCGACTACTTTCAGCATTTTGAGGAAAGATGGGAGTTCGACGTATACCTGGCAAAGTGATACGGGAGAGAAGTTCAGGGTGTAACCCCAGCGGAAGCTAGAGTGTTAGAGACGATGCTGGAGCAGACCATCTATCGGGGATTAGATTTCCCCATCTTAGCTAGGGAATGGTTACGTCGAGTAACCAAGATGTTCGACGATCTGGGATACTAAGATCATATCCGACTCGGCCTTGTTGACAAACTACTCCATGACTACGCCGAGGAGTAGTGGGCACACAAGGTCTGGGTGTTCGAGCATGGATCTGCTCGCCTACTCCGGGAGATCACTTATGCCGACTTCTACCAGGCCTTCACCGAGGAATATATAGGATAGGCCATATGTTTTTGCTTACCATTCCTCCCTATTTTTTATTTATGATGTACTCTTATTTTTATTCTGATTAATAAAAGATAAAATATTGCAAATCTCCTACTTTCTGGTTTTCTGAGAATGTTGTCTTTAAATTCAGACTCTTGCGAGAAACAATAAATCCTGGACAATGAATCTCCTAGCTAATCCTGGCTCCGCGCAGGTCGGGTTCGACTCGACCTAACCCGAAGGACTTCGTCTCCTTCCCGAGACGTTCCCCCAACACGAAGCGGCTAGGGCAGCCAAGACCGAGGCCCTCCGATCGCTGCCGAGGTTCGACCCGCACGGCATTGGTAGAGGGCACCGAGGGCTTGCCATAGACGGTCGGACCGAGAGCTGAGGAGGTCGGAGACGAACGCTAGGGCTAACCCTAACTTATAGGGTTCGGACGCGAAAGGATAACGGTATCCACTGTGGATACCCTCAATTTGGTTTGATCGGACCCGATCGAGCTCGATCGGGTCCGCTCGATCAACGATCTACCTCATGCAATTGAGAATGGAGCAAAAATGGAAATGATCGACCGTAAGAATGGAAGGATAGAGGTACCTTAAAGTCGACGGCCGAGGTTCGCAGAGGTCCGAACTTCCTCAGAGACTCGAACGAGCAAAACAACGGACTAGCATGTGGATGGGGGGTCCTTAATAGGCTTAAGGCGGAGAAGGCTAGGCTAGACAGGCGCTGGTTGGGCAGCGGCAGCGGCGAGCCGCCGCGTGGCGAAGGGCGAGCTCTGCGAGGGACGATGCACGAGAGCCGTCTGATCCTTGATCAGACGGCTTGGATCAGACGGCCGACCAAACGGCGCCGGCGTAAACAGCGGATGGCGTCGATTATGGTTAACGACACCGCGGAAATATTTAATAATTTAATTTAAATAGTTTAATTAATTAATTATTTAAACTTCTAATTATTATAATTAATTCTAATTAATTAATTAGCTCCCAAAAATTTCCAAATACTCACCCCTAGCTAATTGAGGGGTGAGGAATGCAACGACGGGGTCAGATTTTTTGATCCGACGAGTATTTTATTTTTCTATAGATTTTAAATGACTCGCCTCAACTTGAAATAATTCAATTTAGAGCCAACTAAAAATTGATTTGTAACGATTCAAATTTTAAATTTTTACAGTTTTAACACAATGATTGAGGCAGGGAACCCTAAGCAGCCTAGATCCGTGCATAACCAATATACTACTTAATTCTTTCAAACACATCTCATATAAAATGGATTTACTATAATTTAAAAGTTGGCTCAACTCATTTTCAAATGAATCAATATCAACTCAAATTAACATGACTCAAAACTTGACTCATATGTTTTGAATTCGGGCAAAATACCAACCCTAGTATGAATGTGGTAGTTGTTTTTTATTGCTTCTTATAATACAGCCCCTTCATATGAAATCCAATCGTCTAGTCCAGCACAATGCAGATAAATACACATTAATTAATTAAAAGCATATAGCTGCATCAATAAAAATAAAAAAGGTCATGATATCCTAACGTGGCATGATGTATTCAACCTAATTTCCTCAATGAAGATATAGCTGCTGCTGATGATGAAGATTTAGCAATCCTATCATACCCTTCCTTGTCCTCAGTAAAAGATTCGAAGAAAGCATCTTCGAGCTCGCTGAACTTCTTCCTCCGATCATTCATGGCACTATGGCCGAAAGAAGTAGATCACTGAACTCAATGTCCATTTCATTCAAAACATTCGAGCATCACGAAAAGAAACGTTTCCCGAGTTACTGTGCAGGTGAGAACTGTCATGCAAACTAAATGCTCTTCCTTGATCTTGAAAGGGGTTTCATTCAACTCGACGATGAATCTATTATGGCTTGCAAAAGTGTCGAGGAAAAACTTCAAGGTCCATGGAAACTCTTGCCTCAACTGGGAACAGCATATCTTTGCCAATGCAACTCCATTTTCGAGGTACAACAAACTCCCATGCAAGACATCCCCAGCCATCACCAAAATAGCTTCTTCTACAAGTGGATCTCATCTCTCGGCCTGCTCTAATAGTATGAATGTGGTAGTTAAACTAATGTAGCTCCCGTAGGCAGAAGTATACAAGTGCTCAGAATTGTTTTGGAGCCCGTTAAAATCAAGTGATTATCAAATTTGAGATGTCACTTGTGCAAAGCAAACTTCAACTTTCATATTTGTGACTGGTTTTAGTAATGCATAGAAATTTGGGAAAAAATTTAAATAGAAGTTGAATTAATTAAATTTAAATTAAGTTGATCCAATGCCAAAATTACATAGGATAGCCTAAGACATATTTATAAAATAATTGTTCTAAGAGATGTGATTGATATTGTGTGGTTTGAATAAAACTACTCTATCTAATTTCAATTACATTAGCACACGTTGGATGCATGATCCTTTCAAAAGCAAATGCAATCACCAAAATCAGAGAAATTCATTAGCATGTGTATAAGTTTGAAGATTGGTTTTCTTGCTAAGAATTTTGTATTCATTAATTTATTAATCTACATAAATTAAAATTAACTTAGTATTCTTAAATTTGATTAAAAAATAACAATCTGGATAGCAAATTTGCAAAAATTTAATTTAATTGCTAGCTAATTTTATACATTTTAAATTTCACACTAACTTTCTTGGTTTATCTCTACCATTTTGTTATCATTAGGTTTTAATTCCAATTTGGTATATTAATATTCTGAAAAATTCTTTGAATGAAATCATATTTGGAATTTGTAATAATCGCATTTGAGAACTGAAACTACCCTGGCAATAATGCATCAAAATCACAAGCAAACTATGTATAGTGATTTGTCAGGCATTTCTCACGATCTTAATAGTTGTTTCAAGATAGCAAAAGTACTCGGTATTGAACTGTGTTTCAAGCCAGCCATAGTTTGCAGTATGACTGTAAGAGGCCATGTCGATCATTGTATTTTTTGAAATATTGTCAGCACTGTAAGCCTTAAAAATTAATGTAATAACATGCTTGATGGTCAGCTAGCACTTGCATTCATTTTTTCCCTTTTGACTTTACTGTACTGATTACCTTTTTCAATAGAAAAGTACTTAGCAAACAACCGTCTCAATAAAAGAAAACAAAAAATAACTATGAGTCAGGATTACAACAACAATGCCAAGCCTTAGTCCCACTAAATAGGGTTAGCAACAGGAATCATTTATTCTCACAGTGCACGATCAAGTACAGACCCCTCCATAAGTTCCAAATATGTTAGACTTTTCATAATAGTTTTTCGTATGCCTTTTTTGTCTTTCTCTCCCTCTTTAAATATGGGCACATTCATAAAATCTGATTTTCTAATAGGGGCATCAACCGGTTCACATTTAACATGTCTAAACCATCTTAAGGCAACATTCTATAAATCTTAGCTTCCATTGGAACTACTCCAATCCAGCTACAAATGACCTCACTGCTCACCACATCTTTTCTAGTATTCCCATTCATTCATCTTAGCATCCACATCTCTGTAGAACAGATTTTATCAACAGGTTTCTTCATTGTAGGTTAGCATTCTGCCCCACATAACATTGAAGACCTTATTATTGGCCTATAATCCAGGTTACAACAGTGTAAATAAAAACATTTGACCACACATAACTAAATGCATAGAAAATTTTTCTAGGAGGCATGCAGAATCACCAACTAGACTTCTCAAAACTTATATTAGCATTCAAAAAAAGTTTATCCCAAGTGTCAGACCATATTCACAGGGGATGAGGCCAAACCAAGATATAAGGGGTTGGAGAAGAAAAAAAGGAATGGGGAATTCTCAATTGTGCGCACTACAACAATCAATAGGTCATTACGCCAGCATCTAGACATGAAACAACTGCGGTAAATCTGAGATGACTATCAATGTCAATTGTCGAAAGATATGTGAAACCTTATCTTCATCCTAGCCAGGTGTAAATGTCATCCCACCAATCTTCATATTGGAGTGACAGTCTAAAATTGAGAATTAAACAAAGTATTTAGCAGATAGTTACTACAGAAAATCTGAGAAGAGTAATTTATATTCTAGAGATTGAATCTGCTTACAAGACAATAGACATTTTTGGAAGAAAACATTTTCACATACTTGGCAATCACCATGTCATCCACAGCCTTTACCACAGTTTACAAACTATCCATAACAACGGTGGTGAGTAGGGTTACACCTTTCTGAAGACTAATCAGTAGACATAGATTTGACATTTCCAGAGTTGGAGGATGCTCCAAAGCAGTTGAAAAAATGATTGGTTCAGTCAAACTGTTAAATACAAAACTTCAGCAGTGAAGAGATAGGAGTGATAGCAAGGGTGGAAGAAGAAAATTAGTAAATGAATTTGTAGGTAAGATGAGAGAATACTGAGGAAACATTTCATGAAAGGCTTAATCGAGATATAAATTGATTGTTAGTTTAAAGCAATGACATGCTTCTTGTTTTTGAATATACATTAAATGGCATGAGAAGATAACTCATCACCCTAGGGTGAAAGAATTAGGCAAAACAGAAGCACCTAAACACTTGATAAACTATAGAGAAAAATTTTATTATATGAATATAAAGTGAAAATGGTATAACGGTATTCAATACAGTAGTAAATATGCTATTTATTTAGTAAGCTTGCAGCTAATATAGCATCACCCTTAAATTATAGTGAAAGTTTCATGTGAAACATTGAAGCTCAAGAAACGTTATACAGATGGCCATAATTTTTTATCAACACCATCATTTTGTTGGAATGCATTAAAACTAAATGAATATAAAAATGGTGTATCGTGTATATCATGACATTTTCAGCACAAACAATGATAAAAAGCTTGCATGTATTGCAAGACAATTACATAACAAAGTTGTTAAGTTAAAAATTGAGCTTTTAATCTCTGATAAATTTCTTAAAAGAAGCAAAAGTATAAGACCAACACATTAAGTAATGTCCAACCATCTCTAGTATAGTCATCAATAAATAAATAAATAAAGTATTGAAACCCTAGCTGTAATAAAAGTGAAGAGCTCAAATATCAGAATGAACTAAATTAAAAAAAGTTGTACTCTGAGTGGAAGATAAAAATAAAGGGAATACAATGATGCTTTTCATATTCTCAGGTGTCACAACAAATTTAGATGGATGAAGGATACTGGGTGAAGTGACATGCAATAAAAAGAAGGATAACCAAGCAGATAATGTTACTGGTAAGAAACTATAATGGAGGAATGGGTGATAACATCAGAAAGATAATAGTTGTATCCAGCATCAACACAGTTATCATCCAATTTCTTTGTGCAAAAAACATTAAAATGTTAAGAAATATTATGTGATTTGGCCAAACAATAATTTAAAGAACGATAATAAATGTAACAAAGGACAATAGAAATGGTGAAAGATGAAGATAGATGGGCAGCGCATTTTCCCAATATGGAGAAGGTGATACATCCGCAATGTATACAAATGGAAGAGTTTGGATAAAGTAAGAAAAGAATAGAGAGCTACCGCCTCATGGAAGGAAGCTCTATAATTTAAAATTCATGGCATGCAAAAATAAGCAACTGCAACAAACTTTGAAACAAAATATACGTGAGAATCAAAAAGCAGCAAATATTATTGTGGTAGATGATAATATTCCTTTTGTGAGATGGATCCAGTTCTTGCCTCTACCAAAAACATTATGACAAACAATGGAGTGCCCCAATGAAATGATGGGTGATTGGTTCATTAGAAGTGGTGACAAGCAAAAATCGAACTAACCAATCCTGTCCCTTGTTATGACCACTGCACCCCAATTACCAGATACCTTTGGTGTTAGAAATAAGGGCAGTATGATCAATTTTGGATGATGTTCAAGTAATACAATTGGTGATAAAACAGCACTACCAAAGAAAATGTGTGCTACTTGTCCTTTAAATTGCTATGTAAAACCTTGCATTAATTTGCCTCATTGTTGTGAGGAGAAACATAATAAAAACATTGTAAAGCTAAGAGAAATCATTATTTTGTAAATAAGTGAATCAAGAAAATACACACATAATTGTGGATGCAATAATGGATTCAATGTTATTAAGCATACACATACATACCAGAAAGTCAAATGGTTGTCACTTGGAGTATTTGACAGGTGTTTATTTGTAGAGGATAGCAATTTATATGACAGCTTTTCATAAATAAATAAAAAAAAAAGAGTACTTAGCACCACAAGATATGGTTGATAAAAAAGAATTAATAGAAGAACAAACAGTCAAAAATGATTTTGTTTTTGAGAAAGTAGATGTCATGAGAAGAACTATGATAAGCTAGAGATTGATAGGTGGATCTGGAGTTATCTCAGAAAGCAACTACAATTTTAACAGGTATGAGACAAGATCATCGACAACAACCACATGGGTTATAATTGATTGCTAAGCATGTCGCTCAACAAAAAGTTGGAAAGAAGAGTTCATAAAAGGACCATCGGAGATTATTGATCAATGAAAATGATTGGCAGTAGATGAAGGTAGTAGTCAATGAGGTAATGTACCTACAAAATTTTATAAAGGCATTTCAATTGTGCATGCAACACACATTAAAAAGGATAAAGCATTTTAAGTAAGGTCTTCTTGAACCAGTTTAAGCTAATCCCACTTGAATAACTTGGTCAAACTTGAACACAAAATGTTGCTCAACTAGAGGGTTTATATTGACGTAAAGATAGTGTTTTACTCATACGTCCAACAACAGCAAACCAAGGTTTAATCAGAAAAGGTGGGGGAGAGTACACAAATTTTCATCTCTATAGTGTTTTTTAAATAATAGTTCCTCTCTAAGCTCCAAGTATGCAAGATTATTCCAATAATTTCTTGTCATGTTTTTTGGTCTTTTTGTATTCCATTATCAAAGGCAAAATTCATAAGCTAAATTGGCCTCGCAAAGGCATCTAATGATCAATGCTAAGCATCCCAAATCATCTAAGATTAATTTTGCTATGTTTATCCTTAATTGGGGCTACTTCAACCTTGTACAAATATACTCATTTCTCTTTATAACCTTACATGTATACGCACTCATCCACCTTAGCACTCTCCAGAACAAATTAACTTATCAGTACCGCTCTGCTTTGAAGGCCAACATTCAACGCAATATTATCGGTCTATAGATGTTCTATGAAATTTACATTAAAATTTATGAGATTTTCAATTACAAAACACCACAAAAAAAACTCTTCTATTTCATTCAACCTAACCAAATCTGATTAATCGCATTATCCTCATATTAAACCAAGATATATATATATATATATATCGCTTGTCGCTTTTCTTAATAGAATAATTTTAAATTGTCAAATTCATGGTATTGTAGTTTTATAATTTAAGTTACATTCTGTATATTCATTTAGAATCTACTTAGATGCAAACTTTTCATTTTTAGGATAGTTTCCATATTAAGAGTTTTGCTTTAACCTCATATCTAGGGTTATCAATAAGAAGATCATTTGAAAATAACATGCACCAAGGCTCCTCCTCTTGAATGAATTTAGTAAGAGCACTCATAATTAATACATAGAGATGCAAACTTAAGAGATGATCTTTAATGTAATTTGATTGAAGGATTATTCATCAACCAGATCACATTAGAGCGCATATAATCACTTTATGATATTTATCTATAATAACATCAATATTAGCAAAGCAAACCCACTTTCTTTCAACACTCCTCAAAAAACTCTTAACTACTTTATCATTTGCCCTTCCTAATTTTATCAAGGAAATAATGTTTAAAATCTCAAATTTTCTTCATCGAGCCTCTCGATATATGTACAGCAACTATTTGATTTGCTTGATATAAAGCTAAATTGATTCAATGAAATCCTAATGCCATTATTTTTCCTCAAAATTTTAAAAATATCTCATTAATTTAAATCCTCTAAATTACATAATCATGTCTATTACATATGTTCTTATCAATAAATGTCTCAGTACTCAACTCATCAAGAATTATTTTATTATTTGAATTGGATTATATATTTGGGAGTTTTACCTATATACCAATAAAACTTCTATAATTTATCAATTAAATACCTAATTTTTTTAATTTATTAGATACTGTAACAACCCGGGTCGTTACTTTGCAACTTAGGTGAAAATCCCGACACTAACATTAGGACCCCGGAGAATTTCTAATTAGGGCAAACAAAAATACCCTTAAATGAGAATAACTTTAAGATCAAAGTGCCCTAGTTTGGGAGAAATCCGAATAGTGGAAGCTCCCGCTTCATTTTTTGAATTATTTAAATTCTAAAAATCAAGAATATTGAAATGCGTGTCCAAATTTATTGTTTTCAGCGTCGTTGTGTTAAGTATATTATTTAAAGGCTGCTCGAGAATTTTCATCAAATTCTGAGCGTCGATTTTATTATGGTTAATTTTTGAAGTTTTAAACTCAAATTAATATAAAATAAAATATTACTCAGAATCGAAAATTTTCGGCGCGAGGGTGTTCGCAATGTTGTAACACACCTCTGTGTCAAGTTTCGTTATATTTGAACGTCAAACGGTGAAAAAATACGATTAATTTAAGTTTAAGTAAATTTTTTTTATTTTTCTCAAGGAAATCCTTCTTCCCTCCTCCCCCATTGCAAGGCGCAAGAGTGCGGGATTCTTTCGCCTCAACCTTCTGTTGTACTAGGCGCAGAAAAGCCATGCACCTGCGCCATTAAGGCCCCCTCCATGCGCCATTAAAGCCCCCTCCATGCATCATTAAGACCCCCTCTCCTACTTCTATATAATCCTCAGCCACTCCCCTCCTTTTTCCCACACAGAGCAGCTCCTCCCTTCCTCCCAGAGCCTGCCAGCAGCCCTACCAGCCAGCCAACAGCAGCCCAGCCGCCGGACAGCAGCCTCACTAGCCAGCAGCAGCCACCTTGCCATTCCAGCCCTCCTCCCAGCCAACTCCCAGCAAGCGGCCAGCTCCTCCTCAGCCCTACCAGCCTCCAGCAGCCAGCGACAGCCCCTTCCAGCCAGCCAGCAAGCCGCCGGCCACTCAGTAGCCGCTGCTAGCCAACCTCTTGCTGCTGCCACCTTGGCCAACCATCCGGCCACCCATTTCGACCTCTCTCCGTTTCTTTTCAGCAATCCTAATCAAGAAGGTAAGAGATAGAAAAGAGGAGAAAAGAAAAGAAATTTTATTTGTTATTTCATTCAACATGCTTAATAAATCATTAGTATGATAATAATAATAGTATTATCATCTCAAATACATCGTTCACATTAGCATAATAGATAACAGTGAAAATGCAATATGATGTCTATTATTTCTAAATTCAATTTGGTCATTCATATTTTTATCATTCTCATTAATTAATAATGGGAACAATTCAAATATTATAAAATGACCATTATTTCCATTTAAGTAATTTTTTCATTCCTATTTGTCTTCATTCTTTCATACAGTAATATTATCATAATGATAATATTATATTATCACATCAAGTGACTTAATAAAATACATACTTCTATCATTATGAGAATGAAAGAAAAGACAAAATAGAAAAGAAGAACGTAAAAATCCTTTAAAATATATCACATCACTTTTAAAAAGGCTAAATACTAAAATATCGGGAACTTAAATGCAGCTTGAGCGAACTGTCACTCATCCAAACTTAAGGAACAAAGGTACCCAGTACATGACGAATATTACATTTTGCACTTTTACTGTTGCTTAGCTTATTTGCTTTGAGCCAATTTCAATTTGAAGCTTGGTTGGTTGTTCGGAACTAACGTGATAATATTTGAAGTTGTTACTGAAAAATGACATCAGTAACATTCGGGGTTATTGCTGAAAAAATGACATCAGTAATATTCGAGGTTGTTATTGGAAAATGACATCAATAATATTCCGGATTGTTACTGAAAAATAACATCAATAACATTCGGGATTGTTACTGAAAAAATGACATCAATAATATTCGGAGTTAATTACTTGAAAATGACATCAGTAATCTTTTTTTTGATAAATAATACTTGTTGCAAGAAATTATTTATTTCGCGCTATTGCCTTATTTTTCCTGTATTTTATTATCATCTTATTTTCGCTAATCGCATTTTTTTTTAAAATGTAAATATTATTGTGTACTGCAGTACTTAGAGTATTCTCTAATTACTGAGAATTCAAATCTCAATATTGCTTTCTGTACAATACTAGATCATGTGCTCCTTGGGGAACACACGCAAGAACTCTAATGCTTAAAATGTTCAAACTGCTGATAGATCCACGGCGCTATTTTGCTTATTTATCTTTTATCTTTTTCTTTATTTTCACTTTTGTACGAGTGTTGAAAGATCTTATAATATGAACATTGAAATAAATGAATAATATCTTTGGCTTTTACATGTGTGTTCTCTTTTCTTTTCTCAAGTTATTCAATATGATCCTGCGGTAAGTGAATATCCGATGTCGGAACGGTTTCCGCTGAACCGGCATCTAGCCTCCACAGATAACACCTAATTCTTTAAAATCCCCAAGATTACCACTCCCCACTAACACTATTAAACACAATTAGCACATCTGTCGCCAGCCACTAGATACCATCAAGCATCGGACACCATTCCTCATCTTCCAGTGGTTATCCCTTATGTTACTTAGCAACCCCTTCCACATGAACTTTCTCCCGCTCCCTTTGATCTTTCTTCAGACTATACACGTGTAGTTCCTCGCCTCCGAATCATCCCCCATAACATCTTAATCTTGACATGTTTAAAGGACTACACAAAGAATTTTTTTTCTTCTTTCAGAATGCATTACAGTATGTTATTAGTGGCTTAGATCAGTCATCCTTTAGCTAAGAACTTGAAGAAGATGATGAAAAAAAATTGCACAAGTAAATGAAAATTAAATATATGACAGCAAAATTTTAGTGCTTTGGATGGGGGAAGAAAAAAATCCTTCTTGAATATCAACTCCACCTTCCCTATCGTTATCCCCAAGATTAGAAATATATGGATATGACTTCATTTATTGTACCTAAAATGTTATTTTTTGATAAAAAAAAACATATAGGTAAATCGACAAACATAGTTTTTCAACCCCACATGAGAGAAAGAGAGGAGAAATCACAAGATGCAAGCGCCAGTCCAAAAACCAGGATGTAGTAGATTTGGCTAATGATGTCGGTGCTCAGTGGCGTCGACGATGTCCAGCCCTCAATGAACTGGTGGCTGCTAGCAGATATGCTAACTACATTTAACGATATTAGTGAGGAGTGACAATTTGGAGGATTTTAAAAGATTTAGATGCTATGTAAATAAAATAAAAAAATAAAGTGCTTAATTAGTAAATTCTAAGAAATTTAGTGATATGCAGATCATAATCCATAAATAATTTAGTTACAAAAAAAATTCCATCATTCAAACAAACCATACGTTTAGAGGACAATCCTATAATTTTTCCAATATTCAACTCCTATAACTTTTCCAATATTCAACTTTGTTAAAGAATTCCAAATGTTAATTTTATTCGCTCAATAAATTAAAAAGTAACTAATATTATCTTTAGGCAGCTAAATTCATGTTAATCACATAATTACAACCATCATTTAAAAAATGGGAAAATAATTCATCCATGTATATCCCCATATCTAACAACTTATTTCCTTGTCAACATACTTAATACACTTTAATTTTCTTCTATCTCAGATTGGCTATTTTAAGTATTTGCACTCTCCCTCAATAGCAACAAATTTCTCATATAGAATTTTAAATGCCACAAATTTAATATCAATAATACTTTTTAAGCCCACAACAAGCTAATTAATATCTCTTCTAGTTCTTTACTATTCTTACATTTAAATAAATATTTTCAAAAAATCTTTATTAATTGAGGCTCTCCTTTTAGATTCCCCAAATATATCTTCAGCCACCTAACAAATACAACTAGCAATCATTGCAACATAAGATTAGCTTCCTTGCAATGTCTCATAATTCAAATTCTAAAACACTAGTCTACTTTCAACCATTTGATATTCAAGCATAAAATAAGTTTATAATTATTTTACCAATATATTTGTTCCAAACCTAGAACTAAAAGCAAATGTAAATTGTTGAACCTTCTAAAATAACTTTATGATATTTTCGATATAATCAATATGTTCTATTTATAAGAAAATAATCATAATGTGCTTTAGAAGACCCAATTTTAAAAGTGATAATATGTTATTATCTTTTCTTAAATAATATATTGGCAATATAATAAACTAAATGAAATGCCAAGATTAATCTTTTATTCTATAGTTTCACCATAGCAAAAAATTTTATGAATATCTTGAACCTCTGCTACTTTACATGTCTACTTAAAATTTTAACTCAATTATATGTGTATGCAATTCTTCAATCAACATTATAAAATTATGCAAAAACAAATTTATGATTACATCTAACCATAATTAATGGGCATAAACACTCAAATTATTATTAATCACCCTACTACTTATAATCTTTGAAACAATAATTTTATCTTTCAACATCTTGATATTTCACTACATTAAACTTTAAATCCGTATCCAAGATCCTGTACCATTTCTACATCGATCCTTTACTCGAATACCAAATCTTAAAACTTAAACTATCAATTCTTTTGCTTTTTCACTTAACGAATTCATTTTCTTAAGCCTGCAAGAAAAAACCTATTTCACTTCAAATGTTTGCTCCGATTCCCATACAAAAATATCAGAAGCATCCAATAGAGATAAGAGCATTTGTTTCAAGACCACTAATGTGTCACATATTTCATGAAACACCTCTTCAATTTCCTAATCTAACTTATTGTGTAATATATGAAAACTTCCTATAAATATAAGAAACACAAATAAAAGTACATGTTTATAGATCAAAGAAAATTGTACTTGCAGCACTTTGTATGAAATGCCAAGTTCTCAAGGTTATTCATACGGATTGGAAGTTAATAATGCCCAAGATATTATAAATATTAGAATCTTTAAATTTTGAACCTTTTTTACTTTCTATAATTTTGCTTTAGTCTTCCTTAAAGAGTGATCTGCTGGTTAAATTTCTCAAATTTTCCCAATTCACTTGGATCAAGCATTTTTATGATTAATAAGAGGGATAGTCAACATATAATGAGAGAAAAAAATTTGTTCGAAATGAAAACAGAACTTGGAAAGGCTGGCTTCGAGTCGAGACTGCCCAAACTTAAACTCGACTTGAACTTGTTAAAGTTCGAGTTCGAGCCGAGTTCAAGCCAAGTTCGAGTTGAATTCAAGTCGAGTTCGAGTTTAAGTCAGTTCAAGTCATTTCAAATAGGGCTCGAGTCAAGTCGTTCAACTTGAACTCGACTAAAAAATTTTTTGAGTAGAGTCAAAATATTTCGAATTCGAATTTCAGGTCAAATTGACCCCCTAACTTGGAATGATATTATGTTAGATCATAACTCAATGAAAAGGCCAATAAATAGGTATATTGCATTAAGGGAAAAAATATAATATTTAAATAAAATAATAGCAATCCATGTGTTTTATATCTGGCAATTGAGATGGAGATCCAGGTGTTCTTGTGTTGAAAGATCACAATGATGATCGCACCATGTACTTGATATTCGTTGGTATAAATTGTGATTCCATGTTATTTTATTTGAACAATAAGAAATGCAATGATCACTCAGAACAGTAATGATTGCTCATAATTAGCTACACTTAACAATCTCATTAGCACCCCCAAATACTCCAATAGCCATTGATGAATACAAAGTTAAGAAGAAAGTATTTGGAAGAAACAAAGCATTTTAATTTATAAATTAGTAAACTGCTAAACAAAGCAGTCACCAAATAAGTGTGCATGCTGTAAATTTTTTCTGCAATTTTGTAATCAAGAATAATAAATATGGAAACCTGGAAAATATGCTTCTATCCCATGAATACTCTCTTCCTGTCATGGAGTAAATTCCACCTTCTTAAGCTCTCACA
Source organism: Gastrodia elata (assembly GCA_016760335.1). Lineage (NCBI taxonomy): Eukaryota > Viridiplantae > Streptophyta > Magnoliopsida > Asparagales > Orchidaceae > Gastrodia > Gastrodia elata. The sequence continues at coordinate 85,897,833 of CM028669.1, read as the reverse complement.
TACAGAAAATGCTCCTTCCCACTCTTTAGTCTGAAATTTTGGATATCTCTGACAAATCAAAATTAAAAAGTGAGAAAAGCGTGTCTCGACTAAAAAAGCTATTGGATTTAGCAAAATGTAAGGAACCAACTGTTAAGTGTTGCCAAAAAGAAAAATTAGGCTCCACTTAAGAGAATGTGTGTTGTGTTAGATTTTGTGAATAACTAGAAGTATTGCTACAATGCTTTGCTGGAAGTTTTTTGGTCACAACATAGTGTTCAAAAGGGGTTATCTTAATGTGCTTATGCAAATAGAAAGCTTTACTAATCAAACATAGAATTGCAAGAAAACACAATCAATTCAATTCATTCATTTGCACAATGCTCAAGCAGGCGACTTTATTGCTTGGAGTTTACAACTCACTTAAATAGTTACATAGTAGTGCACAAAAAGAAAATAGTTGCTTATGTTAAATGAGCAAATGAGGCAATAGTTTAACTTAAAACATTTGCATTGTTTTTGAAACAAATGGTATGTATACTCCTAAATAGGCCCACCAATACTTTAAAATCAAATATGATACACATTTGTATAGAGTAGCATTACTTTAGCATGAAAAAAGCTTTCACTACCACAGAGAATAGAAAATTTAACTAAACAAAAGTATATCAGGCTATTATGGCAAAGAACATTAAAATCCTAATACAACTATCATGGGCTATAAGAGTTGCAGTTTGATCATTTTCCTGTGTAGTAATATTTTGAACAAAATATGGTAACATATTAGAAAATCAAGATAATTCATCTCCATCAAGGCATTAATCAACTTGAGTAAGTTTGAGCACTGCTTAACTTCTGCAATGATCAGTAAGGTTAATCACATGTAATAAGCATGGTAACAGAGACTTTCATGAAAATTAAATTGAAACCAGTTCTCCTTTAGTTATAGAAAACCAAAATTACTCCTATAAAGAACTTTATTAAGGTAGTGGCGGAGACATTTTTTGAGAAAAGTTGGGAAAGAGGGATTCATAATATAGATATTTGAGGAAAATTTTAATGGCAAGATTCCTCCTAATCATGCATAGCTGTATATAACTCTTCTCAAATCAAAAGAGGAGAACAGCCACATCAACACCCCATCTCCCCTAAATCCACCATTGATTAAGGATCAATTTGATTCACCGTAAGGGTTAAAATTTTAATTCAAAAAGTCAGTACAGTGGCACGATTTTTTGTATTTGTGATCTCAGATCCCCTCTTCATATTATTTGAGATGTGATTTCCACTTTTATCCACCATTATAGTTTTTATCTCACCAATTTCTCTTAAGGGGCTGTTTGGTGAAAAGTTATTAAGATAGCATGTTATTCTGATAACAGGAGCTGTTTGGTTCAGTGTTCTTTAAATAACAAATATTAATGTTATTAAGATGTATGTTGTTTGGTTCATTGCCATATGTAATATTACACATGAGTTAAGATTATCCCTAACACTGAGATTTAAATACAAATTGAAAAACTACAATAAATAACTAAGAAAATAATTAGGTAAATAGTGCCAAAAAACAAAAGAGAACAAAATTTTAATGGCAAGCAGCTATGGAAGAATCATTATTTACAGATACAAATGATCACGCATACCCATTTATAACATAAAATTATTCTAAATCAACCCTAATAAATGTTAAAAATCACAAAACAAATATAACTTTAAACTATTCATAATCAAATGGCAATATCAAGCAAATCTTCAGAAAAAAACATCCATTTAAAAAACGAAGCGAATGAGAATGGGAGCACCGACGTCTGGGAATATCACGCATTTGTGCATTTTTACCTCTGCGTCTGGCGAGCTGCGTCGGCCGAAAGCGTCAGAAAAGCAAAGCGAGCGCGTCGGGCGAGGCGTCTGGCGGAGAAGAGCACGTCAGCGAGGCGAAGCGCAGGCGTAGCACCGGCGCTGTGTCCTGGCGGACGCGAGCTTCGGGAGAACGAACGCGAAGAACTATCGCTAGATAGATTGTCGGGCGATAAATCTGAGTGACCGCCGATACAGACACTCTGGCATTTTGTTAAAAAAAAATTTAAGATGTCGTTAGAGAGTGTTGAAATCTCAAGGATAACTTTAAATGACATCTCACACACACACCATTATCCCATATATCACATATGTTCGTTAATTAGGCTAGTTTCGATTTGAGTTCAAATGAGTTTGGCTTAATTTGAACTCTAAATTTAGAGTTAAGCTCAACTGAAACTCGAACTCGAACTGAGTTCGAGTCGAGTCAAATTCGACTCATTCAAATCGAGTTCGAGCTGACTCGAACTTAATTCGAGTCAGTTCAGCTCGAACTTGATTCCAGTCAACTCAAAATATCATTTTGATTCAAAATTTTTAAATTCAAGTTGACTCCAACTTGGCTCAAGTAACTCAAAAAAATAAAAATATATTTTAAAAATATGAATTTCATAAATAAAAAATATTATTAACAGTACGTAATATATTATATAAGCTTTCAAAATTAAGTAAATCAAATTATAGCTAAAACACTCATTCATAATTTCATACACATTTGCCACAAATTACCAACTAATTGATACAGTTATACATTAATTTATTATAAACCAGAAGCAACAATGATCCAACTCAAGTCACTCAATATTCAACAATCATTTAATAGATGTGCAAGACAACCAAGACTATAATTTTGCAAACTCCCAACATTCCAATAAAGTAGAAATAGCCCAAGCCCAAGCCAAAGCACTTTAAGCTCATGCAAGTATGCAACCTACATATTTAGTCCACATCTCCATAATTCTAAACATGCAACATGTAAAATTTGCACAAAAAATAATACAATAACTCAAGTGATAAATATAATAAATTGAAAATAACAATAAGATTGCAAATAATAGTTATCTTAATCAACACCAAAAGATATGATTTACTTACTCTAATTATAGTTTACTTTTTTTTTTAAGAGAATCCAGATTAATATCACTTCTTAAAGCTATAGCCTAACAGGCTTAGCAAAGTAGTCAATTGTGGGGCCTCGCCCCCGTCGTGGTCCTGCTAACACGCATATTAGCACAATTACAATGGGATGGTCGTCACGACAGATCACTCACTTATCATTAGATTAAGTCTCCATCATAATCCACTAATAAGGGAAGGAGGTCCCAATAAGCTGAGCTGAAATTTCGCTAAATAACTTTACAAGAATCTCATAGGGCGGAAGCAAATAAAAACTAACATCCATTTAACCATAATGCAGAAATAAATAGTATCTAACTCGGAATAAAATGTGCAGTAAAATAAAATACAATTTGAATATATGTATTATTACAACATTAAATTAAAATTTGTTGAAAGCTAAAAATCACTCTGCCTCATTAAAAATATAAAAGAGAAACCTAACTAAGGGTCCTCAGCAACAAGGCGATCATTTTCTTGACTCTGCTCTTCTCCTGGTGCTATCTCTACAAAATACTCAGAAGCTAACATTGTCGATTTCACAATGCAAGAGCTCCAATAAGAAAAAAAGAGAAAAATTGGTTAGATAATTGTCTAAGTACATGTTAGGCTGATATTTTCATGTATTTTATGATATCACAGACCATCCAAAGTAATTATGAGCAACACAACATCAATAAAAAGGAATAAAACTATAAATCATATATTTATAACATAAATAAAATATGAGATAAGAAGACATACCTCAACCCAAAATTGCAGAAAATATTAAACATTTTATATATAAAAATTACTAAGTACAAATAATATTTTAAGCAAATATGATCAAATCTGCTTATGCTGATCCCTGGAATAAATGCAATATAAATAAAATAGAACTAAAATCTAGCATCATAACATGCTTGTACATAAAACCAAAAGCTGAAAACATAAAAATAATGGAAATGTTGTAAGTGCTGAAAGTACTAAAAAATACTGAAAATATTGAAATTGAATTGAAAGTAACTAAAATTTATTGAAATTATTTTTTAATTAGACATGCTCCTATATTAGTCCTGCCATAACAGCCAATTGGCTCAACTAGCCATCGAATCCATCACTGAAGCATCTAGGACACTAATGCCCAGCTCAACAAAATATCAATAGCCATCCAGGACACTAATGCATGGGAGAACTAAAATGAACTGTATTGTACTGTATCTCAATATCCAAACTATGGAGGCAGACTAACTAGGGCACATTCTATTAAACTATTATTTTATTTACTGAGTTATATGATATATCTGACTTATCTAATTCAATTTTAAATCTAACATAGAACATTCATCAAATATCTTATATTTTACCTAATATGCCAAAACAATAAAGGATCAAAATAAGGAAGCAAAGCATACAAAATAAGATATAAATATCACTACACAAAAATCTATGATATCACTTTTTTTTAATTCAATCGTTCTAACTAATCTGAGATTATACAAATTTAGGATCTCTAATATCTTACTATCCAGTATAAAATCAAAGCTACGATCCTATAAGGTTTAAAGTATTTAGAACTAATAAAGTTCTAATACAGTTTAATCAATGACGCTTACATAAGTTTAATAATAAATCAAACATCTTAATTAATGATTTTAATAACCCGAACCAATCTTGATTAAGGTGAATAAAGATTGAGGAATTAAGTGTTAAGCTCTAAATATTGGGGTTTAACCTCTTAATCCAAAAGTGCTAAAGACTAAAGATTTGAGGTTAATCCCAAATTATCACGAACTACATATTAAGGCTATCTTAATAAATATAATCAAACTTGGATCTCTAATTTTAAACAAAGGTTTAAAAGATAAAATGATTATAATTAAGATGAAATCTACAAATTAATAAAATTAAAGCTTCATTCCATTGAGTAACCCATTTACCCAATGAATAAAATATATCCTAAAGGCATAAGATGAGAAAGCTACTTAATTATATTTTCTTTTGCTAATATTTAGATGTCAAATTTTAGTTGATTTTTGATTCCTAATTTAGCGATACAAATGACCTTAAGTTAAGATACGATTTGATTAAAAATGAGAGAGTTGAGATTTCATTATAATAGTTGCAAGGGTTGGCGATATAACTTCATTATTGAATGTATACTCTCAGTTTACTTGCTTTATTAAATTAAGTGAACTCCATTGGAATCGGAGTACCCTACAATCACATTAGTTCAATTTTAGTGCATAAAGAGAACTCCTTTTGGGTTCTTCCTTAGCACATAAATTCTCATGAGATCATGGCCAATTAATTAGATTTTGATCCCCTACATCTAGGTTATCAACAGATATCTTTTATTTTTTATGATCTCACAAGCAAAACTTCCATTAACCATGCATCATGCGCATCACTCACATCATCCATTGAGTCTTCCCAACATCCTCTCATACCTTCTACCTTATTGAGCAGCAGAGCAAAGTTAATGAAGAATTTGATTCACAAGCATAAATTTCTTGGTAGAGTTGTTAAAGAAAGGTGTAAATGAGCTTGAGAATTTTGTCACATAATTCTCAGTTTTACTTACACTACCTTCTTTGCTCTTACCCAATTGATGAGCCTTGGAACACAAGTTCATTTAAATAAAATAATTTAGATTTTAGTTCATCCAAGCATTCATTTTAGCATAAAATATAAAATGATAAAAATATTTTTATTATACATTCAAACAGATTCATCATACACCATCATACCCTTATATATTCTTAAAACTATATCTCAACCCTCTCCAAAGGGGTTTTAGCCTTCCATTACTAAATAAATATCAGCATACATACAAGGAAAAGTGAACCTCGTCATCAGTTCACAACAGAAATAAATCAAGGGAGTTTAGAAAGAAATACTAGGAATCACCCCGAAGTTTTCTGGGGTTCTCTTGGACTCTTCCTGCCCTTTCTCTTGAAGCTCCATTTTTTTTCTCTTGTTGTATTCTTCGTCTTCTTGTTCTTGGTCGGCCTTCTTCTCTTTGGAGAGTTCTCTTTTCTCCTCTTGATATAGCTTTTCCTTTTAGGGGACTTGAATATCAAAAGTTGGAATCTTCTTAAAGTCTAAGATTGGCCCTTAAATAAGGATGCACTTAGCCTTAGAGTATTAATGGTATGGCTTTTCCTCTTCCTTGACCTTAAATCCCAATCACTTTTAATATTTCATTCATTTATTCTATTAGGATTCAGCAATAATAATGTTCTTCAGGTTTTCAAGATGCTGGGAAAGGCCAAATGTTGCATTTTGTGTCCTTCCCTATGCTGCAATTATTGTTGTTCTGAAAATTTCTGGATCATCCGCTGTAGTGGGTTGTGGCGCGCTACGACAGCAGTGTTCCAAACACTGTTCCACTATGGCGCACGGCGGCAGCAGCACTCCAAACACTGTTTCCTGCATAAAGATTAGTATTTTTCCTTCGGTCGCCGCAACATCCGCTGTGGCGCACTGCGACGCGCTATAGCGGATAAACCCTTGTAATCACTATTTAAATAGTTCACCTACAATTTTAATTATTAATAAAATATTCCGTTGTAGCGCTGCAGTGAAAAATTCTTCGAAAACGTGGATCATTAGTTACCTGTAGTTTTATAAAATGATAATTTACCTGCTGCGGCGTGCTGCAGTGGAAGTATTTTCGAAAGCACAGTTCAATTTCTATTTTGTATAGTTTAAATATTTTCTCAAGAAATAACGCTGTGGTGCGCTGTGGCGCGCTGCAGCGGACTGACTTTCGAAAACACTACAATTACTCTTCTATATGATTTTAATTTAACTTCAATGAAATGACGCTGTGGCGCACAATAGTGGTCTTTCATCTAGGTCTGCAGTTTGCTTCCAGGTTTTGAATTTTTCATAAGCCGCTATGGCGTGCTATTACGATTTTGACCCAGAATTTGATCATTCAGTCCATGCATTCCATTTTCTCCATTTTCCTACAAAAGCATCATTTTTCACTCAAAATATAGGGATATGTATGATGGTTTGAATGCTTAATCACTATATTTTTGCTAAAAATTCCGAATATATCACACCCCCACACTTAATTTCTTGCTCGTCCTCGAGTAAGCCAAAATGTGATTTTCTAAATTTTGTTTTGTCTAGGGATTCAATGTAGTATGCCAATGTGAAATGAATGTAGTTACCAAGTATGCTCTAGTTAAGATTACTTCATGCCTTTCAATTTCTACTACCCCTCTCATTAAGTTCATATTTATACTCTCATTTGGTTTCACATCAAAATATTATACCCAATATTTTAATATGAGAGAGATTATCCTAAAATTCAAACCTTAATGATGCAATTGGTGAGTGCTTGAACATTGTGTCATGTGTGCCCCTTCTTATAATTCACAAGAAATATTTTAATATTTTAAGAGAGATATTTTTCTTCATCCTAAATATTTAATTTTTTAACTTGGAAGAGATATTTTTCATCATCCCTATATATTTTTTTCTTTTGAAATTTTAGCTTTAAGTGAAAGCTATTTTTCTTCATCCTTTGATTTAGTTCATTGTGGTGATTAAGTCATACAAGAGCCTAGCACCTCAATTTCTCACTCACCTCTTGCTATCTTGGTTTTAGTTCTTAGATTCTCTCCCCCCCACACTTAAACTTCAGCTCATTTTATTTTAAGTTCTGGAAACCAAGCTCAGTAGAGCCTTAAGCATTAATAAGGGGTGTATAATTGAAGTTCATTTTCCTCTTAAATTCAAGCATACTTGAATCCTAAGTTTCACACCATTGATTTTTGACATTGAACATAGAAATTTATCCCATTTAGAAAATCATCTTTCAAGTCTAATTTTAGCAAAAATGAGGGTGCGGTAGATACGAAATTCACTTTATTAACTGAAATTAAAATTATAAATAAAAAAATGAAAATATAAAGCAGAAAACTACACAACCTTGTTACACATCAGACTCATCTTCCTCCCCCGCGTAGCGATAAGTATAATCTACCGGCCAGTCATCGTCCGGAAATGGTTCTCCTACAGGAGGGCGCGGCAACCTTGACCCATCCGGTCCTCCACGCAAACTCCACTCTTGGAATATTGTTCTAAGAGCTTTGCGGAATTCTATTTGGAATTCGCGTTGTTGAGCCACTTATCCTTTGATGAAGCGCATGTCACGCGCTAAGGAGATGCCCAAATCCCGCTGATGCACGTACATGCGCGACATCATTCTGTCGATTGACATCAAGCCAGCTGACGTTGAAGATTTGCCTTCTTCTCCCCTCCTCTTCTTAGCTCATGCCCCCTCTTGGGTGCGAGCGCTCAAGTTTGTTAGTTCTAGAGGAGTGCGGGGCAGAATTGCAATATCGGAAGGGAGGAGTTTCACTCCTTGGGCATCGCAAATACCTGGAATTAGTGACCCAAAAGTAATAGCAGCACTTGACCTGGTCATAGACAGTAGACAACAATAAACCAACTAAATTTTTATATTTCACTAAGTGAAATTACCAAAATGCCATTATAGATTAAAATCCTTAAGTTGAACCCATAGGACTTAATACTTCTCCAAATTTGATATATCTACTGTCTATCTTTATGTTAAATAGTAAGAAATTATTTGACATCAATAAAATCCAATTTGGAGCTCTTAATCAAAAAGTAGCATTTTAGACCCTTAAGTAAGGGCAAAACAGTCATTTTGCCCAAAAATTAAGTTAAGTGCCCTTAACCTCTAAAATATCATTTAAATCATTAAAATTAGTAATAAAATTGATTTGAGATCAATTTATAACCCTTAATCTCATAATCAAGTAATTTAATAGAAAGCCTATTAAAGGCTTGAAAATTCCTAAGTAAAATTAATACCCCTTAGCTTAGTTAAATTACATCATTAACTTTCTTAAGTGGATTAGATCAACAAATGAAGATAAATTGTAATAACTATTTATCAACTCATAAAATTCTCTAAGTCATTTTTTAGGAGCTTCTTAGGATCTACACTTCGCCTAATACCCTTTTTCTTAAGATTAGGAATAGATCCTATGTTAGATTTCATTCATTAAGTAAATGGGTTATTTAATGAATGAAACTTTGGTTTTATTAGTTTCTAAATTTTATATTTTAATTATGATTATTTTATCTTTTAATTTTAGGAGATTCATCCTATTAAGCCTTGATTTTGCTTGATAAGATTTACTTTAATCATTAGTTCACAATTTAGATTTAAACTATAGTTCTTAAGTATTACCCTTGGATTAAGAGGTTAAACCCAAATTCTTGGAGTTTAATTCATAATCCTTAGTTTTAATAAATCTTAATCAGAACTTAGCTTAGAGCATCTAATTTCATCAAATAGGATGTGTTGATTACTTATTTATCTTGTAATTGATATTGATTGAACTAAATTAGAACCTGATCAGTTCTAATTTCTTTTAACTCATAAAGCCATACTTCTAAATTATACTTGAAAGTAAGAATTGAATATCCTGAACTTGTATAACTTAGAGTAGTTAGAATGGATTAAGTAGATAACAATTGATAGCACCATGTGTAGTAGAGTCCATTGCTTACTATTAAATTATTTTTTCTTTTGTATTTCTTGTACTTTGTGCCCTTACCTTGAACATGTCATATAAGAATATTAATGCATGAAATAAAAACTTAGAATAATTAGGATAATATTTGCATAGGATTTAGTTATTTGTTGATCATGCATATTTTACCATACTAAATTGGGGTAATGAGAAATAAGGATTACTTAACATTACTCATTGAGGAGTGTTGTGTTAAGTTAAAACCCAAACAATCTTGTAGATGTGCTTGACTCCTCAGCTACTTCTAGATATGTCCACAGAAGTAAAGTAAATTACTAAAATATTACTGCATTTGTACTTACTGCCTCAGTTCAGCTCTGCTTCATTATTCCACCTTAGCCTTATATGGCGCTAAGAAATTTACCGGCTTAGCCTCAGATGATGCTAAGAATATATATTTTTCAATTTAGCTAGCTAGTTTAGCCCTCTTTTGATATGATAGTCATTACATACTTATTTACTATTTTACTATTACTTTTTTACTGCAGTTAGCCTTTACTTTACCTGCTTACTTGTATGCTTATAGGATATTAGATTTCATTTACTTATACATATCACAGATAGATTGCTTACTTTTAAACTTGCATAATTTATATGATTATCAGCATATTTAGGATGAATCTTTTCTTTCAGTATTTTTCTTACTTTATTTATACATATATGCCTAACATTGTCACAACTTAATATTGAGGTATATTCTTTTGCCTCGTATGCTACTTAGTTATAAATGATGTATTTATAACTTTCCATATCCTTTTGTATACTTGTTTCACCCTTACACTTTGCTTATTTTATAATCTAAGTAAAATTGTGATATCATAAAACTCATAAACTTAAATAGCCTAAAATGTACTTAGACAATATGTCTAACTAGATTTTCTTTTCTTTGGCTAGGGCATTATCATTGTGAAACTGATAATGGCAGGTTCTGAGCAATTTGAGGACCTTGTGTCTGAAGAGGAGCCATTCTTGGAGGAGCATCAAGTTAGAGCAGAAGATCAGTAGATTAATTGTCATTTTATTCTTGTGAGGATGAGTGATTTATTTTATTTTAAACTTATCTTAAAATTGATATAATAATTGTAAAAGAACTCTTATATAATTAGTTAAAGTTATATTTAGAAAATATCTCATTCTGCAAGAACACTCAATATAATGGGATGAGGAGTTAAGCACGTTTGCCTAGTGGGGGGTCGAACATTCACATTTACCCTCTCTAAAATATTAAATCATATTATAAGTGCTATCTTTCTTATTCTAATTGTCATAAGACATTTCCCCTTAAAGTTTTATGAAACTTTTATTTATGCAAAATAATATCATATGAATGTTCAAGAAAAAAATTTAAAGCTAAGTAAGCATTCAATAAATTTTAATAATTGTAAATTATGTGATATCCCTTTATTATCTAATTTCTAATGATCTACTTAATGATTGGAGTTAATTGAGCTCACAATTAACTTATAAATATTGATCTTTAAGTCAATTATAATTAATAGTAAAGGAAAGAGAAATTTGGACAATAATATTTTCAAGTAATTGGAATTCATCATACACTAGTCCTAAACTAATCAAATCAAATAGATTAATGATTAAAGATTAAGAAAATTAGTAAGGAAGAGTAAGATTTATAGTTTGCTAAGCTAATGGAAGTATAAGCTAAAAGAAATTCTATTAGCTTCATCTAATTAGCTTATAAACTAGAAAATATCAAATCAATTCAATCATAAAGTTATCTAAGATTAATTGAGATTGAGCATTTAAATATAAAAAAATAAATAGATTATATCCTATAAGTATTAATTCATTTATGGTGGTAGGGAATTGGAAATCAATTAGTTTATTCAAAGTATGAAAGGAATTATTATTCTCAAGTTTAAATCAATTGAAAACTAAAGTTGAATGTTAAAGACTATGGGAATATGTGTTAATTATTTAAGTGATTGTTTGGACACTAGTCTAATCATGAGTTCTTTTAAAGAACTTTAACTTATCAATTGGAAGTGTTAAGCTAATTAGAATACAAAATGAATTAAAAGATTCTTAATTAAATCTAATATGCAACTAAAGGAAAAGTAAAATATGTAGAACATAAGAATCTTATTCCAATTCTATAATTTTGATATGAACTCTATTTTATTTACTTAAAAGAAATAAATAGAAAATTAACATACAAGTCTTCTACTATTTAAAAGATTTAATGAAGATAGGAATATTAAGGAACTAACATTTAATAAATTCAATAAATAGATCACTTATTCTAATTTAAATCTAGCATGACATAAGTAATTGAAACTACCTTATAAAATCATGATTACAACATTTTTCAAATAAAATAAGATATAAAATAATCTTATAATTTATTAATTTGCTAGGAGATGAAATGAAAGAACAATTTATTTAAAGAACTATTATTAACTTAATTTAAGCATATGACATTAGTTCCAGTTAAGTTCCAATATATACAAATTACATATAACTTTACATTCTAGTTACATAAAATATGACAATACAATTAAGTCTAGTAATCAAAATTCTATTTGAAGCATATATGAAATAAAAGAACTAAATTCAGTATATGTTATGCAATTTATTCTATTCTATTCATTCATATAATTCTAGATATGAAAATAACCAATTATAGAAACTCTAAATATTCCCAATTGATAATCTGCATTAATATAATATTTAGCAATAAGGATTTGATTAATCAATTTGAAAAGATACATGTATTTTATTTAATTTAATTTATTCCTAAGTAATTCTATAATGGAAGAATTTTAACTTGAATGCGCATTAAATATTTCAAATCATCAAATCCATAGAAATGTAAGATTTAAACATACAGTTTAAAACTATATGTGAGATAATAAAATGAAATAAGTTTACTATCCTGAAGTTTACACATCCTAAAATAAACATTTATGAAAAATAAAGAACTAATAATTGACTTAAATTAAGGAGCTGAATACCTAAAATGTCTAAATGTTATCCAAATGATATGTTATACATGTCAATGTGATCCTTATACCATAAGGAGTAAATTGACACTAATTATGTTGAATTTGGACAACATTGATTTTCTAGGGTTTGGAAGCGGTCTTAATTAAAGTTAAAATGTCATTAGGAGTTTTAGGATTCAAAACTTATGTTTGATTTCATATTATTGTTCTTCATATTTTTGTGAGTGAAATGGATTATTGAAGTGTCCAATTTAGCTAACTATAGATCAAGTTATGAAACACTTTATTGGGTTAATCCTTTGAATTAGGAATTAATAAAATCAATTTTCAAATATAATTCTAACATCATATTATCAGTCTTTATATCTTTATACATGAGATAACATATAATCTTGTAAAACTTGATTTAGCATTTCTAAATTTATGTGACAGATGAAAATTATATTAATAAAAAGAGTATTTCATTAAACCTTAATCAAGCTTAAGATATATCATATACTATTATGATTAATAATCTAAATTTCCAAATGGCAATTTAAATGCCATTTTACTATATTACAAGTTTTGACATAAAAAAAAATTATGTCTTACTAATGAAATCATAAATAAATATGGAACGATAATATTTCATTGATAAAAACAAATAGACTTATAATAGTTATTAACATACAATTAATGAATTAACATTATATCTACAACACAATTGTTTAATTCTACAACTCTCTAATTCGGCCTACCCTAAATAAATGGAATGGTTCGGGCGTTTAAACTAATATTGGGCCAAAATTGAGAGCGCTCGTCCCCTTAACGATCCTAATGATCATAATGATCCTGATGATTCTGGGCCACTCATTAACCGCATTTTGGGCCCAGAATAGTGTTTTCTTCAAGCTTGGGACGTAGAAAAGGGGGATTGGAGCGAACCCTAAATCTTTGAGCTTCGTAGAAATATAGAGGAAAGGAGATTTTAAAGTAATAATTTGAAAATCAATGGAGTTTATGTTCGAACCTATGCAACGGCATACGCCGACACATCCCAAACTTACTCATTATTATGTATGCTTAATAAGGAAAAAGCCATTATACACAGAAGATGAAAAATGGCAGTTAAGCTAATTTGAATTCATTCAACTTCAATATCATATGAACAATTATTAGCACAATACATAAAATCTCAAAACTCAAGGAATGTAGAGAATAGGGGAGTAATGATTTTCTTTAAGAGTTCTTGGGTTAGATCGGGCTCTGTCGAGCCCGATCAGCTCAAATAGGTGTTAGAATTCACAGATCAAATGCATTTACTCAAGAAATAACTAAATAGAAAAGATCATGGGGGAGTACCTCTTCTAAAGTATTACGCTTTGGGTTTGCAAAGGAAAGTTACCGAACATTCTGCAACTTAGATTCTTGCTCTTGGAATTTCTCTCCTAGTCATCCAAATGATTCTAGATATGTAGAAGATGAAGTGGTTGCAGTTTCGTCTTTGAGATGCAAGGTTAGGGAGAATTAGGGCAGCAGGTTCGCAGCTTTCTTTCTCTTTTCGAGCTTATTGTGGATGGAGATTAAGAGGATGGTAAGCAAAAAATGGGGAAAGGGAAGTCCTAATCGGCTAAGAGAGGAATTCTGGCGCAGCTGAAGGACGGTCATACACCCACTACGCCTACGATGAGGGTACAGTGGCGGAAGAGGAAGGTGATGCATAAAGTTTTAATCTAGACTGTTGGATTAGATATTAAATCTGACGACCAGATTTTGCAGGAAAAACCTCCATCGTTCGATCATCCTTTATTCTCATCCCACGGCTCATAATAGCACGATCCGTAGAGCCATGTTTCCGCCTCCACAGCGGATCCGCATGGAATGAATTATTGGATTTAAATTTAATAAGTATATATATATATATATATATATATATATATATATATATTTAAAGAGAATTTAAATAAATTCAATTAATATAATATTAAATTATCCCTAATAAATTCTTGAATTTAAATATATATACGTACTACGAAAAATCTCAAATTTTTATCCTTACCTAATTGAGGGTTGAGGAACTCAAAAATGAAATCAAAATTTTGATTAGAGGTATATTTAATTATTTTATTTTACTAGGAATTTAAATAATAATAAAATATTGACAATAAATTTGATGACTCCCAAACATTTCCAAAATATCATTCATTGTTAATTTGGGTGTGGTCAGTCCAGTGGCGGACTCTGTTTTTGATTCTGAGGTCTAAATAAATTAGGTATTTTCAGAATTATTAGAAAATTAGAAAATATTGAAAATTATCAAACGATCTCTAAATTATACGAAATTTGAGGTGAAGACTTTTAATTTTAATATAAGAGTAATGGAAGAGGTTTATAGTCAATTAGGATACTAATTGATGGGTAACAATATTATGGTTGTTACACTACAATAGATTTGCCCGACAGCAGCGCATGCTCTTCTTTGAATGGATGCTCCCGCGCGCATATTAGTGCTTCTTATCCAACGACGTACATAACCCGCATTGAGATCTAATCATTGCCAATGGATCATCCCCTCGCATCCAATGACGGATTATCAATAGGTTTAAGTAATTAACTCGAGGCACATCAGGATCACCCGGAACCAATGGCTGATTGTGATGACCCACTTAAGTAGCAATAAGTGAAACTCTTAAACATCGAGGTGCTTTTTCAGATAACGGTGGAGTTCCTAATAAGAACTCCAAAGTTAAGCGTGCTTAGGTGGGAGCACTCCCAGGATGGGTGACCTACTGAGAAGTTATCTTCTGAGGGCAAAACCGTGAGGCCTTTCTGGCCAAAGCGGACAATACCTTGGTGCTTAAGAGTTTGGGCTGTTACAAATGGTATCAGAGCAAACCATAGGGTGTCAGATAGGAGCTAAGTGCCATACAGGCAGAAGTACCACTTCATGTGAGCAGCTTCTTGAACCCATGATGGTTAAGGTGTTACATGGTTGTGGGTACCTCTTGCGCATGTAGGGGTCACCTCTAGTCCTATCTACCCAATGGATGATTCTTGGATCTGTGAGTGGATACTGACGAGGATGTCAGTTACTTAAGTTGGGGAGATTGTGATGACTCACACTTAAGTAGCAATAAGTGAAACTCTTAAACATCGAGGTGCCTTTTCAGATAACGGTGGAGTTCCTGATAAGAACTCTAAAGTTAAGCGTGCTCAGGTGGGAGCACTCCCAGGATGGGTGACCTACTGAGAAGTTATCTTCTGATGGCAAAACCGTGAGGCCTTTCTGGCCAAAGCGGACAATACCTTGGTGCTTAAGAGTTTGGGCTGTTACAAATGGTATCAGAGCAAACCATAGGGTGTCAGATAGGAGCTAAGTGCCATACAGGCAGAAGTACCACTTCATGTGAGCAGCTTCTTGAACCCATGATGGTTAAGGTGTTACATGGTTGTGGGTACCTCTTGCGCATGTAGGGGTCACCTCTAGTCCTATCTACCCAATGGATGATTCTTGGATCTGTGAGTGGATACTGACGAGGACGTCAGTTACTTAAGTTGGGGAGATTGTGATGACCCACTTAAGTAGCAATAAGTGAAACTCTTAAACATCGAGGTGCCTTTTCAGATAACGGTGGAGTTCCTGATAAGAACTCTAAAGTTAAGCGTGCTCAGGTGGGAGCACTCCCAGGATGGGTGACCTACTGAGAAGTTATCTTCTGAGGGCAAAACCGTGAGGCATTTCTGGCCAAAGCGGACAATACCTTGGTGCTTAAGAGTTTGGGCTGTTACACTGATCCATCAGACGACCCAGAGTACCCCGAATCTTATTCACCTTCATCCCCGGCTTGTTCGTATGCATGGCTGGATAGCCTAGTTTTCCTCTTCTGCCCTTGAGCTCAATGGCCTGCCAGCTGCCCTGTCCCTAAATTTCCTTCGACCGTTGCGCCCTTACCTCCCCTTTGGGCTGAACCTAAATCGTGACTCCTTGCCATGGTAGCCAACTCAGAACCTCCTCGCATCTATAAATATCTCTCCTAGGATCACAGTGAGTAACTTTACTCACTGTGATCCCTCACTTCTCCAATTCACTGCTCTTGAGCTCTCAGCAATTCCTGGCATTCCAGTTATTGTCTACCACTGATTCAGGGCTATGTCTGGTGCTCAGACTCTCTATTCCGTTTCCCGAGTTGTTTGAAAGTTTAAGCTCCCCTAAATTCTTCTTAGTCGCAGCTAATTCGTCATTGCCAGATGCAGCCTCTACCTTACCTCTATCGAGCCAATTTCAGATCGACTTATGCTTTAATCATCCTATGTGCTATGCTAGAGCCTCACCTTAGTTCATTAGTAGGTGGTCGTGGTGCTGGTAGGGTATGGCACTGGACCAGATAGTGGAATTACTGTCAGAGTGTGCATGCCAGTCAGCCTTAGTGCTGCTGAGCATTCCTTACCAATTGAGATCCTCAATGGATCATAATGGTCTTAGCAGGTGATTGCTGGGGTACAACAATCATTAAGTTGATATGATCAATCGATTTAGCTCAAATTTATTGACTCAAACTTGAATCACATCAGGTATCCACTATGTGTAGCACCCCAGCAAATCAGTCAATCAGCTTTAGCAATTCCTCACTAATTCACTCCACCTATGTACCCTGATTGTATTAGGATTGAGCGAGAGTGGTGGCGTTGCCTCTGCTAAGAGTTCTCATGAACCCTGGAGACCCGTCAATAGTGCTTTAGGCTGAGTAGTCATCCAGATCTCAGGGCTATTCTGGTTAGGGTTTTCAGGTTCAATCGATGCGCCTTAACTCAAGGATGGTGTGGCGATTGAATGTTAGCCATGACATGGCGTATCAGCTATAAATTTAGCTACCAAACCTCTCATCTATCGTCTGCCTGTGAATGGGTACGGTGGACGACGACACTGTCGTGACAGGCCAAGCCAGCCCAGGCCCACGTCGTGCAATAGTGCAGACCCAGTCGGGCCCCAGTGCGACCGCGCCTATTGGATAATGGGCCGAGCTAATTTAATTAATGGAATTAGGAATTAAATTCCTTCTGAAAATAAAATGGAAAATATAATTATTATTTAGCCTATAGTTTCATTAATTCAAATTTTTTATTTAAATTAATTGAATAACTTTAGATATACTTATCCAAATGTATGATCTGATCTGTCATTTAGATCAGAAAAATTTAAAGAACAATAATATAAAATAAAATTTCACTTTCCATCATTAGAATTTCTAATTTAGCATAATCTTTCTCAAAACTTAATTAGTGAATAATTAATTAATTTAATGGTAAAATTATATGATTAAAGTCTCAGATTGCTCATGAGACAGAGGAGAATCCATCTATACTAATATTTTAAGAGTTCTAAATTCTCTAATCACCTCTTAATTACCCTAGATTTGGATTAGGGCTTAATGATTTAAACTGATCTCTGATTTTGGCAAACCTAGTTCCTATTGCTTTCTTAGGCACACTAGAACCTACCTATGAGTTTAAAATTCTATTATAAGCTCTAATTTCCTTAAATACTTTTATTAACCTTAAAAAGTGATTAGTGGAAATTAAGATAATCTTATGTCTAACTTAACTTGAAGTCTTATTTCTTCTTATTAGACAATATTAAGCCTAATAGAATTGATTAGAATCAATTTGGATGTCTATATCTTAAAATCCCAATTTTAACTTTAGGAATGGCATTCTGGTCATCTTGGCTAAAAGCTGGTTTTATAACCCTTAAACCTTAAAAATATCACAAAGTTGTTTTAAATCAGTATTGAAATGATTTAGAATAAATTCATAAGCTTTTGCAATCTATATGGACCCTAATCATTTAACCTTAATTTCCTCCTAAAATGAACTTAAGCAATTATTAAGATCTTAAGTAATCTTAATCCTTCTTATGATTTCACTTGAATGAATCAAGTAGAATCCCATGAATTCTGTCTTAGATGACCTAACTATCATTTAATAAAACTATTGTAATTTTCCCTAAGTAAATATCTTAATGAAAATTTTAAGTTAATCTTATTGAAAGTCTTAAGCTTTTAGATCTAAGTTTTAAGACCTTAGATCTTTATTAGATGTTAATTAGATTAATCCTCTTAGAATGTAAAACCTTTCACCCATGAAATCCTTATTAATTAAATCCTTTAGAGTTATTTTAGTGGGTTTAGGTTTATTCAACCTATAGAATAATGAAATTATTATGTAGATTGAATTTAGATCTTAGATTCATTAGTTCTTATTTAATTATTTTATCTTATAGTTATAGATTCAACATTTCCATATAAGATCATACTTTCTTTAATCTTTCAGCTTTTAAGATTTTTTATTTTTAGAATAAGGTTGGGTCTGAACTTTAGATCCTTAGAAGTTAGTACCTGGGACTTAGAGTTTAAACTCCAATTTTGAGTTTAAACCTTATATCCTTAAATCTTGATTTGCTTAAATCAAGATTTGGGTCTGATTTATAAAACTATAAGAATTAAGTCGTTGATTACTTATTTAACATATGTAGTCATCATTTATGTTATGAATATAAAATTGTGAACTTGCGTATACTTCTCGTTAACTTAAGCCTCATGAGAATAATTATTTAGTGCATAGTGTCAAACTTGCTGCCACTATCTTTGCCTTTAAAATTTGGCATCACTATATCTATGGCGCTCAGTGTTCTATTTTCATCGATCATTAGAGCTTGAAGTATATTTTCACTCAGCATGAACTGAACTGCCAATAAAAAAAGTGGTTGGAAGTGATCAGCGATTATGATTTGAGTATTCAATATTATCCTAGAAAAGCAAAGATAGTAGCTGATGCTCTTAGCCGTCATGATAAATTATGTGCCTTGATCGTTGAAAGCCCTATCATCGACAAATTTTTCAAAAGTTGTATATTGAGCCTATCAAAGGTGATATGCTTAGTCAATTGATACATCTAAGTTCTATAGAGCCAGCCTTTCATAAAGATATCTCCATTTATCAGACCAAAGATGAAGACTATCTTAAGTTTAAGACTGAAACTGAAAGTGGTTGTCACCATGATTTGTAACTGTGTGGAGGTGTTATTTATTAAGGAAATTGTCTTTGGATTCCTAAATTCTTGCACTAAGAAGTTCTCATTAACAACCATAATTATTGATACAAGGTCCACCCTAGTAGTACAAAAATGTATCAAAACTTAAAACAATCTTTCTGGTGGCTTGGTATGAGAAGAGTGTGGCAAAATTTGTTGCAAAATATCATGTATGTAATCTCATTAAGGCCAAACATTAAATGCCTGGAAGACTCCTTCATCCTCTGGCAATCCATAAATAGAAGTGGTTCAACATATCCATAAACTTCATTATGGGTTTGCCTAAGTTGAGATCTAGAGCTGATTGAATTTGAGTAATAGTTGATCGACTAACCAAGTTAGCTCATTTCATCCCTATTTGTCAAACTGATTCTGTGGAGAAGTTGGCAAAGATTTATATTAAAGAGATTATTAGGCTCCATGGGATTCCTAAATTGATCGTATCCGACAGAGATAGTAGATTCATGTCAAAGTTTTGGCAAGCAATGAATCAAGACCTGGGAACTACTCTGGCCATGATCACCACTTTCCATCCTCAAATAGATGGATAAATAGAGCATGTTAATCAAGTTCATAAAGATCTTCTGCATCTGTCTATCTTAGATTTTAGTGGTTTCTGTGAAGACCATTATTCTCTTGTGCAGTTTGCTTATAATAATAATCATCAAGCAATCATTGGCATGGCCCCATATAAAGCTTTATGAGAGAGGGAGTGCAGTACTCCACTTATATGATCAGAAATTGTTAGTGTTCAACTTTTTAGGTCTAATTTTATAGATGAAACCAAGAAGAAGGTATTGTTAATTCAACAGAGGATTTGTGCTGTTATGGATGGCCAAAGCAAGGATCATGATGCACATCGTCGTCCTCTGGAATTTAGTATTTGAGACTTTGCTTATCTTAAAGTTAGCCTGATGAAAGGTGTTTTTCATTTTGGTGTAGTAGGGAAGCTCAGTCCCCATTACATTGGACCTTTTGAAGTAGTAGCAAGAGTAGGTTTTATAGTCTACAAGTTAAAGATTCTTGAAGATTTCTCAGCAGTTCACAACATATTTGATGTATCGTCACTAGGGAGATGTTGTAACAACTCTAGGTTGTTGCTTAGCTTAATTGCAGCATAATTATCATTTCATTAGGTTTTTTTAGTCATTAGAACCAATTCCCGAAGATTTGGAGCGATTCAGAGCTCAATCAAATATTTGGAATATTTTAATAATATTAATTAATTAGAAAATTAAGGTATTTATTTTGATCTCAAAATCAAAATTTAACTTTGCCATTACGCTTGTCACTCCCAAATTAGTCAAGGGGTATATTTTGGAAGTATTTAGAAGCTGTCAAATTTTTACAAATATTTTAATGTATTTAAATACCCCTAAAAATAGGATAATTAAATTTTTGTTGAAATCAAAATCTGACTTCGTCATTGAATCCTCACCCCCAAATTAGCTAGGGGTGAATTTTTGAGATTTTTCAGAGCATGTTTATAAAATCTAATTTTTAATAAATTTAAAATTATAAAGAAATAATTATTTATTTCTTAAATCCTTCTGAGGCGGGCCCCACACCCCCCTTCTCCTTATAAAGTTTCTTTTCCCATATTAGAATGATGTTGATGGCGACATCGTTCTTATGTGTGAGAGTCTATAACAACTATAAGTTGTTACCCTATCTAAATTAAGCCTAACCAACCTTAAATTTTCATTCCATTGATTTTATCAAGTCATTAGGACCCAATCCTGAAGTTTTGGGGTCAATTGAACCTCAATAGGCTAAATTAGCAAATTTGCCAATTTTGGAACCCTAGAGAATAGCTAAAATAATTTGATTTCCAAAATACAAATTTGATTGCATTTTTGAATTCCTCACACCCAAGTTAGCCAAGGGTGTAAGTTTGAGAATTTTTGGAAGTTATTTCGGCCATAATTGAATTAATTTGAGTTAGTAAAAATTGCAAATAAGAGTTCCTTAATATAAATATCTGCATATTTAACCTCCAATGGTCGACTCCTTCATGATCCGCTAGTGCAGACCGCAGGCGATCCGCTGTGGAGCTCAAGTCATGCAACAGTGGAGCCAACACCATCTAACCGTTTATCTACTTGGATTAGATGGCTTGGATCTGATCCTTGTTGTGCAATTTAGATCGTGCCCACGATTCGACAGTCAGAATAATCCATGCATTAATCGTTATGCAGGATCGCATCAGAACCATTGCATATTTTTTTAATCGATCAGATAAATCATATGCATCCTGGCACTGTAGATCTTCATCCAGACTTCATTCGAGTGTCCAACAAGGAAGATTAGCTCGTACACTGGTGCCAGAGCCCATCTCCCACTCCATGAGCCACTGTTGGTAGACTGTTAGCTACTTCCTCAAATCAACTAGGCACCTCATGTCGTGCCTTATTATAATAGCCCAAATCTTAAGCATCAAGGTATTGTTCACTTTAGCCTCAAAAGCCTCACATTTTTTCCCTCAGAAGATAACTTCTCAGTAGGTCACCCATCCTGAGAGTGCTCTCACATGAGCACACTTAACTTTGAAGTTTTTATCAGGAACTCCACCGTTATCTGAAAAGGCGTCTCGTTGTTTAAGAGTTTCACTTATTACTGCTTAAGTGGGTTTTAACACTGGCCCGGCTAGCTCCAATTGGAAGTTAGTTTAAAATAGTAAATAATGACAATATTAATATTATTATATGGAGATTATAGTGCATGTCCATAGTATTGACTTGATTCAATTAGGTATGTAATTCATTGATTTATCCTAAATAGAATTGTAGTCTTCTGCTCTTATCTTAGATTAATAGATAAGTACAATTTAGGATAAATTTCTTATTTCTAAAGTATATTATAAGTTGTGGATTGAAAAGCTTAGTTTGTAAAAATAAACTGTAAAAAATTTTGTCCCTTATCTTTGTGCACATTGATAAGTGCAGTTAAATAAACTAAGTATTTCAAGTTACTTTACATAGAAACATACTCATTATGTATAACATATGGTGATTTAGGATAATATAAATGTGCAGTTTTGATTAGATATTAATTTCAGTCGAGTTAGATTTGAATTAAGGTAAATTATACTTGATTTAGTGTTCTGATTTAAATGTTATTTAAGGTAAAGGCTCATATTAGAGAAATATGCTAAATAGTTAGATAACAAGAAATGAGGTTTACTTGTGTTTTTCTTTTAATTTTTAATGTCTTAAGTTATTTATCATAAATTGCATAAGCATAAGCATCAAGATCATTTGCAAATTATGGGATGCAACATGCAATAAGGTTGAGTAAGAACTTTGGGATACAATGGGCATCAAGATATCTAAAATTCATTTGGATGAAATGTGGCATCAAATGCATATTTCAGCATAAATGCAGTGGAATATTCAAATTCATATATAGTGACATATGGCATAATTCTATTTTTAGTTTAATATTTATTTTTAGCTAATTTACTCTCAGTATTTTGTTTAGTTACATTTTTTCTGCTTTTAGTTTTAGTGTTTAGATTTTTAATTTCACTTTAGTTGAATTTTTTGAAATTTGATTTCTATTTTATTAAATGTTAAGTAAAATCCATTAAATGTAAGAATATATTAAATGCAACATAAAATGCACTTAGGCTTATTATTTTATAAGATTTTCCCTTTTTTTGGCTAGGGCCATAGGATTGTGAAACTGATAATGTCATAACCTGAGAAATTTGAGGAGCCAGCTTTGGAGGCAACTCAAGAGATCCAGAAGGATCTAGAGGAGCAGTAGCCAGCACAACATTTACTTACTTGCTTAATTGTTCTCTGTTGTGAGTTGGGAGATTTTTACTGCACATTTATTCTTAAGCTATGGTTTGTAATAATTAACTCTAGATATATTTTCTTTTCTTTTTGGAGATGAATATGTTTACTTAGCTTATGTAGTGAATGTTATGGATTAATGCTAAAACTTCTACACTCTATTATTTATACTATTTTTACTTATTATTGTGATGTGATCAGTAGAAAACTCATATGAAATACTCATACACATTGAATATCTCTTTATTATCCTTTCTAAAGCTAATGTGTATAAGTACCTTAACTAATACTTAGGATAAGAATATTATACTTATCCTAAGAATAAGTATTCGATAATAAGTCAGAATAGGGGAAGTTCAGTCTTCCCAAGTAACATATTGTTCTACCGCTGATTATGTTATCATTATCTTTTTGCTATGCATGGTGATAGGATGGGATGCTACAGTTGTGTCTAGTTCAAAAACTCACTTTAGTCTTGCAGACGTGCTTGAATCTTTAGGTACTTCTGGGCATGTCAATTGAAGTAAAGTAAAATAATTAAAAATACTTGTATATGTATTTTTCTCTATTCTATTCAATTTTAGTTTCTGCTTTAGCTTTGAGAAGCTAAAATGTTTTTCAAGATACAATTACAATTTTGTACAATTCTAGTGACTTTATTAGCCAATCTTTTGATATGGCAATTTTACATATTTATTTTCTACTTTATGTGCACTTTACTTCAGTTTTAGCTTTTATTTAGTCTTTTCTTATGCCCATGATAGGATGCTAGTCTTGATTAAATTATTTGACTTGACTTAATTACTTGTATCACAGTTCAATTTTATTTTCTGTTTAACTAGCAATTTTTAGATGATCATAAGAATGTTATGATGTATTTACTTTTAGTATTTGTAGTTATTTTAAACTATTATATGTATATGTCGCCTAACCTTGTTGTAGTTTCTGGTTTGAGGTATGTTTCTTACATACACTTTTTTGATAAGCTATAAATATATTACTTATAAATCTTCTAGTTTCCCTTATGGCTTGTTGCTTCTTATGCTTGTTGTTAATATTAAGTTAAATGTGATATCTTAAAAATATAAATTCACTAATTCTGCCTAAAATGTACTTAAATAATTGTCTAACATAAGATTTTATTTTTTTGACTGGGGCCCAGTAATGTAAAAATCAACATGTCAGATTATGAGGTGGTAGCACTAGGTGAGGAGCTGGGCCTGGAGGAGGACCTTCCCACTATTGTTGATACTTATATAGCCTTTTTACTTTTATTTGTGAGGATGAGAGTTTTCTGTGTTTAACCTTTATTTCAAATGTTGTAATAATACATAATTTTGATATAATTTTTTTACTGCATTTTTATTCTGAGTTGTACTATATTTTTTTTTGTATTATGGTTAATGGATGTTAGTCTTACATGTTTCTGCACTCAGAATTTATTATATGTACATTTAGTGAAACTCCAGTTCAGTTATGTGACATATCCTTCAGTTATCAATAGATTATGGTAAGTACCTAATCTAACTATAAATCGGAGATCTGTTATAGTGACCACTCCATTGAAATCATGTTAGCCTACGTGTTAACAACATTACAATGGGGGGGGGGGGGGGGGCATCACAAGCCTTGACCCCTCGAGTCACGTCGTGCCAGTCCAACCTGCTATCACAACCTGCAGGCCTGACCTGTGCCCCGCGTGCGCGCGACATAGGGCATGTGCGTGTAGTCGATGCTGGTTCGCACACTGAGTGCGCTTATGTGCATACTGCTCCTTTGGATCAGTAATTCTATATAAATTTAGTTTAATTAATTAATTTACAATTTTTCAATGCATGATAACTTATTAGATAGACATTTAAATATATTGATGTTATATTTTAAAGTGACTATAAAAATACAATGATTATTAATATACGAGTAGTTTTTTTTTTGGTGGTTAGTTTCATTGATCACTTTTTTAATTCATTAAGCAATTAATCCTAATTTTGTTGGCATCATTCATAACTTAGTCAAATCACATCCAAATGTAATATTCTAATATACAATTTCAAAAAAAAGAGAGTAAAGAACACTATATAAATAAATATTTATGTTTTAGTCATTAGTCTCCTTAATCATGCTTAATCACTTTGAAAATAGATTATTGAATATCAAGCTCAATCATTAGCCAAATTTCATATTTTAGGTTTCTAAACATTCACTGAACAAAGAACAATATGTTTGTAAAGATAAAATTTTTTTTGTAATTAATTTTACAAATCACTCACTAATTACCATAAACTATAATTAAGACTCAAATTAATTAATTGAAGTCAAAATTTAGTATACTTATTATGAATATACTTAGTGTACTATAAGGAACCCATAGCCACTAATTGTTCTTAATTTGAACATCAAGTATTAAAAATGAGTTGTTGACCCCTCTTAATTACCATTTTAAGGATATTTCTTAATTTGCTCATAATTAAACCATTTGATCTTATATTTTAGTGATCTTGGTGTCTATGAACTCCTTAAACTGAATAGAACCTAAGTATATCATAAAATTTAAGTTTCTCTAATTAATTTTGCAAATCACCCATTAATAAGCTTAAACCATAATTAGAGCTCATTAGCCTCAAACCTTAGCTAAATTGGGTGTTATTAGTTTTAATTTTCACATTAGATAGCAAAGAACCTTTGGGCATTTAAAGAAATCAATTTGGAACCCTAGATCTTTACGTCTCATTTTAGATCCTTAATGAGGGGTATTTTGGTGATTTTGGCCTAATGTTAATTTTTGTGAAATTTAATCATCCTAATCTATCATTTACCCTTACAATCAATAAACTTAGTATTTAAAGCCAACCTAAGTTTTATTAAACCATCAATTTGTCTTAAAGGCCTAAATATTAAATTTCTGTAATTAACCTAAGTGTTGAAATGTGGATGTGAAAATCCACATTTCATACATCCTTTAGAATCATTATCTTACTAAATCAGTATCAATCTAATTAAACTTCACTTTATTTTAGAAGCATTTTTTTAAGTCAACCTTTCAAGACAATCTTTAGGATTTTCCTTAATAATTAATCCCTTAATCCCTTAAGTTTTCTTGAGTAATGAGATTACTAAATAGCTTAAGTCTAGTTTAGAATGTAGCTTTTGATTTTAAGAGTTAGATCTTATAAGTTTTAATATTGATTGTTTTATCTTTTGACTTTAGCTAAAGATTGGAGGCCCATCTTATTGCATTTGATTATACTTACTAAGGTTGTCATAACCTTTAGTCGGTGAGAAATCTTAGATCCTTATACTTAAGTGCCTTTGGGTTAAAAGGTATAAACCTCATATTTTTGGAGTTTAACTCTTAATCCCTTAATTTTGAATTGTTTCATCAAGATTAATGTTTGGGTTGATAAATACATCAATTGGACATTTGATTAATTTGTTAATTTTTGTAGGCGACACTATTTGATTTAAATTAGAACTTGATATGTTCTAATGGGTGACCTTATAGGACCATGACTCTGAGTTTATACTAGATAGCTTGATATTGGAGATCTTGAGCTTGTATAATCTATGAATAGTTAGAATGAATAAATTAGAAAATGAAAGATATCACAAATTTTTGTTTAGTACTTCTTTATATTCCTTAAATTGTACATACTACATTTCTTGTTGTTTGAGCTTTCTTGTTTTGGCATATTAGTTGAGACATGGAATATTCAATGAATATTTTATATTAGTTTTGAGATGCATAACAATATTGGTATTAATAATCATTAACTTTATAAATTCAGATAATAATTCATAGTCCGTGTCCTAGTTAGTCTGCACTTTTATTAGAAAAATCATCATGTATAATTAATCATATATGTTTGGAACTTATACTTTGTAATTTAGTAGTTTTTGTTTATAAATTGCTTAACTCTTCTTTAGCTATTTGGTTTTGAGGTATGTTTGCTTTTCTCATATTTTGCTTAAGTTATAAATGTATTGTTTATAACTTTTATTATTTTAGTTGATACTTTATAGCACATTTACTGCTTAGGATGATTTGGATATCATAAAACTTAATAATTTATCAGCCTAAAATGTACTTAGACAATTTGTCTAGCATAATAATTTTCTTTTCTTAGCTGGAGCAATGGCATGCAAAAACCAATATGTCAATTTTGGAGCAGTTTGAAGAGCTAGTTTTAGGTGAGGAGTTGGAGCACGAAGATGATCCTTCTGCAGCTACTTAGACTTTTATTTTTATTTATGGGAAAGAGTGATTTATTCATTTTAACTTTTTTTTTTCTTAAATTGTTATTAATTTATAGTTTGTAATAATTAAATTTTGCACTGTATTTTTTACTTTAGCACTATGTCATCTGGGATGTTTTCTTTATATTATTTCTTGTTTACTTCTTGAATGTGATGATTGGAAATATTTCAGTTTTGTCAACTTCCGCACTTTATTTATTTATTGCGCATGTTTATTTGTACTCTGAATTATGATTATTGTTATATGATAATTCGAGGAACAATTGTATGTCTAAGTAGTTGGTTACAAAACATTGTAGTAGTATTAGTATTTGTAAAGTAAGTGGCCTCTTAGTAGACATTTACTTTATTAATGCTAATCTAGGATTATTTTCGAGTGATGACCCATCGTGCCGCTGTTTCATACTTTGTTTGCGTGAGCGACAGGGCGGGGCGCCACAGTGTGCCTTAGCTGCGGTCATTGGAGTTGAGGTCTGCATGCTTGTAGAATAATTATGATTAATTAATTTCATTAATCTAATTAATTAAATCTTAAATATTTTAAAGCTTTATAATTCCTTAAATATAAGTTCTTATATATTTAAGTTATATCTTAAAGTGAAAAAAAAAATACAAAGAACATTAATATGATATTAAAATTATATTTGGATAATTAATTTGGCTAATCACCTTTTTAATTATCATTAAAGGTAATTAAATCCCACTTGAGCCAATTATTATCCAAATTGAGCATAATTATTATCATATTACTCCGCATGCAATAGGAATCTATAGGCATTAATTTTGTATAATTTGGTGAAAATACATTTGTGGCACTTCTCTTATGTATTAATGAAACCATATGACAACAAGACTTAATTAAATTTGACACTTAGATGAACCTTAAAGCATTATATTAAGAAAAATTAAGTGATCATAGAATCCTTTATTTTGCTTAGAGTAAAACCCCAACCTTAAGAATGAGCATTCATGTTTGAGCTTGGGAATGGAACCTTGTGATCAAATCCAGCCTAGCATGTATAATTATAATTGAATATTGCCTTGCATAAGTTTTGTTAAATTTAAACATAACATTTCATATTTTAGGTAGTTAACATAGTATGTCATATACTTCCCTTAGATATAGAAATAACCCCATCACTTTATCCATTGAAATATTTTTAGTTAGCACTTAAATGGAAAATATTAGAATTACTATTGAAATTGAAGCTTAGGGAAACCTTAATTAATAGAACTTTAGTTTAGATATTAAGTTATTAGTAGAATGATAGTAGGTATTAAGTTGTTAGGATAAAGAGGACCTTAGAGTATACCACAAAGAATCTAATATTATAATATCAGAACTTGAGAACCAAACATTATGAGAAAGTTAGATCCTGCATACCTAAATTGTTAATATTAGATAATCTTATCCTAAGAAAGATTATCCCTTAAGGATTTGCCTAATTAGAATAATAGCAAGGTAAAGTCATTAGATTGCAAATGAGATTAGCATTGTTATACTTAGTGGCTTGTTATGCTAACCTAAAATGTTAAATGGAGAATCAAAGAATAAGATGTTTTCCTATTAAAGGGAATTAAGATTGATTATTAAAGTATAATCTAACCTGTTAGAAAAATGTATGTCCTTTGTCCAAATTTCATTAGATATTGTAGCATATAGAGAATATAAGTTTAACCATATGATGCCATACCCATTTCTTAAATGATGGAATACCCCAATTATCTAAGTATTAATAAATATTCAATTAGAAACTATCAGTGGTCATTATAATTTAAAATTGCATATTTAGTTTTGTGATCTCCCAACAGTAAAGATTAAAATTTAGAGTCTTATGTTAGTAAGGCCTTTACCTTAAATAAAATCTTGTTAGAAACTCTTAATACATAGTTTTATTGTAGGGTTCCTAAAGAGATAGAAATACCTAAGCCTTAGTTGTGGCAAACTTAAGGTTTAATAAATTCTTAAAGAAAAGTTAGGATGTTGACTAGAAGACCTTAATATAGAAAATAATTCAATAAGTAGGATTTAAAATAAAAAACACTAATCCATGCGATTAATAAACCTATTGAGCCAGGGTTAATTTGATCTAAACCTTATAAATATTATAATCTAGATTGAGCAATAATAAACCTATATTTGGTAACCATGCATGGCATGTTAGAATTCAACAAGTTCTAATGAGTTTCATCGTATAGCATGAAGATGCCAATTCTAAGAATTATCATAGCTTAAAATAAATATTAATGATCTTATACTATGGAGGAATTATTATATTAATCAGATATGAAGTATTCAATAGAATGAACTCTTAAATCATATATAAAACTTATACTTACAAATTATTTTGTCATCATATAAAGTTTAATGAAAATACTATTTTCTAAAATCATATGATTATATTATTATATTCCAATTAACTTAGAGATATTTGATCTCTAAGTTAATTAGGGGCTTGATTAGCTCCAAAAATTAAGCAGATAATTAATAGTATAGCATAATAGATATCATGTGGTTTACAGTAAATAAAAAAATCCTTGAATCGCTGCAATGCTTTGAGACTAAATCCTTAGAAACATCTATTAAGACATTGTGTGTGAAAATAAATATTTAAAATATACTTTTGAGAGGTTTATTATGGTGATTATAGTACAATTATTAATAAGCTTAGGTAGGTTATTGGTGTATTAGGAGACCACATAATATTATAAGGGGGAATGTGTATGTTTGTAGTGACCCCATTTGTGGATAATTGAGCTGATATGCTTAACTTCTTACTTATTTTAAGCCCACAAAACAAAATTGCAAGATAAATTTATCATAATTTGCATATCTCATAATATTATTATTTTTGAATGATAGTCTTTTCCTATACTTTCTTTCAAATTATTTAGTCTTTTAAACTGAATTTATTTTACTATTTGTACTATAGTAGTTTATTACTTCAGCTTTACTTGCAGATTGTGCAGTATAGTTTTAATATTTATCACTTATATATTTATGTACACTACCGTTTACTTAGCATATGAATCATTTGAACATATTCATATTTCCCTTAATTAATTAAATACATATTTCATAAATGTCTTACTAACCTATTTAATGTAGGAATAAATGAGCCAATTGAATCATAAGATCTTATCTTACTTTACAATTTTTAGTAACTATTTACTCTTTTATTCATTCCATGCAAAATGCTCTTATTATATTAAATTGTAAATGCTAATATGATATCAGTTTAATAAAAATAATGTATTTAATTACCCATAAATTGTACTTAGACTTCTTAAAGTCTAACCACTCATTTTTCCTTTGTTGGTTCTGCCTTACCATATTAAAAACTAAATACGGTAGATTAGGAGCTTGGAGCAGATTTGGTACCTAAGGGAGAGCATGAGTTGTAGCAGTCTTTTGAAGACTTCATTTGCTTATCTCTTACATATTATATGTGAGGCTGAGTGATTTACTTTCTCAAGTTTGTATAATTAAACCTTTCTGTGATGTATTTCTTGTGGTGACTTAAACTGCTCTTTCATATTATATAATTTTATATTATGAATAATGAATGCTTAATTTGGAGGTTGCGTTTCTTTCTACCCATAGATCTACTAAAATAAATATAATATTAATAATGGATTATAATGCACTAATCTAGTATTAAGTATTACCGTAACACTCATTATTAGGTTAAATTTTCTAATTCGATAATGGTTGTTATACACGGTAACCATTCTACCGTAATCATGTTAATATAAATATAAACATGACCACAGAAGAGATGGGGCCCTATAAGTTTAGTAGAATAATGCAATAAAAAATATATAGATAGTTTCCACATTCATCCATTCATATATAATAAAAAAATTTAGGAAAATAAAAAAATATATTTATCTCACTTTATTATTTTTATTTTAGTACAAATATATATATATAATGAAATAAAAAGAACTCTCATTTTATAAGTACTTGAACAGATCTCCTCTCAAGGGCCTACTCCTCAAATACTGGAGCTGACTTATTATAACAAATCTAGGCTGTTACCTAGCTTAATCTATGCTTATCTTTGCCTTAATTATGTTTATATTTATTAATACCTCATTAGAGGCTTACCCTGAAAGTTTGAGTTCAATCGAACCTATCTAAGTCAAATTATTATTTTGATCAATTTAATTTCCCTGAATAATAGAAAAATATTTTGACATCAGAATCAAATTCTAATTATATTTTTGAATTCCTCACCCCCAAATTACGTAAGGGTGAAATTTGGAAAATTTTTAGAGGTCATTTAGGCCATAATTCAATTTAAATTAAAATGGTATAATTGCACTCAATGGTTTCTAACAATTTGATAATTACTATAATAATCATAATATGTGTTACCCATCAATTAGTGACCTAATTAACTATAACCTTTTTCCATTGGTCTTATAATAGTATTATGAGCCTCCATTTTAATTTTGCTGCAAATTGGAAGATCGTTTGACAATTTCAATATTTTCTAGTTTTTCTAATAATTATGAGAATGCCTAATTTATTTAGACCCTCAGAATAGAAAACAGAGTCCACCATTGACTCAGCAGCTCTAATTTAGCTAGGAGTGATATTCTGGGAATTTTTGGAAGTCGTTGAATTTCCCGAATATTTTATTTTTTTTCCGAGCGCTAATTAAAGTAAGTCGAATTCAGGATCCCAATTTAAGTAAAAAAAATAAAATATAAATATCAACTTTTAAGACCTATTGAGGGGATCCTACTGCAAAAGTTTGAGCGCGTTTGGGATCTTGGTTTGTCCTAAATAAATTTGTGAAATTTAAAATTCAAAGACTAATAATAAGAAAAATATAAATTGGAATTTGGATAATTATGTATATTTAAGTTATGCATGAATTAAAAATGCTATGTTTTAAGTTTTGCTAATTTTCAAGCTTCCAATTTATCATAATTAACTTTCAAAAATTTTCACTAAAGAATTAATATAAAATAAATTACTCATCGAAATTAAATAATTTTTAGATGCGTATGTTCGACTCATCGAGACGCTCGTTTTGGTGCCTAGTTTGTAATTTTTGAAATTTAAATGACTTCAAATCTTAGCTCAAAAAACTCCAACCGTTCATTTTCAATCCAACAACATATTTAGATCCTGGATTTGCTTTATTTATCTCATCCAACCTACATTTAATTTTACAAAAAACCTAATATTTTTCACTCAGCCGAAAGACATGTTATCTCGCACGCAAGCCGATCCTTCTTCACCATTCGGCAAAGGAGCTCGCCAGCCTCCTCCTCTCCATGGCTGAAGATAGCCCTTCCCCATTGCCGATCCATCCTTTGCTGAGAATTCATCCATTCCATGATCGAGGAACTTTCCTTCCATGGTCTAGCTCCTCCCTTCTATCCTCTTTGCCCAAACTTTCAGCTACACCTTCCTTTTGCACAAGAATGTGAGTCCATTCTTCACGTACCTCTTCATCGTGCCGGTCTCTTCAATCTCTAAGGGTTTCAAAGGCAACAGCAGAAAGCTAATTTAATGCAGCTAATTTTAAAGCAACTGAATGGGATATGCAGTTTTTATATGGCTTGAAGAAGAACATTCAAGCTGCTGCAAAACTTGTGAAGGAATTTAGTGCTGCTATTAGGTACTCCATCTCTTGTTCTCCTTAATCCTATTGCATTTCATTCAGTATATAATCAAGATCTATTTTGTTCGACGAGCTCCAATGAGTTGATTCAACTCTATCAGAGTTTGTTAAATGAAAAGCTAGGTATTGCGGTTCACACCTTTGGTTGTGCTACTAAACTCTTCTGGATGTTGGTCGTAGATGTTTCAGTTTTGTGTGTGTTGATCTATAAGAATAACATCCGAGAGCTGAAAGTAAAATTTATTATATTAACTAAGGATTCATTTGGACTTTATATTTTCAAAGAGTATTATAATTTTGAATGATTATTTTGTTATGAGTTTAAATGAAATTTTCAATGATTTTAAATGAAGTAGTAAAATGCATTTTTGGACGACTGGAACACCATTAATTAGATGTTGTAATTTAAAAGAGTATTTGTCTTTCAATCAATAATACAAAATACATGACAATAAAAAAGGCAGGAAGCTAAAGAACTTTTTGAATGAATTAAATCATGAAAAATGCTTACAATACACTTAATTATGATTAATAAAAAGTTATTTAATAAAAAAAAATCATGTATTCCATATAATGACAAAGCTCAAACAACTGAGGTATCATCACAGTTAGATGTTAATCAATGATAAAACTCATTAGTTGCATTACAAAGAATCTTGTCGATATGCTAACTAGGATGGTTATCATTCAAATATGAAGGTGCATGCCTTCTTAATTCGATGATGGAAAGCATCATGCTGAAGGAAGATAATTATAGTAGTCATCTAAAATTCTTTCGAACAATATTTCACCCACAACTTATATAAATATACATCAATGAAAAAATGGGTTAATAAACAATATTATATTTTGAGAACAAACCTAATATTAAATGTTCAAGATGAGAAGATGGTGAAGACATGCAAGAACTTGATTAGGTTTTAC
Organism: Gastrodia elata; assembly: GCA_016760335.1. Taxonomy (NCBI): domain Eukaryota; kingdom Viridiplantae; phylum Streptophyta; class Magnoliopsida; order Asparagales; family Orchidaceae; genus Gastrodia; species Gastrodia elata. The sequence goes on along the minus strand of CM028669.1, from coordinate 85,863,664 downwards.
TATCAAATGATGCTTGAAGGAAATTTGTTTAAATCAAATTACAGTTTTCATATAGGTATATATTAAATGAAAATCTAAATTAGAATTAGATCATGTGATATTTAGTATTGGAATCAATTTAGCAAGCCAAATATCACATGATTCAATGATTAATAAGAAGGGACAAAGATTAAGATGTAAACACTCAAATTAAATTACAGATCATAATGTATAGTTCACTGATACCAAAGTACCTATACTTTATGATAGAGTCAGATTTAATCCTTTATATGCATATAAGAAAAACATGAAGCTTAACCACTAGTGAATATTAATATAATTTACTCTTTTGATCATAAAAATTTGTAGATACTTATTGTGCTATTTAATTTCAGTTTCACTGATTATTATTAAATCATTATTTTAGGATAACTAATTAATTAAGATTAAATCCTAAATCCAATTTGTGGCATAACTTGATCAATTCGTATCCAATTTGGACACTTCAATAGTTCATTTTTCTCACAAGAATATGAGGAGCATTAATATGAAGTCAAATTTATGTTTTAAATCTGAATTTTTATAATGACTTTTAACCATAATTAGGAGTTTTGAAAACCCTAAAATTCTAATGTTGTCCGATTCTGACCTACTTAGTGTCTTCTCCTTATATAATAAGGATTTTATATTTATGAATTTCATTTCATTTGGACAACAATCGGTGATTTTAGATTTATGGCTCCTTAATTAGTATTACTTAAATAATTTCATAGTTTCTTGATTTCACGCAATAGATGTTTAAAGCCTTAGGGTAACAAACTTGCTTCACCATTTTCCTCCCATGTCAATTTTCCATGACATGATTTATTTTGAGCTTAATTCTTATAATTCAATTATATGAATCTTCAGCAAATTGCTTGATTCATCTTTCAACCTTAGGATATAGCATAAGGGATTGATTATGCCTTAAATTGTAGGTGATTCTTTAGAACTAGATGTTAAACCCATTATGTGTGTTTAACCTTAATGCTTATTTAGTATAGGTTATGATCTTCTTAATCATAATCCTAAGTAATTAGGTTAGAGCTTAGTTCACTCCACCCTAGTTCTAAAGTACTTTAAACACTAGTGTTAGGAGTCCTAAATTCATTAGAATAGTTTAGGAAATAATATTAATTTCTTAACCTTCAACTTATAGAAAATATAGAGTTTTAGTTTCAAATCCTTCTTTCCTTTTCTTTAAACCTTTCCTATTTCTTTAACCTAGCAAGATTAATTGTTAATTTTATTAGATCTTTCTAATTTAACATAGTTAGATGAGTTTAGTGTGTAGAACCTTAACTCTTAGCTTCCTCATTGTAGTGTTTACTTAACCTTGCCTTTTCTTAACTAATTTTCTAAACCTTAATTTAGTTAACCAATTTCAGTCTTTTAATTTAGGATTATATTAGAACTAGTTCCTTTTGGTATTATTATATTTATAAATTATTTTGTCATCTCATAGAATGAAATGAAGCTACTATTTTTAAAACCCCAATTACTATTACTTATAATTAATTTGAGATCAATATCTCAAAGTTAATTGAGAGCTCAATTAGCTCTAATCATTTAATAGATCATCAAAATTATATAACTTTAGATATCACTTAGTTGCAATTATTGAATTTTCCATGAATATTTACTTATTTTTGAGCATTGTTCATTTGAATCATTTAAATAAGATATTGTGAATGAAAAAACTTTCACATTTAAAACTATAGGGGTTATTTTGATGTAGCCAAGGGCAGACTAAATTGGAGAAATAAGGAGACCTCATATCCTCAGAGGGTGATTATGAGTGTATATTATATTTGAAACCCCACTTTCCTTTACCGATTAGACAGACGTGCTTAATTCCTCGCTTCATTCTATAAGTCCTTGCATAATGAATATTTTTCATAAAAATATCTTCAATTAAATAAAATAAGAGATCCTCTACATTCTTATTAATTATGAAGACTCATTATAGCTTTTAGCAATGTTTTCTTATATAGTCCTTGGCTATGTGTATTTTGGACCAAGAGTCTAAGATCTTCCTTCAATTACTATACTTTGCACTTTCCATATTAGTACTGTACTTTACTTTTTTACAATTCCATTATTATAGTGAATGTTATTTTAACTTCATTTAAATGCTTCACTGTTTACTTTTCCTACTTAGAATAATTCCATTGAACATATACATATTTCATTTCATTTACTTTTATATGCACATTTTAGTGATTTTCTAGCGTATCTAAGATGCTTTTGCCCTTGTTTTACTTGCAAGCTAGACTGTCAAATTATGTGAGTATTCTTACTCTACTTTTTCCTTACTTTTCATTACTTTCTTTTCCACATTTGTATACTTTCATTTTTGCACCCTTACTTATGCTATATTGTAACTGGTTGTGATATCCATAATAAATATTAAAATATTTAGCCTAATCTTAAATTGTACTTAGACTGTCTAGTCTAACCATATTTTCTCTTTTTTTGGCTTTGTCCTATCACATTTAAATGCCAAAATGTGATTGATTATGTGCACTTGGAGGCTAGTGGAGCTAGACTAGGCGCTTAAAGAAATAAAATTGCTTCTGCTTAATTTATTAAAATTCTTGCTTTATATTAAAATTGAGAAAGAGATTTTGTTTAGTTACTTTTAATGTTTATTTATGGCTTGTAATAATTAAAGTCTTTTACTTTGTATTTACTATACTTGTATTGTAAGTTAAACTCCTTACTTAAATGCTTGGTTAGGAATGAATGGATATATATATATATATATATGAATGGATACTTAAATAAAAATTTAGTTGCATACCTAACTGAAAATCTAGTTGCATACTTAACTAGAAATTTAGTCATCATTTTCATATTTTCATATAAATGTAAATGATAGTATGTGTGCATCCTAGGATAGAAAATTGCTTCTTATTTTTTCTCACTTTAAATTAAATTAGAATTGGAAATAAGCAATCCCATAACGGATTGACTTTATATTAGAATTGGAAATAAGCAATCCCATGTAACTGATTTACTTTATATTAGAATTAAAAAAAAGTAATCCGATGTAATAGATTGACTTTATATTAGAATTAGAAATAAGTAATCCCATGTAACATATTGACTTTATATTAGTTTTAGGTTGTTATATCTTAATTAATCTTCCATTGGAATGGAAGACTTACATGTTATTATTATAGGTGTTCTTTTTATCAGATATAGTAGAAGTCATGCCAAAATTTTTAAGAATTATTTGGCAAGATCATAAGAATTAATTGCTTTATAGATACAACTCATATTGTGCATTCTTATTGTATATGCATATTATTATCATCTCCACATTAGAATATGTAAAATTTTATGCACATACATTCTCAATTCATATTCATCATATGTACATCATGCATAGTTTCACAAATTCTTGACATCTTAAGTTAAGACCCTCTTTTAAATCCTTAGCCAAAACAACACTTAATGATTTGGATTAGTTCCCTTATAATCTAGTATTAGATGTTGTGATGATGTATCAATATTGAGATTTGTTATTACCCAACATTGGGGTCATCACTGTTGGTATCAGAGCCAAGTTGAGAAATTTAAGTTAAGATAAAGATATCCATTCATCCAGAAGCAAACAACACTGTATATTAAAGACAATTAAATGATATCTTAGGCTAGTAACCACCTTGTCTTATCCATAATGAACTTAACTTAAATCGTAAGAACTTTTAGATATTAATCTTCAGGTTGATCTAGACTTTTAATCTAAAACATTCCTTAAGGATTTTCCAAATTTTACTCCAGAGATTATTAGTATTAAGGAGTACTTTTTCTAATTCTTAATTCGCAAGTTGTCTTTCTTTCTCTTTAAATCTTGAATCAATCATTCCAATCATCTATGTTGGAGAGGTATCAGCCTCCAATTCTCCTTCATCTTTAGAAAAGATCAAAACCTTATTAGTTATGATAAAGACATTGTGGGAGGTGTTGAAAATCTCAAGTGAGTTGCAAGATCAAGCAGCTCCTAGAGCAATTAATTTGCCTAATCCACAAATCTTTCATGCCAATCCTAAAGCAGCATCAAGTTTAGCTATGGATGGATTTCTCCACATTTTTTCTTCAACTAAATCCTCCAACCTTTGTTGGGTCTGCTTCTTCCATTGAAGCAATCAATTGGGCGATGTTAATTTGAGAAAGACCTTTCGTATATTAAGTGCCGTAGCAGCTAAGCTATCTGCTTAACCACTCACTTGTTTGTCAAAGATGTCAAGTACTGGTGGAATATTAAGCTGAATTCTTTAGTGCTGAAGTAGTGTTGAGGAGATTTCTTGGGTTGAATCCGAATCAGTCTTTAGAGAAGAGTTCATTCCTCATTCTGCTTAATCGCTACTAAATGTTGAGTAGATCTAATCAACCCAAGGTGTTAAGTGAGTCTTAATCGATGAATTTAAGTGAGGATGCAATCAAGTTTTTCTCCTAAATTGGTGAGGACTGAAGAAGTTAAATTTAGTCATTTCCTCGAAGGTTTAGGAGACTCAATTTAGGAACATCTTGTATCATGCCACTATAGCAATTTCTTAAAATTATTGGAATGTGCAAAATTGATAGAATATCATTAGGAGCAGTATAGGCTTAGGGTGAAACCTTATCTTCCTTAGTAGATTATGAAGTAGTCCAGAAGGATAGAATCCAATCACCTCAAACTTTCCTAATGACTTAGCTACCGCAGCATCAAGTGGAGATCGATCATCATCCTTTAGTCTGAAATCCAATTCCTTTTAGATCTCTAACTCCAGCTTTTGCAATCATTTCCTTTTCCAAGGAGTGATTAAAATGGAAAATTGCATTCAATATACTTGCTGCTCTGTCAAGGGTGCATGCTCTTATTTCTATTGTCACCATTGAAGGCAGGAGGCTGCATTAGGCTTGATTTCAATTTTAATTTTTAAAGTTTTCAGTGATTCCTATCTTAACTCTTTGCAATCTCATTCTTTGTTGTGGAGCATTAGGAATTAAGTTAACTTCTTAATTTGAAATTTGATTAATACATTATTCATGTGCTACTTAAATAGAAATCTTGTGTATTATTCTCTTAGATAGAATGGCCAGGAGATTGCCTTAGCATCTGAATAGATCTTAATAAGAAGTAAGATGAGTTAGCTTAATTCTCTGCTTTGATATAATAAAAGGAAGATGCCAAAGTATATAAGTAGAGATTATTAGCAACAAGATAGCTAGTTTGTTAAGTTCCTACCTAAATTGATAGTTAGGACTTTAGTTTTTAGATGATTAAAAATCCTAACCTTTATGTACTTAGAATCATAAGTTAAGAGACTTGAAACAACATATTTGGGGTTTGATCTCTTGACTCTTAATCTTGATAGGTTATATCAAGGTTTGGTTCTAGTGTAAATAAGATGATTGATTTAAATCATTTAAATTCATTAGGCGACATTAATTTATTAAAGTTAAAACTTAATGAGTTCAAATTCTTTGACTTTTATAAGACTGTTTAGCTGAGTTTACACTAATAGCAGGATCTTGTTATGTAATAACCCTAGTTGTATCTTAGCTAAACTTAGATTAATTAAGCTAATCTAAGCTTTGATTTTGATTCCATTGGGTTCAATGGGTCATTTGAACATAGCACTAGAAATTTAAAATCAATCGGAGCTAAATTCGAAATTTTGGTATTTTGGCTATTTTTGAGCCTTAGAAAATACAAAAATAATTTGATCTCCAAATTAAAATATGAGTTTATTTTTGAATTCCTCACTCCCAAATTAGCTAAGGGTGAAATTTTAGGAATTTTTGGAGGTCATTTAGTCACATTTTAGATTTAATTTAAATTGGTTTAATTACAAATTAGGGTTTTAAACAATTTATAATTACAAATCTATCCTTTCCAACGGTCGGCTGGTTTCCAAACCGCGGGCGCCATCTGGGCCGTCCGTTCCGCGGATTTAATCCAACGGCCCGCGCCTTGGATCAGATCCGTCTAATCTTGACCGTTCTGCGGTTCTGAGATTTAATCCAACAGCATATAATCCACCCGCCGTAAGTATCACCGATCCTTCGTTAGATCTCCCAATCTAATCCAATGGTGGACATTTTATTCGTGCCGTTCGTTAAGTGTCGGGAGATCAGGGCCGTTCCGCTTCGATGGATGATCAATCAGACGGCCCCAAGCACCGAGCACTGTGGATCATCTCTTTCACCTCTCCCATCTGCGTCTCCCCCCCCCCCCCCCCCCCCCCCGACAGCCATAACCCCTCCAGCCCTGTGGCAGTACGAGAAAAAGATTAAATTTCCTTTCCTGCCCTCAGAGTGTTTGTCTGGCCGGCTGTTTTCTCCCCAAATTGCCCATAGTCGTTGGCCCGAGCCATTTCCTTCGGGCTGAGCCTCTTGCCATTGGCAAGCTCTGGAAACCACCACCAGAGCTCCCAGCTACCTATAAATACCCACAGCACCTCTCAGTGAGCCCTTTGCTCACTGAGACTCCTCAATTTCCCCAACTGAAGCCTATGGAGCTCTCGTCTCTCTCGGCATTTCCGTCGTCCGAAGGTAAAACCGCTGATAGAGGGCCCATCTGGTTCAGACCCCCTGTGAACCTTCGTTTGCTGGTTAGGAAGCTCTAGCGCACTTCAATTCTCCTCGGCGAAGCCTGCAACCCCGTCCTCAGGTACAGCCTTTCCCTATTAAAATTTCTTCAGCTCAATTTTGTTTCTGTCTTCTGGATGAGCTCTGGCTATTGCCTAGAGAACCATAGCCACCTAGGAAATCTAGTGTAATTGTTGCCTAGGGCTAAGCTAGCTCGAATCGATTGTATCGATCGATTGAGCTAGCGGGCGAGCTAATGGCTGAGTCCAAGTAAGGACCCAATGATTGGCTGCACCCCAAGTTATGAAATGTTTGGGGATCGACTCGTCTCACCTCCCTGAAGGTGTAGGTATCGAGCATCGGCCGGATAATGGCCTCTGTGAGGAGAATTGTCTCCTGATAGTGCGCCTGAAATGCCCGTATCGAAGGCATCTCGGGTGAGTATCACCCCGTCGATCCAGAGGGATCCAGATGGGGGTTCTTAGTCCAATCGACGCGTCTCAACCCCAAGAACATGTAGGGATCAAGCTGAGCCGTCATCGTCGTCTGAGCGCCGAGAATTTCAGCACTGAGTCTTGCTTGGGACGGGCCTGTCGAGAGGAGGAAGACGAAGTCACGAATCTTGGGCCGGGCCGACCCGTGACCCGCGCGATTCTGATTTTTGGGCCGCGTCTATTTAATAATTATCGGAAGATATTTTTAATAGTTGTGAATTAAATTAATCAAACCCTATAGTTTTAATTTAAATAAAAATACAGAATAAATTATTTAAATAACTTTGGCTATACTGATCCAAATGGTATGATTTAATATACCATTTGAATCAGAAAAATACAAGGAATCTAAATATAAAATAAAATCACAGATCCAATGGTTGGATTAAAAATTATTTGCCAAACTCTTTGCTGTCCTTATTTAAATCATAATAAATTAAATAAATATTCAAATGAGGAGATTAAGGGCTCTGATTGCTCCCTGAACCCTAGAGAATAAATTCAGACCCTTAAAACCAATTTTGGATATTAATTCCTCTTAATCACTCCTTAATCACCTTAATTAAGGATTAGTAAATTAAACCCTAAAATAGTCCCTAATTTTGGGTATGTTAATTCCTAGTGTCATCTTAAGTCTATTAGAACCTAAGTATAAGGTTGGATTACCCTAGAATGCCTTAATTTCACTAATCACTTTAATGGGCTTAAATAAGTGATTAGTGCTAACTAAGCTTAATTAGGTTATTAAAGCTTGAAATAAGTATGTTTCCCACTTCAGTAAGCAATATGAAACACATTAACATAGATTAGGAGTAATTTGGACAATTAAACCCAAAAATTCCAATTTTGGCCTTAAGAGGGGCATTTTGGTCATTTTGATCAAATATGCTTAAATGCCCTATAAACCTTAAAATTTCAGTAATCTACCCTAATATAGATTGGAAATGTTCTTTGAATTCTCATACCAGTATTAATGCTAATGCGATCCTTAAACTTAAGAAATCTTCACTTAAGCCCTAATTAAGACACTTAGATCTTAAGTAACCTAAAAGAGGTCACCTAATTTAATGCTTAAACCAAATATCTAAGATTGTTAATTATCACCTTAATGAGTTCCATATAGTTAGATTATAAACCTAAATTCTAAAAGAAATACAAATGGAAACTCCTAAGTAAAAATCTAGTTCAAAGTCTAAAGTGATCAAATATTAGATCCTTAGATCTTAGATCTTAGACTTAGATCTTCAATTTGAATAGAACCATCTCCAATTGACATTGTTCAAATGATTGATTATTTAACCCTTTGAAACCTTCCATGTGGGTATAGGATGATTCAATCTCTAAAGATAATGAGATTATCTAAATGTTGAATATAGATCTTAGATTCTCAAGTTCTTAGTTAATTATTTTATCTTATAATCAGTAGAATAACCCTTCACTAAGTTCATAGTTCTTGGATCCTTTAGCTTATAGGATCCTTTGTCCTTAACTTTGGAATAGAGTGTGAACCATAGATCTTTATTAGGACATCCCCCTGGATTTAGGTTTTGATCTCCAAAGTGGAGTTCAAGTCCTGAATCCTTAAATCTTGATTTGCTTGATCAAGATTTAGGTAAGAGAGTAAAATATCAATAAACTAGGTCATTAATTTATTTACTTAAACTATATAGTCATTACATGATTTTGGATTAGAACTTGTTAAGTTCTAATATTAACTTTAAGGACGTAAATCTGAGATCCTACTCGATAGCTAGATATTGGAGATCCTAAAATTATACCTTCTCAGAGTAGCTAGATTTAGTAATTAGATAATATCAGATATTACATGAGTTTAGATTGAGTCCCTTGCTTACTTTGATTTGATTTGCTTGGCATACCTTGGTTATTGAGCCTTATTCCTTGAGCATAATAGGAAAACTTAGGATATGGATGATACATCCTAAGTTAGTATTTGAATTGCATATCATTCAATTTTGCCTTGTTTGCAGTTGGTAGAATATGTTCTAGCTTAGTCTGCCTCTTCAGTAGTAGTATTGTATAGACTGGACTCAGACCTAGCATATTTGGATGGCTAGGCTGGGGATTGATTGATTAATATTGGAGGCCCTGTATGGCCTATTGGATGGTATAACAATACTATGTCTTAGGCTTATTGCTACTTTGGTTGGATTGTTTAGTATTGTTTTCTATTTTGCTTTGCCACATGCTTCAGTGGCCTTATTTTCAGTACTTGCTTGCTTGCCACATGACTCAACGGCATTACTTTATATAGATTGCTTTGCTTTTGCCACATGTCTCAGTGGCCTTTCTTTTCCTATTTCTTAATTAACATGTTGTATGTATACTCACATGGTTTACATATATATATATTAGCATATTTAGGATGCTAGAATTCATATTTCAGTACTTGTGTTCTTTTATATACCCAGCATGGGTAATATGATCATAAGCATGTTAGGTTCAGAATTATATTGTAGTTGTTATTTCTTTTAGTTTTTAGCCTCACCCTGTTTATTTTATATTGTATGTTCTTCATACTAGTTGCTGGCTATAAATGGATGGTTTATAGTTACTGTTTCTCCATAGTTTATTGCACCTATTACTGCTTGCATGTTTAGCTATATCTTTAAAACATTCAGTTCATTAAAAAAGCCTAAAATGTACTTAGACAATTGTCTAACTGTAACCTTTTTTTTGTTTTGTTGGCTGGGGCCCTGGCATTTGTGATACTGACAAATGTCAGATTCGAACGTGTTCGTGGGCAGTGTCACAGAAGAGGAGCAGGTTCAAGAGGAGGATCGTGCTGCTGCTGTTTAATTAGATACTGCATCTTATTTCAGTGAGATTGAGAGATATTTTTATTCTCTTTAAAATTCAGTTTGTAATAATTAATTCTGGATGTGTTTCATTTTTGCATTTCGATGAGTTACTATATTGTTTTCCCTTTTTCTACTATGTATGATTATGGATGTTACTACTCACCTATTGCTTCCGCCACTTTGATATTTATATATATGTATTGATGAATGTTATAGCACTTGGTGACAAGTCCTTGGCTTAAGGCAGGTTGGGTTTACCTAATTTTACTTAAGTTGGGGATTTGCCACAGTTGGAGTACCGTACTTCCTTGTTGTCAGTACATGGGCCCCACATGTTGTAACAACCCTAATTGTTATCTTAGCTAAATTTAGAGTAATTAAGCCAAACTATGTTTTAATTTTGATTCCATTAGACTCAATGGGTCATTTAAACCTAACCCTAGAAGTATGAAATCAATCGGAGCTAAATTGGAAATTTTGATATTTTTGGCTATTTTTGAGCCCTATAAAATACTTAACTTAATTTGATCTCCAAATCCAAATCTGATCTCATTTTTGAATTCCACACCCCCAAATTAGCTAAGGCTGAATTTTTAAGAATTTTTGGAGCTCATTTGGTCCTAAATTGGATTTAGAATACTTAAGAATAATTATATTTATTTAATTAGATTTATTTTATTTAAATTAAATTTTAATTAGAAATAAATTGATAGGATTTGCTGTCGGGACCGCGACAGATCCGCTGCGGGGTCCCGACAGCGGCGCATGCGTATAAGCCACTCGATGCGATAGCACGCATCTTAGCGCTTGCGATCCAATGACTCACATGCCGCGTCTTGTGATCGAATCTTTCCCGCCCAATCGACATCTGGCATCCGACGCCCGATATCTCTTTCACGGTTCTGTTAATTGGGAGCTGTATTAGACTGTCGATCCGCAACGGTCTCGTGATCAGACGATGGAGACGAGCATCGCCACTGTGAATCATCGTTTTCGCTTAATCGAAGGCTCGACAGGGAATTTTCTCTCATACCGTGCCATGCCAGGATTGTCCCCCACTCCCTCTTGCCTTGTCCCCTGGGCTGTTAGGATCCTTCTGAGAGTGGTCGAACCCAGTAGGATGGCATGGGAGGCTTGGACCCTCCCAATTTCGGAAAATGAAAGGGCCTTGGCCTGAGCCTCCACTCCAGGCTCGAGCTCTGGAAGCCACCTCCACAGCTCTTAATGCCTATAAATACCCTCGACTCACCTTAGTGACCTCTTTTGCTCATTGAGACCTCTACACCCACTAATCCTCCCAGCTGAAGTTCCTGGAGCCCTCGGTGATCCCGGTGCCTGAACCTGCTAAGCATTGCTGATAGAGGGTAAGGTCTAGCGTTCAGACCCCCTGCGTAGCTGCCGAGACTACTGGGAGAGTTTGAGCTAGCCATTCCCTCTCGGCCATCGCAATTCGTCTAATTGAGGTACAACCTTCTTCCCCTTAACTCAGAAAGTTCAGTTTCCATTCCAGTGTCTGAATGAGCCTCTGGATGTCATCTAAATCACCTTAGCCACTTAGGAAACCTAATGTGATTGATCCTAGGGTATGGGCTAGCCTACCCCGATCGATCGATCGTCTGGTCCACGCCAAAGCTTGTAGCCGAGCTTGAGTAGGGATCCACTGATCCAGGTCACCCCGAAGCTCATGACCAGAGGGCTTCAATCTGCCTCACCACCAGTGGTGTAGGGATCGAGCTCTGGCCAAGTGGTCGTCTCTATTAGGAGAATTTACTCCTCATAGTAAACCCTAAAAGCTTCGGGTGAGACCGTTTTTGCCAAGTAGTCATCTGGCGATCCAGTGCATCCTAGAGAGGGATTAAGGGCGGGATTGACGCGCCTTGACACTAGGAATGTGTGGGGATGGAAAGGAGCCACCGCCGTCGCCTGGGTACCGAGAATTGCAGTGCTGAAGCTCGGCTGGGATGGAGGGCTGTCGGGAGGAAGGAGACGAAGTCACGGGTCGGGCCGATCCGTGACTTACGCCTTTTTATTTCGGGTCGCAGCTATTAGAAAATTATAGGATGGCATTTTCAATGGTTAAATTATTAATAATTACATTCCTATAGTTTTAATTTAAATAAAAATGCAGATTAAATTAGTTGAATAATTTGAGTTATACTGATCCAAATGGTATGATCAAATATACCATTTGAATCAGAAAAATACAAGGAATTTGAAAATAAATAAAATCACAGATCTAATAATTAGATTGAAAATAATTGCTTAAACCTTTTCTATTTTTATTTAAATCATAATAAATTCAATTAATGACCAAACTAATTAATTAAGGGTTTTGATTGTTCAGAAAACCCTAAAGAACAATTTTAGACCCTTAAAACCAATTTTGGATATTAAATTTTCTAATCACTCCTTAATCACCCAAATTAGGGATTAGTGAATAAACCCTAATCAAGGCTCTGATTTGGCAAGAGTAGTTCTTAATGCTATCCTAAACATAGTGGAACCTCTAGATAAGGATGGATTGCCCTAGAATGCCTTAAAACCTTTAATCACCCTACTTGGCTTAAATAAGTGATTAGTACTAATTGGCCTAATTAGGTTGCCAAAACCTAAGATAAGTGTGTTTCTCACTTCATTAATCAAAATGAAACACATTAAAATAGATTAGATTTTATTTGGATAACTAAACCTTAAAATCCTAATTTTTGCCTTAAGAGGGGCATTTTGGTCATTTTGACCAAAATGTGCTTAAATGCCCCTTTAACCTTTGCAAATTCAGTAAGCTACCCTTAGAGAGATTATAAATGTTTCACTAACTCTTAGACTAATAATGTTGATCATGTGGAGGTTTATTTAAGAAATCTTCAATTAACCATAATTAAGACACTTAGACCTTAAGTGATCCTAAGGAAGTCACTTAGCCCTAATAATTGAATCTAATAATTTTAGATATTAAATTTCAGTTTAATAAGCTCAACTAAGTTAGCTTATGAGCTTAAATTCTAAAAAGAAACATATTTAGGAAATCCTAAGTTAGAAAATTAGTTAAGTCTAAAGTGATCAAATCTTAGATCTTAGACTTTAGATCTTCTACTTGAATTAATCTACCCCCAATTGAATTTCCTTAAATGATTGATTATTTAATCCCTTGAAACCTTACATGTGGGTATAGGATGATTCAATCTATAGGATAATGAAATTATCTTGAAGGTTGAATATAGATCTTAGATTGTCAAGTTCTTAATTGATTATTTTATCTTACAATCAGTAGAATAATCTTTCACTAGGTTCTTAGTTCCTAAATCTTTCAGCTTATAGGATTCTTTACCTTTAATTTGGGTAGTAAATCTAAACCCTAGATCCTTAGTAGGACTTTTACCTTGGATTTAGGATTTGAACACCGGAGTGGAGTTTACGTCCTAAATCCTTAAATCTTGATTTATTACTGAAGATTTGGGTAAGAGAGTAAAATATTAATAAATTAGGTTGTTGATTTATTTACTTAAACCTTATAGTCATCATATGATTTTGGATTAGAACTTGTTAAGTTCTAATATTAACTTTAAGGATGTAAATATGAGATTTTACTCCATAGTTGGATATTGGAGATCCTAAGCTTTTACCTTCTCAGAGTAGCTAGATTGGGTAATTAAATAACAATAGATATCACATCAGTCTAGATTGAGTCTTTTGCTTACTTTGACTAGATTTGCATGGCATACCTTGGATATTGAGCCTTATTCCTTGGGCATAATAGGAGAACTTAGGATATGGATGATACATCCTAAGTTAGTAATGGAGTTGCATATCATTCAGTTCTTGCCTTGCTCGTAGTTGGAAGAATAAGCATAATTTGCCTCTTCAGTAATAGTATTGTGTTGAACTGACCCAGGCCTAGAGGATTGGGATGGCCTATTTGCTGGGTATTGATTGATATTTCAGTATTGGGGGCCATGGATGGCCTATTGGATGGTATGGCAGTACTATGTCTTAAGATTATTATTATTATAGCTGGATTGTTCAGTATTATTTTATATTTGCTTTGTTACATGCTTCAGTGGCCTTACTTTCAGTACTACCTTGCTTTTTGATGAATCCATAAATTATATCTAAAATAAAGGGGAAAATTTATTCATTTAAGATATTTTTTACTGTTCCTAAATCAAATTTTTCTATCTTTTTCAAGAAATAGAATCTAAAGGAGCTCTAAGGCATTTCTGTAATTTTATTAAAAATATAACAAAGCATTCCGCTACAGCGCTCTACCGCGCCGGCCGCGTGCCTCAGCGGGCTGCAACGAAAACATTTAAACCATATTAAACAGGCTCCCAATTAATTGAATAGTGTTTTTCGCAGAATTCACCGCTACAACGTGCGGTCGTGCACTGCAGTGGATTATCATAGAATTATTTATGATTATTAAATGAGGGCTCAACTAATTGAATAGTGTTTTCTGCGGAATTCATCGCTACTAATCGACGCAGGAGGCTCTTTCTTTCGTTTATCGAGAACTATTTATGATTATTAAATGGGGCTCAACTAATTGAATAGTGTTTTCTGCGGAATTCCGCTACAGCGCGCGATCGCATGCTGTAGCGGTATCGCGGAACTATTAAATTATTAAGGGGCCAACTAATTGAATAGTGTTTTTGCGGAATTTCCGCTACAGTCGCACGATCGCGCAGTAGCGGTTTATCGCGGAAGACTTGGCTAAATAATTCGGGCCGCCCAACTAATTGAATAGTGTTTTTGCGGAATTTGCCGCTACAGTGCGCGGTCGCGCGCAGTAGCGATTGATCGCGGAGACTTGGCTAAATAATTCAGGCCGCCCAACTAATTGAACAATGTTTTCGCGGAATGTACCGCTACCACGCACGGTCGCGTGCGGCATGGACTGCCGCAGAAATATTTCTCTATACAATCAGGAAAAAGAACTAATTGAACATTATTTTTCACGGAATTCACCGCTACAGCGCGTGGTCGCACTGCAGCGGTCTCACAGCGGAGGACTTAGCTAAAATTGCTTGGAACCAAGGTATGTTAAGGCATGCAGCAGCATGCAACAGGGCGCTACAACGCGCTCCAGCGCGCTGCAGCGGCCCGCCGAATTTTTTCCCAATCTATGCATTTAATGCGGCTTGAGACATGACCTCTATCCTGAATGTTGTCTCCAGCCACCATATCCTGCAGCAGCCATTTTTGTAAGGCTTTGAGGTGATGTGTGGCTAAAAAAATGAGATTATTATCATCTCACCCTAAATTAAAAATTAGTGCAATGATGAATTCAGCATTTTTAATGGAAAATCTGGTTGCTTATGAGGAGGAGCATGCAGCCCCCCTTCTTATAAATACCCCTCTTCTTGACTAAAGGAGGGTTCACAATTTTAGCAAAATTTCCCTAAGTAAGAAGGAGAGCCAAAGGAAGAGAGAACTCCCCAAGGGTGGCAAGGCAAGCTTTTGTAAAAAGAGAAGAGGCATAAGGTAGTACTAGCAATCTAAGGAGAAGATAATTAGAAGGAGAAGAAGAATTTCGGAGAACTTCTACAGAGCGTTCCTAGTATCTTCTAAACTCAATCTTGTATTTTCTTTTGGTGACCATGAAAGGGTCTTTCGCTATATATGTGTCTTCCTTATTTTCTTGTGTAATGAGTAGCTAAACTCCCCTTTGGGAGGGTTGGGATGAAGTCCCATTTTGCATGATATAATATTGATATATGAATGTTTTCCCTCAAGCATAATGTATTTATGATTTAAATGCCTTACTAAGAAATTTCTATCTAATTAGCCTTGATGTGTTTATAAGAAAAGAACTAAAGAATCTAAGATCTAATTGTCTTGTGCTCCTTAGCTCACCCTAGGTTGGATGCTAGATTTTGAGTGCATGCAAGCTTAGAACCATGTGAGAAGGATCTTAAGCTCAATGCACCTCAATCTAAGCTCAACCAAAGAGTTGATGCAAGTGATGCTAAGACCCACTAATTGAGCTCCTTAGCTCCACATAATTGAGATTGAGAAATGAAGTGTTCAGTGCTCATGAACTAAGTGACATAGACATTGAGCCCAACATGTGATTCTCTCATCTCAACTATGTGAGATGCGAAGTGATGCTCATAGTGGAAAATTGATGCTTGTGAAATCTTGAGATTTAAGAAAATTTAAACTCTCCTTAAATAAGGAGAAAATGAATTAACTTTAATTCTCAAGAATCTTATAATAATCTTTGTGCTAAAGTAGAACCGAATGAGAGTTCATTTTGTGCACAAATTTGAACTTGTAAGCCTTTGAGCTAGACTAAAGGACAACAATGTGCACTTGATTTCAATTAAACTAAATGATAAAGCTTGAGAAACAAATCAACACAAGTATTATATCATTACATGTGGGATGGGCCCAACTCTCCTCTTCCGTTAAATCTTGTTATTTACTTAGTGAATATTCATGCTAATTTAGACCAACCAACCAATACATACTATAGCTTAAACATTATTGAGAATAGATACACTTTAGTGCCAAATCAACCAATTCTCTGTGGTTTAATAAATTCCCAGAAAGTCACACTTTCCACTTATTACTTCAGACCACGTACACTTGCGTGCAAGCGCAGACATGTATTTACAGTCTGTCACTTTTGCTACATGTCTCAGTGGCTTTATATTTCATAGAATGCTCAGCTTTTGCCACATGTCTCAGTGGCCATTTTCTTTTCTTTTGTATTAATTAGCATGTTGTATGTATACTCTTATGGCTTACTTATATATTGGCATGTTTAGGATGCTAGAATTGTATATTTATTTTAGTATTTGTGTCCTTTATACTCAGCATGTGTTAAATACGATCATAAGCATGTTAGGTTTAGAATTTGTATTGTAGTCGCTATTGCTTCTAGCTTTAACATCACCTTTTCTATTGTATATCACTTTTCATACTAGTTATTGGCTATAAATGGATAGTTTATAGTTACCCGTTCTTTCATAACTTGTCGCACCCATTGTTTAGATAATTTAAATGTGATATCCTTAAAATAATCAGTTCATTAAAATAGCCTAAAATGTACTTAGACAATTGTCTAATTGTAACCTTTTTTTTGTTGGCTAGGGCCCTGGCATTTGTGATACCCACAAATGTCAATTTCAAACTTGTTCGTGGGCAGTGTTGCAGGAGAGGAGTAGATTTAGGAGGAGGATCGTGCTGCTATTGTTTAGTTAGATCTTGCATTTTATTTTAGTGAGATTGAGAGACATTTTTATTTTCTTAAAAAATTTAGTTTGTAATAATTAATTCTGGATGTATTTTGATTCTACATTGTGATGAATTACTATATGCCTGCTTTCCTTTCTACTATGTTATTCTTGTGAATGCTACTATTCGCCTATTGCTTCCACTACTTTGATATCTGTATGTATATTGATGAATGTTATAGTATTCTGGTGACAGATTCTTGGCTTAAGGCAAGTTGGGTTTTCACCTATTTTACTTAAGCTGAGGATTTACCACAGTTGGAGCACCAACTTCTTATTGTCAGTACGGGGCCCCACACTTGTGGATCCTAAAATTTCATATTCCTAATTTAGTTTCGAATGATAGTTTCACCAATAATAGTAAAGTGAACAATAAGTATAGAATCTATAAGTTTGGCTGCAGACAAGTCTATAGAAACTATATTTGTGTCTATTCCTTTAATATTATTGGGTGGCAGTAGGCTGTATTAGTTTTTGTAGAAGTCCTTTTGGTAGTTGGGCACTAAAAGAGACAATTCTATTTTTATCTCTAAGTGCCTATCCTATTGTTGGTAAAGGCTGAGCACCAGAAGCATAGCAGACTTCTTAAGCTAATAAAAATCTCTGAATGGAAGTGGTTTAATAGTTCCATAGTTATGAAAATTTTGTACGTTTAAGTTATGCATCAATTAAGGATTCTATGTTTTATGTTTTGCTAATTTTCAAGCTCCCAATTTATTGTAATTAATTTTTAAAGTTTTTCACTTAAAAATTAATATAAAATAAATTACTCGTGAAAATTAAATAATTTTAGACGCGTGCATTCATCTCATCGAGATGCTCGTTTTGGTACATAATTTGTAATTTTGGAGTTCAAATGGCTTCAAATCTTAGCTCAGAAAATTCTAACAGTTCATTTTCAATCCAACAGCATATTTTGATCCTGGATTTGCTTTATTTATCTCATCCAACCTAAATTTATTTTTACAAAAAACCTAATAGTTTACCGACTGCTAAAAGACCCATTATCTCACACACAAGTCGATCCTTCTTCTCCATTCGGTGAAGGAGCTCATCAGCTTCCTCCTCTCCATGGCTGAAGGCAGCCCTTCCCCATCACCGATCCATCCTCTGCAGAGCATTCCTCCATTCCATGATCGAAGAAATTTCCTTCCATGGCTGAGCTTTTCCCTTCTATCTTCTTTGGCCAAACTTTCATCTACACCTTCCTTGTGCACAAGAATGCGAGTTCATTCTGCACATACCTCTTCATCGTGCTGGTCTGTTCAATCTCTAAGGGTTTCAAAGGCAACAACAGAAAGCTAATTTAAAGCCGCTAGTTTTAAAGCAACTAATGGGATATGAAGTTTTTTTAATGGCTTGAAGAAGAACATTCAAGCTACTGCAGAATGTGTTAAGGAATTTAGTGCTGCTATTAGGTACTCCATCTCTTGTTCTCCTTAATCCAATTGCATTTCATTCAGTATATAATCAAGGTCTATTTTGTTCGATGAGCACCAACAAGTTGATTCAACTCTTTCAGAGTTTGTTAAATGAAAAGCTAGGTATTGCAATTCACACCTTTGGTTGTGCTACTGAATTCTTCTGGATGTTGATCGTAGATGTTTCAGTTTTTTTTTTGTGTTAGATATATAAGAACAACATCTGAGGACTGTAAAGTAAAATTTATTGTATTTGACTAAGGATTCATTTGGACTTTTTATTTTCAAAGAGTATTATTTTGATTGATTGTTTTGTTAGTAGTTTAAATGAAATCTTCAATGATCTGAAGTGAAGTAGTAAAATGCATTTTTGGATGGCTGGAACACAATTAATTAGATGTTGCAATTTTATGGCTGGAACACATTTTTGGATGGTTGAATCCGAATCAATCTTTAGAGAAGAGTTCATTCCTCATTCTGCTCAATCATTACTAAATGTTGAGTAGATCCAATCGACCCAAAGTGTTAAGTGAGTCTTAATCGATGAATTTAAGTGAGGATGCAATCAAGTTTTTCTCCTGAATTGGTGAGGACTGAAGAAGTTCGATTTAGTCATTTTATCAAAGGCTTAGTAGACTCGATTTAGGAACATCTTGTATCTTGCCACTATAGCAATTTCTCAAAATTATTGGAAGGTGCAAGATTGATAGAATGACATTAGGAGCAGTAGAGGCTTAGGGAGAAACCTTATCTTCCTTAGTAGATTATGAAGTAGCCCAGGAGGATAGAATCTAATCACCTCAAACTTTCCTAATGTCTTAGCCCCTGTAGCATAGGGTAAAGATCAATCAACATCCTTTAGTCTGAAATTCAATTCATATTAGATCTCTAACTCCAGCTCTTGCAATCATTTCCTTGTCCAAGGAGTGATCATAATGGAAATGTAGTCAATCTACTTGCTGCTATCAAGGGTGCAAGCTCTTGTTTCCGTTGTCACCATTGAAGGCAGGAGGCTGTATTAGGTTTGATTTAAATTTTAATTTCTAAAGTTTTCAGTCATTCCTATCTTAACTTTTTTGCAATCTCATTCTTTGCTGTGGAGCATTAAGAATTAAGTTAACTTCTTAAATAGGAATTTGATTAATACCTTGTTCATGTGCTGCTTAGATAGAAATCTTGTTTATTATTCTCTTAGATAGAATGGCAAGGAGATTGCCTTAGCATCTGTATAGATCTTAATAAGAAGTAAGATGAGTTAGCTTAATTCTCTACTTAGATATAATAATAGGAAGATGCCATAGTATCTAAGTAGAGCTTATTAGCAATAAGATAGCTAGTTTGTTAAGTTCTTACCTAAATTGATAATTAGGAATTTAGTTTTTAGATGATTAAAAATCCTAACCCTTATGTGCTTAGAATCATAATTTAAGAGACTTGAACACCATATTTTGGGTTTGATCTCTTGACTCTTAATCTTGATAGGTTATATCAAGGTTTGGTTCTCGTGTAAATAAGATGATTGATTTAAATCGTTTAAATTCATTAGGCAACATTAATTTATTAAAGTTAGAACTTGATGAGTTCAAATGCTTTTACTTTTATAGGACCGTTTAGTTGAGTTTACACTGATAGTAGGATCTTGTGGATCCTAAAATTTCGTATTCATTCCTAGTATAGTTTCGAATGATAGTTTTACCAATAATTGTAAAGTGAATGATAAGTATAGAATCTTAAGCTCGACTGCAGATGAGTCTATAGAAACTATATTTGTGTCTGTTCCTTTAATATTATTGGGTGGCAGTAGGCTGTATTAGTTTTTGTGGAAGTCCTTTTGGTAGTCGGGCACTAAAAGAGACATTTCTATTTTTATCTCTAAGTGCCTATCCTATTATTGGTAAAGGCTGAGCACCAAAAGCCTAATAGACTTCTTAAGCTGATAGAAATCTCTAAATGAAAGTGGTTTAACATTTCCATGGTTATTCAGCTTGCCAAAGGGTAAACCAAGGAGGTGTTGTGATTATAGTGTTTATTCATAGACTCACCAAGTCATTTCTTTTCTTTCCAAATTTCTAATTTGGCTCAGTAGAAAGGTTAGTCAAGCTCCATTCTTTATCGATCATTTATCTACTCGAGACATCGAATTATAATCTTTAAGACAAAGATGGCATACTTAAATCTAGATTTTGGTCAACTATTCAGCAAGATCTGGGGACCATCTTAGCTTTGAGTTCTGTGGTACATCCCCAGACTGATTGTCAAACTGAATGAGTAAATCAAATTCTAGAAGTTCTCTCACGTCCCTGTGTTTTTGATATCGGTGGATCTTGGGAAGATCACCTCGCCTTAGTCAAGTTCACTTACAATTTTAGTTATCGGTTCAGCATTAGTAAGGCTCCTTATGCATCTCCTCTTGGTAGGAGATGCGATACACCTGTAGCTTAGACCAGCGTGGGTAATGCTCAGCTTTTTGGATTCTGTGTTGGTCAAAAGGACGGACATAAATGTCCTTCTGATCAAGCATAGTTTGGTTGGCAGTGCATGATGAATCAAGAAATGAACATGGCGCTTGCCACAAACTCTTAGAGTTTCTAATCAGGTAGTTTTAGTTCTTTCAATTTCATTATTGTTTTATTAGACTTCCTTCATAAAAATTTTCAATTTCTTATTTTTGTTTGTTGTGTGTTGCGGGCGACACTTTTTTTAAGGAGGGGACTCTGTAATAATCATAACATTATTACTCTTCAATTAGTGACCTAATTGACTTTAATCTTTTTCCATTAGTCTTATAATAGTATTAGGAGCCTCCATTTCAATTTTTGTGCGAATTGGAGATTGTTTGAAAATTTCCAACATTTCCTAGTTTTCTAATAATTTTGAGAATGCCTAATTTATTTAGACCTCAGAATCAAAAACAGAGTCCGCCATTAGACTCAGCAGTTCCAATTTAGCTATGGGTAATGTTCTGGGAATTTTTGGAAGTCGTTGAATTTTCCAGATATTTTATTTTTATTTTGAGCGCTAATTAAATTAAGTCAAAATGAGGATCCCAATTCAAGTCAAATAAATTTGTGAAGTTTAAAATTCAAAAACTAATAATAATAAAAATAAATTGGAATTTGGAAAATTTTATATATTTAAGTTATGATAAATCAAGGGTGCTAGCTTTTAAGTTTTGCTAATTTTCGAGCTCCCAATTTATCGTAATTAATTTTCAAAGTTTTTCACTTAAAAATTTATATAAAACAAATTAATTGTCAAAATTAAATAATTCTAGGATGCATGCATTCGTCTTATCGAGATGCTTGTTTTGGTACCTAGTTTGTAATTTTTGGAGTTCGAATGACTTTAGATCTTATCTCAGAAAATTCCAGCCATTCATTTTCAATCCAACGGCATATTTAGATCCTGGATTTGCTTTATTTATCTCATCCAACCTAAATTTAATTTTACAAAAAACCTAATAGTTTTCCCTCGGCCGAAATACCCATTATCTTGCACGCAAGCCGATCCTTCTTCTCCATTCGACGAAGGAGCTCGCTGGCCTCCTCCTCTCCATGGCTGAAGGCAGCCCTTCCCTGTCGCCGATTCATCCTATGCCGAGCATTCCTCCATTCTATGATCGAGGAACTTTCCTTCAATGGCCGAGCTCCTCTCTTCTATCCTCTTTGGTCGAACTTTCAGCTACACCTTCCTTCTGCACAAGAATGCGAGTCCATTCTGCACGTACCTCTTCATCGTGCCAGTCTCTTCAATCTCTAAGGGTTTCAAAGGCAACAACCAAAGCTAATTTAATGCAGCTAGTTTTAAAGCAACTAAAAGGGATATGCAGTTTTTTTATGGTTTGAAGAAGAACATTCAAGCTACTGCAGAATGTGTTAATAAATTTAGTGCTGGTATTAGGTACTCTATCTCTTATTCTCCTTAATTTAATTGCATTTCATTTAATATATAATCAAGAACTATTTTGTTCGACGAGCTCCAACGAGTTGATTCAACTTCAGAGTTTGTTAAATGAAAAGCTATGTATTACGATTCACACCTTTGGTTGTGCTACTGAATTCTTCTGGATGTTGATTGTAGATGTTTCAGTTTTTTATTGTGTTAGATCTATAAGAACAATATTCGAGAGATGTAAAGTAAAATTTATTATATTTGACAAAGGATTCATTTGGACTTTTTATTTTCAAAGAGTAATAGAATTTTGATTGATTATTTTCTTATTTGTTTAAATGAAATCATCAATGATCTGAAGTGAACTAGCTAAATGCATTTTTGAACGGCTGGAACACCATTAATTAGATGCTATAATTTAAAATAGTATTTGTCTTTCAATTAATAATACAAATACATAACAATATCAAAGGCAGGAGGCTAAAGAGATTTTTGAATGAATTAAATCATGAAAAATGCTTATGATACACTTAATTATAATTAATAAAAAGTTATTTAATAAAAAAAATCATGTATTCCATATAATGAAAGCGCTCAAACAACTAAGGTATCATCACAGTTAGATGTTAATCAATGATAAAACTCATTAGTTGTATTACAAAGAATCTTGTCAATATGCTAACTAAGATGGTTATCATTCAAATATGAAGGTGCATGCTTTTTTAATTCGATGATGGAAAGCATCATGCTGAAGGAAGCTAATTATAGCAGTCATGTAAATTTCTTTCATAAAATATTTCACCCATAACTTATATAAAAATACATAAGTGAAAAAATGAGTTAATAAACAATATTATATTTTGAGGACAAACATAATATTAAATGTTCAAGATGAAAAGATAGTGAAGACACACAAGAACTTGGCTAGGTTTTACTATCAAATGAGGCTTGAAGGAGATCTGCTTTAATCAAATTAAAGTTTTTATATAGGTATATATTAAATGAAAATCTTAATTAGAATTAGATCATGTGATATTTAGTATTGGAATCAATTTAGCAAGCCAAATATCACATGATTCAATGGTTAATAAGAAGGGACAAAGATTAAGATGTAACAGTCAAATTGAATTACAGATTATAATGTATAGTTTACTGATACCAAAGTACCTATACTTTATGATAGAGTCAGATCGCATAATAAAAACATGAAGCTTAACCGCTTGTGAATATTAATATAATTTACCGTTTTGATCATAAAAATTTGTAGATCCTTATTGTGCTATTTAATTTGAGTTTCACCAATTATTTTATTAAATCATTATTTTAGGATAATTAATTAATTAAGATTATATCCTAAATCTAATTTGTGGCATAACTTGATCAATTAGTATCCAATTTGGACACTTCAATAGTCCATTTTTCTCACAAGAATATGAGGAGAATTAATATGAAGTCAAATTTAGATTTTAAATCCGAATTTTATTAATGACTTTTTAACCATAATTAGAAGTTTCGAAAACCCTAAAAATCCAATGTTGTTCGATTTTGACCTACTTATTGTCATTCTTCTCCTTATACCATAAGGATTTCATATTTATGAATTTCATTTCATTTGGACAACAATTGGTAATTTTAGATTTATGGCTTCTTAATTAGTATTACTTAAATAATTTCATAGTTTCTTAATTTCACGTAATAGGTGTTTAAAGCCCTAGGATAGCAAACTTGCTTCACCATTTTCCTCCCATGTCAATTTTTCATGACATGATTTATTTTGAGCTTAATTCTCATAATTTAATTATACGAATCTTTAGCAAATTGCTTGATTCATCTTTCAACCTTATGATATAACCTATAAGATTTATTAGACCTTAAATTGTACATGATCCTTTAGAACTAGATATTATATCTATTAAGTGTGTTTAACCTTAATTCTTGTTTAGTATAGGTTATAATCTTCTTAGTCATAATCCTAAGTAATTAGGTTAGAGCTTAGTTCACTCCACCCTAGTTCATAAGTCCTTTAAAGACTTGTGTTAGGAGTCCTAATTTCATTAGAATAGCTTAGGAAACCATATTGATTTTCTTAACCTTCAACTTATAGAAACTATAGAGTCTTAGTTTCAAATCCTTCTTTCCTTTTTCCTTTAAACATTTCTATTTCTTTAACCTAGCAAGATTAATTGTTGATTTTATTAGATCTTTCTAATTTAACCTAGTTAGATAAGTTAAGTGTGTAGAACCTTAAATCTTAGCTTCCTTATTGTAGTGTTTACTCAATCCTACCTTTTCCTAAGAAATTTCCTAAACCTTAATTTAGTTAACCTATTTCAATCTTTTAATTTAGGTTATATTAGAACTAGTTCCTTTTGGTATTATTATATTTATAAATAATTTTGTCATATCATAGAATGAAATGAAGCTGCTATTTTCAAAATCCCAATTACTATTATTACTTACAATTAATTTGAGATCAATATCTCAAAGTTAATTTGGAGCTCAATTAGCTCCAATCATTAAATAGATCATCAAAATTAGATAACTTTGGATAACACTTGGTTGCAATTATTGAATTTCCATGAATACTTACTTAGCTTTGAGCCTTATTCATTTGAATCATTTATATAAGATATTGTGCATGAATAAAACTTTCACATTTAAAACTATAGGGGTTGTTAATTGATGTAGCCAAGGGCGGGTTAAATTAGAGAAATAAGGAGACCTCATATTCTCAGAGGGTAAATATGAGTGTA
Source organism: Gastrodia elata (assembly GCA_016760335.1). Taxonomy (NCBI): domain Eukaryota; kingdom Viridiplantae; phylum Streptophyta; class Magnoliopsida; order Asparagales; family Orchidaceae; genus Gastrodia; species Gastrodia elata. Next base: position 85,838,445 of record CM028669.1, on the reverse strand, counting down.
TGTCATTTTTGAAACTATGCATTCCTTTACCAATTAGGCAGACGTGCTTTACTCCTCACTTCATTCTATAAGTCCCTGTAGAATGAATATTTTTCATAAAAATAACTTTAATTAAATAAAATATGAGATCCTCTACGATCTTATTGATTGTGAAGACTCATTATAGCTTTTTAGCTATGTTTCCTTACATAGTCCTAGGCTATGTGTATCTTAGACCAAGAGTCTAAGATCTTTCTTCAATTACTATACTTTGCACTTTCCATATTAGTACTGTACTTTACTTGTTTACAATTTCTTTATATTATAGTGAATGTTATTATAATTTCATTTATATGCTTCACTGTTTACTTTTCTTACTTAGCATAATTCCATTGAACATATACATGTTTCATTTCATTTACTTTTATATGCACATTTTAGTATTTTTCTAGGTTATCTAGGATGCTTTTACCTTTATTTTACTTGTAGGCTAGATTGTTAAATTATGTGAGTATTCTTACTCACTTTACTTTTTCCTTACTTTTTCTTACTTTCTTTTCCACATTTATAGACTTTCATTTTTGCACCCTTATTTACGCTGATATTGTAACTAGTTGTGATATCCATAATAAACAATAAAATATTTAGCCTAATCTTAAATTGTACTTAGACTGTTTAGTCTAACCATATTTTCTCTTTTTTTGGCTTTGCCCTATCACATTTAAATGCCAAAATATGATAGATTAGGTGTACTTGGAGGCTAGTGCAGTTGAACCAAGCGCTTAAAGAAATAAAACTGCTTCTACTTAATTTATTAAAATTCTTGCTTTATATTAAAAGTGAGAGAGAGATTTTTGTTTAGTCACTTTCTAATGTTTATTTATGGCTTGTAATAATTAAAGTCTTTTACTTTGTATTTACTATGCTTGTGTTGTAATTTAAACTCCTTGCTTAAATGCTTGGTTAGGGATGAATGGATTTATATATGAATGGATACTTCAATAAAATTTTAGTTGCATACCTAACTAGAAATCTAGTTTCATACTTAACGGGAAATTTAGTCATTATTTTCTTATTTTCTTATAAATGTAAATGATGTAGGATGTGTGTATGCTAGGATAGAAAATTGCTTCATATATTTTTCTCGCTTCAAATAAAATTAGAATTGGAAATAAGCAATCCCATGTAACAGATTGACTTTATATTAGAATTGGAAATAAGCAATCTCATGTAACTGATTGACTTTATATTAGAATTAGAAATAAGCAATCCCATGTAATAGATTGACTTTATATTAAAATTGGAAATATACAATCCTATGTAATGGATTGAATTTATATTAGAACTGAAAATAAGCAATCCCATGTAACAGATTGACTTTATATTAGTTTTTGGTTATTATCTTTTAATTAATCTTCCATTGGAATAGAAGACTTATATGTTGTTGTTATAGGTGTTCTTTGATCAAATACAATAGAAGTCATGCCAAAATTCTTAAGAATTATTTGGAAAGATCATAAAAATTAATTGCTTTATACATACAACTCATATTATGCATTCTTATTGTATATGCATATTATCATCTCCATATTATAATATGTAAATTTTTATACACTTACATTTTCAATTCATATTGATCATATGTACATCATGCATAGTTTCACAAAATTCTTCCCATCTTTACTTAAGACCCTCTTCAAAATCCTTGGCCAAACACAACACCTAATGATTTAGATTAGTTCCCTTCTAATCTAGTATTAGATATTGTGGTGATGTATCAATATTGAGATTTGTTATTACCCAATATTGGGGTCATCACAATTGCATTTATGCCCATTTAACCAATTAAATGGTTGGGATCCACTGTGTGGATCATGGGCAATTCGCTGTGGAGCCCAGGTTGTGCGACAGTGGTGGTCCCGCTTATCCCATCATCTTCCCTATTGATCCTACGGTTATGATTTAGATTCGTGGAGCCGCGGATTTGCCATTAGATCAACCCATTGATCCTATGACCAGGATTGCTCCCATGATCAGCCATTATGATCTGAGCGATCCTAGATGTAGCACCATCTAATCAATAGATTAGATGACATCCAAGGCACCAGCTATTGTGGATCTTCATCTCACCCTCACCCGCTCATAACTGTGGAGATCCCCTATACGACAGCTGCCATACTTGTCTCGCACGCTCTCCTCCACCTCAGTAAACTGTTGGAAATCCTTTCCTCAACAGATATTGTAAGCCGTTTGGGCCCTTTGGCCCGATAATCCTCATTTAGAAGCTTTAAGAGCTCTCAGTGATCCTAGCTCTCGGGCCACGTTCAGTTCGATCCCTTAGCTTTACAACCTTCTCAATCCTCTACTAAGGCTATAAATAGCCTCAGCATTTCCTTCTATAGCCCTTTGCTAATCAATTGAAGATAAATTCCTGGTCGCCATTGTGGTCTACTCGAGCTCCCCAGGCATCCCTGGTGCTTATGAACTGCTGATCCAGGGTACTCCTGGTGTTCATGTAGTGCCCCGCCCTGTCGCCGCACGCAAAAAGGAGTAATCAATCGATGACAATGCGGTGCGCTACTCAGGAAGAGATTTTCCATGTCTCTGGATAGCTAAAACTAACACTGAAGGCTGCTGACTCTTCCCTAAGAGGGAGGAGAGCTAATACTTAAGATAAGAGTAATATCTTTATCCTAAGTATTAAACTGATGCATACATTAGATTTATAATACAATATGGTGAATTTAATATATGTATAAAATATCAGCATTTCTAGTATACTGATCACATCACAAAACTAAGTGTAAGTAATATAAATAGAGTGCGAAAGCTAAGTATACATCCAAAAACATTCATCACAAAAACTGGATGAAAACATTCATCTCATAATAGATAGTAAATACATCCAAAAATTATTATAAATAATTTACTAAAAATATTTAAATAAACTCTAAATACTAAATTAAAAAATAACTAAGCAAAATAGTAAAGGCTGGAGAAGAGGCCACTAGTGATCCACGAACTCCTCCCAGATCTCTTGAGTACCCACCAGATCTGGCTCCACTATTATATCCAACTAACAATATGGGTTCTAATAATTCTATTTAATAACCAAGAAGTATCAAAACTATGACTCTTTACTCCATTAAAGGGAATCCTACATAAGGTTCCAAGGATGTGACCAAGAGGTCACTCAATATAGGTTACTAACACATGGGAGAAACTCTTTCTATATGCTTTAGGTAATCCTACCACAAGGGTCCAAAACCAAGCATCTAAGGCTAAGAAGGAGCATATAAGTTCCTACCTCAAATTTCAACAATAAGATCTTCCTACCTCAATGGTATTATATTAATTGATAAGGCTTAATAATTATTGCATTAATAACCTAAAACAAGATCATAAAGATCTTACACTTCTAATAAGAAAGGACGATTATGGTAATTAACCTAAAGCAAGATCATAAAGATCTTACACTTCTCAAATTTCACTAATTCTTATTATTTTTGAATTGATCAGATCATATGGGTAAACCCTAAACCCTAAACCCTAAATCTTAAACCCATATAATCAACACCTATGATATAATTATGGGATATAATCAAGAATATTATTAGGAGTTGATCATATTAGAAATCAGTATATTTTATAGTTTATCTCATGCTAATAATTTTCTATAAGAGATAATCAGGGATCTTAAGGTATATGTCCAGATACTAAATCACATGAGCTTTTTAATAATCTAAGCACTTCTAATTCAATGGCTTAAGATCAACTTCAAATACGATGTATTATTAGAATTATGCAAGTTGAATTGCCTTTCAATCAAAGTTAATGATTAAGGTAATTAAGGCTTAGATCTTATCAAAGAAAGTTAGGGTTTAACTCAAACTTAATAAAATCAAGATCAATTGTATAGTTTTAAAGATCATGACAAATTGGTAAATTATTGATGCATTTATTGGTGTTCACGTTAAGTTCAAGATCAAGCATTGATTAACTTAATTAATTCTTAAGGTTCTTAGGGTTAAAAATTTGATTAATGTCAATTAATTAAAACTAATGTCTCCAAACAAAAAATTAAAGGTCTTAAACAGTCATAAGCATCACATTGATTAAAATATAAGTAATTAAGACTAATCAAGTCTTAATTAAACCAAAAGGATTAGCACTTGATTACAAATCTAAAGCACCTTAATTTTATCGTAGTTTGGTTATTAAGCCTACTTGGTCGCACAAGCAATCAAAGATTCTAACATTTATATTTTGCACAAAATATTTATAGCAATTCTTATGAGATTTAAAAAATGGATTTAGGGTAAATTGATAAAATTTCACATTGAAATGTGCCTCCGATTTTGATATTTTTTTTTGGCTTCAATTAGGGTCCTAGAGTCATTAGATGCGAAAAATGACAAATCTGGGCCAATTTCGGACAATTTGGGGTGCTACGACATGCTATAGCATGTTTGCGGAATACTGGAGCACCTTCTGGCTGAGTGCCAGGCTCTATGGCGCATCTGTGGCGCCAGACTTCCAAAGTGTGGGTGCTACGATGCGCAGCAGCGCTTTCAGGCGCAGCGTCGTATTACAGCGCTGTGTGGCGTGCCACAACGCTTTCAGGCACTAGGGCGGATTATAGTGCAGTGGCGCACCACAGCGCTTTCAGACGCTGCGGTATTCTACGGCGCCAGAACTTCTCGATATCTGGGTGTGGCAACGCGCGACAGTGCTTTTAGGCATTGTAGCGGATTTCAGCGCTGTGGCGCGTATTAACGACAAACTTATGAGTCGAATCTGCTGTAACGCGTAATAGCAGATCAAATTTAATTTCATCAAATTTTTTATGCCGCTGCGACACTCTGTGGAGCGCTACAATGCGCAACGATAGATTTCACTCGAGACACGGGCGCTACAACGCGCGCTGTAGCGCCCACCGGTGATTTCACATGTGTGAAAACTGTAACTAGTCTCCTTTCACACTCAAATACTCCCAATTTTGGGCACCTCACGTGTGGTGCCAAATACCGATGGAAATTTTTTTTTGAGACCTTTCCATTAATATTAAAATCAACATGAAACAATTATTTTAATAATACAAATAATGGAGCTAAAGAACTAGGTATACATAAATCTTACTGTTTGGACTGCATTTTAATGGAGAACTTGAGCTTCGATCAGACTCATTGAGTCCGATTGAGGCTTGACGATCATACATAGACTCCAACAACAGCTAATTGAAATATCTTCATAACATTTTGATAATCAGATGAAGAGAGGTAGCACAAGGAAGAGTATAGCAAATTGGTACTTGGCCTTGGAATGAAAGGAGGAAGAGAATCCTATTTTCTACAGAAACTTAGAGGAAGGAGTTTCTCCTTCTTCTTTAGCTACTAGCAAGAGGAGGAAGGTTGGGGGAATCTTTAGGAGCTTGGGAGAAGAGAAGAGCTCAGCTTGACAGAAAATGAAGGAAGGAGGGCTGAGGCTCCATCTTAAAGGAGGATGGAGGCATGGCTCTCCCTTGAGCTCTCCCATCAGCATGGAGGAGAAAATGGGAGAGGCAGAGCTGGATTTGCGTGTACCAAAAATTAGGGGAGTAAGGTGCTCCGAACAATAGGGATGGGGCCCAGCCAGAAAAATAGGAGAAAATGGAAATAATTATTTATTTATTTCTATTTTCAATTAACCAGTTCCTATAAAAAAATTTGATGAATAAACGGGCTTCGAAAAAATCTGAAAATTCACCTCTAACTAATTCAAGGGTGAGGAATTCAACGGTGAAGTTAGATTTTTAGTTCGATGATTAAATAATTATTCTATTTTTAGAGGCATTGAAATTCATTAAAATATTCGCAAAAATTCAATAACTTCCAAACGTGTCTAAAACATCACCCATAGCTAATTTAGGGGTGATAACCGCAATGGCGAAATCGGATTCTAATTTCAAAATCAAATTTAATATCTCAATTTTCTAATTAATTAAATATTATTTAAATATTCAAAATATTTGATTGAGCGCCGAATAGCTCCAATCTTCGACGATTGGTTCTAATGACTAAATAAACTCAATGGAATGATAATTAGTGTGCGATTAAGCTAAAATTAAGCTATGTAACTGTAACAACCCAAGATTATTAATCACCATTAATAATCCAATTAATCTAAAATCTCTTCTAATAGTCTTAATTAATCATTAAAAGTAAGTTTTGAACTCATTGATTTGGGTTGATTCTAAATAATCATTGAGTTTCATAATAACTATTAACTCTAGTTTTTTTTGATAAGCTACATTAGTAAGACAATTTTGTTACTCTAGCCTGTCATCTTATGATGTCTCATATTTGATCAAAAACCTATCAAAAATATATGATATACCATAGTGCTTCCAAATTTATTATTACTGAAATAGAATTGATGACTGTGTGGAACTTATTTTATTTCTTTTAGTCAACAGCCAAAACTTTGTTAGATTAATTTGGCTTCTTAATGTTAAATGGCAACACAACTCAATCTTTTTTTTTGTAAGTTTAATGATTTGGTGTTGAAGCAATTTTTGCAAATCCTTGGCAACTTTTCTGTTTTCAATGTACTATTATAATTCATCATATATAAATTTGAGGTAAAACATTCAGTTTTGTCTTTAAATTGGTATAGGTAAATTGGAGAGCTGCTAGAAATTCAATGAAGTTGCAAATCTAATACATTACAATTACGTGAAAGTTAATATTGATGACATATTATTGTTAGACTTGGCCTTTTTTGTCGAGGTGGTTGGATCCCATCTTTAATCTTAGCCACCATTTCATTTTCATTGCAAAGATATCTCAACTTATGTGGCCGATATGCTGCAAGTTTTAAAATTCATTCATTTCTATGTCTTGCTTAAACAAGGGTGGAACAGTTGTGAGATTTTGCTGAGTTATTGGTTATGTGGTCTCATTTTCTTTTGAAGATGTAATTTGGTATTCTGGAAGAATGTCATGCTTATATGGAATCTCAGGGCAATTTTTTTTTTCAATTCCTTAATGCATTATTAATACTTCCATACCTTTAAAATTGTAATTTCTTGCTAACTTACCTTGATGAAAATGCTTCTTACTATACATTCTCTTGCTAAAAAGAGTATGACCATGTATAAAAATATGCTGTATGGATGGCAAAAAATGTGCAGCAATCAAGCATTCTTTATTAATCACAATCAATGGAATTAGGTGCTGATATATTTGTGGAAGAATGAACTTATTTTTCTCTTAACTTATTAAGCTTTATATACTTGCTTTTAAATATACTATCAGCTTTCAAATGATAATTGATTGGCCCTTGTGTTGTATGGATGACATATAATCTGTAGTAATTGAATATCTTTATTAGTCATAGTCAATGAAATTAGGTGCTGATTTATTAATTAATTAGAATGCAAGAATATAAAGCCTATTTCTGGATTATTTCGTATTTTTTCAAGCTTTATTAGCATTTTTGTTTTGCCTAGTTTGGGGATCAACATATTTAATTTTAATTTTGGCATTGCCTAAACGCTTAAAGAATTATCTTGATTTATCTGCATACGTAGACCGGGTAAGTTATCCAAAGTAAATTTAATCCCATGTAATCATGCTTTTCTTCATTTTTTTATATGCAAAAAGTATTGTAGGAAGGATTTATTTCTTTAAATCATCTCTTATTTCCCATAGGAGCTCAAAAAAATTAATGTCATATTTAATATATGTTGTTTAGATTGATTTTTGTTGAATTTATTAAGTCATGTTTTGAGCAAGATAGAATTTGTTCATGGCATCCAGTAATTAATCTTGATATGATTGGAGAATGTGTCAAATAACTTCTAGTTGGTTTAAATTCATGGTTGTATCTGCAAGCATTTGGATATTTTACACTCCATCTAAAAATATTGCACGCTAATTTTTATTTTATTATGATAACTAGATAGTGATGGATATATGAATTATTATCCATGACTTATTAATGGTGTACGTTGATTTGAAAATTTACTTTCTTGCTGAAAGATTTATTATTCTTTGGTGTTTTAGAGAAATAATTATTGAACTAATGCTTTTATTTGATTTGATTTATTTGTAGTTCAACTTTAAGTACCTTGAAGTGTTAATTTCCAATATGCTTTTTGGTTACTTTATCATTCTGAATTGTACCTACATTTAGCTAAACAAAGTTTTGTCATTTTCAGTTGTATTATTTCATTTAGGAACTTTGAAAGTAAGACAATTTTAAGGTGTGGATTATTATGTTTTAAAAACAAAATAAATCAAGATATTAGTGAAACTGAAATCATGACAATAAGTTTGAAATGTTGTCTCAGTTTCTAAATTAGCTCATTTTTAGAGTTTGTATAGCTGCATCATAGGCACAATTTAAATGTTTGATATGATTTCTTAACATTGTAAGTTGTATTCTTATTACTAATTTTGTTTGAGTCTTCATTTATTTTAATATACTAATTAATGTCATTTAACCTACATGAATATTACTGCCATGCATTTTAAAATGCATTGAAAACTAATTCTTTGAAACCATGCATTAAGACTTTGTGCATATAGTAAACACTTTTATAAAATACTACAGAGGGGTTTTGTATGGTGGATTTTAGTACAACTGTCATTAAACCCGGTCAAGCTATTGGTGTATCCGGAGACCACATAATTTTTTTGAGAGGGAATGTGTGTGTTTACAGCTTACCCCACTTTCAGATGAGTTGAGTAGACGTACTCAACCTCACTTATTCTGCGCCCACAGAACAAAAATACAAAATAAATAAATCATAAATTATATTTCTCACAATCTTATTGATTGTGAATGATTGAATATTGGTTTATGACTATACATATATTCAGTCTTTAGAGTGAATTTACTTTTTCTTACTTTACCTCCTTATTATTTTTATGTATATTACACCGCTTTTACTTTAAATTATAAATGTATAATATGATATCCGCTTAATAATTTGTTTAGCTTACTTTCAAAATATACTTAGACTTTTAAAGTCTAATCACCTTTTTCTTTTTTCTTTTTGCTGTGCCCTACCGTATTTAAAATCCAAAATATGGTAGATCAGGAGCGTGGATCAGGTGCTGCAGTTAAGGAAGAACTTGAGCATTAGCTGGATTAAAGAGCATTTTCACTTTCTATTTCATTAAGTGAGTATGAGAGTTTTTATTCTCAAAAACTTGTATAATAAATATTCTGATGATGTTTGTAAATTATTATTTCATATTATTTATAATCTCATATTTTGGATAATGAATGTCTTAAATTAGAATGATTGAATTTCCTACCACCCATAGATCCATATAATATAAGGTAATATTTAATGTTGAGTTAGAAATCCCCAATTTAATATTAAATACTACCGTAATACCTATATTTATATATCTATAATAATAGTAGGGTGTTATAGTAACAACATAGGATTTTTACCAGTTCAGGACCCCTAAGAGCTTCTCTGTGACTTAGCTAGACCTCTGCATTGCCCTCTGTCAATCATCCTGAGCTCCATCAAAGAAGCAAGTACCTTCTTCTTCTACTGTGAGTCAGGTGGACTCACAGTCTCTTTCCCTTTGCTTGTGTAATTATGTATTGACCCTTAATGAATCGATAGGGTCTGCATAGTTAAAGCTTAACCTAGTGTATAGCTCTGGCTCAGATGATTTCTAAAAATTTCATAAATTGGTCTGAGTAAGGACCCACGTATTTAGCAGTGCCCAACCCTTTATAGCATAGTGTTTTGGAATGTCTGGCTACACTGATGGTGAGCCAATGAGTTCTGGCCTGGGCATGGTTCCTATGAGGAGAATATCTCCTCATAGTGGAAGCCCCAATTTGGTTATCTACCCAAATAAGGGAGAATAGCCCCCCAGCTATCCCATACACCCCAGCCTACAATTTAGGGTCCTCTAGATGCACCTGAGAATTATGAAGGTGTAAGAATTTAATTGAGGCTTTGGCGTGTTCCGGAGCCTTGGAATTTTGTGATTAGGGTTAACCCTAATCGCTGGCTATCGGGGAAGGTGGTGTGTCGAAGAAGAACAGTGTGGGCCGGGTCGAACCTCGTCCCGCACAGTTTTGAATTTGGGCTGCCAGTTTAATTAAAAATGGAATTTTTGTATTTATTTTCCTTCAGGAAAATAAAACAAAAAATAAAACCCTAAGTAATTAATACAGAATAAATTAATTTGATAACTTTAGATCCACTGATCCAAACCCTAATACCAAATTAATTATAAAAATATAAGTAATCAGAATATAAAATAATATTTCAATTTTAATGGTTATACTTTCCGATTTTTCATAATTACTTCAGATCTTACTTAGTATTAATTAGCATATATACTTAACCAAATTGCATAATTTAGGTGTTTTTATGTTCCTTATGCCTTGTAAAATGCATGTACTAGGTGGATTAATTTTTTGATTATTGTATTCTTAATTACTCCATAATTTTAGAAATACATGATTAGTGAAAATTAAGGATTCAGCTTAATGAAATTTAGAAAACTCAGTCTCTGATTGTTCATATGAATAGGTAGAATGTAAATGCCAAATTTCATAAATTTTTGATGGTTTGATTTGTAATTAAGTGCTAATTCAATTGGGTTGATTTAGGTTTTGATTAGCCTTAATTACTTTCTTTTTTCTATGAATTTATGCTCTTATGTGTTCATAACAGTTGTTTGAATGTTAATAATCTTTCTTATAAAACTTGAGCACTTAAGTTGATTAAATTGAAATTAATTTCTAAATAACTTTAAGAATCTTAAGATCTTGATCAAGTGATTAACACTTAATCTAAATTTAAAATTTACCATCAATAATACACCAATAATGCATTTGAATTGTCATTGATCTATAAATGAACTATTGGTCTTAACTTGGTAAGGCTAGGGATTAAACCTTAACTTGTTTGATTAAGATCTAAACCCTTAACTGCTTAATCAATCAACTTGATTGAAAGATAATTCAACTGACATGATTCTAATAATACATCTGATTTAGCATTGATCTTAAATCATTGAATTAGAATTACTAAGATTATTAAGGAACTTATGTGATTAAACATTTGAATTTAAGCTTAAGATCCCTGATTTTCTCTTATATAAGACTTTTAGCATGAGAATAATTATAAAACTATATTGATTCACAAAATGATCTAATCCTAATAATCTTCTTAATTTCATCCCATAATTGTAGCATAGGTAATAATTAGTGGGTTTACCCATCTGATCTAATCAATTTAAGTTTAATAAATGTAACTTATGAATTCAGTTTAATATTAGAAGGGTAAGATCTTCATGATCTTACAATAGGTATAATAATACAGTAATCTAAAAAGACTATTAATTGATGATACATTGAGATATGAAGAACTTCTTGCTGAATCTTAAGGTAGAAACTTATATGATCCTTCTTAACTCTAGATATTTGATCTTAGATCTTTATGGTATAATTACCTAAAGAGGTTTAGAATGATATTCTTCCATGTGGTAGTAATCTATAATGAGTGACCTTACGATCACATCCTTGGAACCTTGTGTAAGCCTGTCTCCACTAGAGTAAGGATTTATAGCTTTGATAATTGACAGACCTAGAATACGCATCTGCGCTTTCACGCAAGTGTACGTGGTCTGAAGTAATAAGTGGAAAGTTGAGTTTCTGGGATTTATCGAACCACAGAGAATTGAATGTTTTGTTACTAAGGTGTATCTATTATCACTAATGTTTAAGATATCGATGTTTTGTTTAAGTTGGTTCCAGAACAAGCACGACAATCACTTAGTAGAAAATAAGTCAAATAAAAAGAAGAGGAGAGTTGGGTTTCTAACATATGACATGATAGATAACTAATATATGATGATTCCTCAAGCATTTATATTTTATTTTCTTTGATCTTAATCAAGTGCACATTGTTTTTCCTTGAGTTTTATCTCGAAGAATTACAAGTTCAAATCTTGTGCACGAAACGAACACACAGTCGGTTCTCTTTCAGCATAAAGATCCTTATAATATTTTAGGTTTATAAGTTTTACCTTATCTCTTGATTATGGAGATGAGGGTTGTTAATTTTTAAGATCTTATAAGCATTGATTCCACTAAGATCATCACGCGCATCACACATAGTTGAGATGAGGGATTGATTTCATTGGGCTCAATGACTATATCACCTCGTTCATGAGCACACAACTATTCCATTCCCTCCCTCAATTATGTTGAGCAACGGAGCTCAATTAGTGGGTCTTAGCATCACACGCATCAACTCTTTAGTTGAGCTTAGATTAAGGTGCACTAAGCTCAAGAACTTTCTCACATAGTTCTAATCTCTCATGCACTCATAAATCTAGCATTAAACTAAGGTGAGCTATGGAGCATAAGACAACTTAGTTCTTGAGTTAAGAAGACTTTTTCCTTTGGTCCACATTCAAGTCCACAGTAGTCTTATACATTTCTTTAGCAAGTCATTAAGTTCACAATTTGAATTAATACTTGAGGAATACTTCATACATTTTATAGTAACTATCAAAATATGTGGGATTGCCCCAGCCCTCCCCAAGGGAGGTTTAGCTCTCCATTACAAAAAAAATGAAAAAGAACACATACATGGATAAAGACCCTTTAATGATCAACTAAGAAAAAAAATTACAAAATAAGAGTTGAGAAAATACTAGGAACGTTTCTGGGGAAGTTCTCCGGACTCTTCTTCTCGTTGCTTGAAGTGCTTCTCTTAGGTCTTGAGTTAAGAAGTCTTTTTCCTTTGGCCCACATTCAAGTCCACAATAGTCTTTTACATTTCTTTAGCAAGTCATTAAGTTCATAATTTTTATGAATACTTGAGGAAATCTTCATACATTTTATAGTAACTATCAAAACATGTGGGATTGCCCCAACCCTCCCCAAGAGAGGCTTAATCTATCCATTACAAAAGAGATGAAAAAGAACACATACATAGATAAAGACCCTTTCATGATCAACTAAGAAAAAAAATTACAAAACAAGAGTTGAGAAAATACTAGGAATGTTCCTTGAAAAGTTCTCTGGACTCTTCTTCTCCTTGCTTGAAGTGCTTCCCTTAGGCCCTAGTGCTACATTTCTCCTGCTTCTCCTTAGCAAGTTGAGCTCCTCCACCCTTGGGGAGTTCTTCTTCTCTTCTATGCAGCCCCTTTCTTACTTAGGTTGAAATGAGCCAAGTTTGGAACCCTCCTCTAGTCAAGAGGGGTGGTATTTATAGATGAGGGGCTGCATCTTCATTTCCATGATCAAAACCAGCAAATGCTTTTAAAATTCTGGAGTAATGATGGCAAATTCCAATTAATGGGTGAGGTGACCAATATTTTCCATTATTTTATCCTTCTCATCACATCAAAGAGACTACTTTCCATTTAAAAATGGAGCTACAGCAGGAAGAATGATGGCTGGAGATAAGAGGCTGGTTGGGTGTCTTGTCCCAGCCGCAATTAATACTTCTGCCAAACAAAATTGCGGCGGGCCACTGCATCGCGCTATAGCGGACAATTTTGCAAAAAGGCCCACTACGGCGCGCTGGGGCGATCAATTTTGATGAGTGAAGGGTTGCTGCAGCGCGCTGGAGCACACTGTAGCGCGTGGTTGCGCCAGTAATTTTTGTAAATTTGCCTGCTGCAGCGTGCGATCGCGCGATCGCGCCCGCGTTTTGCAAAGTGTCCCGTTGCAGCGCGCTGTAGCACCCGCATTTGCAAACAGTCCCGCTGCAGCACGCTATCGCGCTTGTATTTCGCAAAGTGTCCTACTGTAGCGTGCGATCGCGCCTAATTTCGCAAAATGGCACGCTGCAGTGCGTTGGAGCGCGCTGCAGCGCGTGGCAGCGGTTTTCATTTAGAAAATTGGTAATTTGTCCAAATTGCTCGAAATTTGTTGGATATGTATTTTCCTGAAAAGATAAACAAAAATTAGTTTACAGGAGCAGTTTTATTAAGAGAAATGAATGAAATTTTCCTTTATTTGAGATATAATTTATGGATTCATCACACCTCCACACTTAAATTCTTGCTCGTTCTTGAGTAAGCTCAAAATTGTATTTTTCTATTTTTTAGGTATGATAGTCAACAAAGACATCAATTAGATTTTGATGAGTAATTCAGGTATGCGCTTAACTGAAATGACCAAAATCATTTGGCATTAAATTTTTCGATTTTTGGATATGAAGCAAGGGTAATAAGGTAATATCCAAGTATTTATTTTTAGGCTTGTCACTAGGTAATGAGGAAGGTTCCTTGGAAATCTTAGACTAGAGAGGTAGTGAAATATTCAAGAATTGCATTTCTTTATTAGTATCTTTGTGACTTGCATTTCTTGAAAATCTTAGAAAAATATGTTATTTTTAAATGCTAGAGACATTTTGGGAATATGAGAATTCATAAATTAAGTTCTCAAAATAAAACACACAAACAAAAAAAATACAAAAAGTAAATAAAGCAAAAAGAAAAAATACAATCTAATTATTCATGGGTCTCTTCCTCCTCCTCTTCTCCCACGTCGTAGGCGAAGTCACATGGGTAGCGCGAGTCTGGAATGGGAGCACCAACAGGTGGTCTTGGCAACACGGAGGGGTTCGGTCCTCCTTGCAAGCTCCAGTCCTCGAACATTAGCTCTATGGCTTCATGAAATTAGTATTGAAACTAGCATTGCTGGATGAGTTCTTTTTTAAAGAACTGCGTGTCGGTAGCCAATGCCTTGCTCAGATCAACATGTCGTGGGTAGAGTCGCAGCAATTTATTAGTGAGAGAAAGGTCGGACGAAGAAGATGTTTCCCCTTGCTCGCCCCTCCTTTTCTTGGGCAGCTTTCGTTTGCTAGCCCAGGCGTTTAGATTTGATGGTGAAAGGGTGGTGCCAGGGGAGACGGCGGAGTCAGAGGAGAGGATTTTGACCCCTTGGGCCTCACAAATCCCTGATATCAAAGACCCGAGGCCAATGCAGCGCAGGGTCCCTTAGAGCCTTCCAGAGCTGCTCAAAAATAATACTCGAGATGTGGATCTCGCCCGACCTAACCAATGAGCACAAGAGGAGTGCTCTGGCATGGGTCACTTCAATTAAGTGACTCATAGGCATACAGAGCTGGAAATGAAAACCAACCATACACTACTCATATCCGTTAATTCGGAACAAGTAATGTTAGCTAGTCTTTCTTCATAGTTAGTGTTTTCATGGACAAGTTCCACAACAAGATAAGGGGGCATGGCAAGACTCCAAGAGTTCAAGGTAAGAGCAATAACTTACCTCCTCAAGCCCATAGAATTGCTCGATTTGAGCAATCCCGACGGTGACTCCCTTACATCTACAAAAGATCTTCTATCCGGCCGCATTAATCGCATTGGCGTACACCTCCTGGACTATGGAGGATTACGTGGGAGATCTCTTGGTCACCATCTCCCTCCATACCCGAGGGTATACTTGCTCCACCGACACGAGCAAGCAGGGGCTAAAGCCCTTCTCAGGGATTAGCTTCCATTGAGAAGATATGGATAAGAACCAGTGCTCGGCTTCTACAGAAGAGAACTTTTTCTTACTAAAGGTTCCCCCGAATGAGGAAGCTTTGGCTTTCTTTCTAGGAATCGACTTCTTGCCGGAAAACATGATGAAGAAATTAGAGGAGAGCAAGAGTTTGTGAAGAAGTAAGAAAATTTAGAAGGTGCACGGATTTTATCAGTATTAAAATACTTCATTTCTATTTATGCACGGAATACTCAACCTCCCGGGGTCTTCAAATTTTGGAGCCATGAGCTTTTCACATTCTATGCCCCTTACTCCTTCCCGAGCCTCTAGCTCTTCTTCTATAGCACACATTTTATCAGTATTAATTCTCCCATACTCCTCTTCAAAATGAATCACACTAACCAGCTCCCTTAGGTTCACTTCAATGGAACTGGGTAAAGATCCTTACTACTGAATGGTCAGTTGCTTGGAGATCTGCCCCAGTTGGGTCTCTATGTTCCTAAGGGATGCTTCTGATGAATCCATAAATTACATCTAAAATAAAGGGGAAAATTCATTTATTTAAGATATTTGTTTGTTGTTCCTAAATCAAATTTTTATATCTTTTTCAGGAAATGGATTCCAAAGGAGCTCTAGGGCATTTCTGCAATTTTATAAAATATATAACAAATTATTCCCCTACAGCGCACTGCAGCGCGCGGTCGCGTGCCGCCGCGGGCTGGAGCGGAAACATTTAAACCATATTAAATAGGCCCCCAATTAATTGAATAGTATTTTTCGCAGAATTCACCGCTAAAGCGCACGGTCACGCGCTTGCTGCGGCTTATCGCAGAAATATTTATGATTATTAAATGGGGGCTCAACTAAATGAAAAGTGCTTTCTGCAGAATTCACCGCTACAGCGCGCGGTTGCGCGCTGCAGCGGTGTATCGCGCAAGACTTGGCTAAATAATTCGGGCCGCCCAACTTATTGAATAGTGTTTTTTGCGGAATTCCCCGCTACAGCGCGCGGTTGTGCGCTGCAGCGGTCTGCCGCGGAAGACTTGGCTAAATAATTTGGGTTGCCCAACTAATTGAACAGTGTTTTTTTGCAGAATTCCCCGCTACAGCGCGCCGCTGTAGCAGTCGGCCGTAGAAATATTTCTCTATACAATCAGGAAAAAGAACTAATTGAACAGTGTTTTTCAGCAGAGGACTTAGCTAAAATTGCTTGGAAACAAGTCATGCAGCAGCACGCTACAGGGCGCTACAGAGCGCTGTAGCGGTCCGCCAAATTTTTTCCTAGTCAGTGCATTTAATGCGGCTGGAGACATGACCTCTATCCTGAATGTTGTCTCCAGCCACCATATCCTGTAGCAGCCATTTTTGTAAAGCTTTGAGGTGATGTGTGGCTTAAAAAATGAGATTATTGTCACCTCACCCTAAATTAAAAATTAATGCAATGATGAATTCAGTATTTTTAAAGGAGAAATCTGGTTGCTTATGAGGAGGAGCATGCAGCCCCCCCTTCCTATAAATACCCCTCCTCTTGAGTAGAGGAGGGTTCCCAATTTTAGCAAGAATTGCCTAAGTAGAGAGGAGAGCCGAAGGAAGAGAGAACTCCCCAAGGGTGACAAAGCAAGCTTTTGCAAAGGGAGAAGAGGACGAAGGCAGCACTAGCATCCTAAGAAGAAGATAATTAGAAGGAGAAGAAGAATCTCGGAGAACTTCTACGGAGCGTTCCTAGTATCTTCTAAACTCAATCTTGTATTTTCTTTTTAGTGACCATGAAAGGGTCTTTTGCTATGTATGTGTTTTTCTTATTTTCTTGTATAATAAGTAGCTAAACTCCTCTTGGGGAGGGTTGGGATGAAGTCCCATTTTGCATGATGTAATATTATTGTGTGAATTTTTTCCCTCAAGCATGATGTAATTGTGAGTTAAATGCCTTACTAAGAAATTCTTATCAAATTATTCTTGATGTGTTTATAAGAAAAGAACTAAAGAATCCAAGATCTAATAGTGTTGTGCTCATTAGCTCACCCTTGGTTTGATGCTAAATTTTGAGTGCATGGACGCTTAGAACTATGTGAGAAGGATCTTGAGCTCAATGCACCTCAATTTAAGCTCAACCAAAGAGTTGATGCAAGTGATGCTAAGACCCACTAATTGAGCTCCTTAGCTCCACATAATTGAGATTGAGAAATGAAGTGTTGAGTGCTCATGAACTAAGTGACATAGTCATTGAGCCCAACATGTGATTCTCTCATCTCAACTATATGAGATGCGAAGTGATGCTCGTAGTGGAAAATCAGTGCTTGTGAAATCTTGAAATTTAAGAAAATTTAAACTCTCCTTAAATAAGGAGAAAATGAATTAACTTTAATTCTCAAGAATCTTACAAGAATCTTTGTGCTAAAGTAGAACCGAATGTGAGTTTATTTTGTGCACGAGATTTGAACTTGTAAGCCTTTGAGCTAGATTAAAGGACAATAATGTGCACTTGATTTCAATTAAACTAAATGATAAAGCTTGAGAAACACATCCACACAAGTATTATATCATTGCATATGGGATGGGCCCAACTCTCCTCTTTCTTTAATTCTTGTTATTTACTTAGTGAATATTTGTGCTAATTTTAGACCAATCAACTAATATAAACTATAGCTTAAACATTAGTGAGAATAGATATAATTTAGTGCCAAATCAATCAATTCTCTGTGGTTCGATAAATTCCCAGAAAGTTACACTTTCCACTTATCACTTCAGACCACGTACACTTGCGTGTAAGCGCAGACATGTATTTACAGTCTGTCAAGTTTTTGGCGCCGTTGCCGGGAATTGGTTTTTAATTTGAACTAAAGATAATCTATAAGTAGCTAGCGATTTAAGCATTTGATTTTATTTCTTCTTGCTTTATATTGTCTAGTGTAATTATCAAGCAAACATTTTATATTTCTTTTTGTTTATTTTCATTTCCAAAATATATCTGCTTGATCTGTATTGCTAAATCGTTCTTGATAAGCTTTATTGAAACTTGTATGAGTAAAAGAGTCTGTACTGAATATCTGTTTGATCCTAAAATAGAACGAACATACTTACAAGCTAGGTGAGAATAAAACTTATCAAACCAACGAACTGTGATGGACACTTTCACAGAAAACTTAGAAGAGCCTAGGGGTAAAGCACTTAGAGATTATGCACTACCCTCTATTAGGGGCATTCCCCATGCGATTGTAAGGCCGAATATAGAAGCCCATAATTTTGAAATCAAACCCTCTATGCTGAATATGGTACAAAATAATCAGTTTGGAGGATTAGCCACTGAAGATCCAAATTCACATATTTCAACCTTCCTTGAAATATGTGATACCTTCAAGTTTAACGATGTCTCTGATGACGCAATTAAATTGAGGCTATTTCCTTTATCACTGAGAGATAGAGCCAAGAGTTGGCTCAGCTCTTTACCGAGTGATTCCATCCGTACTTGGGATGATTTGGCTAAGAAATTCTTAGCCAAATACTTCCCTCCAACTAAAACTGCACGGTTGAGAATTGAGATCACCAACTTTACTCAGATGGAAGGTGAGACTCTCTATGATGGGTGGGAATACTTTAAGGAGTACCTCATACGTTGCTTGCATCATGGGTTCCCTCTCTAGATGCAAGTGCAAACCTTTTATAATGGTTTGGACGCTCTGACGAGGACACTCATTGATGCAGCAGCCAGGGGGTCCATTAGTGGAAAAACCCAAGATGAAGCCTATGACCTCTTAGAAGAAATGGCAAACAACACTTACCAATGGCCTTCTAAAAGGTTAAAAAAGGAAGCTTTAAAGGTAAATGAGTCCAATCAAATAATGATGTTACAATAGGAAATACATGCCTTAAATAAAAAAATAGAAAGAATGAATGTCAATGTTATTCTTGAGGTGCATTGTGATTTGTGCAGGGGTAAGCATAACAGTGAAAATTGCAATCTAAATAACCCTTTTGTACAAACCAACACTGAACAAGTAAACTACCTGAGAAACAACAACTCGATTAATAACCCGTACTCCAACATGTACAACCCAGGATGGAAAAACCATCCAAATTTCTCTTGGAGTAACAATAATAATAACGCAAATCAATATGGGGGAAGCTTATCCAATCAACAAGGCATGCATAGTAGAAATAACAATAATAATCATCACCCCAATTTAGAAGGGGCCTTCAACTCTTTCAAAGCGGAGACAATCCAATTTATGTGCTGCACAGAAGAGACTATCACGCGCCATGATGCTTCTATCCAAGGGATAGAGGTTTCCCTGAGGAATATAGAGACCCAATTAGGGTAGATCTCCAAGCAGCTGACCTCTCGGCAGCAAGGGGCCCTACCCAGTTCGACCGAAATAAACCTCAGGGAGTTGGTTTGTGTGATACATTCGAAATATACGTGCGGGGGAATTAAAACTGAAAGTACGAGTGCAACAAGTTATATGCTAAAGGAAGGGAAAGAAAAAAATGGGAATGAGAGTGAGAAGCTAACAGCTCCTAAATGTGAAGACCCAGGGAGGTTGAGCATCCCCTGCATAATCAAAAATGAAGTATTTATAGATCCCTTATGTGATCTAGGTGCTTCGATCAATGTTATGCCCTACCATATTTATGAACATCTAAAGGTATGAGGGATGGAATATACCTCAATGATTTTGGAATTTGCCAATTTAGAATCTCTTACCCCTCTTGGAATGATAAAAAATGTTGCAGTTGAATTAGGAAGTTTTATAGTTCCAACTAATTTTGTGGTTTATGAATGGGATCAATGGAATAAGAATTCCATGATTATCTTTGGGAGACCCTTTCTAATGAGTATGAAAGCTATTATTGATGTGGGTGGTGGGTTTATGAGCGCAAATATAAGAGGAAAAACTAAATTAATTGACCTTAAATCCACTTTATTTAAGAAAAAAAAGATGAAAAATGAGGTGATGAGAAGGGTAATAGAAGAAAGACTTTGGGTTGATAATGTACTTGAAGATCTAATGTTAGAAGAAAGGAATTTTGATCATAGCTTAACTCATTCCTATGAAAACCAGAGCAAGGAAGGAGTGAAGAAGAGAAAAATGCGACGGGGAAAAAGAAAAAAAAACCCCCACGAATTATGAAGTTGAAAGAAGGGAACCTTTGATTGTGGTTGAGGATGAACAAAGTTTGAGCCACCAAGAGGGATGTGCTCACTTGAACATCCTTAGCCTAATGAAACCGCCGGATCCATCATATTAATCTTAAATGAGTCTAGCTTAGGACGTTAAACGGAGTGCTCATTAGGAGGCAACCCAAAAAAAAAAAAAAAAAAAATATATATATATATATATATATATATACATATATATTTTTTTGGTGCTACAGCGCGCTACCGCGGAATTCCCGCGATAGCGCGCTGCCGCGGAAATACCGCGATAGCATACTGCAGCGGTACCTCCACGATAGTGTGCTGCTGCGGTGTTTCGCGCATAAAGCGCATGGAACCATTTTCCGCCCAGGCGCACCCTAACCCGCGATCGCATGCTACAGCGCGCTCCGTGCGCTGCAGCGATTTGCCGTGGTTTGCCCAGATTTTCTGCCTTGGGAAAATACAGTCAACAAGTCAGGACCTTTGGGTTCCCAAGGCAGTCAAAAAGTTGCCCCCCCACCCCTTCACATGTATCACCATATTAATGGCATGGGGAAGACCATTTGACCATCTTCTCTTGCCTATAATTTTTTGGCTATAAATAAGGAGGGAATGGGGGGGGGTTATCCTTGCACCTTCTCTTCATCTTCTTCATTCTCTTGATCTTCTTAAAACTCTCATCCCACATAATGTATTCCTGGAAGAAGGCAATCACTAGGAAGGATGTTGGAGCTTCCTCATCCGGAGGTACTTTCAACTCGAAGAGGTTCTCCTCGGCGGAGGCCGAGCACCGTTTCACCTCTATCACTTCCCAACGAAAGTTGATCCAGGAGCGAAGCTTCAGCGTTGCCTACCCCATCCCTCATGATCAGGTCAATCCTAGAGGATGGCATGAGTTTGTGACCAAGAGAGCTCCCACATACACGGCAATTGTCCAAGAAGTGTATGCAAACACAATATACGCATCCGGGAAGCGAATTTTCTACCGGGGAAAGGGTGTCATCCTAGGAATTGCTCAAATTGAGCAATTCTATGGGTTGGCAGAGGTAAGCTCTTGTTCATACTCTAACCACTTGGACTCTCGCTTCGACCCCCACACTCTTGTTGCAGAGATCGTCAATCATGACACCGAGTGGGAAGGGGGACTCGCCAATATTCCTCGCTCCGAATTAACGGAGACGAGTAGTGCTTGGCTAGTCTTCATTTCTAGCTATGTCATGCCCTCGAATCACTTAACTGAAGTGACCCATGCCCGAGCACTCCTTCTATGCTCATTGGTTAGGGTAGGCAAAATCCGCATCTCAAACATTATCTTTGAGCAGTTTTGGAAAGCTCTCAAAGGTTCTTGCGCAGCATTGGCCTTCAGGTCTTTGATTTCTGGGTTATGCGAAGCCCAAGGGATTAAGATCCTCTCCTTCGACACCATTGTTCCCCCCATCATTGCCCTACACACCTCGAACCTTAACGTCCGGGCAAGTGAACGAAAATTGCCCAAGAAAAGAAGGGGCCATAGGGCGGAAGCGTCTGCACCTTCTGATTCACGTCTCACGAACCAACTCTTAATGCGCCTCCAAAATCAAAACATAGAGCTTAGTAAAGCTCTAGCTACTGATATGGGATTTTTCAAACAGGAGTACGCCCAATAGCGCCAGTTCCAATCAGAATTCCATGAAGCCCTCGGGATGTTGTTTGATGATTGGAATTTGCATGGCGGACCGGACGCTTCCATGTTGCCATGGCCTCCCATCGGTGCACCCATACCGGAGACGCACTACCCCACCCAGACGGCGTATGTGTCGGAGGAAAACGATGATAAGAATGAGGAAAATTAACTAGGTTGTTTTTGTTCTTTTTCATTTTTCTTTTTATCCTTATTATAGTTTGCTTTTATTTTTGAGATTGCAATTTATGAATTCTCATATTTCCACATTTATTGAGTTATTCTTAAATTGACATATTTTTTTTAAATTATTCAAAAGAAATGAAAATCACAAAAATGCAAAAATCAAATGAGATATAAGTAAAAGAATGCTCAGCAAAAAATATATTAAATGAATTATTATGCAATCAAATATGAGATTGAGAAATGAATGGAGGAAAATCTAAATCTCCAAAAATTTAAATAAAATGCTTGAGCTTAGTGTGGGGAAAGGCATAGATAGGATTTAAACTAAAAGAATATGGAATGGATTCTAAATGGAGTGTGCTAGGCTCCCGTAGGACTTAATGATCACAAAGATGTTAGGGATGAAGAAAAATATCTCTCCCTAAGGATGAAAAGAACAAAATATTTATGAAAAAAAGGATGATGAAAAATATCTCTCCCAAGTGATCAAAATAAGAAAGGATGAAGAAAAATATCTCTCCTTAATTTTTTCATCTTTGTGATATATAAGAAGGAGCACATATGGCACAACCCTAAGAATCTCCAAACCATGTCTTTAGTCTAAAAGTCCAAAATGTATGGAACCCATCACCTATTTTTAAGCATTAAATAATTCAAACATTTGGAGATTTAGTAACTTACCACCTTAGTAACTCAATTGATAACATTAAGATTACTACAATGCTCATTTCATTTTTTGTTGTTATGCACATATTTTCACTTATACTTATTTCAAATACATCATTATGACTTTCATCCATTCAAAATACAGAAAAAAATTATCATTTGAGCTTACTCGAGGACGAGCAAGAATTTAAGTGTGGTTGTGTGATGAATCCATAAATTACATCTAAAATAAAATGAAAAATTCATTTATTTAAGATATTTTTTTTGCTATTCCTAAATCAAATTTCTATATCTTTTTCAAAAAATGAATTCCAAAGGAGCTCTAGGGCATTTATGCAATTTTATAAAAAGTATAACAATTATTCCGCTACAGCGCGCTGCAGCGCGCGGTCGCGTGCCGCCGCGGGCTGGAGCAGAAACATTTAAACTATATTAAACAGGCCCCCAATTAATTGAATAGTATTTTTGCAGAATACACCGCTACAGCGCGCGGTCGCGCGCTGCAGCGGCTTATCGCGGAAATATTTATGATTATTAAATATGGGCTCAACTAAATGAACAGTGCTTTCTGCGGAATTCATCGCTACAGCGCGCGGTCACGCGCTGCAACAGTGTATCGTGGAAGACTTAGCTAAATAATTCGGGCCGCCCAACTAATTGAATAATGTTTTTTGCAGAATTCCCCGCTATAGCGCGCGGTCGCGCGCTGCAGCGGTCTGCCGCGGAAGACTTGGCTAAATAATTCGGGCTACCCAACTAATTGAACAGTATTTTTTGCGGAATTCCCCGGTACAGTGTGTCGCTGCAGCAGTCGGCCGCGGAAATATTTCTCTATACAATCGGGAAAAAGAACTAATTGAACAATGTTTTTCGCAGAATTCCCCGCTACAGCACGCGGTCGCGCGCTGCAGCGGTCTACAGCAGAGAACTTGGCTAAATTGCTAAGGACCAGGGTATGCTACAGCACGCCACAGCACGCTATAGCGCGCTGCAGCAGCCGCCGAAAATTTTCCCAGACAATGCATTTAATGTGGCTGGAGACATGACCTTTATCCTGAATGTTGTCTCCATCCACCATATCCTGCAGCAGCCATTTTTGTAAAGCTTTGAAGTGATGTGTGGCTTAAAAAATGGGATTATTGTCACCTCACCCTAAAAATTTAGTATTTTTAAAGGCGAAATCTGGTTGCTTATGAGGAGGAGCATGCAGCTCCCCCTTCCTATAAATACCCCTCCTCTTGACTAGAGGAGGGTTCACAATTTTAGCAAGAATTGCCTAAGTAGAGAGGAGAGCCAAAGGAAGAGAGAACTCCCCAAAGGTGACAAAGCAAGTTTTTTGCAGAGGGAGAAGAGGAAGAAGGCAGCACTAGCATCCTAAGAAGAAGGTAATTTGAAGGAGATGAAGAATCCCGGAGAACTTCTACGGAGCGTTCCTAGTATCTTCTAAATTCAATCTTGTATTTTCATTTTAGTGACCATGAAAGGGTCTTTTGCTATGCATATATTTTCCTTATTTTCTTATGTAATGAGTAGCTAACTCCCCTTGGGGAGGGTTGGGATGAAGTTCCATTTTACATGATGTAATATTATTGTGTGAATGTTTTCCCTCAAGCATGATGTAATTGTAATTTAAATGCCTTACTAAGAAATTCTTATCAAATTATTCTTGATGTATTTATAAGAAAAGAACTAAAGAATCCAAGATCTAATAGTCTTGTGCTCCTTAGCTCACCCTTGGTTTGATGTTAGATTTTGAGTGCATGGATGCTTAGAACCATGTGAGAAGGATCTTGAGCTCAATGCACCTCAATCTAACCTCAACTAAAGAGTTGATGCAAGTGATGCTAAGACCCACTAATTGAGCTCCTTAGCTCTACATAATTGAGATTGAGAAATGAATTATTGAGTGCTCATGAATTAAGTGACATAGTCATTGAGCCCAACATATGATTTTCTCATCTCAACTATATAAGATGCGAAGTGATACTCGTAGTGGAAAATCAATGCTTGTGAGATCTTGAAATTTAAGAAAATTTAAACTCTCCTTAAATAAGGAGAAAATGAATTAACTTTAATTCTCAAGAATCTTACAAGAATCTTTGTGCTAAAGTAGAACCGAATGTGAGTTCATTTTGTGCACGAGATTTGAACTTGTAAGCCTTTTAGCTAGACTAAAGGATAATAATGTGCACTTGATTTCAATTAAACTAAATGATAAAGCTTGAGAAACACATCCACAAAAGTATTATATCATTGCATGTGGGATGGGCCCAACTCTCCTCTTTCTTTGAATCTTGTTATTTACTTAGTTAATATTCGTGCTAATTTGAGACCAACCAACCAATATAAATTATAGCTTAAATATTAGTGAGAATAGATATACTTTAGTGCCAAATCAACCAATTCTCTGTGGTTTGAAAAATTCTCGGAAAGTCACACTTTCCACTTATTACTTCAGACCACGTACACTTGCGTGTAAGCGCAGACGTGTATTTACAGTCTGTCAGCTTCTATCTCTTGTATAGAGGCATTGTGGCGGGTGATTGTGGCTTCAATGCGGTGCATGAATTGGATAATTTCAACTTTAAAGGAGTTGAAAGTTCTTTCTAAATTTGGGTGGTGATTGTTACGATTATTTCCATTATTTACTCCCTGCTAGTTTGATGAACTCCCTCTATATTGATTTCCATTGTAGTTATTATTATTATTACTCCACAAAAAACTAGGGTGGTTTTTCCACCCTGGATTGTAGGTATTGGAGTAAGGGTTGTTCATTGTGTTGTTATTTCTTAAATAATTCACTTGTTTGGTATTCATTTGTACGAAGGGGTTGTTCAAATTGCAGCTCTCACTATTGTGTCTCCCTCTGCACAACTCACATTGTATTTTAGGAACATAATTAACATTCATTCTCTCAATTTTCTCATTCAGGGCATGGATTTCTTGTTGTAAGGCTATTATTTGATTGGATTCATTCACCTTCATCGATTCTTTCTTAAACCTTTCTGAAGGCCATTGGTATGCATTGTTAGCTATTTCTTCCAAGAGGTCATAAGCCTCCTTTTGGGTTTTACTACTAATAGAACTGCTGCCGGTTGTATCGATGAGTGTCCTTGTAGGAGCATTCAAACCATTGTAAAAGGTTTGAACTTGAATCCACATGGGAAACCTATGATGTGGGCAACGCCTTAGACATTCCTTAAATCGGCCCCATCCATCATAGAGTGTCTCACCTTCCAAATGAGTAAAGTTGGTTATCTCAATTCTCAGTCAGGCGGTTTTTGCCGGAGGGAAATACTTGGCTATGAATTTCTTAGCCAAATCGTCCCATGTCTAGATCGAATCGCTTGGAAGAGAGCTGAGCCAACTCTTGGCTCTATGTCGTAAAGAAAATGGAAAGAGCCTTAATTTAATTGCGTCTTTAGAGACACCGTTAAATCTGAAGGTGTCACATATTTCAAAGAAAGTTGAAATATGTGAATTTGGATCTTCAGTGACTAATCCCCCAAACTAGTTATTTTGAACCATACTCAAAGTGGAATGTTTGATCTCAAAGTTATTAGCTTATATATTAGGCCTTACAATTGCATGGAGGATTCCCCTGATAGTGGGAAGTGCGTAATCTCTTAGTGCTCTCCCCCTAGGCTCTTCCAATGGCTCTCCAAGATTTTCATTATAATTTTCCATAATGACTTGTTGGCTTAACAAAATATTTTGTTCTCTCATAGCCTGCAAGTTAGTTCTCATAATTTCAGGGTCGAAAAGATAATCCGTGCAAACTCTTCTATTCATACACAACAATAATTAGGCTATCAAGAACAAATATAGCAATAAGTTCAAAGATTCAGTAATAAGAAAAGGAAGCAGAAAAGTATATTATTAGTACCTATAATTACAAAAAAAAAATTAAAAGTATATGCAGGAAAATGCCTAAATCACTAGTTACTTATAGATTATCATTAATACGAAACAATTTTCATTTCCCCTGTAATGGCGCCAAAAACTTGATAGACCTAGAATACACGTTTGCGCTTTCACACAAGTATATGTGGTTTGAAGTAATAAGTGAAAAGTTGAGTTTCTGGGATTTATCGAACCACAGAGAATTGGATATTTTGTTACTAAGGTGTATCTATTATCACTAATGTTTAATCTATCGATGTTTTATTTAAGTTGGTTCTAAAATAAGCACGACAATCACTTAGTAGAAAATAAGTCAAATAAAAGGAAGATGAGAGTTGGGTTTCTCACACATGACATGATAGATAACTAAGATATGATGATTCCTCAAACATTTATCTTTAATTGTCTTTGATCTTAATCAAGTGCACATTGTCTTTCCTTGAGTTTTATCTTAAAGAATTACAAGTTCAAATCTTGTGCACGAAATGAACACACAGTCGGTTCTCTTTCAGTATAAAGATTCTTATATGATTTTCGATTTATATGTTTTACCTTATCTCTTGATCATGGAGATGAGGGTTGCTAATTTTTAAGATCTTATAAGCATTGATTCCACTAAGAGCGTCTCGCGCATCACACATAGTTGAGATGAGGGATTGATTTTATTGGGCTCAATGACTATGTCACCTCGTTCATGAGCACACAACTATTTCATTCCCTCCCTTAATTATGTTGAGCAACAGAGCTCAATTAGTGGGTCTTAGCATCACAAGCATCAACTCTTTAGTTGAGTTTAGATTAAGGTGTACTAAGCTCAAGAACTTTCTCACATAGTTCTAATTTCTCATGCACTCATAAATCTAGCATTAAACTAAGATGAGCTATGGAGCATAAGACAACTTAGTTCTTGAGTTAAGAAGACTTTTTCCTTTGGTCCACATTCAAGTCCACAGTAGTCTTATACATTTCTTTAGCAAGTCATTAAGTTCACAATTTGTATTAATACTTGAGGAATACTTCATACATTTTATAATTACTATCAAAATATGTGGGATTGCCCCAGCCCTCCCCAAGGGAAGTTTAGCTCTCCATTACAAAAAAGATGAAAAAGAACACATACATGGATAAAGACCCTTTAATGATCAACTAAGAAAACAAATTACAAAATAAGAGTTGAGAAAATACTAGGAACGTTTATGGGGAAGTTCTCCGGACTCTTCTTCTCGTTGCTTGAAGTGCTTCTCTTAGGTCCCTTGAGCTGCCTTTCTCCTCCTTCTCCTTAGCAAATTGAGCTCCTCCACCCTTGGGGAGTTCTTCTTCTCTTCTATGCAGCCCCTATCTTACTTAGTTTGAAGTGAGCCAAGTTTGGAACCCTCCTTTAGTCAAGAGGGGTGGTATTTATAGATGAGGGGCTGCATCTTCATTTCCATGATCAAAACTAGCAAATGCCTTTAAAATTCTGGAGTAATGATGGCAAATACCAATTGATGGGTGAGGTGACCAATATTTTCCATTGTTTTATCTTTCTCATCACATCAAAGAGACTACTTTCCAATTAAAAATGGAGCTGCAGCAGGAGGAATGATGGCTGGAGATAAGAGGCTGGTTGGGTGTCTTGTCCCAGTCGCAATTAATGCTTTTGCCAGACAAATATGCAGCGGGCCGCTGCAGCGCGCTATAGCGGACGATTTTGCAAAATGGCCCGCTACGGCGCGCTGGGGAGATCAGGTTTGATGAGTGAAGGGTCACTACAGCGCACTGTAGCACGTGGTCGCGCTAGTAGTTTTTGTAAATTTGCCCGCTGCAGCGGGCGATCGCGCCTGTGTTTCGCAAAGTGTCCCACTGCAGTGCACGATCGCGCCCGCATTTTGCAAAGTGTCCTGCTGCAATGCACTGTAGCACCCGCATTTGCAAACAGTCCCGCTGCTGCATGCTATCATGCCTGCATTTTGCAAAGTGTCCTGCTGTAGCTCGCGATCGCTCCCGATTTTGCAAATGGCATGCTGCAGCGCGCGGTAGTGATTTTCCTTTAGAAAAATTGGAAATTTGTCCAAATTGCTCGTAATTCATTGGATAGGTATTTTCCTGAAAAGATGAACAAAAATTGGTTTACAGGAGCAATTTTATTAAGAGAAATTAATAAAATTTTTCTTTATTTGAGATATAATTTATGGATTCATCAATAATCTTTGGTTGTTAAGTGGAATTATTAGAAACCCAATTATCAGTTGAGTATGATAGTGTATATCTATGGTGTCGGATTACTTCAGTAATATTCATGATTGGTGGAGTCACTCTAATATAAGAATATAGAGTCAGTATCTATCCTGCAAGATCAGATAAATATAGTCTCGCTTAAAGTAAATCCTCTAAGCCTAAGAGTGCTATAATCAGTGAACTAGATACTTAGTTTGGGGAAGAATAGCTGTAATAGGGTTCTACCTTCTATCGTGGTGTGCCTTGATAAGTGCAATTATAAATAAACTAAGTATTTCAATTCACCCTCTTTAGAATACTAAGTATGCTTGTAGTTTAGGTATTTAATAACTTAGTTTGAGAAAGAATAATTGTAATAGGGTTTTGCCTCCTATCTTGGTGCGCTTCAATAAGTGCAATTATAAATAAACTAAATGTTAAATTCACCTTTCTTGGGAACATACAACCATATGTATACAATATTTCCATCTAGTGATGTTAAGTAAAATCCTAAGTAAAAATAAATCAAATTATGGAAATTAGAATTAGGAGTTAGAATCCATTTAGATGGATTCTACACAATGGAGGCAATATATTCATAATCTGATTTAAAAGAAATTTTTTGGATTTTTGGATTTAAGACATGTAGTTCTATAGCATGAATATAAGCATGAAAATGGGTATGTGTATCAGTGATTATGTATGGATTATGGGGTGTTACATACAGTGATAGGGGAAATATATGAGGTTCAGGCATCACAGTAAACTGTATTTCTTGACAAGATTTATGTAAACATGGGGTTGTATCTCCATGGCAGTTTAGTGATATTTCAGTTGCATTTAAGTGGCATACAATATTGTGGCATATATAGATGCATGACTTTAGTGGCATACAATACAGTTTTATAGCATTTTACTCAGTGTCAAATCATTTATTATTTTTGTTACTTGTATTCAGTATTTAATTTACAGTTCTGCATTATTTTACTTCCATTTTATACAATTTTCAGAATTTTAATTATTTTACATTCTTTACAGTACTTGGTTTACATTATTTAAATGTTAATTAGATTATTAGAATTGCTTAGTTTAGTTTCAATGTGTTAGAATTATTGTTTAACACATGGTACTTTTAGGATTTGGTAATTTGTTAGATCCCGAGCAACTTATTGAACTAGATTAGGTAGACACCTAGGAGATGCATGAGGAGTTTATGTAGCATTAATAGATTATTCTCCTCTAGCTTTTACTATATTGTTTATCTTTCTTTATGTTCAGTACATAGACTCTACTCTGTAATTTTTCTTAGTAAATTATTTGTAACTATTATGGATGTATTTTTTTTCCTTTCTGAGATTAATGTTTATTTCAACTTCTGTGATGAATGTTTATGGATGTATGCTTTAGCTTCCGCACTCTGTCTTTTTATTACTTATACTTAATATTGTGATGTGATCGGCAAACTGGAAATGCAGATATTATTAGACGTATATTAGATTCCTCAATTTATATTTATAATCTGATGTATGTATTAGCTTAATACTTAGGATAAGAATGCTACTCTTATCTTAAGTATTAGCTCTCGACCCTTCTTGTGGTTGAGTCAGTAGCCACCAGTATTTTAGTTTCAGCTATTTGGGGAGATGGGATATTTCTTCCCGAGTAGCGCATCGCTCCGCCGCTGAAATAAATTATGTTATCTCTTTTGCGCGTGGCGACGGGGCAGGGCGCTACACCTATAACCTAAATTGCTGTACATACATATATGACAGAGCACATCCAAAAAAAGAAAAATTTTATTAGACATTTAAAGTCTAAGTATATTTTAAGCTTCTAATGTTTTAGAATATTACAAATATTAATTATAATTAATTAAAAAGTAGTACAAGAAGCAAAAAAAATTGAAATATGAAAGAAATTAGAAATAGATAAAGTTATTGAATTACATAATAAGATGTGCTGCATAATTCCTGCAATACCTGTCAAACTAGAATTACAAGTAATCAAGCATGCATATAAACAAAAGAAATACACTAAATAAATATGTTCAAGAGAAATAATGATGAGTAAACTAAAAAATAGTATAAGTAAATTTGACTGAAGTAAATTGAACATTTAGAAAACTAACCTTTAAAAATATTGAATATATACGCAAGTAAAGTAAATTCAGCCTCTAAGACTGATGAAAGCTGAACAAAATAATCATCAAATATGTATGAAATAATTAAACTTACACAATTTATAAGATTGTGCTCATAATATAAATGTAAATTTTATTTTTATTTATCTTGTTTTAATATGTTATGTGGGCACGTACAAATCAAACAATGAGTTAAGCACGTCTACCCAATTGTATATAGCAGGGTTTTCTTGCAGAACTATACACTCCCCCTTTAAGATGTGTAATCATATGATCTCTCCATAGCATATCATAGCTCAAAATATTTATACAAACTGATCCACACAAGTGAAACCCCTTATTTGTATTTATTTAAATGGTATTTATGCACAAATGACTTATTGTGATGTTCAAGGAATTTAGGCTAAATGAATTGAAGCAATAAGAAAATTAAAATATTAATTATAAATTGTGTGATATTCTTTATTATTTTAATTTATTATTTAACTTTAAAGATTGGGGCTAATCAAACCTCAATTTAATTAAGACATTAATTGAATATCTTAATCAACTAATATATATATCAAAAATAATTAACCTGAATAATTATATTATTGCTTATTTAATTATTAGTATTTAATTTGTTAAATTGGAATTATACTTCTATAAGCATCTGTATTTTTTTATCTTATTATTTAAATTTTATTTATTACTTCAAATATATAATTAATTAAAATGGAATGATACTTATATATTTTTGTTGCACTTTAATGAACCCGCATATTGATATTGATTTGTTCAGTATAACTTAATTTGTTATTTAGATTTATGTTTAATAAAATTATCAATATCCTATACTATCCTAGAAGTGTCTCCTTAAAGCACTCAAAAAGTTCATTTATATTAATATATTTTATAGAATTAAAATGTAAGGTTTTAATAAATTATATAAATGTTGAACTTAAGGCTACTATTTATAATCTAACTATTAATTAATTAACTCACTTTCCTAATTTTATTACTTAAATATGTGTACTTCTACATCTACTATCAAGGTGCTAATTTTGCAAAGTAAATTAATTAAGTAGTATTTTCTCTTTTTATTTGCAAAATAAAATAGACATTCTAATAACAAGATTTAAGGTAGTTACTATTCACTAACGATGCTGCGATCTATGCAAGTGATATATGCACTATATGCACTATAAAGCTCTTTTGTTGAAGGAAGAGGACAAATCTTAAAATCAAATTAAAACTAATAACAATTTTTTATTGTTAAATAAACTCCTTGATAAGATTTTAAAATGCGTCAATATCTAAATATGTATATGTATACACATTCTTACTCATTATGCAGGAAATATGTACAAAGATTGTGGGGATAAGCAACAAAAAGGATAAATAAAATTGACAGGTTCATGATAAGTCTTCTATTCCTCCACCAAATGTAGACCTCACATGAGGGTATTCCAAATGAGTTAGAATTGAGTTCTCAACTTCTCAACTTGACATGCTACCATATTATTCTTGGGGAGCAAGTTGAGCTTCAATATCAAGTAGATGCCTTACTTCAAAAAGCTTTCTTACAGGAGAGTTTAAGTCCATAATGGTTAATGGGTAGTACACTAAATCTTTTATCATCATTAAACTCACATGCAAATGGTTCAACAGATGTTATAAATAAGTTAATAATGAATTTAGGAAAGGGCATAGTAAAAGAAAACTATAACAATCCAACATCGTTAATCCTTATTTATCAGTCCAATCAGTTTGTAATCACTTCGATTAGTCTCCAAATGACGTTTGGAGCAAACCCTAAATATTGGAGTGATTTGGAGCTCATTTGAATTTCTCAAATATTTTAATACATTTAATTAATCATAAAATAAAGAGAATTAAATTAACATCTATTTAAAAATTTAACTTTATTTTTGAGTTTCTCACTCCCAAATTAACTATGAGTGAATTTTTGAAATTTTTAAGAGCTCATTTGGATATTTAATTTTAATTAATTAAAATAGGCAAAAATTAATAATTAAATTACTTACTTTCTTAGATTAACGACATCTATTCACCGTTAGATCAGATGATAGGTAAAATCAGAACCCTCCATCACAAGATGGAGGCAGAACCAACGGCTCGCTGCTGTCTTCCAGCATGACCAATCGTGTGTTCCGCATGGCATTGAAGCCCACACCCATAGCATGCGGAGAAACTTCCCATCGCTTAAATCATTGCCATTAAGGCCCAATTTTATTCCCAATCACCAGTTACAACTTCAGCAAGAAATAACCAACGCTGCGTGACTCTGGTGGATTGACCCTAATGCTGAATGCCCGAGCCTTGTAATGGAAGGCACCTATTTTTTCCCCATCGATTTCATCTCAATTTCTCTTTAAATGCATTCATTACATTATTTCACAACTCATAAAATCATTGTCGAGCCTCAATCGGGATCGATCGATCCAGATTGATGCTCGATATTATCGGCATGAATAGTGGACTATAGTAGCCATAACTAAGGAATTTAGGGTATCACAAATCTAGGTGATATAATGATCAATTGATGAAGCTTTCATGTGCATTATGTAGGCCTTAACCTTATCTACATTTTTGTATGTGATAGGTTAGCTGGTTCAAATGAAATTGGGAGAATTTTGGAATCCCTTGGGTTACCTATGTGGTCCCCGTCGAAAAGGTGAAGAGTGCAAGGCAGGTTGACTTGACCTACACGGCACTGCCCATGTGAGTGTAGCAGGCTATAGGGTTGCACGCAGAAGCACCGTGTGTGCGGGCTCATGTTATGAACAGTGATGACAGATAAATGATTAATTAAATTAACTCAATTTTTTAAAAACTTTATATCTCTTTAATTACAAGTCCAAATTTAGTGATATTATTTCTTAAAGTGGTCAAAAAAATACAAAAAAATTTAATATGGTATTAAATTTATATTTTGATGTTTCACTAATCAAGTTTTTAATTATCAATAATTGTCATTAAGAGTTACATTAGTCAATTATGTCCAATTTCAACATATTTACGATCATTTTACTCATCATGCTTTAAGGTATCTATAGCCATTTAAACTATATTCTTTGGATATCGTTTGGGGAGTATTAGTTTTTGACTATTTAATAAATTATTATTTTAATCCTAAAATTAGGGTTTTTCCCTATTTAACTTCATAATTCTATATTAACTTAGGGAAACTTAAATTATGATATAATAAAGCAATAGATGATGAATACAAATAAGAAAATAGCTAGTTTAACTCAAATCATAGTTAAGTGCTATTAAACTTAACTTTCATATGAGAGATATGATAAATGGAAAATCTATGATTGAACTTAATCAATTTGTCTTGAGATTAATAATAATTAATTATAATAATGATACTTGAGACTATAAGAGTATTCTAAGACTGTAGATGATAAATAACTTAATAAGTATAAGTGTAACACTTAATCTAGTTCATTTATTGATCAGATTTCTTTCAAGACCTTAGTAATTTAAGTGTCTAATAAAGACCTGTCTAGTGCAGTAATACACTCAATCTAGCTTGCTTAATGAATAGACCCCTTAGATCTCTTTGGATGAGCTAATGTAGTGATTTACCTTTTGTAAAGTAAACCACCATCTTATGACAAGTATGAAGATTAGAACTATTTGGGACATTGATAATAAGTCTTAAGTATAATAGTATCTTAAGCTTAAGACCTTGGAAAGATATTATTGATTATGTCACTTAAGTCTAGTAACTTAGTGAAGAGTTACATTTAGATAATCATAGCTTGAGAAGATATTCTTCTTCAAACCATATAGATGATTATTTATTAGAAGGATGGTAGAATGCCCTTAGTCTTATTAAGATTAAGCTTAGACCATCTTTGATGTATTACATCACTAAGGTCTACTCTTTGACTACTAATCTAAGTAGTTAGTTTAGATAAATAAAATACAAAGAATAGCGTCATAGAGTAAAAATGAAAGTGAACTTTAAATTTAGTTAGTGATAGGATATACCATTAAGTGTCAATAGAATTTATGAATAGAATTTTGAGATGAATTGATAAGTAAGATATCATAAAGCTAGATTTAATTTTAAGTGCTTATAAGACATTGAACATTTGTATTAATAGATCAAGTTAAAACATAAAATCTAATATTATAATTTCAGAACTTAGAAACCTAAGGTTATGAGAAAGTTAGATCTTGTATACTTAAATTGTTAAGTTATTAAAGATTAGACAACCTTATCATATGTAAGATTATTCCTTTAAGATTTACCTAATTAGAATGATAGCAAGGTAAAGTCATTAGATTGTAAATGAGACTAGTATTATTATGATTAGTGGCTTGTTAGGCTAACCTAAGAGGTTAGATGTATAATTAAAGATTAAGATATTATGCTATTAAAGAGAATTATAATTGATCATTAAAACATAATTAACATATTAAATATAATTAGAATAAAATATGTCCTATGTATAAGTTTCCATTAGACATTATAATAGATAACGAAAACATATTATATCATTTTAATTCCTTAGAAGGGAGAATATCCCAAACATCTTAGTATTATCAAATATTTAGTTAATAACTATTGATAATAATTAGAACCCAATGACAGGCTTAAATCTTAGATTTTCAGGTCAAAAAAAGATTAAAATTAAGAGTCTTATGTTAGTAAGACCTTTAACTTAAATTTTTATTAAGAACTCATAATATATAGTTTGATTATAGTGTTCCTAAAGAAGTAGGAATACCCAAACCTTATACATTGTGGCTGACATGATGCTTAATAAATCCTTAAGTTGATCTTGAGATATTGACTAGGAAGCTTAATAGAAAATACATTCCATGGACTGGTATTTAAATTATTAAACATTAAGATATGTGAATAATAAATCTTTTATGTAATAACCATAGTGTTGTTACTTGATAATTAGTTGATAAATAAACTTAATTCCTTTTTTATCACACTCATAATAATGTTAAGAGTCTCCACCTGAAGTTTCATATAATTTGGAGATTATTTGAGACATTCTAACATTTCCTGATTTCCTAAAAATTTTGAGAATGTCTATTTTATTTAGATCTCAAAATCAAAAACAAAATTCAACATTAGACTCATCACCCCCAAATTAGCTAGGGGAGGTATTTTGGGAGTGTTTTGAAGTTATCAAATTGTTCTCGATTATTTTAATATTATTTAATTACTCAAAAAATTGTGATAATTAAATTGACCTCTAATAAAAAATCTGATTGCATTTTTGAGTTTCTCAGCCCTCAATTAAGTAAAGGTGAAAATTTTGGATTTTTTAGAGTCCGTTTGAGTATTTAAATTTAAGTAATTAAATAAGTGAATTATTAATTATATGATTTGAATTAAATTAATATATATATATATATATATATATATATATATATATATATATATATATATATCCAACAGATGATTCCATTATGCGGAGATTCAGGTCATCAGATCAGCAAGATCTGGACTGTTCCTCATTTATGGAGTCTGATCCAACGGCTAGGGTGTGACCCAGTTTAATGGAACAAATTCAACCGTCCGACCGTGTTTGATCAAACCGACAGCTTAGATTTTTCCTCTGTACCTTGTCCAGCCAGCTCAGCCACGACCACCCTGGTGCTGATGGCCGTAACATGATCCGTCAAACTAACCTTGCCCAGCCTATTCTAGCCCCTCCATTTTATTCCTAACCATTTGTTGAAGCATTTGGGACCTTTGCCTGGAGCTAAAACTGTGGAATTTCCCTTAGGAGCTTGCCAAACTTTAACGGAGGCATAGCTCTTGAAGGAGTGCAGATAATGATCCGACCATTAAATCCTTAAATAGATTGTTCTTGTCTTTATTCCGAGCTGGTTCATGCCGACCCAAGCTCTGATCGAGCCCGATCGAGGTCAATCAAGCATGGATCATTGATCTCGTCCACAGTGAATTGACAAAGAATCACAGGTTCATCTATTGAGACATAGGCCATCACCCCGTTGGTGCCACCATCAACCTCAAGGCCCCATTTTTGGTCCATCAGGACAGCCTTAATGAGATCTTCACATCGATGTGCGGGTCTCACCGTGGAACCTCTGGAGTCAGCCGGGATCTCAAACCCTAGTTATGCTCCTTAGGCCCCCTCTCGGGACAGAGCGGTTTGAACTGCGCATGTACTCGGTCTAGATCTCCATGTCGGACAAGGATGGCCCGACCGTTAAGCCATGGGTCAGCGGATATTTTCCGCTACAGGCCCCGCGTCAACATGCGGCACCCGCAGGGGCCGACACATGTCATGGCGGCTCAGTGGTTTTTCACGTCACTGACGTCCCTCATTTTTTGCGCCCTATCAGCCCCCTGCTCGCGTTCAGTGCCCTTGGTTTATGTGCCCTAAAAATTTGTGCTGTCAGATGATTAAGACTGATGGAATTAAGTATTCTATTTTAATTAATTTAAATGTAGATTTTATTTTAATCATAACTTTAATAATACTCATCCAAAATACATGATATTATATATTATTTTGATCAAAAAAATAATATGAACATAATGGCATAACTAAATTTAGGTTTTTAACCCTAATTTTTATTAATGACTTTTTAGCCTTAATTAGGAGCCCTCCAAACCCTAAAATCCCAATGTTGTCTGATTTTAACCTACTTAGTGTCATTTTTTTCCTTATCCTAATAGGATTCCATATTTATGTATATTCTTTCAATTGGACAACAATTGGTGATTTTAGGTTTTTGACTCCTCAAATAAAGTAATTTTGTAGTTTCATAGTTTTCATTTATGCATGTTTTAGATATTTAAATACTAGGACAACAAGCATGTCTCATTTATTTACTTCCCATATTAATTTTAATTGCATGATTTGAACTTAGTTTTCATAAATTAGATGCTTATATATTTAGCAAAAATGCTTGATTTGATTTTCAACCTTAGGAGAAATACTATAGGATTGATTTATAACTTGATTTGCAAGTGATCATTAGAACTAGTTAATGCATCTAATAAATGTAGTTAACCTCAATGTATCTGTAATTGTAGATTGTGAATATATTAGGACTAGATATAAGTAACTAGATTAAATCCTAGCTCACTTTACCTTTAGTTTTTAAATCCTCATTTAAGCCCTTTAGGAATTTGAATTAGGAGTCTTTAATTCATTAGTATAGTTAAGACATCCTATAGATTTGATTAACCTAAAATCTATAGTAAATATAGAGCTTGTAGCTTACAATCATTTCTTTCCCATACACTTAAACTTTCACTATTGCTTGATCTTAGCTAGATTAGTGATTGATTTGGATAGAACCGTCCAATTATAACTTAGTTAGATGAGTTTAGTATGTAGAATTTAACTTCCATTTTCTTCAAGTATAGTATTTTCTTAACCTTACCTTTTCCTAACTAGTTTCCTAAACCTTGATTTTAATAACCTATTTCGATCAAATGGCTTAGAATAAGAATATGACTACTTTCATTTAGTATTATTTTACTTATAAATTATTTTGCAATTCTATAAATTAAATTAAATTGCTATTTTTTAAAACTTGAACTACTTATATCACTACTTTCAATTGACTTGAGATCAATATCTCTAAGTCAATTAGGAGCTCTTTTAGATCTAATCATTAAGTAGATCATTAAAATTAAACAACTTTAGATAGCACATAGTTTATAATTACTTAAAATATTTGAATGCTTGCTTTGCTTTAAGCATATTCCTTTGAACATACATATAAGATCAGTGCATAAATAAAACTTTCATAAAATTATAGGGGTTTTATATTGGTGGATAGCCAAGGGCAGGCTAAATAGGAGATATAAGGTGACCTCACATTCTCAGAGGGTGAATATGAGTGTTTATTTTTTTGAGACCCCGCTTTCCTTTACTAGTTAGGCAGACGTGATTAACTCCTTGCTTCATTTTGTATGTGCCCACAGAATGAGTATCTTCATAAAATAACTTCAATTAATAAAATATGAGTTTTTTACAATCTTATTGATTGTAATATCTCATCAAGGCTTTCTAGCTATGTTACTTTCCATAGTCTTAGGCTCTGTGTATCTTAAACCAATATAACAGCGCCTCAGCTCTCAAGTAAGAACCGCTTGGGCGCGCTGTGGCGTGTCATGGCGCGCCGCAGCGCTTTTGCTGCTTTTGGGTACTAAATGCTCTTCATTACATAATAAATCTAAATGAGCTTATGTGACATCGCTCATAACTTGATACTCTCAATTTACTTGCATAAATTAAGAATGAGTTGTGGAGCTCTAAATGTAGTTCTCGGCTCACATGCGTCAAGTTCATATCAAAAATTGTATGAACCGAGCTACGGAGCTCAGAGTATATTATGCTATATTCTTTCATGGATCAAATGATCAAGCTTTTATGCTAAGTTGTGCATAGGTTGTTCTTACACATTGAATGTTGTCACAACCATTTGCGACATTAACACTCAAAAGTGCACTGCTTTTTGGGCAAAAGTGATCATCAAGCTCAATGAGAATTTCATTTAAACATATAATAAAAGATTTGTATTTAGAAAGATTGATTATTCTCTAAATTTGTCATACAATAAAATCTTCAAATATTTTTAAATAAAAATGACATTTCATTGATTAGAAAAGTTACAAACATTACACCATATCTTTTACAAGTTCT
The DNA here is from genome assembly GCA_016760335.1 of Gastrodia elata. NCBI lineage: Eukaryota > Viridiplantae > Streptophyta > Magnoliopsida > Asparagales > Orchidaceae > Gastrodia > Gastrodia elata. Next base: position 85,798,420 of record CM028669.1, on the reverse strand, counting down.
TACCAAACCCTCCCTAAAGTGGGTATAGGCTACCATCACAAATAATAAACAAAACAAGCCACAAGAGATGTGGAGCATTTTCATTGCTCTTACAAGGAAATATCAAGAAAAATATGTTGAGAATACAATACTCAAGATCAATTTTAGTATTCCCCTAACTTTCTTCTCTCCTTAGTCTCCTTTCATAAACCTTGCTCTCTATGATTTTCCTTCTTCCCAATATGCAGCTTTCTTCCCCCCCTTAAGGTTGGGAAGTTCTCTTAAATATCTTCTTTTTCCAAACTAAAATTAGAACCATTGCTAAGTCTTTCATCTTCCTATTTATAGTCCTTTCTTCAACCTTACCCTCTTCCAAGCAACCATTATTCTTCCTCTTGAAATATGGATTTGCAATTAATTTTTATTCCCTTATTGTTTTTGAAATGAGGGAGTTTAATGTTTTGCATTTATTCTTACTGTGAAAAAATGGAGAGTTTTAAATATTTTGGCTATCTCAATGTGACTTGGAGCAGATTTCCAATGCAGCATTATGGCACGTGATAACGCCTTGCCTGAGGTTTGTCTGGCACTAAAATGCATGGTATCACCTGAGTCCCATGAATTTAGGCGTTGTGACGTAATATAGCACCTGAGTCTCTTGAATTTTGGCGCTATGGCACGCTGTAGCGCCTCGATCTCGAGGATTGGGTACTGTGGCGCGCCGTATGTAGGATGGGGATTGATTTTAATAAAAATGTGCATTCTAGATGATAAAAAAATTATAATTATGAGACTCATCAACTATATAAATGAAAATTAATACATAATCAATGAGATTGTGTTATAATGCAAATATTTTTTATTTATCTTATTTTAATATATTCTGTGAGCACATATAGAATAAACAAAGAATTAGGCATGTTTGCCCAGCCATATGTAGTAGGGTCTCTTGTATAACTACACACTCCTCCTCTAGGATATGTGAAGTCTTATAATCTCTCCATAGCCTGCCCAAGCTTAACATTGTCTGTACAAATTAATCCACCCATCGTGAAACTCCTTATATATCATCTTATTTTAATATTTTATTTTTGCATAATGTATGATGTACAAGGATTTTAGTCTCAATGCATTGTAGCAGTCAAAGAATTTCAATGTTAATTATAATTTATGTGATATCATTTATTATTTTATTTAATTATCTAATCTTAATGATTTAGGCTATTTAACCCCCAATTAACTTAAGACTTTAACTAAATGTGTTAATTAATTGAAGCATAATTATTATATATATATATATGAAAAATAATGGCTTAAATATAACATTAATTTAATGAGAAAGATAATGAAATATCATTAAAAATTCATCTTAAAATTCTACTATAAATCTAGATTCTAAAACCATATAAGTTTCCTAATTAAGCTCCTATCATTACTAAATATTAGGTCCTATCTTAAGTAGGTTGTTAGATTCACTAACACTCTTTCTATCTTAAGTGATTTCTAATTGATAAAATTTAATTTTTCTCCTAACAAGTTAACTAAGCTTTACTACAAGATCAAATAATTTAGGTATAAGGAGTGATGATGTAACAACCCGAGGTTGTTACTGGAATAATCAATTCCATTTTCATGAGGATTAAGTTAAAATTAGAATTTTAATTTTAGTCAAATAAAAATTAAATAAAAATATACTCAAATGAAGCATATCAAGGGGATCCTTCTACCAAAATTTGAAAGCAGTCTGAATCCCGGATCGTTCTAAATAAATTCAGGAAGTTTAAATTTCCGGAGTTGATAAAAGATTAAATAAAAGTTGGATTTCATAAATTTTTGTAGATTTGAGTTAAGCATTATAAGAGGACACTATGTTTTAAATTTCAAAATTTTTCGGGCTCCGGATTAATCGTAGCAAATTTTTAAAATTTTCACTTATAAAAATTTATATAAAATAAAATACTCGTCCAAATTCAATAGTTTTTGGACGCTTGGGTTTGTCTCGTCGAGGCGGTTGTTTCGATACCAAGTTTATAATTTTTGGAGTTCAATTGACTTAGATCAAGGCTTGAGAAAGTTTAGCCATTGGATTTTGATTCAACGACTGTGATATAATTCAATTTTTGCCTCATAAATATATTGATCTCTACCCTAAATCAGCAATCCAAAAATTATCATTTTTCCCCAGCCGTCAACTCCTCCATGAAAAATTGAAATCCTCCAAAAGGAAAAAAAAAATTCGTAATGCCTCTCCTCCTTCATCTCCTCTTGGCCGAGCCCGAGAAGCACCTCTCCCCGCCGGCAAGTCCTCTTCCATGGCCGAGCAGCCGTCGCCTCCTTCATGTCCGAGAGTCCCTCTTCCTGTCAGCTGAACAGCCAAGTTGAAGCCTCCTTCAAGCTCAAGGTCGAGAGCTAGAAAACTCCGACTTCTCCCTCCTTCCATGGCCGAGCGCTGTCCCCTCCATTGATGGCCGAAATCAGCAGCTCTCCTTCACCTCCTTGGCCACATAAAGCTCTGCCTCTCTGCCGAGCTTCGATTGCATGGGAGCTGATCCTTCTTCCTCCTTTGCCGCCCGATTTCAGAAAGGTATATAATATATAAATATATAACTTGTAGTGCACTTTAATTTCAGAATACTAATATCAAACCCATCCTTTAGCCATTTCAAATGAGCAACCAAAGATGACTATTGTTTTGATATCATCCCAAAATGAATAATACAAACTCCTAAGATGATAACATATAGCAACAATTAATCAATACAAAATACAAAATGCTTGCTCCATAAATGATTAAATTAAAGAGCACTACATTCCATACATTTTACATTTATGTATTACTAATTATAATAGTAATTTAAATTGTTAATAATTAGTTAATTAGCTTTGTATCTTGTGGTCAGTAGAGATTGCAATATTTCTTCTCATAGGTTCACAATAATTTATATAAAATTAGAGAATTAATATTTACTTGTGTTAGTCATTGTTTAATTAGCCCTACATCATTTTGATTATGCTTGCTCCGTAAATGCTTTTGAGAAATATAATACATTTGTATTAGTATCTAATGAGCGACCATTAAAGCTTGCTAATTAATTCTTTATAAGATTGTGGCAATATTTTATGATGAGATTGTTATCAAACTAGATGTGATGAAAATGATAATATGTTTCTTCTTCTTTTTTATCAAATGCAGAATATATATAGTAATATGTTGTTTTCTTATCTCATGATGTATAGCAAGTTTAACCTCATCATCTATATATCGCCATTGTGTTCAATATAATGTTATTGTTTAAATATAATATTAATACCTCTTATGTCAAGATTAAAGTTATTAACTTCATTAAGCTAAAATGTAAGCATAAACTTATTGAGGATTATTATAAAGGAAGCTAAGCTAACCAAATTAAGAATTAATGTCAAATCTTTAGGTTTATATCTCTTTCACTAAATAGGTTCAAAGAATGAAATATTGACTAAATACTTAAATCATAATTAACTAAAAAGTTGGGTGCTCTTAATCTCTTGCTCTATTATGATAGATAAGGTCTCTTAATTAGTTCAACCTTCTGAATTAATCTATCAAAATGTTTTCATTTCTCAAAGAGGAACACGTTCATACTCCATGCAAGGTCAAAGGCTTAAAGCTCCTAAGCTATGTGTTGTAGAAGTTCAAAGTCGCTCGAACCAGGTACGTTATGTACTTAGAACTTTATGGAGTTCTATTTTCTTTTAATTATGTTATTTTCTTGAGCTCTATGTATAGTGCGTACACCACTTGCATAGATCTTAGCATCATTAGGATTTGTTTGTTATTTGGAAACTATGATATTAGGGTATAGGAACTCTTGCTAACTAAGTAGTAATCATTACCTTAGTTGAAACTATAAAGTATGCGAACATGAATTAGAACCTAGAGTCAAACTAAGGTACTTCCTTAGGAACTTCACTTCACCTTAGGCTCTTTCCTTAAGATTAGGATTAGACACTAGGTTAGATTTCATTCATTGAATAAGTGAGTTATTCAATAAATGAAACCTTGGTTTTATTAGTTTTTATATTTTTCATAGTTTTATTTTGATTATCTTATCTTTCAATTTTAAATTAAGGATAGAGATCCATTCTACTAAACTTGATTTTTACTTAATAGAATATGCCTTGATCATCAGTTCACTTGTAGATTGAACCATAGATCTTAAGCTTACCCTTGGATCATGTGATTGAACACAAGTTTGGGGTGTTTAATTCATAATCCTTAGCTTAGTAGATCTAGATCAAATCTTAGCTGAGAACGTTTCAAATCATCAATTAGGACGTGATGATTTATTATTTAACTTATAGTCGATTTTGATTGAATTAAATTGGAACCTGATTAATTCTGATTGTCTTCAACTTATAAGGCCATGCTTCTAAGTTGTTTAACTTGGAATAGTTAGAACAACTTAATTAGACAACAACAAATATCACATAGTCTAGATTGAGCCTCTTGCTTACTTTGACTAGATTTGCTTTGCATACCTTGGATATTGAGCCTTATTCCTTGAGCATAATAGGAGAACTTAGGATATGGATGATACATCCTAAGTTAGTATTTGAATTGCATATCATTTAGTTTTGCCTTGTTTGTAGTTGGTAGAATATGTCCTAGCTTAGTCTGCCTCTTCAGTAGTAGTATTGTATAGACTGGACTCAGACCTAGCATATTTGGATGGCTAGGCTGGGGATTGATTGATTGATATTGGAGGCCATGTATGGCCTATTGGCTGGTATGGCAGTACTATATCTTAGGCTTATTGCTACTTTAGATGGATTGTTCAGTATTGTTTTCTATTTGACTTTGCCATATGCTTCAATGGCCTTACTTTCAGTACTTGCTTGTTTTTTCACATGTTTCAGTGGCTTTGCATTATATTACTTGCTTTGCTTTTGCTACATGTCTCAGTAGCTTTCCTTTTTTTTAAACCTGCATGTTCTATGTATACTTTTATAGATTAATTATGTATATAGTGGCATGTTTAGAATGTTAGAATTTCTTATTATATTCAGTGCTTGTGTTCTTTTATGCTCAGCATATTTCAATGTGATCATAAGCATGTTAGGATCAGAATTATTATAGTAGTTGTAGTTACTTTTTCTTTTAGCTTTACCTTGCTTACTTTCATGTCTTGGTATGTTATTTAACATACATGCTGAATGTTATAAATGGATAGTTTATAGTTATCCTTTCCTTGTAGCTTGTTGCACCTATTTAGTTTTCTTGCTTAGTAATATCAGTAAAATGGTGATATCTTTAAATTTTTGCAACTTTTATAGCTTAAATTGTACTTAGACTTATTAAAATCTAACCAGATTTTCTTTTTTTGGCTGTGCCCTGTCATATATATACATATGGCAGATCAAGAGTATAGGTCAGATCCAGCGCTTGAGGATTTAGCTGCTAGCAGGTTAAAGTAAAGTGCAGCTACTTGAAGGGGATATGCTTCCACCTTTTTGACCTACATTTACTAAAAGTGTAATAACTATATTTTTTTATTCTTACTGTTCTGCATTTAATGTATTGTATGTGAATAAATTAATGTGGGCTGTGTTTGGATGCTTCCTATCTACCTATTTTGCACATCTATACTATATGTATGTTTCTATTAAGTCTTGCTCAGCTCTTGATTAGTATTATGGATATGTTATTAGTGTAATGTCCATGGTACTAGTGACGACCACCTCTTAACACTTATTTAATTAAGGGGCGGTCGTCATAGATGAACCTTACTTTAAGTTCAAATAGGTCATACTAGTCTAGGAAACTTATCAATTGCATACAAAGAGAGGTCCTAAGTTATATACCAATTACCAACAAGTTAATCAAACTCCTCCTATCCATTACAGCTACCCTACATCCTCTAATACCTTTATCACCATCTATAAGAGAATAGGTCCTATGCTTAGATGTTTGATGAGCCCCATATATATATATATATTGAGTATTTTTAGTAAGTTTAGTTGCTATTTTAATGTGTTTTATGCGATAATAGAGATCAAATGAATAATCCATGTATAAGGAGGCGAATAATAAATTTTTATGAAGGAGCGTTCTGGCGCTCCACAATGCTCGAGATTTCAAGAATACTGCCACAGTGTGCCGTAGCATAAAGCTAAGAGATGAAGATGGATGTTGCGGCATGCTATAGTTCCAAACGCCAAAAATTCCACGCCACAATGTGCTATCACGAAATTGATTACCGGAGTATTCATTAGCAAAATATAACCTCAATGCGCGATAGCGGAGCAAGTAGCAGGAATGATGCTACAATGCGTTGTAACAATAAAATAATCGCAACTATCATGATAGAGCGTTATGGCATGAACCCAGAAATTTTAAGTAACATCAGCTGAAGCACCATATCACATCGTAGCGAAAGTCCAATGGTATAGTGCACTGCAGCGCCAAACATAATTCTTAAAAGGCGCATGCATAGAAAATCAGATCGATGCCCTGGCATCATGGCACGTCATGGTGCTAGCTGATGAATTTGCACAGGAAGTTGAACCTTTAAGAATCAGAAGGGTTAAATTCAATTAAACTTTCTAGCTCCCCAAACTAAAATGCAAAAAAAGAGAAGACACTTCAGTTTTCAAGAGAGAATAACAGAATAAGGACTTTGTATGACAAACTAGCATTAGTAACATTCTCTTATAAAGTTATAAAAATTATGCATATTAAATCACTGTATTTTTCACCTCCTAAAGACCTTAGATAGTAAAGTTTAATTCTATTTGGTATATCAAATCAAGTGAATTATTATGTTTTATTCAATTAGTCATGTATGTATATCTATTTGTAAGTTTTACTTCATTGTATCGATTTTGATCTTATTATATTTGAATCATTATTTTTGATACGCTTACTACTTAATGAATTGCAAAAAAATAATCATAAGACATGTGACAAAAATATGAAATGTATCAACATATATTGTATTTATCTTTGAAGGAAGAAAAGCAACACTGATAATTTGTATATATTGGATTGGCTGGCAGTCCCTAGGAGTTATACAGGGGATTTAGCCCTTTAGGAAGTGGGAAAATTCAGAGGATATACACACCAAAATTTGTGAAAAGGCTAATAAACTACTGACGGGTAGTCATAAAGCTTATTAAAGGATATGCCCATGGGTTCACCCATTTGGGCTCAAGGGTCTTCAGACTCTACTTTATGTCACATAATGCATTTGTCAAGATTTATTCCATGTTTGCATATATGTTAAACTTAATTTTAGCATGCAGGGCAAAACAGGCTATATTTAGCAAATATTTATTATTCTTTACTTTTGATGCAAAGTTGGTTTTATCACTATTTATATTAATTTATATCTGATATAGGATGTTAGAAAGAAAATCTTATAAGAATAGTCTATGTACATCCAACCTGACTAGTAATTGTTGATAAAATTTTAAGTTTTCATAATTGATCATAATAGATCAACTTGAGTAACAAAAGGGCTAAACTTTTAAGAAGTGAGCTGGAGATGAATATTTTACATTAACTTTTGTTGTAATATTGAATAATTCATGTAATGTTTATGTATATGGCTCTGTATGGAAAATTATGAACTCGATATTACTTTACTTTCATTACTAATGTCCTAATTATGAATTATTTTTTGGAAATTCCTGAACTTGATTTCTCGGCCGCCATAAGTTTGAAGACATCAATCCTAAGAATTATCATAACTTAGGATAAGCATTAATGTTCTTATATTATAGATAAATTATTTGATTACTCAGATAATGGAGTATTCAATTGAATGGGATCTTAGCTCATATCTAACATATACTTATAAATTATTTTGTCATCATATAAAGCTTAAGAAGAACACTAATTTCCAAAATTACATTACTAATTATTATATTTTAATTAACTTAGAGAGCTTTGATGTCTAAGTTAATTGAGGGCTTGATTAGCCCTAATTGTTAAGATAGATAATTAAAATAGAAAATAATAGATATCACATGATTTATAATGATTTGAAAAACCTTGAAATGATGCAATGCATTGAGATTAAATCCTTGAAACATATATTGTGCATGAAAATAAATACTTAAAATATTCTTCAAAGGAGTTAAATATGGTAGATTGTTATACAGTTGTTATTATTCCTAGGCAAGCTAATGGTGTATCAGGAGACCACGTAATTTTCATAAGAGGGAATGTGTGTATCTATAGTTAACCCTATTTTCAGATAGTTGAGTAGACATGCTTAACTCCTTGCTTGTTCTGCACAAGAGAAATAAATAAAATTTACAATTTATATAATTTGTGACTGTATTTTTTAGTACATTCAGTCCTTGTGTGATGACCGGGGAATCTAATTCGAGAGTTTCCAAGGAAAATTTTCATAATTAAGAACATACATAACAATAATGGAAGTAGATAAAAATAAGTCCATAATTACACATATAGAGCCATACAAAAGTTTATTATTATAAAAGAAGATTCAATAAATTATTCTCTTTAGCTGACTTCTTAAAATTTAAGCTCTCTTTTTACTGTCAAGCAGATCTTTAAATACTTAATTATCAAAACTTGAAAAATTATTAACAGTTGTCAGTCAAGCAGGAGTACGTAGAGCATTCTTATAAGAGTTACATTCTAGAATCATATAGTAGGTATAAATCAATATAAGAGTGATATGAAGAAAATTTTGCATCACATATAATAAAGTAAAGCACTTGCCAATGTAATTAATTATACCCTGCATGTTAGCCTTGCATTCAAAACATAAGAAAAATATGAAATAAATTTTATAATAAGTTGAGTCCGGAGACCCCTGAGCCCAAATGGGTAAACCCATAGGCAAAACTTTTATGGTCTCACTACCCATCGGTAGCTTATTCAAAATTAGGAACTGATGGTGTGTCTTTCCTTTGGATTTCACCACTTCTTAAATAGGGCTAAATCTCTCCATATGACTCCCAAGGGTTGCTAACAGGCCTAATATGTACAGATTCTCAATGTTGCTTTCCATCCTTCAAAGACAAACACCACAATAATATAATATATTTCATATTTTGATTATATGTCTTATGATAATATTTTTGCAAGTTAAAAAGTGATAAGCATATTAGATAGCATAAGTAAGATTCAAATGAAAATGACTCAAAGTAGGTATGTTGAAATAAAACTTATAAGTAGATCTATGATAAATCCAAGATTTATAACAAAATAAAGGATTAAAAATATTCAAAATAGCACATGAACAAGCATACTTTCATTTGAATCTTATCATTTTCAGGTAAAAATAGTAGAAAAGGCAATTCTGGAGAAGAAAAAGAATTTCTAGAAGAAAACTATTGTGGCGTGCTGCAGCGCGCCACAGCGGGCCATGGCGGCCTGCTGAATTGAGCTCACCTGGAGCATACTTGCAAGCCTGGAAGTCGAACTGCTACAGCGCACTGCAGTCCACCACGACATTATTTCCTGGAAAAATATTTAAACTTTGGATGAACTAATTGAACAGTGTCGAATCCGCGATTTCAAACTTTGGACCGCTACAGTGCGCTCCAAGCACGCCACAGCGTGCGATGCCTTATGAAAATTTATGCAGACATGTGACAAAATCCATTGTAGACAGCCTCAGAGCACCATAGCACAACATGGAATCATTTCAGATTATTTATATAAACTTATATGAGTTAATTGAATAGTTGTAGTTCCGTATTTTCGAAACTCAAACCGCCACAGCACGTCGTAGCGATAAATTGAATTAATTCGACTCGCCACAGCGTGTTGCAGTGGAACAGTATTTTGAATGAGGCTGCCACAGCTTGCCATGATGAATCCCAGCATGACCGGAGGCTTGAACATCATAATCAAATACAACTGCTGCAGTGTTCCACAGTGCCTGACACAATTTTTCCCAGGTCAAGGCATTAATGATAGCATAGGAAAGGCAGAAAAATTAAGCCTTTAGCCTTCCCCAGCCATTTGGAACTTGCAAAAGCAATAAATCCTATTGTTAAAAAGGGAATAATATTAAATGGCTTTGCATGAATTCAAGGAAGAGAAAGGGATAGATTTAATTTATGTACAAGGCTGAAGGAATCCCTATATAAATAGCAGTTTGAAACTAAAAGAGGGTTCCCATTTTCCACATTCAAAAATCCTAAAGATTGCTGCTAATAGAGAGAGAATGAGAACTCTCCAAGGAGTAGAATTAGAGGACCCTTGCAACATCAAAAGATAGGAGAAGTGCAAGGAGCTTGGAGGAAGGAAGAGGAAGGAGAAAACAAAATCCAGAGAACCCCAAGAAATTTCTGAGACATTCCTAGTATTTTCTCTCGACCTTCTCTTATTTCTTTTATAGTTGAACCGATGTTAAGGTTCTTGTCTTTATATGTATCTATCTATCTTGAATCTATAATGGAAGGCTAAACCCTCCTTGGAGAGGGTTGGGCTGTAGTTATGTGCTTAAGTAAGGATAAGGGTGTTGTATGTTAAAACTGCATTAAGTAAAAATATTAAAATGAATGTTTCCTTTATCAACATGTTAATGTGAATGCCTGAAATGATTATCAATTTTTAAATCATTGCTAAATCAATTCTGAAATGAGAATCTTAATATAAGAAAGACTTGTGCTCAAATGCTATCTAATTGGATTAGAGCAAGGAGTGAGTGCAATAGAGTTGAGGGGTTATGTGGCAAGTTCTCAAGCTCATTAGCACTACTCCTTAAGCTCATCTAAGAAGTTGATGCTTGTGAGCCAAGTCCCTTCCAATCATGCTCTGTGGCTCAGCAAAATAGAAGCAAGGAGAGATCATCGGACACCATGGATGATGTGACATAGTCCAGTTGGGGACGATGAATACTCTCCCTTAGCTAAATCGTGTGTATAGCATATGATGCTGCTTGATGGGAATCAAAGCTTGTGAGGTCAAAATAACTAAAAGGAAGATTTGGTAACCTAGACGTAGGCAATAAAAATCAATTAATTTATGATCTCATGAGAATCAATATGCCAAAGAAAACCCTAGAATGTTCTCATTGTGCACTAGATTTGAACTCGCTGAAATTAGAGGACCAATCTAAGGAAGGCAATATTCACTTGATTAATTAGGCATAAAATGTAACAACCCAAGATTTTTATCAGGATGATTAACTCCAAATTCAAGAGAATTAAGTTCAAATCAAAATTTCAATTTTAGTCAAATAAAAAAATTAAATAAAAATATCTTCAAATAAGTCATATTGAGGGGATTCTTTTGAAACAATTTGAGCACAATTGGGATGCCAAATCATCCTAAGTAAATTCGAGAAATTTAAACTTTCAGAGTTAATAATAAACAAAATATAAATCAAGATTTTGAAATTTTTAAGTTAAGCATCATATGAGGATGCTATGTTTTAAGTTTCATAAATTTTCAAGCTCTGGATTAATTGTAACAAATTTTTAAAATTTTTCACTTAAAAATTAATATAAAATAAAGTACTTGTTCAAATTCAATAATTTTTGAGTGCTTGCGTTCGTCTCGTCAAGACGCTCGTTTCAATACCAAGTTCGTAAATTTTGGACTTTAAATGGCTATAGATCTTTGCTCAAGAATTTTTTAGCTGTGCGATTTAAATCTAATGCCTGCATTAGATTTTAGATTTTTGCTATTTCAACCCTAATTTTTCCTAAGAACTAAATTTCTCAATTTCCTCTCACAAATCCTCAGCCAAAAACCCTTCTAGGAGAAATCGAAAGTGCGTCGATCGCTCCTCTTCCTCTCCACGTGTCGATCACTCGTCTTCCTCTCCACACGCCGATCACCACTTCATCCTTCTTGATCTCGCCTCTTCCTTCCTTTGAAGACTCGCCGATCCTTCTATTGCTTCGAAGAACTCATTGATTCCTCCATTTTCACCCTCCGCACACACTGTAAGGATCTTTCATTACTTTTGTGGATTTTCTATTGTTTTTTTACCATATGTTTTTATTGTTGAGCACAAATTTGTGCGAGTAACCAAAGAATACATATATCGAAAATTCATGCATAAATTTGATAAGATGCATATTATCATTTGGTGCATGTAACTAAAAAGAGTAACGACGTTAAAATCGTGTCACAGATATATACATACAAAATTTTCAGATTTATGTTCGTTATCTCAGTGTTTATTAAAATGAATTTCAATCCACAAATTGAATCACACACACAACTTGACCCATAGTTGAAGTAAATAGCTAGGGCCATGAAAGGGAACGTAGATTGCTGCACAAATTTAGTGAACTTTATAAATGAATAAGTTAAGCTTAGCATGTAATTAAATAATTGCATAGTTTTTTTTTTTTAAAGAAACTAAACTGATTATTTGGAGGAAAAGTTTAAAAATGATTTATATAAAAATCACAAAGATCGGAATTAGCTCAAGCTTATTTAAGAGAAAATATAAAAGGTATGTGAAATTATTTGATAGTTCTATAAATACAGATTTTATGTATAACAAATAAACATATATAATTGTTATACATAAAATTTGAGTAAGAAAGGTTCAGATAAGATACAATTAATTATATAGATAAATCTATTGTTAAATAAACAATAATATGTTATGGGAATTTTATCTCTCTAATTGTCCAGTCATCGATTATATTAATTTTGTCACATGCTCTAGTTTCAATATATATATTGCATGCAAATATTGTTTTTCATTTATGGTGGTTGTTGAATGCAAGTTATACTTGGCTCCATATCATACTACACCTTTTGATGTTACTTTATTTGCAAATGTCTATAAGTGAAATTCTCAAGTGCAACTTTAATGGATTAGAAACTTAAGCGATAGTCATTCTCTATGCTAATAAGGGGGGGCCTATGATATCGATCATGTTTAAATTGCTGTTATCATTGAAAAGTCTTAGGAATATTAAAGTTATGATGTAATATTATAATGTCCCAATTTGTTATACTAAATAATAGAATAAGTTACATTAAATTGAGAGTTAAGATCTTTGTTTTCCTCTTAAATAAGACTATTAGCATGAAATCAACTATAAAATCTATAATAATTCATTACAAGATCAAATCCTAATAAGATTCTCAATTATATCTCATAATTGTAGTCTAGGACTCAATCAGATAGGGCTACCATTCTGATCTAGTTAACCAAACTTAATGAATAATCTTATAAGATTATATTGAGTATTTAGATATGTGAGATCTTGATGATCTTACATTAGGTTTTATGTGATAATGATACTAGCCTTAATCATCTTTAAACTAATGAGGTAGGAAATACTTATTGTGTTATCATGAGGTAGAAGCTTAGATGATCCTACTTGACCTTAGAAGTTGATCTTAAATCCTTATGGTAGAATCACCTAAACTTCTTAAAATGAGATTTATTCCATATGGTAGTATTCTATATTGGGTGATCTCTTGGTCACATCCTTGAAACCTTGTGTATGATGTATCCCATTTGAATCCTAGATTCATAGTTTTGGGAATCCATGTTGATTAAATAGCATTAATATAACTCAGATTATTGGCTGAGTATAGTATTGTAGATCCATAGAGCTGGGTCACTCTAGTAATATTCAATATTGGTGAGTCACTCTAAGTAAGACTTATCTTATGCTATCCTATGGGCTTAGGTAGATACAGTCCACTTAGAATAAATCAATCAACCCTAAGAGTGTTATAATTAGTAAACTAGATCCTTAGTTTGAAAAAATAACTGCGACAAGGGTCTGCCTCTTATCGTTGTGCATGGCAATAAGTGCAATTATGAGTAAACTAAGTATCTAAAGTTACTCTTCTTAAGACACTATTAGTTTGTTATATTTAGGGAAATGGAATCTTTAGTTTGAAGAAATAACTGTGACAGGGTTCTGCCTCCTATCGTTGTGTGTAGCGATAAGTGTAATTATAAATAAATTAAGTATTTCAAATCACCCTCTTTAAAAGACTAAGTATGCTTCTAATTTAGGTATTTAATAGCTTAGTTTGAAGAAATAACTGTGACAGGATTCTGCTTCCTATCATTGTGCATGGCGATAAGTGCAGTTATGAGCAAACTATGTGTTAAATTTACCTTTTTTGGAAACATACGACTATGTGTGTACGACCTTTCCAACTGATGATTTTAAGTAAAATCCTAAATAAAACTAATCATTGAGATTAGAAATAGGAGTCAAAATCCATTTAGATGGATTCTGCACAATGGAGATATTGGATTCATTATCTGACTTTAAGTCATTTTCTGGATTTCTGAATTTTAAGTCATGTAGACATAGAAGTATGAGCATGATCATAAGCATAATGTATGAGTATTAGTGATAATTTATGGATTACAGAATATTGTATATATATCAATTAGGGAATTTGCAGGATGACTAGTACTGGATTCCCAACGGGATATATATAGGCATTGGATCATATGATTCATAGTAGTTCAGTGATATATTGGTTACATATCATGACATTCAGTTCAATGGCATATACAGATACATTTATTCAATGGCATATAGCATACCTTCATATATACATTATTCAATTTTAGATCATTTACTATCTTTTTCATTTTCAGTATTCAGCTTTACATTTCAGTGCTACTTTACTGTAAATTTCATACAGTTTCACTTTTTTTTTCAGTTATTTTACTGCTTTTCTGCTATTTGGTTTAACTTCCAATTATTTTACATTATTTCTGCAGTTTGAATTTTTGTCTTGCTATTATGCTAAATAATACCTTTTAAATGCAAGAGTATGTTATTTTTTAGCTTAATTGTGCTTAGACTTTATAAGTCTAATATATTATTTTTCCTTTGTTGGCTTGGCCTTGTCATATATGTACATATGGCAGCATCAGGATTTAGAAAGTCAAGTGAGATTGGTGTATCGCAAAGAAGAAGAAATGACTGATAGTAATCTTTCTGTTGCCCTTATGTAAATATAAATGTAATAAATGAATTGCCTTCTTATTATTCTGCATTTTCTATGTTGTATGTGAATGGATATCTGTGAATGTTATTGTATGTTTTTTTCCTTATCTTCTGTACTACTTTACTTATGTTTCTGTTAAGACTTTGCTCACCTTCAGATTAATGCCATGGATATATTGCTTATCTGTGGTGTTAATGACGACCATCGCTTAATCGCAGTTGAGTTAATGTTACTCAACAATAATTAAGAGGCGGCCACTACATAAAAACAAATAACTTTACGAATTGCAATGACATAATTACAACACCAAGTCTTTACAAATCACATGATGAACCCCCAACTCTCTCTCTTCTTAATCACATAGCATCTAAGTTTAAGTGCTTTGTATAGTTAATTAAGGAACCAAACCAAAACACTAAAAATAATTTTTCTTAAAATTATTGAAAGAAAACTTAGTATCAAAACCACCATTCCCTGAGGACAATAAATATTGGAACTAAACTTCCACTTATTACTTCAGACCACGTACACTTGCGTGCAAGCGCAGTCACGAATTCTAAGTCTGTTAATCTATGTACCAGACTGTTTTGATAAAAACACAGCTAAATCAATTCTTTTGATCTGCTAAATAATAATTAATTTATTAATTTAATCTTTTATGATTTAACATAATTTATTATTTATTAATATTGTCATAGGTTTATAAGCATTAAATTTAGTAATTTAGGTTTTTAAAATAAAAAAATAATTTAAACATTTTCAAATTGATTTTGAACCATTAAGTTGCTAATTAAAAATATAAAGATTAAATTTAAATTATTAAATTTACTTAATTTAATATTTGGCTAAAATGACTAAAATGCCCCTCTTAAAATAGTCCAAAAAAGTGATTTTAAGAATTAAAATTCCAAATTAAATTTTGTTAATGCAAAATATTTTCTTATAGACTAACAAGAAGATAGACACTAAGAACACTCAATTTGGCTAAGTTTTACGGCTAATGAGATTAATTTATGATTTAAGCTCATTAATGGGTGATTAGTGAGTGATTAGTGAAATTAATTACAAAAAAATTATTTTAATTGTGCTAATATATTATCCTCTATTATGTGAATCATCAGAAACTTAAAATTTAAATTTTAGATTATTAATGAGTATAATATTTAATACTCCATTTCTTAAGATAATTAGGCTAAATTAAGAAATCTAATGATAAAAATTAAAATTTTCTTATAGATTAGTATTCTTTGCATTTTTTTGATTAAAATGATATATTGGATTATAAAATTTAGAGCTAAATTGGCTAAGTTATGAGTTAATCATTTTCTAGGGCTTAATAGATATTTAATTAGCCTAAAAGGTCATTAGTTAAAATATTCATCTAATAATAAAGTTAATAGTACCAAAATATTCCTTGTATTTTCTTGAAAAAAATGATGAGATAGAACTTTATTATGTTTGGATTTGTGGTTGCAAAGTTTTGGAGATTTGAAGTTTGCTATTTAAATTAAATTAAAATTAATCTCTTGAAATTACTGTTCCTAAGGAACATTAATTCTGCATGCACGTGGTGCACAGCTAGCATCCAATGGTGCGCATGTGTACCAAGTTGTGTGCACGTGGGCCGACCCATGGGTTGGGCCCGACTTGACCTAACCCAAAACAAGGACGGAGTGACTAACTGAGAGGTCACATATGGCACGCGATTACTCCCAAAATATAGCACCTCACGGGGCATGTCATATACCGATGGAAAGCTCTCTTTGACACATTTCTAATATTACCAAAATTGACATGATTGGAGCACATTAACACTTCAAAATAAGATGCCCAAGCAATAGGTGTATGAAAACATATATTGAATTTACTGTTCATCATTGCCAATTGACACGAATTTGAGCCTTCGATCAAGCTCGATTGAGCCTGATGGTGGCTTAATAGTAACATGCAGGGGTCTTAATAGTTAATTGAAAAGTAAATAAAAATAATCAAGAGATAGAAGGGTACCTTCAATCGGGCTACGGGAAGAAGAAGAAGAAACTTTGATGATGGAGGTCTCCTTAGCTTGGAATGAATTTTCCTTAACATCTTTAAGATTTCCTATCAGAATGAAGAAAAAAAATGCTACTATTTGTGTATAGATAAATGAAGAAAAAAAATGTTGCTAATTTGGGGGTGACGAGCGCAATGACGAAGTTGGATTTTCAATCCGAAGTCAAAATAATTAGCACATTTTTCTTAATTAGATAAAATAATAAAATAACCAGAAAACTATGGATATTTGAAAAATTCCAATTAAATTATTAAAAGTTTTCTAAGACTATTCTTAGCAATCTTATAATTTTATTTTATCAATTTATTGTGAATTTAAAAAATTTAGACTAAATTTTAAAAAATTTGTATTTTTCATTCTCTCCAATTTGAAAAGGATGTCGCCCCGATATCAATCCAAATTTTTTTAGGAAGTATACTAGATTTTAAATCACTTACTAACAAAATAAATTAGGATAGGCTTTCTTCATACATCATCCCATGTTGCTTCTTTTTTGCAGCAATTCTTCCATCGAACCTTTTATTATGTGAATAGATTTATTTCTCAATCCCCTTTCATCTCAATCTAGAATTTCTTCTAGTTCAATCACATAACTGAGATTTGGTTGCAAGTTAATATCTTCTACTACCACTCTTGTTGAAGGTTTTGATAAGCATCTTCTTAATGAGGTTATGTGAAATATATCGTGCATCAAACTTAAATTTGATGGAAGCTTGATTTGATATGCCACTTGGTCAACTCTTTTAAGGACTTCGAAAGAACTAATAAACCTTAGACTTTATTTCCCAGAAACTCCAAATCCTAAAACTCCTATGAATGGATTTACTTTCAGATATAAAAAGTCTCTAATAGGAAATTTTACATGATGATGATGAGCATCAAAATACTGTTTCTGCCAATCTTGAGACGCTTTTATTCAATGATGAATTAATTTAATATTTTTTGTTGCTTGAATAATTGGATCTGATTTCAACATTATGTTTTCTCCAATGTTGTTCCAAGATAAAGGAGTGATACAAAATGATGGATCATAGTCCTTGATTAGCTCAGACCATCTTTGTTGCCTTAAATTTATCTCTTTCTCAATAAAAATGTACTTTAAACTTTGATGATCAGTAAAGACTTCACACCTTACCCCATATAAATAGGGTCTCCAAATTTTAAGTGCAAACACTATTATAGCCAACTCTAAATCATGAATTAGATAGTTTTTCTTATGAACTTTTATATGCCTAGAAGCAAAGGTTATGACTTTTCCATCTTGCATAAGAACATAGCCTATACCTGTAGCGCCCCGCCCCGTTACTGCATGCAACTGAAGTATATAATAATAAAATCGTAGGCAACGAAGCGGTGTGCCACTCAGGAAGGCATTACTCATCTATCCGAATAGGCTAAAAATAAACCCACATAGAGGATTGCTAACTCATACCCCAAAGAGAAGGACCGAGATCTAATACTTAAGATAAGAGTAGTTTCCTTATCCTAAGTACTAGACAAATGCATCTATTGGATTTACATACAAAATGAGGAATCCAACATATATATAAAATATCAATAGTTCCAGTATGCTGATCACATCATAATACTAAGTATAAGTAATATATAAATAGAGTGCAAAACCTAAGCATACATCTAGAAATATTCATCACAGAAATAGAATAAAAAAATTCATCTCAGAATAGAAAAATAAATATGTCCTGAATTAATGCAAATAGTTTACTGAAATGATACTAAAATAAAGTCTAAGCACTGAACTAAAATAATTAATCAAAAGCGGTAAAGCTGGAGGAGAGATCAGCTAAGGCTCCATAAAATCCTACTAAACCTCCTGCACATCCTCCTGATCTGGCTCAACAAACTACTCAAAATTTAGCAAATTATCAGTTCCCAAAAGTACCACATGTTAGAAAATAAGTCTAACACATCGAAACTAATCTAATAGTTCTGCTCAGAATCTAACAAATTGCTAAGAGTCTTATACCAACTATAGCGCCCCACGTGTTAGACAATAAGGTTCAACAAACTGCTCAGAATATAGCAAATTGCTCTCCTTTGAATTCTCCCATATTTAGTATATTTCCAAGAAAGGTGGTTTTAACACTTGGTTTGTTTGAAGTCACACCTATCAAAGCATTCTTCGATAAGAGGCATCACCCATTAGCAATTTTTATTTCACTCAAACTAAGCTTTTAAATACCTTAACTACAAACATACTTAGTGTCCTAAGGAGGGTAACCTAAAATACTTAGTTTATTTGAAGCCACACTTATCAAAGCGTTCTTTGATAGAAGGCATCACTCGTTGGCAATTTTTATTTCACTCAAACTAAGGATTTAAGTCCCTAATTATAAAATTCCTAGGATTGGAGGATTTACTCTAAGTGGATTTTATCCGCCTAAGCCCGCATGATATCACAAAGATAAGTCTTACTTAGAGTGACTCAACTAATTATGAATACTACCGAATTGATCCAGTACTATGGATATACATTACTATACTAAACTAATAATCTGGGCTCAGTGAATAATATTTATTTAACAAGGATCACCAAAGCTATGAATTTAGACTTCATTAAGATGAATCCTATACAAGGTTCCAATGATGTGACCAAAAGGTCACCCAATATAGGCTACTACCATATGGAAGGAATCTCATGCTAAGTACTTTATGAGGATTTACTTTAATTAAATAGTATTTTCCTAAGCCCGCAGGATAGCATAAAGATAAGTCTTACTTAGAATGACTCAACTAATCCTGAATACTGCTGAATTAATCCAATACTATGGATATACACTGCTAAACTCAACTAATAATCTGGGTTTAGTGAATACTATTTAATCAACAAGGTTCACCAAAGGTATAAATTTAGACTTCATTGGGATGAATCCTATACGAGGTTCCAAGGATGTGACCAAAAGGTCACCTAATATAGGCTACTACTGTATAAGAGGAATCTCATGCTAAGTACTTTTGGTGATTCTATAACAAGGGTTGAAAATCAACCTCTAAGGTTAAGGGGAAAATAACTAAGTTTCTACCTCAAGGTTCAACAAAAGATTTTCCTACCTCAATGTGTTATCAATTAATAAGGCTTTTCAATTACATTATAAATCCTATTGCAATATCATCAAGATCTTACACATCTAACATTTACCATAAGTTTATAAGTTATATTTATTATACTTGAATTGATCAGATTAGATCAAATGGTTAGACCCATATGATCACATTCTATACTACAATTATGGGGTGAAATCAAGAATATTATTGGGATTTGATCTTGTAATAAATCAACATAGTTTTATAATTATCTTCATGCTAAGAGTCTTATATAAGAGAAAACCAAAGATCTTAAGCTTAAGTTCAGATATTTAATCATATAATTTTTTTTAATAGTCTTAGCACTTCTAATTCATAAATTTATGACCAATGTCAAATCAGATGCATTATTGGAATCATATTAGTTGAATTTTCTTTTAATCAAGCTGATTGATTTAGTGATTAGAGTTTAAATCTTAATCAGATATCATAGGGTTTAACTCCTAGTCTTCCCAACTTAAGATCATTAGTTGATTTATAGATCAATGACAAATCAATATATTATAAGTAAATTATTGATGACAAACCTTAGATTTAAATTAAGTATTAATTACTTAATCAAGTTCTTAAGATTCTTATATTTAAATATAGTTTAATGTCAAATTAAGTAAATCAAGGTGTCCAATTTAAAGTTAAAGTTCTCTAACATACATAAATTCATATTAATTAAAATAATGAGTAATTAAGGCTAATCAAATCTTAAATCAAATACAAAAGAGATTAGCACTTAATTACAAATATAAAATAATTAAGTTTCATACAATTTGATTATTAAGTTCTATATTGACCATACAAATAATTAAATATCTTAATATTTCTATTCGGCATAAAGTATTCTAGCAAATTCTCTATGAGGTCTAGAGCATACTATACATGCTAAAATAGTGAATTTCATATTAAAATTCATCTACACATTTATACAATGCTTAGTATGATTTGACCCCATTAGGGTTCTACAACCATTAGAATGCAAAAATATGAAGTTTTGACCATTTCGGATGATTCTGTACTCTACGATGCATTTAATTTAATTTTATTAATATTTATATCCCGCTGTGGTGCGTTGTAGCACGCTGCGATGTGCTACGTCAGACACATTTTTGAAATTTTGGTCGCTACGGTGCGCGGTAGCGCCCGACGGTGATTTTGCATGTGCGGAAACCGTAACGAGTCACCCTTTGCACTAAAATACTCTCAATCTAGAGCACTTCACATGCGGTGCCATATACCAATGGAAATACCTTTCTAAGATCTTTCCATTGGTACCAAAATCAGCACAAATGGATTATTTTAATAAACATAAATTAAAGTTTTAGCTATAGATATACAGAAATCATATAATTCTAGACTAAAATTTTAAATGAAGGAATGGGCTTCGATTAGACTCATTCGAGTTTGATTGAGGTGCAAAAATCATGCATAGAATCCATACAATAACTTAATAGAAATATCATTCACAATACTTTGCTACATATGAAGAGAATAGCATAAGGAAGAGTTTAGCAAAAAGATACAATTTAGAAACATCAACTTCATTAATGCAAAGTTGAAGATAGCCATATTGTAAATCAATTTTAAAAAATATTAAAGCACCAACTAATTGATCAAAAAGATCATCAATCCTAGGTAAGGGGTATTTGTTCTTGATTGTAACTTTATTAAGTTTTCGATAGTCAATGAACAAGCGCATACTCCCATCCTTTTTCTTAACAAAAAGTACCAGGGCTCCCCATGGGGAACTACTAGGTTTATAAAACATTTTTTTGTTAGTTCTTGTAGAATTTAGACTTTAGATCTTCTAATTGGATTAAATTACCTTAAATTGGATTTCCTTACTTGATTAACTATTTAACCCTTTTAAAACCTTCCTTGTGGGTGTAAGATTAATTCAATCTATAGAATAATGTAATTATCCTAAAGATTGAATATAGATCTTAGATTCTTAATTTTTAATTGATTATTTTATCTTATAACCAATATAGTGCCTTTTTAGTTAAGATCTTAGTTTCTGAATTCTTTAGCTCATAAGATTCATTATCTTTAATTTGGGTTTTAAGTGTGAACCTTAGAATCTTATTAAGACACTACCTTGGATTCAGGATTTGAACACTAAGATAGAGTTTAAGTCTAGAATCCTTAATCTTGATTTACTTAAATCAAGATGTGGGTTAAGAGAGGAAAATAATAATAATTAAGTCATTTTTCATTTACTTTAATCCTTATAGTCATCGTATGATTATGAATTATAATTTGTTAAGCTCTAATGTTAACATTAAGATCGTGAATCTAGGATTATACTTGATAGCTGAATATTGGAGATCCTAAACTTGTATTTTCTCAGAATAGCTAGTTGAATAAATTAGACAATAATAGATATCACATAAGTCTAGATTGAGTCTCTTGCTTACTTTGACTTTGACTGCTTTGCACACTTTAAATATTGAGCCTTGTTCCTTGAGCATAATAGGTAAACTTAAGATATGTAAAATACATCCTAAGTTAGTATTTGAAAATCATAGCATTCATTCAATTCTTTCAGTGCTTTCAGTTAGTAGAGTATGTCCTAGCTTAATTTACCTCTTCAGTTCTAGTTTTGTTATAGAGTAGACTCAGACCTAGCTTTGCGGATGTCTATGATGGATACATGTCTTATTCTATAAGTTCAACTCAGACCCAGCTCTGCGGATGTCTAGGATGGACACATGTTAAACTTTCAGTTCAGAGGTCTTGTATGGCATGTTTCTGTTATGGCAATATTATGTCTTAGGCTTACCTCTACTTCAGTACAAATTTTTAGTATTTGTTTTGCTTTGCCACATGTCTCAGTGGCCTTACTTTAGTGCTTGGCTTGCTTTTCCACATGTTTCAGTGGCTTTACTTTTTGCTCATTTATATACTTAGCTTACTTTTGCCACATGTCTCAGTGGCCTATTTACAACTTAATTTGTGTGCTTGTATATATTCTCTCACTGATTAGTATTAAATATAACATGTTTAGGATGCTAGAATTATATGTTATTTCATCAGTTGTGTTATTTATATACTCCGTATATATCCATGTGATCATAAGCATGTTAGGATCAGATCTATTTCAGTAGTTGCAGTTACCTTTATTTTTAGCTTCACCTTATTTAGTTTCATGCTTGGTATGTTACTTTTACATACTTGTTGACTAGCTATAAATGATTAGTTTATAACTACCCCATTCTTGTAGCTTGTTGCACCTTATAATGCTTGCTTGTTTTAAAACCTTTAAAGGTGATATCTTAAATATTTAGTTCACCTAAATAGCCTAAAATCTACTTAGACAATTGTCTAATTGTAATCTTTTTATTTTGTTGGCTGTGGCCCTGCATTTGTGATACCGACAAATGTCAGATTCAGAGTTGTTCATTGGTAGTGCTGCGGGAGAGGAGCCGGTGCTGGAGGAGGATCTTCCGGCTGCTGCTTAGATATATTTTCATTTTCTTGTAGTGAGTTTGAGAGATCTTTTCTTTCATTTAATTCAGTTTGCAATAATTAAATTCTGGATGTATTTACTTTTTTGCATTTGATCTGAGTTACTGTTTCTTTTACTCTCTTATATTATATTGTGACGTGGATGTTATATTATGGTGTTTCTTGCTTCTGCCACTTTAATTTGTATTGATGTATGTTTACCAAATCCAGGTGACAAGTCCTTGGCTTAAGGCAGGTTGGGTCCTACCTGACTTTACTTAAGTTAGGGATTTGCCACAGCCACTGCACCGTACTCCCCGTGATTATGCTAATATCGATATTAGTGTCGCTGCGAGAAAGTTTGGGGCCCCACTTAAATAGCCTCGGTGATTGGTGAGATAGTTTCATTATTTCTAGGTGTGTATGATGAACTCCATCATCTTAGGACATATTATTATTATTTTGGTGCCCTAGGGAAATAATTAAATTATTAACAATTTTACAGCTACTATGCTTTTTAACTTGGAACTTTACCCCATTACTATGCTCTCAAATTTTATTTATATTATTGGCTTCGTTGAATTATTCTTTGGATTTTCTCAAACTCAGCTTTGATACCAACATGTGACTGCTGGGGAATCGAGTTCGAGAAATTCCAAGAAATAATTTCATAATTAAGAACGTACATAATAATAATGGAAGTAGATAAATAGAAGTCCATAATTATATATATAGAGCCATACATATACAAATTACAGAAGTTTATTATTATAAAAGAATATTCAATAAATTGTTCTCTTCAGCTCACTTCTTAAAATTTAAGCTCTCTTTTTACTCTCAAGCAGATCTTCAAATGCTTAATTATTAAAGCCTAAAAAATTATTAGCAGATGCAACAGCCCAAGTAGCAATAGTGGTAACAATAGCCAAAACAATAGTAGAGGAAGCAGCATCCTAAGCAATAATAGAGGCAACAGCAGCCCAAGTAGCGAATATGACAGCAAGAACTCAAGCACTAAAATACAAAATAGCCACGAGTATCTATGAAAGAGTCTAAATATCATATTACAATATGAAATGCTTATTGACAGATTGTAAATACACGTCTGCGCTCACACGCAAGTGTACGTGGTTTGAAGTAATAAGTGAAAAGTGTTAATTTCCGGGATTTATCGAACCACAGAGAATTTGTTGTTTTGTTACTAAGGTCTATCTATTCTCACTAATGTTTAAGCTACAATTGATTGGTTGAGTTGGTTTTAGATTTAGCATAATAATTACTAAGTGAAAATAAGTTAGATAAAAAGAGAGAGGAAGGTTGGGGTTATCCCACATGTCATGATATATTACTAATGTATGCTAATTTATCAAGCTTTGTGTTTCATTTATTTTTAAATCAAGTGCACTTTGTTCACTTTGAGTTTTATCTCAAAGTCTCACAAGTTCAAATCTTGTGCACAAAATGAACACACATTCGGTTCTATTTCGGCACAAATATTCCTATAAGATTTTAGGTTTTATGTTTTCATCTTATCTCTAGATCAAGGAGATTACAATTATTAACTCTTTAAGATCTTATAAGTATTGATTCCACTATGAGCATCACTCGCATCCCACATAATTGAGATAAGGGATTAATATGTTGGGCTCAATGACTATGTCACTTAGTTCATGAGCACTCAACTATTTCTTCCCCTACCTCAATTATGTTGAGCTAAGGAGCTCATTTAGTGGGTCTTAGCATCACATGTATCAACACTTGGGTTGAGCTTAGATTAAGGTGCATTAAGCTCAAAAACTTTATCACATAGTTCTAATCTTTCATGCACTCATAAACCCAGCATCCAACCTAAGGTGAGCTATGGAGCACAAGACAAAATAGTTCTTCAGATTATGAGTTCATTTTCCTTTCATCCACATTCAAGACTAATAATAAAAGGCATATCTTAACAAGGCGTAGAGTTCTTACATTTTATTTGTGCTTGAGAAAAAACTTCATACATTAAAATTAACTCATAGACATGGGGTTTTCCCAACCCTCCCCAAGGGAGATTTAGTTACTCATTACAAAGGAAATGAAAAAAAACACATACATAGATAAAGACCCTTTCATGATCAACTAAGAAAAAAAACTACAATAGTTAAGGTTAGAAGATACTAGGAACATTACTTGGAAGTTCTCCGAATTTCTTTTTCTCCTTCTTCAAGCTCCTCTCTTAGGTCATTAGTACTGCCTTCCTTCTTCTCTTCCTTAGTAAGAACTTGCTTTGCCACCCTTGGGGAGTTCCTCACTTCCACTTATACACCCCTCCTCCTTACTTAGTGATTTGAGCAAAATTTTGAACCCTCCTTTAGTCAAGAGGAGTGATATTTATAGGGGAGGGGCTGCCTTCATCCCACTTAGGATCCAAATCAGCATTTTCTAATGGAAAATTCTGAGCAATGATGGCAAAAATCCCAATTGATTGTGAAGTGAACAATATCTCCATTTGTTTAGCCAAAATATCACCTCAAGATCTTCTTTTCCATATAAAAAATATAGTAGCTGCAGAGAATGATGGTTTCGGACAAGATGCATGTTGGGGGTCTTGTCCCAGCCGCAATAAATGCTCCTGACTGGCAAAATTTGCGGCGGCCGCTGCAGCGCACTGCGGCGTGCCATGGTGAGTAAAACTCTGCTAAGTCCCCGCTGCCGAGCACTACCGCATCCAAATTTTATGAAGTGGCCCACTGCAGCACACTATAGCGCTAGCATTTTGCAAATCGTACCACTGCAGCGCGCTGTAGCGGAAGAATTTCGCAAAATACTCTGCTGCAGTGCGTGGTAGTAGTTCAATTTGCAAATAATCCGCTGCAGTGCGCTATTGCGCTAGCATTTTGCAAAATGTACCGCTGCAGTGCGCTGTAGCGGGAGCATTTCGCAAAAATGCTCTGTTGTAGCGCGCTACCGTGCCCGCGGTTTGCAACTGGACCTGCTGCAGCGCGCTACCTCCCCTGCGGTTCACAACTGGACCCGCTGCAGCATGCTACCGCGCCCGCGGTTCGCAATTGGACCTGCTGCAGCGCGCTATAGCAGCCTAATTCGCAACTTGACCTGTTGCAGCGCGCGGCAGTGGTTTCCCTTTGAAAAATTTTGGAATTTTGCAAAAAATATCTCATGACTCCTTAGGATGGCCATTTTCTTAAAAAGATAGAAAAAATTTAAATTAAGAGCAGTTTAAAGATTATAAAGGAATGAAATTTCCTTTTATTTTAGATATAATTTATGGATTCATCACTTATTTTTCATCATAATTCATATTTCTCTAATGAACATGCAACAATTATCAGAAAGATCTGCTAAGTTAAGTAGACTTTATAATATAGTATAAATCTAAATCAAAGTTCATGCAAATTCAAATATAAAAGAAAGTTTATGCAAAATTAAAATATTCTTAATTCATCAATCATTTAGTTCAACTGAGTATATTATATGCTTCATCTGGTATCAAGCATGTTAGTTGCTCATCTTGCACAAAAAACAAAAATAAATAAGGAAAATAGATTAATACTCCTAATTTAATATCGAGTTTGCTTATGGTGTAAACTAGTAACTATTTAAAAAGTTAAAATATATCAAATTCAAATGCGTACAAGTTCATCCTAAGGTCTAAGATTGGATTGATACCGAATGAGTTAATTTGCTATACAAATAAGAATATTAATCATACTCGACGATTATGAAATTCTATAATCATCAATTATATAACAACCAGCACTAGTGGTAGATTCAGATGCAATTATTGTAATATGAATAGTTAAAATATTTCTAGCATCTTTGTTAATATTGTCTACTTTAAAGAAATCATTTTCTATAATTCTAGAACATCAAAAGAATACCTTTGTTTTTGAGGCATATTAATATAATCCTCATCTAGATAATGCTCCATCTTAAATTTTGTTGGCTAGGTGGCTGAAGCATACTCTAAAAATGAATTAAAATCTCTTAAAATTGAATTTCTTGGCTCATAGTAAGTTGAACCAGAGTTAGTTTGAAGCATTGACAAATTGGTTGAAGAATAAAAAATGGTTCTAAATGTATATATACAAAAATATCTATATAGTTAATGTAAATTTAGTAAAACTCACTCAATTTTCTCATTAAAGGTTAACCCATAATAAATTGATATAAATACAGATGGATAAATGTAACAACTATATTATTATTACTTAGTTTTAAACATTTAAATTAGCTTAAAGCCATTGCCATTAGTCTCCAAATTATGTTTAGAGCAATCCTTAAAAATTTGGTGCGATTTGGAAGTCGTTTGAATTTATCAAATATTTTAATATATTTAATTAATAAAAAAATTAAATTGACCTTCAATTAAAAATCTAACATCATTTTTGAGTTCCTCACCCCCAAATTAGTTAGGATTAATTTTTGAGATTTTTTAGAGCTCGTTTGATTATCTAATTTTGATTAATAATAAAATAATTAATTATTTAATATTTACATTAAATTAAATTATATTATCAGGTTAACTGCATTTGACCCGTCGTTTGATCAAACTGCGGGTTTGATCAAAGTCGTTCATTTCGTTTGATGGGCCGATCGGACGGTTGCAATTGCTAACCCTAAAAGGGACCCGACTGTGAAAGATACCCTGATTTTCCCTTGAATTAGTTTTGTTTTTCCTTCTGTTTAATTTCCTTTTGGCATTTCACTACTCATGGAATAATTGTTGAGCTCCAATCGATCTCGAATGAGCTCGATTGGTGCTCAATATCGTCGAGTTGAACAATACTCAACAACAGTCCAAACCCTAAAAATTTGGGCTGCCAAATTAAGATGATATATAAGGATCTGGATGGGGATTTTGGGCTCAGAAGAAAGGCCTTTGCGAGAGCTTCAAATTAAGGTGCATCATGCGTCCTGAGGA
The DNA here is from genome assembly GCA_016760335.1 of Gastrodia elata. Taxonomy (NCBI): domain Eukaryota; kingdom Viridiplantae; phylum Streptophyta; class Magnoliopsida; order Asparagales; family Orchidaceae; genus Gastrodia; species Gastrodia elata. The sequence continues at coordinate 85,770,004 of CM028669.1, read as the reverse complement.
TCTCGGAGTTACAAGATCAGCAATGTCTAAGATCATCTTCTGCGATCCCCGTCAAGACAATGAACTGTGTCGGGCAGGCCAGCCGCAACCCGCGGGCCCTATTCATCGGGTCGCGATCCCGTGCGCTGGTGAGTCGTATATGCGGGCAAGGGCTTATGAATAGTAGTTAATAAAATTCAAATTAAATTAATTTAATATATTTTAAAATATAAATCCAAATATAATGAGATTATATAACAAGATGATCAGAAAAATATGTACGACTTTAATATGATGTTATTTTCCATTTTGATAATTAATTTTGCTAATCATTTTCTAATTTTCAGTAAAGTAAGGCTTAAATTATCCATTTGATGTCTGATTTGACCCTACTCACTATCATTGTACTTATTATGCTTTAGAGAATTTGTAGCCACTATGTTTATATTATTTAGACATCAAATAGAAAATATGAGTTCTTGACCCTGGATTAACTTAATATTAAATCCACAAAATTAAAATATTACCTTGATAAGGCTTCCTAAACCCTAGGACATCTTAGAAAACTTAGCTTATGACATGATTCAACATTAGATGATGTATTAAGTAGGAAAATAACTAGAATAACCTAGTTTTATCTTAGCACTAGTAAATCTAATTTGAATCATAACTTTTAGGAGAGAGAATTTATATGGCAATTTTATGTCTTAAATTAGTGAACTACTTAAGATAGTAGTAGGTAAGCAATACTATAGTATATGTTGCCAAGAGATAATCCTAAGACTATAGGATGGAACCATCTTAGAAGAATTATTGTGATGTTCAAACTAGTCTAATTAGTGATTTGATCCTTTTAGAATTCATTAAGTACTGTACTGTAACTTACCTTGCTAAGTGTAGTGCTTAAAATCATTTAGAATGAAAGATTAGTAAGACTTAGAACCTTTAAGGATTAGCTAATAAAGTTAAACATTGGAAACTTAGTGATAATAACACAAAGACTTGGAACCCTATGATTAATAAAAGAGACTCATTATTTAGATTAGTAGACTAATAAGAGATAGATCTAGATAAATTTAAGATCATTCCTTAAGTCTTACCAGATTGGTCTTGTAGACATGTAGAACCATTAACCTTAAGGATAATCTAGTACCATTAGTCTTATATCAAAGAATGAGACAACCTTAATGGTTAGATGGATAGTTTGAGTATAAGATATTTAAGATGTTATTTAGATAAGATAATTAGAGAATATTGATAACTAAGAAGTTTGAATAGTGTTGTCATAACAATCCTACAGCCTAAGTAGTGACACTTACAGAATATGAGTTAAGTAGTTTATATAATTATAATACTAGCATTATGGTAGGATTTTATTTGTTATTTTTTGACTATATCTATAAATTATTTTGTCAATTAAATAAGATCTTAGTAAAATCATTGTTTTCAAAATCTTATTAATCTATATATTATTATGTATCAGCTAACAGTGGCAGGCCAAAAATACATAATTTGTGCTTGCACCCAAGTATACGTGGTTTGAAGTAATATGGGATGGTAAGATCCTGAGATTAATCATCCATTGGGAATGGTGTTCTATTTTGTTACTAGGGTATACTTAATTTCACTAATATTTAAGTGTTATGATGGTGTGCTTTATTTGGTCCTCATAACAATTTTAGAGTTTCTTACTTGAAATTACTTTTTGGGAAAAATAAGGAGAGTTGGGAGTCAATGTGTAGTTCATATAATTTATGCAAACTCTCTTCTTCTCAACTTCTTGTTAAGTTAATTGGATTAATTTCATAAGTCTTATTCAAGAGACTTAGTCTTCTCTAGTTAAATGATTGAATGTACTAAGTCTTGTCAAGTGCTCTAAAATGAATTCTCACAGGTTCAATTTTGGCACTTAGTCATTCATATAAACTTGATCTTACGAGTTCATCTCTTATGTCTAAGTTATGAAATCTGTATTTTAGTTTGAGTATCACATGAGCTTGAATTCACTAATGACTCACTTGCATCCCCTCATGATTTAGCTTAGGGAATGAGCTACTAGGCTCAGTGGGTTTATGTCACATCACCCCGAGCACTTGGAGCATCAATAACCTCGCTTAAACTTAGAGTGAGCTATGGAGCTCAATTAGTTGCTCTTGACTCACATGCATCCCCTCTTGATTTAGCCAAGGTAATGTGCTACAAAGCTAAATGATCCTATCACATGACTCCAAGCTTATCGTGCAACAATCACCTCACATAAATCAAGAGTGAGCTATGGAGCTCAGAGAATGTTAATATTTTTTCTTAGCTCTATCGATCAAGCTTTGTCCAAAGTTGTGCATGGGATGTTTTTGCACAGCAAATGTTGTCACATACATTCACAACGTTAACGCTCATGCATGCACAACCTTTGAATACGACGATCAATGAGCTCTCTGAAGTTTATATGATAAAATATATTTATTCATAATTTATATAGGGAATCATAAGTTCCAATTATTTTATTATCATAGCATGCAAACATTCCAAAATTTGAACAATCATTTATTGAATAGAAGAGTGCATTGCTTTACATTCTTGTACCTCTATATGTTTATACCCAACCCTCCCCAAGGAGGGCTTAGGTTGTCATTATATTTGAAATATAAGGAGAGAAGCAAGAAAAATTAAGCCTTTGCATGATTTTTACAAAGAAATAAAAAGAGTAAGGAAGGAGTACAATACTATGGAATAACTGTCATGTTCTTCTAGATCTCTCCTCATTAGATCTCCTTAGCTCTTAGCTCTCTGTTCTTCTCCTCTTTCTTAGCATGCAACTTCTTCCTTCCTTGGGTAGGGGACTCTCCTCTGATAGATCTCTTAGCATCACTTTAAGCTAGGAACTCTTCCACTGAAAATTAGGAATCATTCTTCTTCTCCAATCCTTGCTTTTATAGCCCTTAAGATAGCCTCTCAGCATTTACACAGCAAATTAATTGTTCATCATGAAAGTTGAATATTGCAATTACTTTTATTCCCTTATTCCATCATTTGAATTCTATTGTGGGAATAAGAAGGAATTAAGTTAAATTGTCTTTTCAATACAAATTGGGAAGAGAGAAATTTGCAAAAATTCGACGAGCGCTACGGTGCACTGTAGCGCCAAGCCCTCTGTCAGTCGGTTGCTACGATGCACTGTAGCGCCAGGTTCTCTATTTGATCAGGGCTGTGGCATGCATAGCGCCATACTTTCTATCTTAAGCACGCTATGGCACGCTGTAGCTCCAAGTTCTCTGTCTGATCGGCGCTACGGCGCGCAGTAACGCTAAGCCCTCTGTTAGTCAGGGGCTACGATGCACTGTAGATCCAATTATCTATTTTGATCAGTGCTATGGCGCACTGTAGTGCCACACTTTCTATCTGAAATGTGCTACCGTGCACTATAGCGCCAAGTTCTATATTTGATAAGAGCTACGGCACGCTGTAGCATCTTACTCTTTAAAATGAGGCAGTTTGGCGTGCTGCGGCATGCCCTTGCTTCTTAAATTCTTCCTTCTTTTTGAAATTAATTTCTTTATCCAAAATGCCACAAAAATACATGTCAAAGTACTACTAATTTTATGAAAAATAGAAATTCTAACACTAAATGGTCTATATTTATTAGGCTCATCAGACTAAAATATTTGATGAATGTCTAAGTCAATTGAAGGGCCTGATTAGCCCCAATTATAGGATAGATAATTAAACTAGATAATAACGAATATTACATGGTTTATAATTATCTTTGAAAATTCATGAATGCTGCAACGCATTGAGACTAAATCCTTGAAATCATTCATTAAAGACATTTTGTATAAATTATATATATAACACTTTATCGAGGGGTTTCATGTAGCGAACTATTTTGTACATCTATTATTTAGCCAGGCAGGCTATGGAGTGATCAGGAGACTACATATGTCCTACGATGGAGAATGTATATGTTATCGGGAGGCCCCACTTACTTTTTGTTGAGCAGATGTGCTTGACTCCTCACTTGATCTGTATAGTACCCATAGAATAAAACACATATTTACATCAAGATAAATAAATAATATTGATAGTTTATACTCTTGTATGATTGTATTTATAGTTTATTCAATCCTTGAGACTGAGATTTCCTTACATATATTACAGTTTACCTATATTTACAGTTCTTTTTAGTTATATTTCTGCAGTGTATTTAAATTTATATCTCTATTTTCCTTGCCTTCTCTACTTACTTAGTATATACCATGTTGCACATATTTCTACTATTTTGATGCACACTTATAAGTATAGTTGTACCTGCTTTTCTTACTTACTTATTTGATGCAAATTATGATCAGCTTTTCTCATTTACTACTTTTACCCTTTTTACTTATTAGTTTATAATTATTTCCTTTACTTTCCCTTTTTACTGCATTATGCACCGCTAATAACAATTGTAAATGGCTAATGTACTTAGACTTCTTAAGTATAATAACTTATTTTTCTTTTGTTGGTTGAGCCCTACAATATTAAATATCAAATACAATAGATCAAAAGCTTGGAGTAGATCTTGAACCTTTGGTAGATCGTGTCTAATAGATATAGCTTGAATACTTTCCTTCTCAATCTCTTACTTTATTATCCTGTGAGGATGAGTGTCATTACATCATATCATTTATATAACTTTTATTAAATTTTAGATGTTTACATTACTATTATGTGATTTATTTATTTTTCTCTTGGGGATGGCTAGAATGATACATGTCTATATAGCATTAGGCATCTAGTTTTCCACTTTAGAGATTCTTAGCTCTCCGTAGTACTTCATAGTGGGTTAAGATTTACTAATCAAGTATTAAATACTACAGTAACACCTAGTGTTGGATTAAACTACCTAATCTAGCAATAGAGTTATTTCAATAAATGTCTTTTTTTTTTCTTGGATCAAACACAATAACAATGCACATTCACAAGTTACTCCAAACCCCATATTTGTCAATTTTTTTATTGAAATACACATTAATCTAATAAAATCATCATTATCTATTGCCCCACTCAAGAATATATTTAATTTGAACTATTTTATGAAGGAAGAGATTAGGAGTTAGGTATGTTGAGCTTGAAAATATTTTTAAAGCATTCTCAAAAGGTTTAATAAGACATCTAATTCTATCAATTACCCCCAAGTAAATCCCTTGTATTTTCTAAAAAAATGCAGGTATTATAATTTTATAATGAAAGATATAATCTAACACATAGAATGTGGAGTTTTGCCTTATTCTTACAACATTAGAAAGACTTCTACAAGTTAATACACTAATTAATCTTACAATATTACTGAATATTTTTAACCAGCTTGAAGATTTTTTAATATAAACAATAGCCTCTTTAGCAACTCCTATGATATTATTGCATTGCTTAAGGTCTTCTTAAATAATCAAATTAAAAATATGTGCAGAATAATAAACATGAAAAATTTTCCCTTTAAAAAGTAACGTGTCAGTGCTCTCAAAATTATTTAATATAATGTTTGCTACACAATCGTTGGTACATGCATTGTTTAATGTAATCATCATAATTATAGTATGATACCTCCACTACATTATGCACTCATCAATAGTATCAACAATGATATATGTTATATAATAGAGCAACAACAATACTCAATTTGAATCAATGTAGTGGGTTGTTCAGTACATGTACCCTATCAATTAATTTGATGTCCAACTATCAAATGTCAAGTAATATATGATTTACAAACTTTAGAACTTTTTTAATCTTCTTTTTTTTAATTTCACAAACTTTCAAGGATTCAGTTCATATAATCTTTCTAGATGTTCTCCAATAATTAGTATTTAAAGTATCCGCAAATAAATTCAAACACAATTGTTCTACAAATTTAAAAAGTAACTTGGCTATAATAACCATTTTTGCCAATATATTTCTAACTTTATCATTATTTTATGCAAATGTAACACATATAATACTGCTTTCTATGCCTATTGATTTTCCCTTCTCTAATATATATAAGTTAATAACATTTTATTTTTTCTTACTTGACCTAACACCGAGTAAAATTTAATATGCCTAACAAAATTTGAGGTTGCTCCAAATTTTTGAGATATATAAATCTTACAACATTACCTAAAAACTAGTTTTTCAACTATTTATGTAATGACCCAAATTGTTATTCGAGCCAATTAGGACTAACCCAAGTTCTAATTTTGATCTTAGTGCATTAATTTAAATAATTAAGAGTTCACCATCAAGACCTAGTCCAAATCAGGAGTCAATTGAATTAAATCCTGATTTTTTTTTGGAATTCCAGGAACCCTAGAATTTGACCTAAAGATTTTAACCTCAAATTAAAAATCGGACTTCGCCATTGCGCTCTTTGCCCCCAAATTAGCTTGGAGTGAAGTTTTGGTGGCAATTAGAAGTCGTCAAAATTTTGTTTAATATTTTAATAATATTAAATACCCCGGAAAATGAGAAAAATTAAAATACTCGTCGTATCAAAAAATTCAACATCGTTGTTGTGTTCCTCACCCCTCAATTAGCTATGGGTCAATATTTGAAAATTTTTGGAAGTCAATTAATTATTAAAATCAGAATTTAAATTAATAAATTAATTGAATTATTTAAACTAAATTATTTAATTATTCCATGGCATCGTTAACCCAAACCGACGCCATCCGCTTTAATCGCCCGCATCGTTAGAATATCTTGTCCGATCTGACGGCTCATCTGAGCCATCTAATCATCAGATCAGACGGCGGCGCAGGTTCCTCCTCGCGGGAGTCGCCTGCGTGTCGAGCCATGACAAGTGGCGCCCCACCGTCGAGACCGCCCTACCATGGCCTCTTCTTCCTCGCATACTCCATTCAGTAGCCCCTTAAGACCTTTACTAGTGTTTAGGGATCGAGATTTGCATGTTTAGAACTCGGAGCCATCGGCACCGTGAACCCTAGATCGTTTACCATTCATCATCGAGTACCCTATCCTCCTCCCATTCTTCAATTTAATGCAATCTTCTTATTCCTATTGTTATTCCGTATGCTTAATCGCATTTTGATCGATCCTGATCGGAATATCGATGATTCGATTGGACCAAATCGATCGCACGTCTACAGTCGAACCCATTAGCGTGTGATCGCCCGTGAAGCCGAACCTAGGGTTAGTCCTTGGTCGAATTACAGCCCTCCCCCGCGGATGGTTCGACCCTAGTTAGGTTGGCCTAGTCGAGCCCTACCAAATGGCATGCGGGCCGAGCCGCCTAGCCGCCGGTATTGCCACCCCCCCCCCAAACTCTAGCTTGTCGGCTCGGGGACGAAGGAGAACCTCTTCGAGTCGGGTCGGGTCGACCCTGGCCCGGCCCAGGCGTGTCGACTTGTGCGTGTAGCGCGTTGGGCCCGCCCCTATGCTGCAGTCGCCTCGATCGCAGTAGTGGGCCCTGCCGTATGGCCAGAAACCTGCCACACGTTCTGCATGGGACTTGCTCCCGTCCCACGTTTGTCGAATGGCCGCCACGTGTACATCTAGGGGCTAGCCGCGTCAGTCTTGCAGAAATTAATTAATATTACATATATACGTACATATAAGATATATATTAATATATATAAGTATACAGATATATAAATATATGTATATATATATATATATATATATATAATCATAATCTATTAATTTGCAAACAATAAAGTAATAATTAAATTTTAATCTTTCTAATTTTTGCTTAACCTAACTAATTAAAATAGTAAATCTATTACTTCAATTAATTAAATACAAAATTTTAGATATTCATAATTATTAAACCATAAGTTCAAATGCATTAATTATATATCTCATTTTGCCTAAAAAAAATAAGAGGAATTTAATGGCAATGTCCAATTCCCCATAGGATGTCTAAACAACATAGTGATATTTTAGGACCTCCGTATAAATCACCAAAATACCCTTAGGTTTCAAATTGTCATAACTTTATACCTAGTTAGTCAAATATAGTTAATATGGGTCTTAAAATAATTATGAGAATATCAAAAATATTTTGATAGTATTACTTTTGCCATTTGATCATTAAGGTGGCTAATCACTTTTAAGACTCATCATTAATGGCCCTAAAATCCTAGAAATTGAAAGGTCCATATCTTAGTCATTTGGACTCTAAATTAAGAAATTCAAAATGCTAACTAAGTTAGAAATTTAGTGCCAACAGTAAACCGAAATAAAATTTAGGTTTTGAACCCTATAAATCCTAAGTTGACCAAACTACCCCTAATCGCAGTTTGGTCATAACTTAACCAAATGATGTCCAATTTGAGTCTACTCCCAATTAAAGTACTCAATATAATATAGGAAAGCTATAGCCATTAAATTTACTAAATTTAAATTTCAAATGAAAAAATTAGGTTTTGACCCTTCTTAGCCTTAGAAATTACATATTTACCTCTAGAAATTAAAACACTCATAACTCAACCAATAGACCTCAAAATTTAGTGTTCTTAGACTTTATGGAATCCTTGAATAGTAAACAATAGTAAACTGCACAAATTTTTAAATTTTATTAGGTGAAAATTTCTAAACTGCCCTTAGGTCAAAATCCTTAATTTTGACCTATGTGACTCAATTCTTATCCTAATTGAGTGTACTTATTGTTTATCTTTATGTTGGACAGTAAAAAATCATTTGGTGCCAAAAAAATATAATTTGGAATCTTAAATCAAAAAGTAGCTTTTTGGACAGTTAAGTAAGGGCAAAATTATTTTTTTGCCCAATATTTAGGTTAAATGCTTTAAAATCCTAAAATATCATTTAAATCATTAATCTGTAATAAAACAAATTTAGTATCAATTTAAGTCATTAATTGAGTAACTGAACTAAAATTCCCCATTTATGGCTTAAGAACATAGTAAGGAAAATGTCTCTTATTTAGCTTAAATGAGTAAAGCAACAAATAAAATTGAATTCTTTAAATTTCTAAAATTTCCCTAGGTCATCTCATTAGGACTTTTCACCTCATATTAGGACTTTTTCCTAAGACTATGAATATATCCTATATTAGAATTCATTTATTGGATAAAGTAGGTTATTCAATAAATAAAACCTTAGTTTTATTAATTTTTAGATTTTTATAATTTAATTCTGATTATTTTGTCTTTCAACTTTAGGATAAGATTATGAGAATCATTCTATTAAGCTTGACTTTGCTTAATAAGATTTGCCCTAATCTTTAGCTCATATTTTAATTTAAGCCTTAGATCTTATGTTTGTCCTTTGGATTATATAATTAACTCTTAATCATGGTATTTACCTAATAATCCCCAGTTTAGGAGATCTTGGTTAGATCTTAGTTTAGAATATCTAAATTCATCAATTAAGACATCATGATTTATTATTTAACTTATAGTCATCATTGATTGAACTAAATTAAAACTTGATCAGTTTTGATTATTTCTAACTTATAAGGACGGGCTTCTAAGTTACATTTGATAGTAAGAATTGGAGATCCTTGATAGACTGTAAATACATGTCTGCACTTGCACGCAAGTGTACGTGGTCTGAAGTAATAAATGGAAAGTGTGACTTTTCGGGAATTTATCGAACCACAGAGAATTGGTTGATTTGGCACTAAAGTATATCTATTCTCACTAATATTTAAGCTATAATATGTATTAGTTGGTTGGTCTAAAATTAGGACGAATATTCACTAAGTAAATATCAAGATTTAAAGAAAGAGGAGAGTTGGGCCCATCCAACATGAAATGATATAACACTTGTGTAGATTTGTTTCTCAAGCTTTATCATTTAATTTAATTGAAATCAGGTGCACATTGTTGTCCTTTAGTCTACCTCAAAGGCTTACAAGTTCAAATCTCGTGCACAAAATGAACTCACATTCGGTTCTATTTTAGCATAAAGATTCTTGTAAGATTCTTGAGATTTAAAGTTAATTCACTTTCTCCTTATTTAAGGAAGAGTTAAATTTTCTTAAATCTTAGGATCTTACAAGCATTGATTTTCCACTACGAGCATCACTATGCATCTCACATGGCTGAGATGAGAGAATCTCATGTTGGGCTCAACGACTATGTCCTTAGTTCATGAGCACTCAATACTTTATTACTCAATCTCAATTATGTGGAGCTAAGGAGCTCATTTAGTGGGTCTTAGCATCACTTGCATCAACTCTTAAATTGAGCTTAGGTTGAGGTTCATTGAGCTCAAGAACCTTCTCACATGGTTCTAAGCTTCCATGCACTCAAAATCTAGCATCCAAGCTAAGGTGAGCTAAGGAGCACAAGACAATTAGATCTTGAATTTTTTTAGTTCTTTCCTCATAAACACATCAAGACTAATTTAGATGAAAATTTCTTAATAAGACATTAAAATCACAAATACATTATGCTTGAGGGAAAACATTCATACAATAATATTACATCATGCATCATGAGACTTCATCCCAACTCTCTCCAAGGGGAGTTTAGCTACTCATTACACATGAAAATAAGGAAGACACATACATAGATAAGGACCCTTTCATGATCACTAAAAAGAAAATACAAGATTGAGTTTAGAAGATACTAGGAATGCTCCGTAGAAGTTCTCCAGAATTCTTCTTCTCCTTCTAATTATCCTCTATTTAGGTTGCTAGTGCTGCCTTCTTCCTTTTCTCCCTTTGCAAAAGCTTGCCTTGCCACCCTTGGAAAGCTCTCTCTTCCTTTGGCTCTCCTCCTTCATTTAGGGAATTTTTGCTAAAATTGTGAACCCTCCTATAGTCAAAAGGAGGGGTATTTATAGGAAGGGGGGGTTGCATGCTCCTCTCCTCTATAAGCAACTAGAATTTCCATACAAAAAGCTGAATTCATCATTGCACTAATTTTTAATTTAGGCTGAGGTGACAATAATCTCATTTCTTTAGCCACAACATCACCTCAAAGCTTACAAAAATGGCTGCTGCAGGAAATGATGGCTGGAGACAATATTCAGGATAAAGGTCATGCCTCTAGCCGCATTAAATGCATTGTCTGGGAAAAATTTTGGCGGGCCGCTGTAGCGTGCTGCGGTGCGCTTTAGCATACCCTGGTCCTTAGCAATTTAGCCAAGTCCTCTGCTGTAGACCGCTGCAGCGCGCGACCACGCGCTGTAGCGGGGAATTCTGCAAAAAACACTATTCAATTAGTTCTTTTTCCATATTTTATTGAGAGAAATATTTCCGCGGCAGACCGCTGCAGCGCGCGACCATGCGCTGTAGCGGTCAATTCCACGAAAAATACTGTTCAATTAGTTGGGCGGCCCGATTTATATAGCCAAGTCCTTCGCGATAAACCGTTGTAGCGCGCGACTGCGCGCTGTAGGGTGAATTCTGGTAAAAACACTGTTCAATTAGTTGGGCGGCCTGATTTATAAAGTCAAGTATTTTCGCTATAAACCGCTGCAGCGCGCGACCGCGCGTTATAGCGGTGAATTCCGCAAAAAATACTATTCAAATAGTTGAGCCCCCCTTTTAATAATCAGAAGTATTTTTGCGGTAAACCGCTACAGCGCGCGACCGCGCGCTGTAGCAGTAAATTCCGCAAAAATCACTATTCAATTAGTGGGGAGCTTGTTTAATATAGTTTAAATGTTTCCGCTGCAGCGCGCTGTAGCGAAATTCTTTGTTTATATTTTTAGAAGAATTGCAGAAATGCCCTAGAGCTCCTTTGGATTCCATTTCCTAAAAAATATAGAAAAAATTGATGTAGGAGCAGTAAAAATATCTTAAATAAATGAATTTTCCTCTTTATTTAAGATATAATTTATGGATTCATCACACCCCCACACTTAAATTCTTAGTAGCGGTCAATTCTGCAAAAAATACTGTTCAATTAGTTGGGCGGCCTGATTTATATAGCCAAGTCCTTCGCGATAAACCGCTGCAGCGCACGACCGCACGTTGAAGCGGTGAATTCCGTGAAAAATACTGTTCAATTAGTTGGGCAGCCTGATTTATAAAGTCAAGTATTTTTGCAGTAAACCGCTGCAGCCCGCGACCGCGCGCTGTAGCGGTAAATTTTGTAAAAAACACTATTCAAATAGTTGAGCCCCCCTTTTAATAATCATAAGTATTTTCGCGATAAACCGCTGCAGCGCGCGACCACCCGCTGTAGCGGTGAATTCCGCAAAAATTACTTTTTAATTAGTGGGGAGCCTGTTTAATATAGTTTAAATGTTTCCGCTGCAGCCCGCTGCGGCGCGCGACCGCGCGCCGCAGCGCGCTGTAGCGGAATTATTTGTTTATATTTTTAGAAGAATTGAAGAAATGCCCTAGAGCTCCTTTGGATTCCATTTCCTGAAAAAGACTGAAAAATTTGATTTAGGAGTAGCAAAAATATCTTAAATAAATAAATTTTCCCCTTTATTTTAGATATAATTTATGGATTCATCAATCCTGAACTTGTGTAACTTAGAATAGTTATAATGATTTAATTAGATAATAAATATTATCACCATGTGTAGTAGAGTCTCTTGCATGCTATTGACTTTTGTTGCTTTCGCATTCCTTGTATTTTGGGCATTATTCCTTGAATATATCATACAAAATAATTTGTTGCATGAAATAAAAACTTAGAAAATATAGGATAACTTTACATTGGGTTTAATTATTGGTTGATTATTGTGCATAGTACCCCAATGGATAGGGGGAAGGTGAGATAAGGATTACTTAACATTACTCATTGAGGAGTGTCTTATTAAGTTGGAACCCGAATAGTCTTGCAGATGTGCATGACTCCTCATCTACTTCTGAAAATGTCTATAGAAGTAAAGTAAATAACTAAAATTTGAATTACATTTGTGTGCATACTGCCTCTTAATTTAGTTATATAGCCCCAGCCTCCTTGTTGACGCTAGGAAATGTTTTTGTGCCTCAGCCTCCTTGTTGACTCTAAGATCCTTGTAGCCCTAGCCTCCTTGTTGATGCAAAAAACTTTTGTTCCTTTAGCCTCCTTGTTGACGCAAGAAAATTATGTCGCCTTAGCCTCCTTTTTGATGCTAAGAACCCTTTTGATATCGGCAGGCTAGATTAGCCCTCATATGTATAGCAATCATTATATGCTATTTTATTATTTTATTTTTACTAATTTCAAATTTTAGTTATGCTTTACAGTCATTTTATTTTCAATCAACTACTTTACTTACTTGCTTATATATATAAGATGTTAGATATTTTATTTCTTACTATACATACCACTATTTGATTGGTTATTTTAAATTTGCATAATTCATATGATCATCAGCATGTTTAGAGTTAGATTTTCTTTCAGTTTTTCACTGTACTTATATATGTATTGCCTAGCCCTATTTTAATTTACTTCTAAGGTATGTTTTTTGCCTCATCATTGCTTAAGTTATAAATGTTGTTATTTATAGCTTTTCCTTTTTACTTGTCTGCTTGTTGCTCCTATTTTTGTTTCTTTTGCTTAAAGTTTAGATAAATGGTGATATTAATAAATGCATGAAAATTAATCAACCTAAAATATACTTAGATAATTTGTCTAATAAGATTTTTCTTTATTTTTTTGGTTGGGGCCCTAGCATTATAAAATCGACAATGGTAGAATATGGTCAGTTTGGAGACTTAGTGCCTGAGGAGGAGCCATATCTTGAGGAGGAGCAATAGGGTGGAACTGAAAATATTTAGATTCCTTATTTTTATTTGTGAGGATGTGTGATGTCCCTTTTAATTCATTTAAACTTTAATTAATGATTTAATAATATAGGTATTTTGATTGTGTTTTCTGTATTGTACTATTATTTATGAGTTATTTCATTTTATCTCTCATTTGATTTATGGTAGATTGGATGTACTGTTTATTTTATTTACTTTCGCACTCTGTACTTATAATTCATTTTGTGATTGATACTTCATGTATGCATTCTGAGCTCATCCTTCCCATTATTATGTGGATTATGGATTATACCTAATCTAATAATAAGAGGGATTTTCCAGAGTGGCACACCGCCCTTAGTCTAGTGATTGTGGGACTGGGGGTGAGGCGCCACAGCTTACCTCTATTTTCTTTATATTAGATTAGTTTAAAGTGATTACAAATTGTACTTTTTTTTTAATTATCATGACCTATAAGACACTTTGACTTGTTTCACCTGTTTGGGTCATAGTAATTATAAGATCTATATTTTCTTGCCCACTTTTGACTCACCTACAATATTATATTCAAATTCTAATTTATCAGCTTTAGAATTATATTTGTCATATGTTATTTTCATTTAGCTAAAATATCTTTATTAACATGTAAGTCATAAGAGAATTATTAAAAAATGATAAAAGTAGTTATAATCCACCATAGCCTTCATAAAAATTAAGAACATGTAAAATAACAAATTGATATTAAAATAATCATAGGACCATAATGCACAAGTTGTATAAAAATAGATCATAAAAATAACCATAGTAACAACATAATAAATGTATTTCACCTTAAACCCTAACATCAATATTGAAACAATCAAACATGTGAAAAGTTACGTACAACCTATATTATTCAGAGTTTTATCAAGTTATATAGAAGAATTTTAAGAAAAATTATTCTGCCTCTATTGCTATTGGTTGGGCTGCTGCTATGTCTGCTAATGTTTGTGCTACTTCTACTTGGGCTACTATTATTTTAGATGTAGCTTGGGTTGCTGCAATCTTTATTGGGGCTAGGAAATAGAGACAACAACACACATATGTTAATCACAGTTTAGGTTTTATTAGAAACTTTGACTTGAAGCATACTGCACAACAAGCCATTCCAAAAATAGTAATAATAATTTGACATTGAACAAGAAGATAAGTTATTAGATGTCTCTGAAGACTAAATATTTGAATAAAAAATCTTCAAGTATCACAATTTTAGCTCATAGCTCACAACTTATTGAATGTATGTGAAAATCCTAAGAATAACTTTCACATGCTTCACAGCTTTAGCTCACAACTTAAGCCCTAAAAATAGTCTCACAACTTACAATATGTATAAAAACCCTTTAATAAACCATACAATATTTTTCAGAAAATTAAACAAACTACAAAGAAGATCACAACTTCAGATCATGACTAGCCCTAAAAGCAAGTTCACAACTTACAGTATGCTTACAAATTCTAAAAATAAAACCCTAATTTTATTTTAATAAAATTTAATAGACCATTAAGAAGATCACAGCTTTAGTTTATAGTGTAAGCCCTAAAAATAGTCTCACAATTTATTACATGAATGAAAAACTTAAAAAAGGACCCTAGAATTTTTTCTTAGAAAATAAAACAAACAACAAATAAGATCACACATATAGATCATGAGATTATGACTAACACTAAAAGCAGGTTCACAATTTATTGCATATATGAAAATCCTTAAAAAAAAAAAATTATCTTACAGCCATAAAGAAGATCACATATTAAATTCATGGTTTAAGCCTTATAAATAGCCTCATAATTTACTGCATCTTTAAAAACTTTAAGAAAAAATTTACACTTTTTTTTCAAAAAAAATAACAAACCACAATAAAGATTATAGCTTTAGATCATGACTAATGATAATAGTAGGCTTTCAACAAAAAACTCTAAATTTTGTTTTTACAAAATTAAACAAGCCACAAAGAACATGTAACGACCCAGTGCCAAATTAGATATTCTAATCAAATGCTGAATGTTATCATAGTACTTAATACTATATTAGTTTAAATTAACCTACTATTGTACTATATGTACTAAGAATCTTTGAGATGGGAAAATAAATGCTTAAGAGTGTATTAAACACATACATATCTATTATTCCAACTATATAGATAAAGAAAAGAAAGCATTCATCAAAGAAAAGAAAGTGAAAATATAGACGAATATGACACTCATCCTCACTAGCAAATAAAAATACCAAATCTTCTAAATTGCTTCAATTGATCTACCTCCAATCTAAAATCACACACAAGATCTCCTCCAAGCACTTGATCTACAATATTTAATTTTTAATACGGTATGACATAGCCAATAAAATAAAGTCTGATTAGACTTATTAAGTTATATAAGTTATATAAAGTATATATAGACGAAAATGACACTCATCCTCACTAGCAAATAAAAATACCAAATCTTCTAAATTGCTTCTATTGATCTACCTCCAATCTAAGATCACACTCAAAATCTCCTCCAAGCTCTTGATCTACCATATTTGATTTTTAATATGGTATGAAATGGCTAATAAAATAAAATTTGATTAGACTTATTAAGTCTAAGTATATTTTAGAGTTAAATATTTTAACTTGTTTATGGATATCATATTTATTAATTTACAATTAAATATAGCGGTGTACAAATGCAGTAAATGGGAAAATATTGGAAATAAGGAAATGATCATAAAATAGAAGTGAATAAAGTAAATATGCATACTAATGCACCTATGAAGATTCTGAAAGAAATATGTTAAGTAAAAGTAGAAGGTATATGTTTATGGATGTGCATATAAAAATGAATGTAAAAATAAACATGTTCAACTGAATACATGCTAAGTAAAACTATAACAATAGCGTAAAGAATATATTTGTAAGACTGGATAAAGAATGTACTACATTAAACTATAACGTATGAATTGAACTAAAAAGTATGGAGTAAAAGTAAGTAAGGTTATTTTAGTCTCTTGAACTGAATAAACTGTAAGGCATAGTCTGTATACTATTGACAAACTTATATTATGTATGTCTGCGTGTGGGGTCCCTCATACTAATGGTAAAGAGTATGGTACTCCAACTGTGGCAAATCCCCAACTTAAGTAAAGTCGGGTGAAACCCAACCTGCCTTAAGCCAAGGACTTGTCACCTGATACAACTATAAACATACATCAATACATATCAAAGTAGCAGAAGTAGGGAATAAAATGTAACATCCACAGGCATAACATAGTATATAAAAACATGGGAACAGTAGTAGTAACTCAGAATAAGTGCAGAAAGTAAAATACATCCAAAATTTAATTATTACAAATTGAATTTAAAAGAGAATATAAAGGTCTCTCAATCTCACTGAAATAAAAATGCAAAATCTATCTAAACTGCAGCAAAACGATCCTCCTCCTGAACTACATCCTCTCCTACAGCACTGCCCACGAACAAGTCCGAATCTGACATTTATCGGTATCATAAATGACAGGGCCCTATCCAACAAAATAAAAATGTTATAATTAGATAATTATCTAAGTACATTTTAGGCTATTTTAAATGAACTGATTAATTAAAGATATCACATTTAATTATTTAACATGCAAGCAATTATGGGGTGCAATAAGCTATAAAAGAAACGGGGGTAACTATAAACTATCCATTTATAGCAATCAAAAAGTATGTGAAATAACATACAAAATACGAAAGTAAGCAAGGTGAAGCTAAAAGCAAAGTAACTGCAACTACTATAACAAATCTGATCCTGACATGCTTATGTTCACATTGAAATATGCTGAGTATAAAAGAACACAAGTACTGGATATAACAAGAAGCTCTAACATCCTAAATATGCCAATATATATAGCTAATCCATAAGAGTATACATACAACATGCAAATAAATATGAAAAGGAAAGACCACTGAGGCATGTGGCAAAAAACAAAATAAACAATGTAACGTGAAGCCACTGAGACATGTGATAGAATAAACAAGTACTGTAAGAAAGACCACTGAAACATGTGGCACAGCAAGCAAAACTGAAAACCAAACTATAGTAGCTGTAAGTCTAAGACATAGTACTGCATACCAGATAATAGGCCATACAGGGCCTCTGAACTGAGAGTTCAACTATAACCATCCTAGACATCCAATACGCTAGGCCTGAGTTAAACTCATAGAATAAGTCTATAACCATCCTATAAATCCAATACGCTAGGCCTGAGACTATTCTATAACAATACAAGAACTGAAGAGGTAGACTAAGTTAGGACATACTCTACTAACTAAAAGCACTGCAAGAACTAGATGAATAATATGCTTTACAAACACTAACTTAGGATGTATCATCCATATCCTAAGTTCTCCTATTATGCTCAAGAATTAAGGCTCAATATCTAAGGTATACCAAGCTATCAAGTCAAAGTAAGCAAGAGACTCAATCTAGACTTATATGATATTTGTTGTTGTCTAATTTATCCAACTAACTATTCTGAGAAGATACAAGTTTAGGATCTCCAATATCCAGCTATCAAGTAAGATCTCAGATTTACGACCTTAAAGTTAATATTAGAATTTAGCAAGCTCTAATTCACATCATATGACAACTATAAGGTTTAAATAAATTAATCAATGACTTAATTATTAATATTTTCCTCCTTTATCCAAATCTTGATTAAGTAAATCAAGATCTAAGGATTTTGGATTTAAACTCTACTTTGGTGTTCAAATTCTAAATACAAGGTGATGTCCTAACAAGGATCTAGGTTTCATACTTAATACCCAAATTAAGGATAAAGAATCATATAAGCTGAAAGATCTAAGAGCTAAGAACTTAGTGAAAGGTTATTGTACTAGTTATAAGATAAAATAATCAATTAAGAACTTGAGAATCTAAGATCTATATTCAATCTTTAGGATAATTTCATTATCCTATAGATTAAATCATTCCTATACCCACATAGAAGGTTTCAAAAGAATTAGATAATAAATCATTTAAAGAATTTCAATTGGAGATAGTTTAATTCAAGTAGAAGATCTTAAGTCTAAGATCTAAGATCTAAGATCTGATATTTGATCACTTTAGACTTAAGCTGAGTTTTCAACTTATGAATTTCTAAATGTGTTTCTTTTCAAATTTAAGCTCATAAACTAACTTAATTGAACTTATTAAATTTATATTTAGCAACTAAGATTGTTATGTTCAATTACTAAGGCAAAGTGATTCCTTTATGATCACTTAAGATCTAAGCATCTTAATTAAGACTAAATGAAGATTTCTTAACTTAATATCTATATTATTAACATCATTAGTCCAAAAGTTTAGTAGAATATTAATAATCCAACTAAGGGTAATTTACTGAATTTTCCAAGGCTTCAGGGGCACTTAAGCACATTTTGGTCAAAATGACCAAAATACCCCTCTCAAGGCTAAATATAGGATTTTAGGATTTAATCATCCAAATTAATTCAAATCTATTTTAATGAGTTTCATATTGGTTAATGAAGTGGGAAATACACTCATCTTAGGTTTTGGCAACCTAATTAGTCTAATTAGCACTAATCACCTTTTAGGTCAATTAAAGTGATTATGAAAGTTAAGGCATTCTAGGGCAATCCAACCTTATCCATAGGTTCTATTATGCTTAAGATGGCATTAGGAATTGCACTTATCAAATTTAGAGGCTGATTTAGGGTTTAATTCACTAATCCCTAATTATGGTAATTAAGGAGTGATTAAAGAAGTTAAATATCCTAAATTGGTTTTAAGGGTTTATAATTGTTCTCTAGGGGTATATGAGTAATCAGAGCCCTTATTTTCCATAATTGGGTATTTATTTAATTTAACATGATTTAATTAAGAATAGAAAAGGATTGGTAATCATTTTAAATCCAACTATTGGATCTGTGATTTTATTTTATATTTAGATTCCTTATATTTTTTTGATTCAAATGGTATATTGGATCATACCATTTGGATTGGTATTAAATTAGTTTATTTTGTATTTTTATTTAAATAGAAACTATAGGATTTAATATATTCCTTTATTTATCTTAATAAAATTAATTCCAATATAAAGTAGTTTAGCCGCGACCTGGAATCAAACCGCGTGGGTTGGGTCGGCCCGACTCCCGAACCCTAGGGTTCGCTTATAGAGCCAATTTTTCCATGCTCCGGCCACGCCACGCTCTGATCTTGATGGCTACACCATCTATGAGCCTAGATGCATCGAATGAACCATGAAGCCCAATCTGGGAGGCAACGGATCGCTAGAGTGCTACTCGGCCGAGGCGTCTCCTCAGGCGCACCTGTGATGAGTGAATTCTCCTCATAGAAGCCATGCCATGAGCTCGCGTCTACCCTACACGTTCAGGGACCTAAGAAGAAGTGATAGGGCGAGTCGATAGGTACTGGGATGGTCTGAATCACCATAGTGCTACTCGATGATTTTCACAGGCTCGAGCCACTCTGAATCGATCGATACTAGTCGAATCAATTGATCAGACCGAGCCTAATAATTACAATTTGTCTTCGATCACTCAAGGAAGGTCTAGGACTCGAATGAAGCTCAATTGCTTAATAGGGACGCAGGTGTCCAATGCCTCGAGGATCGGCTGCCAATGCACATTCAGACGACTTTCTACTGTCTGGTCCACTGGCAGCTCCCCAACTAAAAGCCTTAGGTATCAATTAGGATGCCAAGGGAAGGACCTAACACAGCATCTAGGGTTAGACATAGGAGATAAGACAGAGGCTATACCTGAGGAAGGCAGAGGCATCTGGGATAAGGCAGATAGCTCAGATTACTCCAGATAGTAGTAGGAGCTTGGCAAGGGGGTCTGAACTCCAGACCTCACCCTCGATCAGCGGTGCTCAGTAGGTTCATTCGCCGAGATTGCCGAGAGCTTTAGGGTAAGCCGCAAGGAATTTAGGGGATCATAGTGAGCAAAGGGACTCACTATGATTCCTGGGAGGTATTTATAGGCTTAAGGGAGGTCTGGGGTGGTTGCCGACGTCAAGAGCCTTGGCATAGCCTCAACTCGAGGGTGCTCCCTCAATTTCCAAAATTGAGGTGGGCCGAGCCTCAAGCTTGGCTGGGAGTGCTAGGGATGCTAGGGCAAAGTTGCAACGGCCTCCCTGACATGGCATGGGAGTGGAAGACCACCTGGAGGACATGGATGTACGAAGGGATTCGGCTATCGGGCGTGAGCTGAGGAGGAAGACAGTCCACAGTCACGGGGGACTCCAGGACCGTCTGATGGATCATCAGTTGGCACGGGATGGCTCTGATCTCCCGACATCTAATGTCTGAGGGAGGAGGCTGGATCCACCATCGGATCGATCTAAAGATTGAATGGACGATCGGGCCTACTTAAGACGAAAACTCAGATGTCATTGGATTAAGATCTCAGAACCGCGGAACGATCGAGATGAGGCGAGTAATGGTCGAAAGTGCAGCTGTTGGATCAGATCTGCGGAATGGACGGCCAGAATGGTGCCCGCGCTTTGGGATCAGCCGACCGTTGGAAGAGGGTATATTTGCAATTAAGAATTGTGTAAAACCCTAAATTGTAATTGAACCAATTTAAATTAAATCTAAAATGTGCCTAAATGACCTCCAAAAATTTCCAAAATTTCACCCTTAGCTAATTTGGGGGTGGGGAATTCAAAAATGAAATTAGATTTTGATTTGAAGATCAGTTGAATTTAGGTATTTTCCAGCATTTAAAAATAGCTAAAAATACCAAAATTCTCATTTTAGCTCCGATTAATTTCAAACTTCTAGGGTTAGGTTTAAATGACCCATTGAATCCAATGGAATTAAAATCAAAAATTGATTTAGCTTAATTAATCTAGATTTAGCTAGGATAATAACTAGGGTTGTTACACTACGTTCGCATGCAAGTGTACATGGTTTGAAGTTATATGGGATGGTGAGATCCTGAGATTTATTGTCCTTTAGGAATGGTGCATAGATTTGTTACCAGCGTGTATCTAATTTTAATGATGTTTAAGAAATCAATTTGGCCATTTTGAGTTCCCAGTTTATGTTTCCTAAATTAATTTGGTTTTGAAATAGTTTTGGAAAAACTAGGGAGAGTTGAGGTTAAAAAAAGCAGTTTATCATATTCATACAAGTTAGTCTTCTTCTCAATTCTATGTCAAGTAAATGGAATTTATCTTAATTTCATTATCAAGATATTTAGTTTTCTCGAATGCATATATTAAATATATTAAATCTTATATATTGCTCTGAGATGAATGCAATGAGGTTCAATCTTGGCACATAGATAACCATGTGATTTTTTTAGTAAATAAAGTTATCTCTTACGTCTAAGTGATAAAATACTCAATTTTAGTTAAGTATCACATGATTTTGATTCCACCAATGGCTAACACATATATACTCTTAATTTAGCTAAGGAAATGAGCTGCGAAGCTTATTGGGATGAACCTACTCAGCAGCACGCACTATTTTGCAGCGAAGTAGTTTGAGAAAGAGCACACACTTTAATTCAAGGACCGGGGTTGCGTTGATGGTTACTAGTAATCTCAAAAATCACAAGAACAAAAAATACAGCACATGCATGCACAAGTCATGGCACACAAAATATCCAAACACCAAGATATACATGGAAAACCCAAGAATGGAAAAAACCACGGAGCCACAATACAAGAATCCACTAGAATATGATAGAAGTTATAGAATTGCAAAGAGCTTATCACCTTAGCACAAATTTCTCAAGCTCTTACTCTAAAATGGAGAGGAGAGTAAGCAACCACCACCTGGAGTATCTCCTCCAGCATGCAAGGCCTAACTTGCACTGTAGCTTCCTTAGGGGTTCAGCCTAGGGATCTCCTCCTCACATAAGCTTCTAGCCTCCACTTGACTTTACTTTCATTCATTGAACTTAGGAATCTCCTCCTAATGTTTACTTAAGTACTCAGCTGAAGAAACAAGATCTAAAATATCCAAAAAGCCATCATATTTTCTTAGGGAGTAGAGCCCGAGCTCTCGAATTGAATTCACTGTGGCACGCCATAGCACGCCAGTGTACCGGAGTGCCCGAGCTCTCGTATTAATTTTGCGCAGTGATGGTTTCCGCTGCAGCACATTGCAGCATCTACTTATCAATTTTTTGGTCGCTAATGCGCGCGATAGTGCCTCAGCTCTAGAGTAAGAACCGCCTGGGCGTGCTGCGGCGTGTCATGGCGCGTCGCGGCACTTTTGCTTATTTTGGGCACTAAATGCTCTCCATTATACAACAAAGCTAGATGAGCTTATGTCACATCACTCATAGCTTGATACTCTCAATTTACTTGCATAAATTAAGAATGAGTTGTGGAGCTCTAAACATGGTTCTCGGCTCATATGCGTCAAGTTCATATCACAAATGGTATGAACCGAGCTACTGAGCTTAGAGTATATTATGTTATACTCTTTTATGGCTCAAATAATCAAGCTTATATCCTAATTTGTGCATAGGTTGTTTTTGCACAGTGAATGTTGTCACAACCATTTGCGACATTAACACCCAAGTTTGCACAACTTTTTGTGCAAAAGTGATCATCAAGCTCAATGAGAATTTCATTTAAATATATAATAAGAGTTATGTATTTAGAAACATTACACCATGTCTTTTATAAGTTCTTGCCAAACCCTCCCCAAAGTGGGTATAGGCTGCCATCACAATTAATAAACAAAAGAAGTCACAAGAGATGTGAAGCATTTTTATTGCTCTTACAAGGAAATATCAAGAAAACTATGTTGAGAATACAATACTCAGGATCAGCTTTAGTGTTCCCCTAACATTTTTTTCTCCTTAGTCTCCTTCCATACACCTTGCTCTTTGTGATTTTCCTTCTTCCCAATATGCAGCTTTATTCCCCCCTTATGGTTAGCAAGTTCTCCTAAATATCTTCTTTTTCCAAACTAAAATCAAAACCATTGCTAAGTCTTTCATCTTCCTATTTATAGACCTTTCTTCAACCTCATCCTCTTCCACGCAACCATTATTCTTCCTCTTGAAATCTGGATTTGCAATTAATTTTTATTCCCTTATTCTCTTTGAAATGAGGGAGCTTAATGTTTTGCATTTATTCTTACTATGAGAAAAGGGAAAGTTTTAAATATTTTGGTTGTACCAATGCTGACTTGGAGCAGGTTTCCAATGCAGCATTATGGCGCGCGATAACGCCTTGCTTGCGGCTCGACTGGCTCTATAGTGTGTGGTATCACCTGTGTCCCGACAATTTAGGCGTTGTGGCGTACAATAGCACCTTAGTCTCTAGAATTTTGGCGCTATGGCACGTTGTAGTGCCTCGATCTCCAGAATTGGGTACTGTGGCACGTCGTATGAAGGATGGGGTTGATTTTAATAAAAATATGCATTCTAAACAAGAAAATAATTATAATTATGGGGCTCATCAACTATATAAATTAAAAGTAATACATAATCAATGAGATTGTGTTATAATGCAAATATTTTTTTATTTATCTTATTTTAATATATTCTATGAGCACGTATAGAACAAATGAAGAGTTAGGCATGTCTGCCCAACCATATGTAGTGGGGTCTCTTGTATAACTATACACTTCTCTTTTAGGAATATGTGTAGTCTTCTGATCTCTCCATAGCCTGCCCAAGCTCAACAATCTCTATGCAACTTAATCCACCCATCATGAAACCTCTTATATATCATCTTATTTTAATATTTTGTTTATGCATAATGTATGATGTACAAGGATTTTAGTCTCAATGCATTGCAGCAGTCAAGGAATTTCAATTTTAATTATAATTTATGTGATATCATTTATTATTTTATTTAATTATCTAATCTTAATGATTTAGGCTATTTAACCCCCAATTAACTTAAGACATTAACTAAATGTGTTAATTAATTGAAGCATAAAATATATATATATATATATATATATATATATATATATTTGAAAAATAATGGTTTAAATATAGCATTAATTTAGTGAGAAAGATAAGGAAATATCCTTAAAAATTTAGCTCCTAACAAGTTAACTAAGCTTTACTACAAGATCAAATTACTAAGGTATAACGAGTCATGAACCTTACTTTAAGTTCAAATAGGACGTACTAGTCTAGGTGTGGCGGCCGCCCCTTAATCATCTAAGATTAAGTGCTGGTCGTCATCTGGCAATCCTTCATTTAGCATTAGATTATGAATAAACTATGCTAATCCACTGATAAGGGAAGGATATTCCCCAAGTAGAGAAAATGAGGTAATCACTAAATGAGCATACTAAAATATCAGAGTGCGAAAGAAAGCACAAAATAATAACATCCATACATTCATGATAAGATAATGACGTATTAAACTAAGAATACATATGCAGGAAAGAAAATACAATTTAGAACCTGTATTATTACAAAATATTTAAATCTCTAATAACAGAAAGAAAGACACTCAGCCTCACAATATAATATAAAAGACTAAGGATCTGCACCAGCACGCTCCTCCTTCTGAACAAGCTCTTCAAAAGGTCCTACCTCAAATAATTTAGAGTCTGCCATTGTCGGTATCACAATGATAGGGCCCCAACCAAAAGAAAAGAAAATCTGATTAGACAAAATCTCTAAGTCATTTTAAGTTAAGCATTTTATGTATTAAATATTATCACAAATAATCTAAAGCAAATTTAGGAGCAATAAAGCAACAAAGAAAGTGGTAGAAGTTATAATTAATTTAATTATAGCTTAAACAAAGTATGAGGTAAGCACATACCTCAATTTAAGCTGTAGAAAAGAGTTAAGTAATATAATAATAAAAATCTATTAAGTACAAGAAATATCCTAAGTAACATAATCAATTCTACATGTGCTGGTTTGTAAAATAAAATGAAATTACAGAACTATAATAAAAGACTAACATCATAAAATGCTTTCATATATAAATAAAATTACTGAATATGCACAAATTTATATGAAATACTATGAATATTAAAATACTTAAAATAAATAAAAGTGTTGTATAAAGAAATAAACTAAAAATATGAATTCAAAGTACTATCTCATGTGGGCATATTCTTACTTAGTTCTGCTAAACAATAAATACTAATTAAATATTTCTGATTATTTAGGAAAAATATCACAAATTAACAGATCTATAAAAATAACATCATATAGGAGAAATATCCCAAATAAATATCACCTTCTAGGGGAAATATCCTATATAAATTATCATCTCAAAATATGCCATCACACTATAGGGTAGACTAAGTAAGATATATTCTATAAAATTTTAATAAAATTCATTAATTTAATTGCCTCTTTTACTTATGAATATGCTTTATGAATATTTTAAATTTAACATAGAATATTTATCAAATATCCTATGTTCCATCTAATGTGTCAAAAATATAAAGGTCCAAAACAAGGAAGCAAAGCATACAAATACAAGGTGTAATTAGCACTAAACAAACTATGTGATATCATATATTTTCTAATTAAATCACTTTATCTAATCTAAATGTATACAAGTTTAGGATCTCCAATATTTAGCTATCAAGTATAACTAAGAATAGCGATCCTATTAAGTTAAAAATAAATAAAACTAATAATATTCTAACATACTTTAATAAATAATGCTTATTTAAATTAATAAGTAAATCAAACATCCTAATTAATGCTTTTAAAAATTCCCAAGCCAATCTTGATTATTACAGATCAAAACTAAGAGATTAAGATGTTAAACTTCAAGTATTGAAGTTTAACTTCCTAATCCAATAGGTTCCAACACTAATAGTATGAAGTTAAATCAAATTCTCACGAGCTATAATTAAGGCTATCTTATTAAGCAAAGTCAAGCTTAATAAGATGAATTTCTAAACTTAAACTAAAGTTAAAATACAAAATAATCATGAATAAAGGATGAGATTCTAGAAAAAATATAAAACCAAGGTTTCATTAAGTAACCCATTTACTTAATGAATGAATTCTAACCTAAATCTTTAAGCTAATTTCTAAGAAATAAGATCTTAAGGATTAAGGGAAAAATCCTAAGGAATATTTTTATGATAAAGAGAAAATTTAGCTTTATTATTAATCTTGCTTACTTATTATTATGATATAATTATCTTAATGAAAGTATAAGGTGAACTAAATTCACCTTATGAAGCTTAAATTAAGACTTAGGAGATTTTAGTGAATTTTAGGGTTTTTCTTAAAATAACATTTTAATGAATTTAAATATCCTAAATTGATCCCAAATCAATTATAATATTGTTTTTAGACATTATATTATGATTTTAAGGTTTAAGGATACTTAAACCTAAATTTGTGCAAAATGATTATTTTGCCCCTACTTAAGGGTCTAAAATTCAACTCTATAAATTAGGGTCCAAATTGAAGTTTATTAATGGAAAATGAATACTTACTATCTAATATGAAAATAGATAGTAAGTACACCTAATTTGGATATTAATTAAGCCTTGTGAGCTCAATTTAAGAAAATTAACTCATAAGAGTAATTTGGTAATTTTACTTAATGAAGTCTAAAATTTTAGTTAGTTTATTGTTGATTATTATTTAAGGATTCCATAGAACTAAAAATTATTAAATTCTGATATCAAATGATCAATTTATGACCCAAACAATTTTAAGGTTAATTATGTAAAATTAAGATTTCCTAAAATGGGTCAAAAACCTAACTTTTCTATCTGAAGTTCAAATTTAGCAAACTCAGTGGCTATAACTTCCCTATAACCCACTGAGTACTTTAACAGGTAGTAGACTCAAATTAGACCTCATTTGGTTAAGTTATGGCTTAATTAGGGTTAAGAGTTATTAGTGAGTGATTAGTGAAATTAATCACAGAATTACTAAACCAACTACTCTACTTGGTTCTAATATACTCTAGAAGTTATTAAAAACTCAAATTACTCAATTTGGATTACTAATTATGCTAATATTTTCTAAGCAAGTTTTGGAGTGATTAGGGTTGATTAAGAGATCCAGCCATCAAATCCTAAAAAATTTTGTAGTTTATTGATTATTAGGTCTTTTTTATCAAAATGATATATTGGAAGACCTAATTTGGAGCTCAATTGACCAAGTTATGGTCAATTGAAGTTTTAGGGTTAATTAGGGTAATTAGTGTTAGGTCCTAAAAATGATAAAGCTAAATACAACTCAAACAAAAAAATTAACACTATCAAAATAATTTAGAGGTTCTCATGATTACTTTAAGACCCATATTAGCTATATTTAGATTAGTGTGTGTAATGTTATGAGCCATGAAAGATTAGTGTTGGGTCCTAAAAGTGATTAGGCTAATTATACTTCAAATAGAAAAATAATATTACTAGAACATTCCTGAGAATCTCCTGGTTAAATGAGACCCATATTGGCTATGTTTGAGTGAGTGTGTGCAATGTTATGATAGTTTGAATATTTGGGGCATTTTAGGGCTAATCATGAGGGTCCTAAATGTCACTATGCTAAATACACATCCAATTAAAAATTAAACAGTGCCATAATGATCCTTTAATTTTGCTGATCAAAATAATATATAATTTTGGTGCATTTGGTGATCTAAATCTTAAAATTATTAGTGTTTAAAATTTGGATTTATTTAATTTAATTGATTTCATTAACTTAAATTCCTTTATTTGAATTATATAGATTTAACATACTAAATGGCATGTGGGGCCCACTTGAGATGATAGCGCAGTATAGCCGGGCCCACATGAAGGTCTACGCAGACAGCGCTGTCTGCGTATTTATTGTCGATGAACAATGTGTTGTCGTAATGATGAACTTCTAATGACTTAATTAAGGCATTAAAATTACAATCAGAACTTGGCTTAGTCTTAATTGACCTAAGTAACAACCTGGGTTGTTGCACTAGGCAACCTATCAATTGCATACAAAGAGAGGTCCTAAGTTATATACTAATTACCAACAAGTTAATCAAACTCCTCCTATCCATTATGACTACCCTACATCTTATAGTACCTTTATCACCTTCTACAATAGAATAGGTCCTATGCTTAGTTGGTTGATGAGCCCCATATATATATAAATAGTTTTTGAGTTATAATGAGTATTTTTAGTAAGTTTAGTTGCAATTTTAATGTGTTTTATGCAATAATAAATCTCAAATGATTAATCCATGTAAGGAGGCGAATAATGAATTTTTATGAAGAAGGGGCGTTCTGGCACACCACAACGCTTAAGATCTCAAGAATACTACCACAATGTGTCGTAGCATAAAGCTAGGAGATGAAGATGGATGTTGTGGCGTGCTATAAATGCCAAATGCCAAAAATGACATGCCACTGTGTGCTGTCACGAAAATGATTACCGGAGTATTCATCAGAAAAATAGAACCTCGGTGCGTGACAGTGGAGAAAGTAGCAGGAATGATGTTATTTATTAGAAAAATAGAACCACTGTGCGCGATAGCAGAGCAAGTAGCAGGAATGATGCTACAATATGTTGTAACAATAAAATAATCGCAACTATCACGCCATAGCATGTTGCAGCACGAACCCAAAAATTTTGAGTAACATTAGCTGAAGCACCATAGCACGTCATAGCGAAAGTCCAATGGTATAGTGCACTGCAGCGCTAGACGTAATTCTGAAAAGGCACATGCATAAGTAATCAGATCGATGCCCTGGCATCATGGTGCTAGTTGATGAATTTGCACAGGAAGTTGAACATTTGGGAACCAGAAGGGTCAAATTCAATCAAACTTTCTAGCTCCCTGGACTAAAATGCAGAAAAAGAGAAGACACTTCAGTTTTCAAGAGAGAATAACATAATAGTCTTAGCATTTGCATTTAATGAATTTAACTTTCATGAATTAGTTCAAGGAAAATTTTAAGCCATAATTAGAAATGATTATTGAAGGAAATGAAAATTATTAAAAGTAAGAGAGAAGGAGAAGAAAGGGCTTTTTGATCTTTTAAGATTATAACAAATAGAGGAACCCTAGCCACAACAGGAAAGAAAATCAGGGAGAGTTCATAAGGAGGAGGCTGCAACCAAAGTAAGAAGAAGTACAAAGCTAAGGAAAATGTGCAAGGTTGTGGCGCCCCTCTCCTTAAGTCCACAATCATTATACTAAGGAGTGGAGTGTCACTCTAGTAAATTCCTCACTTATCATTGGATTAGGTAAGTTCCACAATCCATTAATAAGGAAATGATATGCACAGAATAACTAAGAGGATCAATCACTAAATAAGACATACATTTAGAGTGTGGAAGCAATATAGAATAAATATTACATCCATTCAACATTCATCAAGTAAGAAACAAAACATAGCTCAATAAATAATAAAGTGTAGAAAAGTAATCATAGTCACAGTACCTGTATTATTATAACATTTAAATGAATAGTTTAAAAGACTGAATAAAATTGCTCATCCTCACAAAAAGGCTAAGAATGAACTAAACAACATCTGTCTCTCCTGGCTGGTGCTCCTCCTCTAAATAAGGCTCCTCTCCTTCAACACCCAGCTCCTCAAATCTATCATTATCAGTTTCATAATGCTAGAGCCCCAGCCAATAAAAGAAAAATCTTGTTAGACAATTCTCTAAGTACATTTTAGGCTAAATATTTTACATGAGTTATTAATATCACCACTTTAACTTAAGTATAACAAAAAGTAAACTAAAAGCAGTATGAGCAGTAAGCGTACAAAGAACAGTGTAAGTTATAAATACAGCATTTATAACTAAACAATAAGTGAGTCAAAAGCACATCTCAACAACTAAGCAAGGAATGGGCGTATACATATATATAGTGCAGTAAGTAAAAGTACTGAAAGCAATGTCTAATCCTAAACATGCTGATGATCATATGACATGCTAATTAAAGATAGAAATTTGAAAAATAGTACATATGGTAAGCAATAAAGTCTAGCATCATATAAATACGTACAGGTAAGCAGTAAGTAAGGAAACACAGCAGACTGAAACATGCATCAAAAATACAGGACACGATAAGCTGAAATTAAACAGGTATGTAAAATTATCATATCAGAAATTGGCCAATCATGCCTAGTGAAATTCCAAAAGCCTTTCTGGGCTAGGGCAGACAAAAATTCCCATAGCCTTTCTCGGCTATGGTTGTGGCAGCCGCCCCCTTTAATCATACGGATTAGGGTGTGGTCATCACTAAGCACATACCTTACTTAACATTAGATTAGAATTTAAGGCACCAATCCAACCTTAAGAGAAATAAGTACTTTTCATAATAAATCAAAGGATAATAATCACTTAATTAGTATACTATGAAATCAGAGTGTAGAACAAAAGTATAAACTGAAGTAATCATCCATTTATCCATATTGCAAACTAAAACATCTAGCTCATAATATACAATGCAGGAAAAAGTAAAGTACAATTTAATCATGTATTATTACAAATATTAAAGTTTAAAGACTGAAATATAAAGTAAGGTCTCTCATCCTCTCGAATGCAAAAGTAAAGTAAACTAAGAAGCATAATCTAGTGATCTTCATCAACCTGCACTTCCTCCTGGACCTGCTCTTCTGAAGGCTCAACCTCCTCAAAAAGCTCAGAATCTACCATTATCGATTTCATAATGGTAGGGCCCCAGCCAACAAAAGAAAAATCTAGTTAGACAAAATATCTAAGTAAATTTTAGGGTAATCATTTTTATGTATTTTAATGATATCACAAACTAGATTTAAGCATAAAATAACGATAAAGCGACAAAGAAAGAAATGCAAGTTATAATAATAACTTATAACTTAAACAAATTGTGAGGTAAGAATATATCTCAACTCAAGCTGCATAAAAGGTAAGTAAAGTACAATTGAAATTCTATTAAGTACAAAGAAAAGTCCTAAGTAATATGATCAAATTAAACATGCCAATTTATAGTATAAAGTAAAAGTACTGCACTGAACATAAAGTCTAGCATCCTAACATGCTTTTAAATAAAGTAAAATGATTGAAAATAAAAAAATTTTACAGGAAATTTTGTAATACAAAAGAATTGCAGAAAATAAAAATATGATAGAAAACAAACTGAATTGTAAAGTAAAGCTAAGTCAGAACTGTAAAGAAACTATAAAACAACTGATAAGACAACTATAAAGTGACTGAAAAGTAAAAGTAATATAACTGTAAAATGCTTATAAAATAAAAGTAAGGTAAATTATAAAGTAAATTGTGGAGATACTCCTACTTACTTCTGCCAAAAAGTAAAGTCCATCTGCTCATCTAGGAGAAACATCCTAGATTAAAGTAAGCTGTACTAGGAAAGTGTCCTATTCACAAGGTAACGTCCATCTAATCATCCAGGAAAGTGTCTCAGGCAAAAGTAAGAAGCACTAGAAAAGTGTCCTAGGCAAAAGTAACACTCACTAGGGGAAATTCCTCAGGCAAAAGGTATCATAAAGTAAAGTTATACTTAATGGCAGACTAAGTAAAACATAACCCACAAATTATATTAATGTTTGTTTTATTTAATTTTTCTTTTTAAGTTATGCAGATGCTATAAAAATGTAATTCAAAGTATAACATAAAATATTCATCAAGTATTTTTGTTAAGTAATATATGTCCAAAAGTGTAAAGAGGCTCCAAAATAAGGAAAGCATAGCATTTTAAATTCAAGGAAATAATTAGAAGTACACAAACTCTGTGATATTACTTGTATTCTATTTTAATCATTCTAACTACTCTAAGTTACATAAGATTCAGAATCATAAATTCCTACAATGTCTGTAACTTAGAATCACGAACCAATAAGTTGAACATAATTAGGACTGGCCACATCCTAATTATAACTGAATCAAAGTCATCTACAAGATTAAATAATTAAATCAATCATCCTAATTTGTTATTTTATAAACCTCAAACTAAATCTTGATTAGCCAAATCAATATTGAAAGGATTAAGAATAAAACTCTAAAGAATGAAGTTCAATTACTTAATCACAAGGTCATCTTAAGTACTAAAGTTTAATCCCATCTCACTGATTAAGTGTTAAGGTAAATCATATTGAATTAAGTTAAATTCAATAGGATATATTTCTAAACCTAATTCTAAGATTAAAAGATTAAATAATCATTTAATAAACTATGAAAAACCTAATAAACTAGTAAAATCAAGGTTTCACCGTAATGAGTAACCCACTTTACCCATTAGATGAATTCTAACATAGGATCTATCCTTAATCTTAGGAATTAAGGCTCTTAAGTACTAAGAGTAACACTCAGACAGACATCCTAACTAAGGTTATAAGACCTATAGATGGATTAAGAAGTTTAAAGGAAGGAAAAGATCTCTCATTTTTACTTAGGTTTTTACATGGGATAATATTTAGGAGTTTTCTTAAATTTTCAATTTAAGACTTAGAACTATTTAAATTAAAGTCTAAATCACTTTAATTACTATATATTATGATTTAAGGATGAATTCAGGACTTAAAATCATTAAACCCTAAATTTGGGCAAAATGACTAT
This sequence comes from Gastrodia elata, assembly GCA_016760335.1. Taxonomy (NCBI): domain Eukaryota; kingdom Viridiplantae; phylum Streptophyta; class Magnoliopsida; order Asparagales; family Orchidaceae; genus Gastrodia; species Gastrodia elata. Next base: position 85,736,875 of record CM028669.1, on the reverse strand, counting down.
TTTGCCCTTAATTAAGAGTCTAAAACTTATCTTTATTAATTAGGGCTTAATTCTAGAATTTATTAAAGTGGAGTTATTACTTATTGTCTAATATCAGTTTAGACAATAAGTTTACTAATTTTGGTTAAATATTAAGCCTTATAAGGTTAAATTAAGGAATTTGACCTATAAAGGAAAACTGGTAATTTTACGTAATAAAATCTAAATTTTCTATCATTTTATTAAATTTTATGTCCTAAGGTTTCCATAGAAACTAAAATCATTGAATTTTGATATGTATTGGCTAAGTTATAGCCAATACAAGCTTTATGGTAAGTAATTAGGGTTTTAGTGTAATTAATGAGTGATTAGTTAAATTAATCACTATATCACTAAACCAATCACACATCTAGGTTTAATCTACTTTAGAAGTTCTTTGAAACTTGAATTATTTAATTTGGATCATTAGATTTGCTAATCTTCACTAATCAAGATTTAAAGTAATTAGGGTGGATTAGTAAATCTAACTGTTGGATCTTAATTATTTTTACATATTATTGTTAATTAAGTTCTTCTAATCTAAATAAATATTTGGATCACCTAATTTAGAGCTCAATTGACCAACTTATGATCAATTGAACTTCTAGGGTTAGTTGACCTAATTAGGGTTAGGTCCAAAATATGATTAGTCTAATTTTAATCCAAACATCAAAATGGACAGTACTAAATTAATCCTTAAGGTTTTTTGATTACTTTCAGACCCATATTGGGTATGTTTAGTTTAAAGGTTACAAAGTTATGATTAATTGAATATTTGTAACATAATTTGAATTATTTAATACCCCTAAATATCACTATACAAAATATAAGTTTAAATAGATATTTGATAGTCTCAGATTAATCCTTAATTTCTGCTAATAAATTTAGTATATTTATTTGCTATAATTGGACTTATATTTATTAAGATATTAGTGTTTAAAGTATTGGGATTTAATTAATTAAATTAAATCTAATTATTCTATTTTATAATTAATTGTTCTGATTTATTAATTTCTTAATATATATATTTATTATTTTTATCAGATTTTAATTTTTTTTTTTTTAATATCTGATTTATAGCTGGTGGGCCCTCCAAGATATTTGGCAGAATATGACTGGTCGGGTCAGACAAATGGGGCCCACCACTACCTCAAATGAGACAGTTTGGCTGAAATGAATTTAGCGGTGGGTCCCACTTATGCAGAAGTTTACACGCGGCGTCCTCCAGAGCTGACAGCGCAACACCTGAGGCCCATCACTGCGACTCAAAAATTATGCGACCCCGACCAGGACGATAGGGTCGGTCTAAGCCCGACCCGACACAGAACGGGTCTCTAAAGGTTTCGGTGAGACACGGGACATCCTCGGCTAGGGCAACCAAAATGATGGTCATTTCGGCGTCCTCAAGGGTTGGCCCGCATATCAATTGAAAGGTCTCTGAGAGACCTTTCGATGGGTACCTGAATCGAGACCAGAGGAGGCGTACAGCTTAGGCAAGATCAAACCCTAGCAACTATGTTTCGGGACGAGGTAGATTAACGGAAAGTACTGTGTATGGATCACAAAATTGGTTTAATCGAAATGTTGTTTCGATGATCAGATGCAATAACATATCAATCCATGCGTTGGAATAAGCTTACAAATTGGATTTGAAATGATACGCTGAGGTAAAGTGAAGATCGAGGAGTACCTCACTTTGACGACCCAGAATAGATGTTCGAATCGAGACAGCCTCCAACTTTTTTGAGTTACATTTTGAGTCAATGGGGTATCGAAAGGTCGATCCAGAGCCTTAATCCCACCCTTAGAGCGGCAGAGTGACGCTTGGGCGGCCGTGGAGATGCCGCGTGCGAGCCCGAGGCCACGGGTAGTTGCGCGGGGGATGAGGCACCTAGACCATTCGATCAAAGGATCGAATGGTCCGTATCTTACGTTGCATCAAACGGCATGTGCGAACAAAATAGCGGACAGCGTCAAGGATAGGCGACGGCACCGTTAAGCATTAATTAAAATAATAATATTATTAAATCATTTATACTAATTTAATTAATAGAATTAAACAATTAAACATATCCAGAAAATTATCAATAAATCACCCTTAGCTAAATGAGGGGTGAGGAACGCAACGGCAAAATCAGATTTTTTTTAAAGTATTTAAATAATATTAAAATATTCGACGAACATCCAACGACTTCCAAATGCATCCAAAACTTCACCCCTAGCTAATTTGGGGGTGGTGAACATAATGGCTAAGTCAGATTTTTGATTCAAGGTCAAAATAAAAAGACAAATTCTAGGGTTTTGAAATTTTCCAGAAATTAGGATTTGTTTTTTTTTATCCCTGATTTGATCCAGATCTTAGAAGTATGTTCTAAATGACTTAATTAAGATACTATAACCATAATTAACATTTAGATAAGTCTAAATTGATCTAAGTAACAACTTGGGTTATTACAGACTCCCCCACTTAAGAACGATGTCGTCCTCAACATCACTCAAGTGGAAAATAAGGCAGATATAAAATATTGAATAACAAGAAAATGGAATTAAGAAGTACCTTAGTGAAAGAGATTTGGATACTTCTGACGCATATCAGATTCTTTTTCCCATGTGGCTTCATTGCAGGAGCGGTTCCTCCACTGAACCTTGATCATTTGAATGAAATGATTTCTTAACTGTTTCTTATCACAATCTAAAATTTTTATTGGCACTTCAGCATAAGTTAGATCCAGTTGGATTTCAATTTCAGGAAGTTTTACAAGGTGAGAGCTATCTCTAAGACATCTCCTTAATGATGAGACAGAAAAATTTTATGAACAACAGCAATATCTTCTAGAAGATCTAGTTTATATGCAAATGATCCTATTTTAGTCAAGATTTTATAAGGACCAATATATCGAGGGCTAAGCTTCCCAGCTACGCCAAATCTATAGACTCCCTTCATAGGGCTTACTTTCAAATATGCCGAATCTCCAACTTTAACCTCCAATTGGCGATGATGAGCATTGTGGTACTTGCTATGATGATCCTGAGCAGAGCAAATTCTTTGTTGAATTAAATGAACCTTCTTATTTATTTCTTCTACTAACATAGATCCGTAGAGTTGCACACTCCCTGTTTCTAACAATGCCATAGGTGTATTGCATCTTCTTCCATACAAAGATTCAAATGGTGCCATTTTAATACTAGCCTCATAATTGTTATTATAAGCAAACTCCACCAATGGCAAGTGGTCTTCCCATGATCCAGCAAAGTCAAGAATGCAGAGTCTGATCAAATCTTCTAGTACTTGGTTCACCCTTTCTATTTGGCCATCTGTTTGTGGATGGTTAGCGGTACTCATTGCCAAAGTAGTTCCTAGGTCCTGATGGACAGTTTGCCAAAACTTTGAGGTAAACCTGCTGTCTCTATCTGATATGATTGACTTAGGAATGCCATCAAGTTTGACAATTTCTTTGATATAGACCTTAACGAGTTTCTCAACTGAATCAGTTTGTCTAATAAGAATAAAATGTGCAGTCTTAGTTAATCGATCGATGATTACCCAAATTACATCTTCTCCAGCCTTGGCTCGAGGTAATCCCATTACAAAATCCATTGATATATCAAACCATTTTCATTCAGGGATTTCTAACGGATGAAAAAGACCACCAGATCTTTGATGTTCAGCTTTCACAAGGCTACAGATGTGGCATTTGGCTACATAATCAGCTATACTTTTCTTCATTCCAAGCCACCAGAATGACTGCTTCAAATCTTAATACATCTTTGTACTCCCCAAGTGAATTTGATAGCCAGATTCATGATCTTCGAGTAACACTTCTTGTTGCATGGATTTTGGAATCCACAGGCAATTTTCTTGATAAATAGCACCTTAATGGAAACGAATATCTATTCTGCGACCACTTTCTATCGCCTGTTCAAAGTTTAAGAAATCTTCATCTTTGGTCTAGGTCATAGAGACATCTCTATGGAATATGGGTTCTATATTGATGTTAGCTAATATTGAACTCATCACATCACCCTGAATAGGAACAATCTCCATCTTTTGGAATTCTTCTATTAATGAACTCATAGCAATCATTGCTGACAGAGTAGCACAACGACTAAGAGCATTGGCTACAACATAGGCTTTTCCTGGATGATATTGAATATCCAAATAATAATTTCAACCATCTCCTTTGTCTACAGTTAAGCTCCCGCTGGGTAAATATATACTTTAAACTCTGATGATCTATAAATATGGAGCACTGAACTCCATATAAGTAGTGATGCCATATTTTTAGAGCTAGTTCCAAGTCATGAATTGCATAATTTCTCTTATGTGGCTTTAACTGTCGAGATGCGTATGCAATAACTTTGCTTTCTTGCATAAGCACACACCCCAGATTGGTTCCAGAAGCATCCGTGTAGACTTGATAATTAATCTCCTCTTTGGGAAGAACTAGCACTGGAGCAGAGGATAAAGCATCCTTTAGGGTTTGGAAAGCCTTTTCACATTCAGGCATCCAAATAAATGGGATAGTTTTTTGAGTCAGCTTGGTTAATGGAGCAGCTATCTGAGAGAATCCTTTGATAAATTTTCTATAGTACCCAGCCAGACCTAAGAAACCTCTTATATCTGTTACTATTTTTGGTTGACTCCATTCTTGTATACCACAAATCTTCTGTTGATCAACATGAATTCCCTGAGCATCTACAACATGACCCAGAAATGCTACTGAATTTAACCAGAATTCACATTTTGAAAATTTGGCATATAATTTATTTTCTCATAAAGACTCTAATACTGTTCTTAAATGGTTCTCATGATCTTCCATACTTTTTGAATAGATGAGTATATCATCGATGAATACTATTACAAAATTAACTAAAAATGGCTTAGGACTCGCTGCATTAAGTCCATAAAAATAGAAGGTGCATTTGTGAGTCTAAAGGATATCACAAGAAAATCGTAGTGTCCATACCGAGTTCTAAATGTTATCTTCTCCATGTCAGAATCCTTTAATTGAAGTTGATGAAACCCCCATCGTAAATCAATCTTTGAGAATATTATCGCTACGGATAACTGATCGAACAAATCATCGATCCTGGGAAGTGGGTACTTATTCTTAATGGTGACTTTATTTAACTCTCTGTAGTCTATACACATTCGCATAGACCCATCTTTCTTCTTAATGAATAATACTGGAGCACCCCATGGTGACATACTTGGCTTAATAAAACCTTTGTCTAATAGTACTTTTAATTGCTCACTAAGCTCATGAAGTTCCTTAGGAGCCATTCTGTAAGGAGCCTTTGAAATTGGTTTAGTACCCGGAACTAAATTGATTGCTAACTCAACTACTCTTGATGGAGGCAATCCAGATAAGTCATCAAGAAATACATCGGCAAACTCATTAACAACCTTTATTTCAGAAAGTGGAATATCTTCTTTACTATCTCCCAGCATGGTAACTAAGTATGCCGAACAGCCCTTGCTTACTAATTTAACTTCTATTATCACATTAATTAATGAACTCAAGGTACTAAACCTTCCTATGAAGGTTTCTGAAGCATCTAATGATTGAAGTGTTATCTTCTTTTGTTGACAATTTATTGTTGCATTATGAGCACTAAGCCAGTTCATACCCAATATTATATCAAAGTTTACTATAGGTAGGATTATTAATTTGGCCTGAAATGTTTGTTTATTCAAAGGTATTTGGATATTACAGAATTGAGTGGTACTAAGTTGAGTTCCAGATGGAAGTCTAACTGATAAGGTTCTTGCCATTTTGTAACATGGCAAATTAAAACTCCTAGAAAAATTCTCGGATATAAATGAATGGCTAGCTCTCGTATCAAATAGTAGCTTACACGGATGATCATTAACACATATGGTGCCTAAATTAAATGATAATTAATTGAAATTTCTTAAAAGCTTAAAGAATAAAAATATATTATGAGTCATACATACCTGTTATCACATTGTTATCTTCCATAGCTTCCACGAGAGTAAGAGTGTAAGCTCTAGCAGATCCTGCAGGTTTCTTATTAAAAACATGCTTTTGAGGAGCTTTGGAGGTGCTAGGTTGGTTTAAATTTCCTCCATCCTTCCTCTGAATATACCTTGTAGTTTGCTGAGCAGGCATGATGGTTAATGGTTGATTCCGACTGTTGATCGAAGATGGATTTAGTACTTGGTTTTGTTTTGTATGATTAATACGAGCACCATCGATGGTCATATCATACCTGCATTGTTGGTAAAAATGCCCTTTTCTACCACATGTGTAGTAGTGTTGCTGGTTACGATAGCATTTCCCAAATGGATGTGGCCTAGTACATCCATTATAAGGATCTGATGGTGGTTCTTCAGCTTCTATTTGATATACTTTTCCTGAAAGAAGCCTAATTCTCCTGGGATTATTATTTCTTTATGAAGATACATTAAAAGTTCTCTTACTTTCCTTTTGGGACTAGTGCAGATCAATCACTCTAGTTGTCTTTATCAATTCCATGAAGTTGGATAGTCTTAATGGAATAATTTGATCCTTTATTGATTCTCGTAGGCCACTGAGAAATCTGTGGCATCGAGCGCCTTCTGTCTGAACCATGATTGGTGCAAATCTATATAATCATCTGAACTCTGTTTCATATTTAGATAAGGTTCGGTTCCCTTACTTGAGGTTAAGAAACATATCCCCTAAATCATTCTGAACAAAGGGAGGGATATATTCTATCGTGAATGCTTCCACAAAGCTATTCCAGGGAATTTCAGTAATACGATATCTGGCGAATAATGTTTTATGAATGTTCTCCCACTATAATTCAACCTCTTGCTGGTATATATGGGTAGTTAATTGAATGGATACAGATTCAGGGCAATTTAGGCTAGTATGATTCTTCTCAACCATCTTAAGCCAATTAACCGTATCCATGGTGACATTGTTTCATTAAATACTATAGTCCCCGGTCTAATGAAACTATGAAGAGGCTCATCAGTATTTTGCTAGTATTATTGAGAATAAGGTATAGGATTAATCGATGCAGTAGAAAGATTATTTTGCATAGCTATTAACCTTTCTATCTTTTCAGTCTGCTTAGCATTTGTATCTACTAAGGCTTTAACTATCTCTATTAATGTGCTAATCTCAGATGAATGACTGCTTGATGCAGCAGGAGCAGATGAAGACTGACCAAGATTCATTATTACACCTAAATATGATAACAAACATTCTTTAGGAGAATAAAATGATATAGTATTTTAGTTGATTGTTTCAATCATGCAATTTATAAGGAAGATCATTATAACCTAATTATTTTGTTCTTAGAGTTCCTAATATATGAGTTTGAGTACCTTGTATTTTTACTCTAAATATGTTATTCCTATTATCTGAATATTGGATGATGGAGATATGGATGTTATCTTAGTATTCATTTAGTGATTGTATGGCAGAAGAACTATCCATTAGGTAGACAGGAATACAAATTCCAATCTGACACCTTATGGAGTTCTCTGATACCAACTGTGGTGGTCGCCCCCTTTAATCATAAGGATTATGGTGTGGTCGTCACTAAGCACATACCTTACTTAACATTATATTAGAATTTAAGACTCCAATCCAATCTTAAGAGAAATATGTACTTTTCATAATAAAGCAAAGGATAACAATCACTTAATGAGTATACTATGAAATTAAAGTGCAGAAGAAAAGTACAAACTGAAGTAATCATCTATTTATCCATATTATAAAGTAAAACATCCAGCTCATAATACACAATGCAGGGAAAAGTAAAGTACAATTTAATCTTGTATTATTACAAACATTAAAGTTTAAAGACTGAAATATAAAGTAAGGTCTCTCATCCTCTCAAATACATAAGTAAAGTAAACTAAGAAGCATAATCTAGTGATCTTCATCAACCTGCACTTCCTCCTGGACCTGCTCTTCTGAAGGCTCAACCTCCTCAAAAAGCTCGGAATCTACCATTATCGGTTTCATGATGATAGGGCCCCAGCCAATAAAAGAAAATCTAGTTAGAAAAAATGTTTAAGTACATTTTAGGGTAATCATTTTTATGTATTTTAATGATATCACAAACTAGATTTAAGCATAAAATAGCGGTTATTCGACAAAGAAAGAAATGCAAGTTATAATAATAACTTATAACTTAAACAAATTGTGAGGTAAAAATATACCTCAACTCAAGCTGCATAAAAGGTAAGTAAAGTACAAATGAAATTCTATTAAGTATAAAGAAAAGTCCTAAGTAATATGATCAAACTAAACATGTCAGCTTATAGCATAAAGTAAAAGTACTGCACTGAACATAAAGTCTAGCATCCTAACATACTTTTAAATAAAGTAAAATGATTGAAAATAAAAGAATATTACAGGAAATTCTGTAATATAGAAGAACTGCAGAAAATGAAAATATGATAGAAAACTAACTGAATTGTAAAGTAAAGGTAGGTCAGAACTATAAAGAAACTACAAAACAACTGAAAAGACAACTGTAAAGTTACTGAAAAGTAAGATTAATACAACTGTAAAATGCCTGTAAAATAAAAGTAAGGTAAAGTATAAACTAAAGTGTGGAGTTACTCCTACTTAGTTCTGCCAAAAAGTAAAGTTCATCTACTCATCTAGGAGAAATATCCTAGATTAAAGTATGATGTGCTAGGAAAGTGTCCTAGTCACAAGGTAACGTCCATCCAATCATCCAGGAAAGTATCCCAGACAAAAGTAACAAGCACTAGGAAACTGTCCTAGGCAAAAGTAACACGCACTAGGCGAAATTCCCTAGGCAAAAGGTATCCTAAAGTAAAGTTATACTTAATGGTATACTAAGTAAAACATAACCCATAAGGTTTATTAAGGTTTGTTTTATTTAAGTTTTCTTTTTAAGTTATGCAGATGCTATAAAAATGTAATTCAAAGTATAACATAAAATATTTATCAAGTATTTCTGTTAAGTAAAATATGTCCAAAAGTGTAAAGAGGCTCAAAAACAAGAAAAGCATAGCATTTCAAATTCAAGGAAATAATATGCACTACACAAATTCTATGATATCACTTGTTTTCTAATTTAATCGTTCTAACTATTCTAAGTTACATAAGATTCAAAATCATAAATTCCTACACTGTCTGTAACTTAGAATCACGAACCTATAAGTTGAACATAATTATGACTGGTGTGAAGACCCACTTAAGTAGTAATAAGTGAAACTCTTAAACATCAAGGTGCTTTTCTGATAACAGTGGAGTTCCGAATAAGAACTCCAAAGTTAAATGTGCTCAGGTGGGAGCACTCCCAGGATGGGTGACCTGCTTGGAAGTTATCTTCTAAGGGCAAAATCATGAGGCCTTTCAGGCCAAAGTGGACAATACCTTGGTGTTAAGAGTTTGGGCTATTACAAATAGTATCAGAGAAAACCATAGGGTGTCAGATAGGAGCTAAGTGTTATACAGGGCAAAGTACCACTTCATATAAGCAGCCTCTTTAACCCATGATAGTTAAGGTGCTACATGGTTGTGGGTACCTCTTGATCCTGTAGTGGTCACCTCTAGTTCTATCTATCCAATGGATGGTTCTTAGATCTGTGTGTGGATACTGACGAGGACATCAGTTACTTAAGTTGGGGAGATTATGAAGACCCACTTAAGTAGTAATAAGTGAAACTCTTAAATATCGAGGCAGTCTTTTCAAATAACGGTGGAGTTCCTGATAATAATTCCAAGGTTAAGTGTGCTCAGGTGGGAGTACTCCCAGGATGGATGACCTACTGGGAAGTTATCTTCTAAGGGTAAAATCGTGAGGCCTTTCTGGCCAAAGCAGACAATACCTTGGTGTTAAGAGTTTGGGCTGTTACATCTGGCCACATCCTAACTATAATTGAATCAAAGTCATCTACAAGATTAAATAAATAAATCAATCATCCTAATTTGTTATTTTATAAACCTCAAACTAAATCTTGATTAGCTAAATCAAGTTGAAAGGATTAAGAATAAAACTCCAAAGAATGAATTTCAATTACTTAATCATAAGGTCATCTTAAGTACTAAGGTTTAATCCTATCTCACTGATTAAGTGTTAAGGTAAATCCTATTGAATTAAGTCAAATTCAATAGGATATATTTCTAAGCCTAATTCTAATATTAAAAGATCAAATAATCATTTAATAAACTATGAAAAATCTAATAAACTAGTAAAATCAAGGTTTTACTGTAATGAGTAACCCACTTTACCTATTAGATGAATTCTAACATAGGATCTATCCTTAATCTTAGGAATTAAGGCTCTTAAGTACTAAGAGTAATACTCAGACACATATCCTAATTAAGGTTATAAGACCTATAGATGGACTAAGAAGTTTAAAGGAAGGAATAGATCTCTCATCTTTACTTAGGTTTTTACTTGGGATAAAATTTAAGAGTTTTCTTAAATTTTCAATTTAAGACTTAGAACTATTTAAATTAAAGTCTAAATCACTTTAATTATTATATATTATGATTTAAGGATGAATTCAGGACTTAAAATCATTAAACCCTAAATTTCAGCAAAATGACCATTTTGCCCTTAATTAAGACTCTAAAACTTATCTTTATTAATCAAGGCTTAATTCTAGAATTTATTAAATTGGAGTAATTACTTATTGTCTAATATAAGTTTAGACAATAAGTTTACTAATTTTGGTTAAGTATTAAGCCTTATAAGGTCAAATTAAGAAATTTGACTATAAAGGCAAATTGGTAATTTTATGTAATAAAATCTAAATTTTCTATCATTTTATTAAAGTTTAAGTCCTAAGGTTTCCATAAAAACTAAAATCATCGAATTCTGATATGTATTGGCTAAGTTATAGCCAATACAAGCTTTAGGGTTAGTAATTAGGGTTTTAGTGTAATTAATGAGTGATTAGTTAAATTAATCACTATATCACTAAACTAATCACACATCTAGGTTTTAATCTACTTTAGAAGTTCTCTGAAACTTGAATTATTCAATTTGGATCATTAGATTTACTAATCTTTACTAATCAAGATTTAGAGTAATTAGGATGGATTAGTAAATCTAACTATTGGATCTTAATTATTTTTACATATTATTGTTAATTAGGTTCTTCTAATCTAAATAAATATTTGGATCACCTAATTTGGAGCTCAATTGACCATCTTATGATTAATTGAAGTTCTAGGGTTAGTTGACCTAATTAGAATTAGGTCCTAAATGTGATTAGTCTAATTTTAATCCAAATATCAAAATGGATAGTACTAAATTAATCCTTAGGGTTTTCTAAGTACTTTGAGACCCATATTGGGTATGTTTAGTTTAAAGGTCATAAAGTTATGATTAATTGAATATTTGTAACATAATTTGAATTATTTAATACCCCCAAATACCACTATACAAAATATAAGTCTAAACAGAGATTTCATAGTCTCAGATTAATCCTTAATTTTTGATAATAAATTTAGTATATTTATTTGTAATAATTGGACTTATATTTATTAAGATATTAGTGTTTAAAGTATTAGGATTTAATTAATTAAATTAAATCTAATTATTCTATTTTAATTTATTGTTCTGATTTATTAATTTCTTAATATATATATTTATTATTTTTATCAGATTTTAATTTTTTTTTTTAATATCTGATTTATAGGTAGTGGGCCCTCCAAGATATTTGGCAAAATATGACTGGTCGGGTCAGACGAATGGGGCCCACCACTGTCTCAAATGAGACAGTTTGGCTGAAATGAATTTAGCGGTGGGTCCCACTTACGCAGAAGGTTACACGCGGCGTCCTCCAGAGCTGATAGCGCAACACCTCGGGCCCATCACTGCGACTCAAAAATTATGCGGCCCCGACCTGGACGATCTGGTCGGTCTAAGCTCGACCCGACACGGAACGGGTCTCTAAAGGTTTTGGTGAGACACGGGACATCCTCGGCTAGGGCAACGAAAATGACGGTCATTTTGGCATCCTCAGGGGCCAGCCCGCATATCGATCGAAAGGTCTATGAGAGACCTTTCGATGGGTACCTGAATCGAGACCAGAGGAGGCGTACAGCTTAAGCTAGATCAAACCCTACCAACTATGTTTCAGGACGAGGTAGATTAACGGAAAGTACTGTGTATGGATCACAAAATTGGTTTAATCGAACTGTTGTTCGACGATCAGATGCAATAACATATCAATCCATGCATTGGAATAAGCTTACAAATTGGATTTGAAATGATACGCAGAAGTAAAGTGAAGATAGAGGAGTACCTCACTTCGATGGCCCGGAATAGATGTTCGAATCGAGACAGCCTCCAACTTTTCTGAGCTACATTTTGAGTCAATGGGGTATCGAAAGGTCGATCCAGAGCCTTAATCCCACCCTTAGAGCGGTGGATTGACGCTTGGGCGGCCGTGGAGATGCCGTGTGCGAGCTCGAGGCCACGTGTAGTCGCACGGGGACGAAGCACCTGGACCGTTCGATCAAAGGATCGAATGGTCCGTATCTTACGTTGCATCAAACGGCACATGCGAACAAAATAGAGGACAGCGTCAAGGATAGGCGACGACACCGTTAAGCATTAATTAAAATAATAATATTATTAAATCATTTATACTAATTTAATTAATTAGAATTAAACAATTAAACATATCCAGAAAATTTTCAATAAATCACCCTTAGTTAAATGAAGGGTGAGGAACGCAACGACGAAATCGGATTTTTTTCAAGTATTTAAATAATATTAAAATATTCGACGAAAATCCAACGACTTCCAAATGCATCCAAAACTTCACCACTAGCTAATTTGGGGGTGGTGAACGTAATGGCGAAGTCAGATTTTTTATTCAAGGTCAAAATAAAAAGTCAAATTCTATGATTTTGGAATTTTCTAGAAATTAGGATTTATTTTTTTTGATCCCTGATTTGATCCAGATCTTAGAGGTAGGTTCTAAATGACTTAATTAAGATACTATAACCATAATTAAGACTTAGATAAGTCTAAATTGATCTAAGTAACAACTTGGGTTGTTACAGACTCCCCCACTTAAGAATGATGTCGTCCTCAACATCACTCAAGTGGTAAATAAGGCAGATATAGAATATTGAATTACAAGAAAATGGAATTAAGAAGTACCTTAGTGAAAGAGATTTGGATACTTCTGACGCATATCAGATTCTTTTTCCCATGTGGCTTCATTGCAGGAGCGGTTCCTCCACTGAAGCTTGATCATTTGAATGAAACGATTTCTTAACTGTTTATTATCACGATCTAAAATTTTTATTGGCACTTCAGCATAAGTTAGATCCAGTTGGATTTCAATTTCAGGAAGTTTTACAAGGTGAGAGCTATCTCTAAGACATCTCCTTAATGATGAGACATGAAAAATGTTATCAACAGCAGCAAATTCTTCTGGAAGATCTAGTTTATATGCAGATGATCCTATTTTAGTCAAAAAATTTTAAGGACCAATATATCGAGGGCTAAGCTTCCCAGCTACACCAAATCTATAAACTCCCTTCATAGGGCTTACTCTCAAATATGCTGAATCTCCAACTTTAACCTCCAATTGGCGATGATGAGCATCGTGGTACTTGCTCTGACGATCCTGAGTAGAGCAAATTCTTTGTTGAATTAAATGAACCTTCTTATTTGTTTCTTCTACCAACTCAGATCTGTAGAGTTGCACAATCCCTATTTCGGACCATTCCATAGGTGTATTGCATCTTCTACCGTACAAAGCTTAAAATGGTGCTATTTTAGTACTAGCTTGATAACTGTTATTATAAGCAAGCTCCACCAATGGCAAATGGTCTTCCCATGATCCAGCAAAGTCAAGAATGTAGAGTCTGAGCAAATCTTCTAGTACTTGGTTCACCCTTTCTATTTGGCCATCTGTTTGTGGATAGAAAGTGGTACTCATTACTAGAGTAGTTCCTAGGTCATGATGGATAGCTTGCCAAAACTTTGAGGTAAACCTGCTGCCTCTATCTGATACGATTGACTTAGGAATGCCATGAAGTTTGACAATTTCCTTTATATAGACCTTAACGAGTTTCTCAACTGAATCAGTTTATCTAATAGGAATAAAATGTGCAATCTTAGTTAATCAATCGACTATTACCCAAATTGCATCTGCTCAAGACTTGGCTCGAGGTAATCCCATTACAAAATCCATTGATATATCAAACCACTTCCATTCAGGGATTTCTAATGGATGAAGAAGACCACCAGATCTTTGATGTTCAGCTTTCATAAGGCTACAGACGTGGCATTTGGCTACATAATCAGCTATACTTTTCTTCATTCCAGGCCACCAGAATGACTGCTTCAAATCTTGATACATCTTTGTACTCCCCTGGTGGATTTAATATCCAGATTCATGATCTTCGAGTAACACTTCTTGTTGCATGGATTTTGGAATCCACATGCAATTTTCTTGATAAATAGCACCTTTATGGAAACAAATATCTTTTTCTGCGACCACTTTCTATCGCCTATTTGAAGTTTAAGAAATCTTCATCTTTGGTCTGGGTTATAGAGACATCTCTATGGAATGTGGGTTCTATATTGATGTTAGCTAATTTGAGCTCATCACATCACCCCGAATAGGAATAATCTCCATCTCTTAGAATTCTTCTATTAATGAACTCGTAGCAATCATTGCTGACAGAGTAGCACGACAACTAAGAGCATCGGCTACAACATTGGCTTTTCCTGGATGATATTGAATATCCAAATTATAATCACTGATTAGTTCCAACCATCTCCTTTATCTGCAGTTAATCTCCCGCTGGGTAAATATATACTTTAAACTCTGATGATCTATAAATATGGAGCACTGAACTCCATATAAGTAGTGACGCCATATTTTTAGAGCAAAGACTACAGCCGCTAGTTCCAAGTCATGAACCGCATAATTTCTCTCATGTGGCTTTAACTGTAGAGATGTGTATGCTATAACTTTGCTTTTTTGCATAAGCACACACCCCAGACTGGTTCCAGAAGCATCCATGTAGACTTGATAATTAATCCCCTCTTTGGGAAGAACTAGCACTAGAGCAGAGGATAAAGAATCCTTTAGGGTTTGGAATGCTTTTTCACATTCAGGCATCCAGATAAATGGGATAGCTTTCTAAGTCAGCTTGGTTAATGGAGCAGCTATCTGAAAGAATCCTTTGACAAATTTTCTATAGTAACCATCCAAACCTAAGAAACTTCTTATGTCTGTTACTATTTTTGGCTGACTCTATTCTTGAATAGCACAGATCTTCTGTTGATCAACATGAATTCCCTGAGCATCTACAACATGACCCAGAAATGCTACTGAATTTAACCAGAATTCACATTTTGAAAATTTGGCATATAATTTATTTTCTTGCAAAGTCTCTAATACTGTTCTTAAATGATTCTCATGATCTTCCATAGTTTTTGAATAGATTAGTATATCATCGATGAATACTATTACGAATTTATCTAAAAATGGATTTAGGACTCGCTGCATTAAGTCCATAAAAGTAGAAGGTGCATTTGTGAGTCCAAAGGACATCACAAGAAATTCGTAGTGTCCATACCGAGTTCTAAATGATGTCTTCTCCATGTCAGAATCCTTTACTTGAAGTTGATGATACCCCAATCGTACATCAATCTTTGAGAATATTATCGCTCCGGATAACTAATCGAACAAATCATCGATCCTGGAAAGTGGGTACTTATTCTTAATTGTGACTTTATTTAACTCTCTGTAATCTATACACATTCGCATAGACCCATCTTTCTTCTTAACAAATAATATTGGAGCGCCCCATGGTGACACACTTGGCTTAATAAAACTTTTGTCTAATAGTTCTTTTAATTGCTCACTAAGCTCATGAAGTTCCTTAGGAGCCATTCTGTAAGGAGCCTTTGAAATTGGTTTAGTACCCGGAACTAAATTGATTGCTAATTCTACTTCTCTTGATGGAGGCAATCCAGGTAAGTCATTAAGAAATACATCGGCAAACTCATTAACAACCTTTATTTCAGAAAGTGGAATGTCTTCTTTACTATCTCCCAGCATGGTAACTAAGTATGTCGAACAGCCCTTGCTTACTAATTTAATTGCTATTATCTCATTAATTAATGAACTCAGGGTACTAAACCTTCCTATGAAGGTTTCTGAAGCGTCTAATGATTGAAGTGTTATCTTCTTTTGTTGACAATTTATTGTTGCATTGTGAGCACTAAGCCAGTTCATACCCAATATTAGATCGAAGTTTACTATAGATAGGATTATTAATTTGGCCTGAAATGTTTGTTTATTCAAAGGTATTTAGATATTATAGAACTGAGTGGTACTAAGTTAAGTTCCAGATGGAAGTCCAATTGATAAGGTTCTTGCCATTTTGTAACATGGCAAATTCAAACTCCTAGAAAAATTCTCGGATACAAATGAATGGCTAGCTCTCGTATCAAATAATAGCTTACACGGATGATCATTAACACATATGGTGCCTAAATTAAATGATAATTAATTGAAATTTTTTAAAAGCTTAAAGAATAAAAATACATTATGAGTCATACATACCTGTTATCACATTATTATCTTCCATAGCTTCCACGGGAGTAAGAGTGTAACCTCTAGCAGATCCTGCAGGTTTCTTATTAAAAACCTACTTTTGAGGAGCTTTGGAGGTGCTTGGTTTGTTTAAATTTCCTCCATCCTTCCTCTGAATAGACATTGTAGTTTGCTGAGCAAGCATGATGGTTAATGGTTGATCCCGACGGTTGATCGGAGTTGGATTTAGTACTTGGTTGTGTCTTGTACGATTAATATGAGCACCACCGATGGTCATATCATACCTGCATTGTGGGCAAAAATGCCCTTTTCTACCACATGTGTAGCAACATTGCTGGTTACGATAGCATTTCCCAAATGGATGTGGCCTAGTACATCCATTATAAGGATCTGATGGTGGTTCTTCAGCTTCTATTTGATATACTTTTCCTGAAGGAAGCCTAATTCTCTTGGGATCATTATTTCTTTATGAAGATACAATAAAATTTCTCTTACTTTCCTTTTGGGACTAGTGCTGATCAATCACTCTTGTTGTCTCTATCAGTTCCATGAAGTTGGATAGTCTTAATGGAATAATTTGATCCTTTATTGATTCTCGTAGGCCACTGAGAAATCTGTGGCATCGAGCGCCTTCTGTCTGAACCCTGATTGGTACAAATCTGGACAATCATCTGAACTCTATTTCATATTCAGATAAGGTTCGGTTCCCTTACTTGAGGTTAAGAAACATGTCCCCTAAATCATTCTGAACAGAGGGAGGGATATATTCTGTTGTGAATGCTTCCATAAAGCTATTCCAGGGAATTTCTATAATACGATATCCGGAGAATAATATTTTATGAATGTTCTCCCACTAGAATTCAGCCTCTTGCTGGAACATATGGGTAGTTAATCGAATGGATTCAGATCCAGGGCAATTTAGGCTAGTAAGATTCTTCTCAACCATCTTAAGCCAATTAACCGTATCCATGGCGACATTGTTCCGTTAAATACTATAGTCCCCGGTCCAATGAAACTATGAAGAGGCCCATCAGTATTTTGCTAGTATTATTGAGAATAAGGTATAGGATTAACTGATGCAGGAGAAAGATTATTTTGCATAGCTATTAACCTTTCTATCTTTTCAGACTGCCTAGCATTTGTATCTACTAAGGCTTTAACTGTCTCTAGTAATGTGATAATCTCAGATGAATGACTGCTTGATGCAGCAGGAGCAGATGAAGACTGACCAGGATTCATTATTACACCTGAATATGAATAACAAACATTCTTTAGGAGAATAAAATGATAGGGTATTTTAGTTGATTGTTTTAATCATGCAATTTATAAGGAAGAGCTTTATAACTTAATTGTTTTGTTCTTAGAGTTCCTAATGTATGAATTTGAGTACCTTGTATTTTTACTCTAAATTTGTTATTCCTGTTATTTGAATATTGGATGATGGGAATATGGATGTTATCTTAGTATTCATTTAGTGATTGTATGGCAGAAGAACTATCCATTAGGTAGATAGGAATACAAATTCTGATCTAACACCTTATGGAGTTCTCTGATACCAACTATGGCGGCCGGCCCCTTTAATCATAAGGATTATGGTGTGGTCGTCACTAAGCACATACCTTACTTAACATTAGATTGGAATTTAAGACTCCAATCCAATCTTAAGAGAAATATGTACTTTTCATAATAAAGCAAAGAATAACAATCACTTAATAAGTATACTATGAAATCAGAGTGCGGAAGAAAAGTACAAACTTGATTGATGCAATAACATATCAATCCATGCATTGGAATAAGATTACAAATTGGATTTGAAATAATACACAAAAGTAAAGTGAAGATGGAGAAGTACCTCACTTCGACGGCCCAAAATAGAGGTTTGAATTGAGACAGCCTCCAACTTTTCTGAGTTATGTTTTGAGTCAATGGGGTATCAAAAGGTCGATTTAGAGCCTTAATCCCACCTTTAGAGCGGCGGATTGACGCTTGGGCGGCCGTGGAGATGCCACGTCCGAGCCCGAGGCCACGCGTAGTTGCGCAGGGGATGAAGCACCTGGACCGTTCGATCGAAGGATCGAATGGTCCGTATCTTACGTTGCATCAAACGACGCGTGCAAACAAAATAGAGGACGGCATCAAGGATAGGCGACGGCACCATTAAGCATTCATTAAAATAATATTATTATTAAATCATTTATATTAATTTAATTAATTGGAATTAAATAATTAAACATATCTAGAAAATTTTTAATAAATCACCTTTAGCTAAATGAGAAGTGAGGAACGCAACGGCTAAATCATATTTTTTCAAGTATTTAAATAATATTAAAATATTCTATGAAAATCCAACGACTTTCAAATGCATCCAATACTTCACCCCTAACTAATTTGGGGGTGATGAACGTAACGGTGAAGTCAGATTTTTGATTTGAGGTCAAAATGAAAAGTCAAATTCTAGGGTTTTAGAATTTTCCAGAAATCAAGATTTGTTCTATTTGATCCCTAATTTGATCTAGATCTTAGAGGTAGGTTCTAAATAACTTAATTAAGATATTAGAACCATAATTAAGACTTAGATTAGTCTAAATTGACCTAAGTAACAAGCTGGGTTGTTACAAGGGTAGACTGAACCAGCAACATAATTGAGGAGGCAGTAAATACAAATGCAGAATCTTTTAGTTATTTTACTTTTGTTTCTGTGGACACGTCCAAAAATAGCTGAGGAGTCAAGCACATTTGCAAGACTATACGGGTAACAAGCTTAACACATACTCCTTAATGAGTATTTTTAAGCATCCTATTACTCCTTACCCCTGTTCATTAGGATAAATGTGCACTAGAATCCACCCAGAAACTGAACCCAAAGGCAACTGTTATCCTAAATATTCTAAGTTTTTATTTTCATGCACAAAGTTTTCTTATATGACATGTCCAAGAAATTAAGCACTACAAGAAATGTGTAGCAACAAAATAAATCAAGTAAGCAAAGGACTCTCCTATACATGGTGACACTTTTATTATCTAATTAAACCATTCTAACTATTCTAAGTTACACAAGCTCAGGATCTCCAATTCCTATTATCGAGTGTAACTTAGAAGCACGACCTTATAGGTTAAAAGGATTAGAACTGATCAGGTTTTTATCTAATTTAATTCAGTCCGACTATAAGTTTAATCAATAAATCACAATGTCCTAATTTGATGAATTGTGATGTTCTATCTAAGATCTGATCAAAATCTACTAAACTATAGACTATAGATTTTAAACACCATGAGATTAGGCCTAATAATCCAAATAAAAGGATAAGACAAAAGATCTAGGTTTCATTATAAAAGTGATCTATTGATTAGAGTAAATCTTATTAAGCAAATCAAACTTAATAGGATGAATCTTTTATCCTAAATCTAGGGTTAAAAGATAAAATAATCAAAATAAGTTATAAAATTTAGAAACTAATAAAACTAAGGTTTCATTTACTGAATAACCCACTTATCTAATAAATGAAATCTAACCTATGAGCTAGTCCTAGTCTCAGTAGTAGTCCTAATATGAAGTGTAAAATCCTAAGGAAAAGACTTAAGAGAAATTTTAGAATTTTATCATTTTGACCTAATAACTGATTTTAATACTTAGAATGATTTTATTACAATTCTAATATTAGTTTTATTAACTTAAAAGGTAATCTAGAAGTTAAAGATGCTAAGCCTAAATTTTGGGCAAAAAGACTATTTTACCCCTATTTTAGGGTCCAAAAAGTGACTTTTTGATTTAGGGCTCCAAATTATAATTTATTACTTCCCAATGATTCCTTACTGTCTAATATGAAGATAGATAGTAAGTACACTCAATTATGATAAGAAATAAATCCTATAGGTCCAAACTATGGCTTTTAACATAAGGGGCATTTTAGTAATTTACTCCTATTGGAATCTAAAATTTTTATACAGTTTACTATTGGTTACTATTCAAGGATTCCATAGAGTCTAAGAATACTACATTTTGAGGTCAAATGACTAAGTTATGGATATTTCAATTTCTAAGAGCGATTCGATAATTTTGTCAGTCAACGGGAGACAAAAATCGAACTTTTCCGTTTGAAGTCCAATTTTAGCCAACTTAGATTCTATAGCTTTCCTATAATATACTGAGTATGTTGACAGTGAGTAAACCCAATTTGGACTCCAAATGGTCAACTTATGGCCTAACTAAGGTTATAGGTATTTTGGCCATTTCTAATTTTCTAGGTTTCAGATCCTAAATATTATTTCAGTTTATTGATTGCACTAAAATTCAAAGCTAGTTAGCACTTCAAATTTCTGAATTTAGAGTTGAATTGACCAAGTTATGGTCAGCTGAAGTCTAGGGGTATTTTGGTCATTTACAGGATAGGGTCCTAAATGTTACTTTTCAAACTAAGCTCTAAATGGAGAAACTAATACTTCTATAGTGTTGGGGCTATTCTCCTGAGAATTTTAAGACCTATATTGCCTATGTTTGAATAGCTATGTTAAAAGCTATGAGAGTTTATTTAGGTCCTAAAATATCACTACGTTATACGTAAGCCGAAATGAATTTTTGAATTACACCATTTGATTCTTTTTATTTTTTTGAGTAAAATGAGTCCTATATTTGATATGTTTGGATTATTGTATAAAAAGTTATTAAATTTTAAAGTTTAATTAAATTTAAATTAATTTAATTAAATTTACTATTTATTTATTCAATTTAAATGAGTTTTCTATTTTAATTAAATACATTAATTAATTAATTAAATATTTCATTGATAATTATTATTCTATTAATCTACCGATTAAATAGGATTAATTAAATCTTATTAATCAAATTAATTAAATCAGTTACTGTCAAATTAATTATCCTAAATTAATTAACCTAATTAATTCAATGTTTAATCAAATTAATCAAATAATAATAATTAACTAATTATGTTACTATTTTGAATTACATTATCTACTCTTTTAGTGCTTAACTACTATTTAATTATAACTAATCATCTATTATTTAATTCCTTTAATTAATCAACTAAATTAATTATGCTAATTAATTAACTAAGTTACTGTTTATTATTATACTCATTAACTATATTAATTTAGATAAATAACTAATTAATTTAATTAGTTTAACATTAATTAGCTACTGATTAACCTTATTATTAATTATCTTAACTTAATTATTCTAATAGAGATTATATATATATATATATATATAATTATATTTAATCTAATAATTTCTGCATGTATTAAAGGAGGCGGGACCCACCATGCCACGTGTCAGGGGATGAGTGGCTAGAGGACAGCAGGTGGGTCCCAGCTCTGCACGTGACCCGCACCCGACAAGCGCGACGATGGCGGGCCCCGCGGCATCTACATGCAACACGTGTTTGACTCGCAGATCCGCGAGCTGACCTGAGACCAGACGGGCAGGTTGGGCCTGACCCGACTCGAGGCCTGCGTGCCCACCTCGGCTCGACATCGCGAGGAGGAGGCTAGGGCACGAGTTTCCCCGACCGTCCCGGCGACGGGGTTCCTCGACTCACCCACCATTGGGTAGAGCTCAACCCACACTACCCATCTAAGGTTGGATCTTAGGTCGAGGCGCACCAAGCCGAACGTCAAGCCTAACCCTAAGACCTCGCAGACGGACCCAAACGAAATAACGAGAACAACTGTGGAGCTAACAAGAAATTGTGCTGATCGAACCCTACTTTTTGGAGAGGGTATGGCGGAAAACATGTAAAATATAGTAAATCTTGTGCATGTAAGAGAATTCAATAGTAATGTGGCGGCCGCCCCCTAAGCATCCAGATTAGGAGGTGGTCATCAACGGGCAAACCTTCACTTAGCATTCTGATTAAGGAATAGTCCTTCTTGATCAAATGCTAAGGGAAGATATGCCATAAAAGGGAAAGAGCAAAGGTAAGCCAATCACTGGATGAGCATACAATAGTATATCAGAGTGCAGAAATAAGACAAGTAACAACATCCATACAATCCAAATAAGAACTATACAACTCAGAATACGTAAGCTTAAAAAGTAAAACAGTTTAAATCTTATATTATTACAAAATATCAATTAAAAGCTTAAGCAAAAAGTAAAGATCACTCAATCCTCACAAAGCAACAGAAATAATTAGGATTCTTCTCCTGCACGCTCCTCCTCCTAAACCAGATCTCCAAAATGTTCCACAACTTCGAAAAGCTCAGAATCTACCATTGTCAGTTTCACAATGATAGAGCCCCAGCTAATAAAAGAAAAATCTAGTTAGACAAAATGTCTAAGTACATTTTAGGCTGTAAATTATTAATTTAAATAATATCACAACATCTAAGCAAAGTAGGAGCATTAAAGCATCGAAGAAAGATGACAAAGTTGTAATTAGCATTATTATAACTCATACAAGGTGTGAGGTAAGCATATACCTCAACTCAAGCTATAGAAAATGGTTAAGTAACACATAATGAAATCTACTAAGTACAAGGAAATTCTTAAATAATATGATCAACTTAAGATATGATGATTATAATATAAAATAAAAGTACTAAACTGAAAGTAAAGTTCTAACATCCTAATATGCCATAAAATAAAAGTGAACTGCTGAAAAGTACAATTTACATGTAAAGCTATAAGTAGTATAGGAACTATTGTATGTAAGTATGTTGAACTTTCATGCAAAAGATATGCCAGAACTGTAAAGTAATGGTAAAGTAAATGTAAAGTAAAGATATAAAGTAAAGTGTGGAGATACTCCTACTAAGTCCTGCAAAAAAGTAAGGTCCATCTAATCATCTAGGAAAGATTCCTAGATTAAAGTTAATTCCATCTGAAAAGTACCTGCTAAGAATCTAGGAAAGTAGTCCCAGATTAAAGTATCACGCACTAAGAAAATTGTCCTAGGCAAAAGTAACACGCACTAAGAAAGTAGTCCTAGGCAAAAGTATCACACACTGGGAAAGTAGTCCTAGGCAAAACCAACACGCACTAGGAAAGTAGTCCTATGCAAAAGTATCACACACTAGAAAAGTAGTCCTAGGCAAAAGCAACACGCACTTGGAAAGTTGTGGGGTCCCCCGTACTAATGGTAAAGAGTACGATACTCCAACTGTGGCAAATCCCCAACTTAAGTAAAGTCGGGTGAAACCCAACCTACCTTAACCCAAGGACTTGTCACCTGATACAACTATAAACATACATCAATACATATCAAAGTAGCGAAAGCAGGGAATAAAATGTAACATTCACAGGCATAACATAGTATATAAAAACATGGAAACAGTAGTAGTAACACAGAACAAGTGCAGAAACTAAAATACATCCAGAATTTAAATATTACAAATTGAATTTAAAAGAAAATATAAAGGTCCCTCAATCTTACTTAAATAAAAATGCAAAATATATCTAAACTGTAGCAGAACGATCCTCCTCCTGAACTGGCTCCTCTCCTGCAGCACTGCCCACGAAAAAATCCGAATCTAACATTTGTCAGTATCACAAATGCTAGGGCCTCAGCTAACAAAATAAAAAGATTATAGTTAGATAATTATCTAAGTATATTTTAGGTTATTTTAAATGAACTGATTAATTAAGGATATCACATTTGATTACTCTAATATACAAGCAATTATGGGGTGCAATAAGCTATACAAGAAATGGTGTAACCATAAACTATCCATTTATAGCAATCAACAAGTATGTGAAATAACATATAAAACATGAAAGTAAGCAAGGTGAAGCTAAAAGTAAAAGTAACTACAACTACTGTAATAAATCTGATCCTAACATGATTATGATCACATTAAAATATGCTAAGTATAAGAGAACACAAGTACTGAATATAATAAGAAATTCTAATATTCTAAACATGTCAATATATATAGCTAATCCATAAGAGTATACATACAATGTGCAGATTGATATGAAAATGAAAGACCACTGAGACATGTGGCAAAAAGCAAAACAATCAATGCACCGTAAAGCCACTGAGACATGTGGCAAAGCAAGTAAGTACTGTAAGAAAGACCACTGAAATATGTGGCACATCAAACAAAACTAAAAACTAGACTAGAGTAGTAGTAAGCCTAAGACATAGTACTGTCATACTAGACAATAGGCCATACAGGGCCTCTAAACAGAGAGTTCAACTATAACCATCCTAAACATCCAATACGCTAAGTGTGACGACCCATGTCATCATTAAATAGTATTACTGTTAAAAAAAAAACACATCAACTATAGTTTTCTATATCACACTGAGCACTTTAATTGGGAGTAGACCCAATTTGGACTTAATTTGGTCAAGTTATGACCTATTTAGGGTTAGGGGTATTTTGGGAACTTAGGATTTTTAGGGTTCAAAACTTAAGTTTATTGTAGTTTACTATTGGCACTAAAATTCTATGCTATGTAGCACTTTACATTTCTTGATTTGGAGTTCAGTTGACCAAATTATGGTTAATTGAAGTTCAATAGTATTTTATCATTTTGGGAGAAAGTCCAAAATGTCACATTGCAAACTAAGCTCTAAATGGGAAAACTAATATTACCATAGTGATGGGGCTGTTCTCCTGAGTATTTTAAGACCCATATTGCCTATGTTTAGATAATTATGTAAAAAGTTATGGGAGTTTGTTTAAAACCTAAAATGTCACTAGGTTAAATAATCCCGGAATTGAATTTTTAAATTATGTCATTTGACTCCTTTTATTTTCTGAGTAAAATGAGACCGATATTCGATATGTTTGGATCAATATATTCAAAGTTATGATATCATAAAGTTTAATTAAAATAATTAATTAATTAATTAATTAATTATAATATTTCCATTCCCAAAAATTTAAAATTATTTTATACCTCAAACTTAAATTTTGACCAAAAATTTAGGTCCGGAACATCAAAATTAGCTAGGAGGAAAAATTTCAGATTTTTCGGAGCTCAAATGGACAAAAAATGCGCATAATACATTTGGAATTAAATTTTTCCTAAAGTTTTTAATTAAATTTTTATTTTTCAGAATTTAAAAATTCATTAAAAAAAAATTTGCCACATGGCGACACGTGGACATGCTCGGAGCTTCGGGAGCCACGTGGTAGCGCGCGGAGACTCGGATTGCCACGTAGCAACGTGCATGAGCTTCGGGTGCCACGTGGCAGCACCTCGTTGCACCGCGTCTCAATGCACCACGTGGCAGCACCCTGTTGCGCCGCGTGATCACAGATGCCACATGGCAGACACAGGGCGATCCAACATTTCACCGCATCACCGGGTGCCCCGTGGCAGCACCCTGTTGCACCGCGCAACCGTGGATGCCATGTGGCGACACGTGGCAGCACCGCAACGCCGACGCACAGGTGACTGCCACGGGTCATGCCGGGATTTGGCGGTGACGGCAGTGGGGCGGTGACGGAGCCTACGAGGGGGGGCTCCCCCGCCTATTTAAAGGCCTTAGTGAGGCCGAGGGGAGGGCACCTTCAAATCGTCGGAAGATCGTCGGAGTTCGCTGGAAAAAGCTCCCGAAGTTCGCCGGAGGCGGAGATTCGCGTCAGGTACGCCGGAAAAGATGAACTGTAACTGCCACATGGCAGTTCGAAGGTTTACATTGCCACGTGGCAGACATGTGGCAGCTAAGCGGTCTCTATCTGTACACGTGGCAGCCACGTGTCAATAGATGACACGTGGCAGATTTCTATGTACTTGCAGCCACGTGGTCGCCACGTGTCAGCCACGTGGTACCCGCCATCCACCATTAACGGATTATGTTAACATAAAAAGAATATTCTTGGAATATTCCCTTACCGTTAACGTTAACGGTAACTTAACGGAAACCGTTAATGGTAACGGAATATTCCAAAAATAGTAAAAATTTAAAAAATTCCTAAAACTTTAAAAATTCATATCTTTCAAAATAGGAGTCCAAATATAGTGAAATTATATATCAAAATAATCAGAAAAATTCAAGGATTCTGAAAATATTATTATATTTTTGATTTGACCTCAAAATTTTAAAAAATTATTTCTGCCTCGTAAAGCGTGCCATTTTCAAATTTTAGTAAAACTATCACTGTTGTGCCCGTAATCACCCGGATAACTTAAATAAATAATAATTAATAATTAAAACTTGCACACCCTTTTTTTTTTGTGAATCATAAAGTATGCCAAAACTCAAATTTAGGCCAAGTAGCCTTATCATGAGGATTAATCAACTAATCGCTAACTAGTATAAATATTAAACCATGCAGGTAACTTGGAAATCACGCAAGAAAGGTACCAGATATTTTCTTAAATTTAATATTTTACTCACTTTCTTTCGACGCTTTAGCACCGCTTTGAGCCTTAAATTCAGTTATAGTTATACTTTCCTTTTTATCAAATACTGTCACTATAAATATTGAATGAAATATCTTGATAATACATGCATTATTTTTTTTTTGTTCTCAAAACGGTGGCTTGGGTGGGATATATTGCAGGGCTAGCTATGAGGGGAGATAAGGGAGCGTGCTGTAGCCTACGTGGGGGCACAGTACAGTATTATATTACGATATGAACCCACATTCTGTCTGACCCCAAGTGTCTGTGTTGGCCTAGCAGGACAAATTTTTACGATTATGTTTACTATTGCAAGACATATCATACTGATTCCTGTGACATATTTTTGATAAAATTTAGCACATTTTTGTGAATTTTTTTCTTATGAACCTAACAAATTGCTTTGCAGGATAAAACTTTTGCATATCGTCCTGTATTTATCCCTTTATTGCTTATCGCTAACGCTTTTATAAATGTATGCTTATATATTGTACTTAGTTTATGGGGCTAACCAGCATTTCAACGCCCACACTTTTATGTTCCAGGTCAAGAGCTAGTGGAGATCGAGGTAGCTGAGAAGTGAGGAGGATCGGCTCAGCATATCTCTCTTATTTTCTTTTTCTTCATGCTATTGTAATAAATTAAACTATGTGATATAATCTTATTTTAATTGAATGGATGATCTCATTTCTACTTACTTGCTGTACTACTTAAACTGCTCATTCGGATTCCTCGACGGGGAACCTCATGTGGGGTTGATCCTCTGATATCAATCCGACATGAGGAAGGTCCCCACAGTTGGTATCAGAGCTAGATTGAGCATGTATGTGACAGCTGCCCCTTAATCAACTAAGCTTAAGAGGTGGTCATCATTAGTACCACGGACATTAAACTAAAAACATATCCGTGATACTAATCAGAAGCTGAGCAAGATCCAACAGAAATAAATATATAGTATAGCAGTGCAATATAGGTAAAATAAAAGAGGCATCCAGACATAGTCCACATTAATTCATTCAGATACAATACATTAAATGCAGAACAGTAAGAATGAGAAAACTTAGTATTACACTTTTACTAAATGCAAGCCAAGAAGGTTGAAGCATATCTCCTTCAATGAGCTGCACTTTACTTTAACCTGCTAGCAGCTAAATCCTCAAGTGCTGGATCTGACATATCCTCCTGATCTGTCATATGTACATATATGCAGGGCACAGCCAAAAAAGGAAAATTTGGTTAGACTTTAATAAGTCTAAGTATAATTTAAACTATTAAAATTACATGAATTTAAAGATATCACCATTTTACTGATACTACTAAATGAGCAAAATAAATAAATGCAATAAGCTACAAGAAAAGGATAACTATAAACTATCCATTTATATCATTCAACATGTATGTGAAATAACAAACCAAGATATAAAAGTAAGCAAGGTAAAGCTAAAAGCAAAAGTAACTATAACTACTATAATAATTCTAATCCTAACATGCTTATGATCACATTGAAATATGCTGATTATACAATACAACAAGAAATTCTAACATTCTAAACATGCTAGTATATACATAATTAATCCATAAAAGTATATATACAACATGCAGGTTTAAAAGAAAGCAAAGCCACTGAGACATGTGACAAAACAAGCAAGTACTGAAAGTAAGGCCGTCGAAGCATGTGGCAAAGCAAAACAGAAAATAATACTGAACAATCCATCTAAAGTAGCAATAAGCTTAGACATAGTACTGACATACCAGCCAATAGGCCATCCAGGGCCCCTAATACTGAAATATCAATCAATACCCAACCAATAGGCCATCCCAATCCTCTAGGCCTGGGTCAATTCTACACAATACTATTACTGAAGAGGCAGACTATGATACAACATATTCTACCAACTACATGTAAGACAAGGACTGAATGATATGCAATTCAATTACTAACTTAGGATGTATCATCCATATCCTAAGTTCTCCTATTATGCTCAAGGAATAAGGTTCAATATCTAAGGTATGCCAAGCAATCTAGTCAAAGTAAGTAAAAGACTCAATCTAGACTTATGTGATATATGTTGTTGTCTAATTAAGTCGTTCTAACTATTCCAAGTTATATAACTTAGAAGCACGACCTTATAAGTTGAAAATAATTATAACTAATCATGTTTCAATTTAATTCAATCAAAATCGACTATAAGTTAAATAATAAATCATCACATCTTAATTAATGAATTGAGACATTCTAAGCTAAGATCTGATCTAGATCTACTAAGCTAAAGATTATGAATTAAACACCACAATTTGGGTTGAATCACTTGATCCAAATGTAAGCTTAAGATCTATGATTCAATCTACAAGTGAACTGATGATTAAGGCATATTCTATTAAGTAAAAATCAAACTTAATAGAATGGATCTCTATTCTTAATCTAAAATTGAAAGATAAGATAATCAAAATGAAACTAAGAAAAATCTAGAAACTAATAAAACTAAGGTTTCATTCATTGAATAAATCACTTATTCAATGAATGAATCTAACCTAGTGTCTATTCCTAATCTTAAGGAAAAGATCTTATGGTGAAGTGAGGATCCTAGGGAAGTGTTTTAGTTTTAACTCTAGGTTCTCATTCATGTCTGCATAATTTACAATTTCCAACTAAGGTGATGATTACTACTTAGTTAGTAAGAGTTCTTATTCTGATGTCATGGTTTTCAAATAATAATCAAATCCTTAATTATGCTAATATCTATGCAAGTGGTGTACGCATTGTACATAGAGCTCAAGAAAATAAAATAATTAAAAGAATACAGAGCTCAATAAAGTTCTAAGTACGAAACATACCTTGCACAAGCCGCTTTGAAATTGTGACTTGTTGAATGCTAGAATGGGGCAACTCAGCTATTACGATTCTATTGAAAGTGTTATTTATTACTAGCTCAATATGAGCGACGCTCATATCACCTGAAATATTTGAGCAAAATACAAGTGAAATTAAAGTCTCTACTAAGAAAATTTATTTTACTTTTATGCCCACCATTCATGGTGGGAGAAATTCTCTTTAGTTATGCTGAAAATAATTGCTACCCGGTCCAAAGTAATAAGTAGTAATTAACGAAATGATAATTTGAAAATGAAGATTAATGTGAAGTAGCGGATGAAGACAAATGCCGCTAAAGTTTTAAGGACTTTAAGTTAAATTACTTCCCGATTCCTCTTAATATACGACCTATCACCAATATAGTTAACATTTCTCACTTTCAGATAATAAATAATGATAAAATCATGATAAACAAGGCAAAGAATGAGAATAGAGAGGTGGATCATCCAATACGGAAATGCAAAGAATATTTGAGATGAGTTTTGCTAAATGAGATTGATGACTTCATAATGCAACTTTTGATTAGTTTATAAATATTATCATAGCTATTTAACTAACAAAACTTTCTTTTTAATAGTATTTTGAGGATCTCAAGAAATCAAACAAATGTCATACAATAAATTTATGGATGCAAGTAATATAACATAAACTTGAGAAGATTACATAAATTTTAGAAAATCAATTAAAGGACATGATGAGAAGATCTGTGTTATGAAATAAGACTACTGCTAAAACTATTATCGATGAAATATAGAGAACAAAGGAAAGATTTTCTTATAAATTTCTACAATTTTGATATTGGGGTGATCAAATACCCATGAGAAAATGCCCACAGATTCCCTGAATAATATGATAAGTTTGCAAAAGACACTAACTACATCATCTAATTATTCTAACATAGATTAAATACTAAGTAGAGGTGCCTTAAGTGACCCACCCATCCTATGATACCTACAGCCATATGCATCATGCGAGAGTAGATAGATGAAAAGTTGTTCTCAACATAAAAAAAATGGTTCATGAAGATTAATTTATATTAAAACAATATGATTACCAACCATTAAGTCAAGCTTGAAGGAACACGATTATGAATGTTCATGGAGATAAACTACTATTTGCATTATATCTCAACTTACCATTATTGAATCAAAAATCTAATTGAATTTATAAGTCGCAAAAAGGACAATCTCATATACCACATGAGATGATGAATATTGCCAACAATGTAATTATGAACAAAATTTATAGATTCAAGAAGAGCTAGGTGAGTTTTAGATAGCTAAATATATTCATTATGCATATACTTTCTCAATATTACGAGAAATGCGTAAAGAAAAATAAGTGCCTCAAGTTATGTGTGTGAAATTATATTTATCCAAAAACAATTCAGCATTTTTTTTTATATCAAACTGCATTATACATTTATGCATATGCTTGATGGAAAAGACAATTCATGTAAATAAAGGTACATCCATAGAGCTAATGAATACTAATTGCACAAGTAATAAATTGATAAATTATCAACAATGGTTAAATCCATCAATTTCAGATTTATAGTGATTTAATACATGGATGCATGTACATGTATATACAAAATCTGTTAACATGCAAATATACGAATATATCATTTAGCGAACCATTCTTTTAAGCTATATCAATATATTATAAGCAAGCTATAACAAGGAAAATTGATTGAGTCATACAACTTGAAATTAACTAATCATTTAGGGCAAGAGTAAAATGCTGAATATGCTAAGTTCTCCATATAATTGCTGCATATAACTCTTAAAAACTTAATAAAAGTTATGAGTAAATTATACCTTGATGGCTGCACTTTGTTCAAGGGAGAGGAGTTGTGCACAACAAGGCGGCGGCTCGGCCATGGGAAGGAGCTAGATGGTTCAGCCATGGAGGTGAAGGAGAGCTGCTGATTTCGGCCATCAATGGAGAGGACAGCTGCTCGGCCATGGAAGAAGAGATTCGGCCGCTGCTCGGTCGTGGAGGAGAAGAGCTGCTCGAGCTCGATCGAGAGGATGAAGGCTACTGCTCGTCCATGGAAGATGAGAGCTGCTCGACCATGGAAGGAGGGCTGCTCGAGCTCAGCCATGGAGAAGAGAAGGAGGAGAGTTTCGGCTCCCATGAGGGAGAAGGAGAGCTCTTGCCGATCAAATGAAGATTCGGCCGAATAGAGGAGGAAGTTTTTTGCGAATTTTCGGCTGAGAAGAGAGGAATAAGTTTAGGTTTAGGTTATTAGGGTTAGAATGAGGCATATTAATAAGGCAAAACTATAATTTAACCCAGCCATTGGATATAAATCAGATGGCTGAAATTTCTTGAGCCCAGATCTCAACCATTTGAATTCCAAAATTTACAAACTTAGTATCAAAACGACCGTCTCGACGAGACGAACGTAAGTGTTTAAAAATTATCAAATTTGGACGAGTATTTTATTTTATATTAATTTTTAAGTGAAAAATATCAAAAATTCGCTACGATTAATCCGGAGCCCGAAAAGTTACAAAACTTAAAACATAGTGCCCTCTTATAATGCATAACTCAAATCTACAAAAATTTCTGAAATCCGACTTTTATTTTATCTTTTATCAACTCCGGAAATTTAAACTTCCCGAATTTATTTAAGACGATCCAGGACCCCGATTGCGTTCAAATTTTGGCATGTGGATCCCCTCAATATGCTTTATTTGAGAATAATTTTTATTTGATTTTTATCCAACTTAAATATAATATTGAATTTCGTCTTAATTTGCTCAGGATTAAGTCTGAACGGCTCAGTAACTATGTTAGGTTGTTACAATGTCTAAGTAGATGGCAAGTAACACATCTGCATCCATTCCCGGTAGATTTAGTTAATCGAACATATCTAGTAGAGGCGTAGCCTACAAATGAATAAATGAAAACGCATAAGTTAGGCATAGTAAATGAGATATTAGCATAGTTTCCAATGAATAGATGAGTACTGAGGAAGGCTTCGTAAAGGTACCCATTGGAGACGTAGCTCGACCAACTGAGAATGTCAGAAGCAGGACTGAGCAATTGTTAGAGATAATGGCAACCATTATCGCCAATCAAAACCAACATTTCGCCTCTAAAACTATGCCTAGATCGGAACCAAGGCCTAAGATCGGCGATGCTCTCCAAAACTTCTTCAAACTTCTCCCGCCCACTTTCAATGGCACGGCCGGCTCGATGGAAGCGGAAGACTGGTTGCAACTCATAGAAGATAAGCTCAAAAGTATGAAGTGCCCAGCTTCTGAATCTGTGATGATAACTCAATACTTGTTGGAGGGAGAAGCAAAATGATGGTGAAATGTGTCACAAGACACCAAGTTTACTGAATTATACCTAGAAGACATTTTGTGGGAGGAATTTGCCAGTGAGTTTTGGAGTCGCTACATCACTCACTCAGCTCAAAAGATATTAGAAAATTAATTCATAAGGCTAATCCAAGGAGGGAAGACAGTGGCCGTTTACGAAGCTGAATTTACAAGACTATCCAGGTATGCTTCCAAGCTCATGGACACTGAAGAAGTCCGATGCAGCAGATTCTTGGAAGGGCTAAAAGACTCCATCCGCACCAGCTTAATTCCAATAAGGCACACCCGATTCACCGATCTTCTGGAATCTACCACCATGCTAGAGCACAATGAGCAGAGGATCGCCGAAAGACAAGGGAGGAGACCCTTTCACGCCGAAGCAAATCAAGGCAATTTCAAGAGGTCCAAACCCAACCCTCCGACTCGGGTATTCCACATAACCACAGAAGCTCCCAAGAACCACGAGGAGGGGGAGTGCTCGTGACCACACTTGTTAGGCCTTTGCTACCATGGTGGGAATTAGTGCTACCAATGTGGCAGCCCGGGCCATAGCTATAGACGTTGTTGGGCGTACAAGACTATAGATGGAGACGTCATTCCTAAGGGAAAGGCCAAGGGTGCTCCAACTCAAAATACAGTCTTGGTGCCACCTAATAACGCTGCCCCCCGGCCACGGCAAGTGGTGCCAACAAGAGTGCCAACTTCCACCAGCAGCATTGCAACTCCTTCAACTCCAGTAGGGCCATCTTCCTCATGCCTAGCGGCCCCCTCAAGGGTGTACATGCTTACACCAGTCCTGGCACCTGAAGATAATGAAGTAGTATCATGTATCATTTACTTTGATAATCTACCATGCAATATTTTGTTTGACACAGGAGTCAGCCATTCCTTCATATCAGAAAAGTTTATGAAAAGATTAGGATTGCCCTGTCATAAATTGGCCAACACACTGAGTGTGGGACTACCTTCTGGGGCACACATGACCACCCAAGGAGCATGTCATTGTTATATCCCTTTTAATGGCAAGGCATGCAAAGCTATACTGCAAGTTCTTCCAATTGAAAACTTTGATATAATATTAGGAATAGATTAGTTGAGTAGACATAAAGCCACCATCAACTGCCAAAGAAAGAAAATCATGATAAAAAGTAAAGGGAAGCATGTGACATTTATGGGGAAACTTGGAACCACCGCATCACTAATTAATGCCATTAAAGCTAAAAAATTAATAAAGAATGGATGTCAAGCCTATTTGGTCACCATGGTGGGTGAATCTGAGTCAGAGGTCGGACTGCTGGAAACTCGCGTGGTCAAGGAATTTGCCGACATATTTCCCGAAGATTTACCTGGATTACCCCTGATACGCCAGGTGGATTTCGCTATTCAAGTAATCGATGGCACTCAACCGCTATCCAAGGCACCGTATCGTTTAGCACTGAAGGAGCTGCAAGAACTCAGCACGCAATTGTAGGAATTACTAGCTAAGGTCCTTATCCGACCAAGCATGTCACCATGGGGAGCACCAGTATTATTTGTAAAGAAAAAGGACGGATCGATGAGGATGTGTATCGATTACCAGGAGCTAAATAAGGTAACAGTAAAAAACAAGTATCCACTCCCTCGCATCGATGACCTATTCGATCAGCTAACTGGAGTTAAGGTCTTCTCGAAAGTAGACTTACGATCAGGGTATCATCAAGTGCGTGTAAAGGAGGAGGACATTCCAAAGACTGCCTTCAGGACTCGCTACAGACATTATGAGTTCTTGGTAATATCCTTTGGTTTAACAAACGCACCTTCAGTCTTCATGAATTTGATGCAAAGAGTCCTTAAGTCTTTTCTAGATAAATTTGTGATCATCTTTATAGACAACATTTTGATATACTCCAAATCTAAAGATGACCATGAGAATCATTTGAGAGCTGTGTTGGAAGTGTTAAGAGCTAACCAGCTTTACGCCAAATATTCCAAATGTGAATTTTGGCTAAGCTCGGTAGCGTTCTTGGGCCATGTTATTGATGCCGAATGCATAAGGGTATATCATAATAAGATAAGTACAATCCATGAGTGGTCCCAGCCAACCACGTAGAAATCTATAGTTTTCTAGGCCTCACTGGGTACTATCAAAGGTTTGTGAAGAATTTCTTGCAGATAGCTGCACCGCTTACAAAGTTAACTTGGAAGGGGATACCATTCGTATGGGGCTCAGAGTGCGAAGCCTCCTTCCTTAAGCTAAAAGAAGCTCTGACCACTGCACCTGTTTTGACCATGCCGCAAGAAGGGAAGCACTTCCAGGTCTACACTAATGCATCCAAAATAGGCTTGGGTTGCGTGCTCATGCAAGAAGGTAGAGTGGTGGCCTACGCATCAAGACAGTTGAAGGATCATGAGAAGAATTATCCCGCTCATGATTTAGAGCTTGATGCAGTGGTATTCGCTCTAAAGATATGGAGGCATTATCTATATGGACTCAGATGTGAAATTTTTACTGACCACCAGAGCTTAAAATATATATTTACTCAGAAGGAGCTAAATTATAGACAAAGGAGGTGGCTATAATTAATAAGCAACTACAATCTGGATATTCAGTACCATCCCAGTAAGGCCAACATAGTCGCTGATGCTCTTAGCAGAAAAACAACTTTAAACACCATCCTTTCTCTTAGTCCATTATTAGCGGAATTCCAAAAAATGTGCATAATGCCAACCCAAGTAGAGATCCTGAACACAATTCTTAAAGATAGTACTACTGAACCCACCTTCTCCACATGCATAAAGATCTCTCAACTGAAAAGCGAAGAGTACCCAAAATTGAAGGCGGATTTAGAGCAAGTACAAAGAACAGACCTCCATCTTCAACAAGGCCAGTATATCTACCAAGGTAATAGAATCTGGGTGCCCAAGGATATGCAAGCAAAGGTATTAGCCGAGGCTCACAACTCTGGATATACCATACATCCAGGTAATAATAAAATGTATCAAGACATGAAAAAATCATTTTGGTGGCCTGGGATGAAGAAAGATATTTCATAGTTCGTGGCCAGATGTCATACTTGTTGTGTAGTTAAGGTGGAGCACCAACGCCCTGGTAGACTTCTACACCCCTTGAAATCCCAGAATGGAAATGGTCGGACATATCCATGGATTTCATTGTCAGTCTTCCAAGGACTAGATCTGGAGCTGACTCTATTTGGGTGGTGGTGGATAGATTGACCAAATCAGCTCATTTCATCCCAGCTCGATAGACAGACACGACAAAAAAGCTTGCCATAATTTATATGAAAGAGATCATCCGATCGCATGGAATTCTGCAAACTATAGTATTAGATCGTGATTCCAAGTTCACATCTCGATTCTGGCAAGCCGTACATCAGGACTTGGGGATCAATCTCGTTTTGAGCACTGCTTTTCACCCTCAAACTAATAGTCATACGGAGCAGGTAAACCAGACATTAGAGGATCTCCTATATCTATGCATTCATGACTTTGGCGGGAGTTGGGAGGATCATCTGGCACTAGTTGAATTCATCTATAATAATAGCTTCCATGCTAGCATCGATATGGCACCTTACGAGGCGCAGTATGGGAGAAAATGCAGTACTCTTTTAGCCTGGACGGAGGTCGGTGATTCCCAGCTTTATGGGTCTGAGTTAGTAGAGGAAGCAAATAAGAAAATAAGTACTATCCAACAGAGGATCTTAACTGCTCAAGACAGGCAAAGGAAGTATTACGATGCAAGGAATCGCTTGTTAGAATTCCAAGTCGGGCAATTTGTTTATTTAAATATCAGTCCGATAAAAGGAGTTCAAGGGTTTGGAATAACTGGCAAGCTCAGCCCTAGGTATGTAGGACCTTTTGAAATAACGGCAAGGGTAGGGTCATCAGCCTATAAGCTAAACCTTCCAGAAGAATACTCATTGATGCATGATGTTTTTCATGTGTCCTCTTCGAGGAAATGCATCCAAAAACTATCCTAGTGTATCTCCATCCCTGCAGAAGGGATATGGTCGAACCTCACAATCATAGAAGAACCAATCAAGATCTTGGGGAGAGATTTAAAACGATTGTACAACCGCTCAATCCCCATGATTAAAGTTCAGTGGCAAAATCATACGGAAGAGGAAGCTACTTGGGAAATCGAGGAAGAAATACGCCATATGTGACGGCCGCCCCTTAATCGAATAAGCTTAAGAGGTGGTCGTCATTAGTACCATGGACATTAAACTAAAAATATATCCGTGATACTAATCAGGAGCTGAGCAAGATCCCATAGAAACATCCATATAGTATAGCAGTGCAGAGAATGAAAATAAACATTCAGACACAGTTCATATTTTATTCATTCACATACAATACATTAAATGCAGAACAGTAAGAATAAGAAAAATAAGTTATTACACTTTTACTAAATGCAGGCCAAGAAGGTGGAAACACATCTCTTTCAATGATTGTACTTTATTTTAACATGTTAGCAGCTAAATCCTCAAGCGTTGGATCTGACCTATACTCCTGATCTGCCATATGTACATATATGACAGGACACAGCCAAAAAAAGAAAATCTAATTAGAATTGAATGAATTTAAAGATATCACCATTTTACTGATACTACTAAGCGAGCAAAATAAATAGGTGCAACAAGCTACAAGGAAATGACAACTATAACCTATCCATTTATAGCATTCAATATGTATGTGAAATAACATACTAGGACATAAAAGTAAGCAATATAAAGTTAAATGCAAAAGTAACTGCAACTACTATAATAATTCTGATACTAACATGCCTATAATCACATTTAAATATGTTGAGTATAAAAGAACACAAGTACTGAATATAATAAGAAATTCTAACATCCTAAACATGCCAATATATATAAGGAATTAAATATAAGAGTATACATACAACATGCTGATTAAGGAAAGAAAAAGAAAAAAGAAAGCCAATGAGACATGTGGCAAAAGCAAAGCAATCTATGTAAAGCCACTGAGACATGTGGCAAAAGCGAGCAAGTACTAAAAATAAGGCCACTGAAACATGTGGCAAAGAAAAAAGAAATCAATACTGAATAATCCAGCTAAAGTAGCAATAAGCCTAAGACATAATACTGTCATACCAGCCAATAGGCCATCCAGGGCCCCCAATACTGGAATATCAATCAATACCCAGCCATTAGGCCAACCAAATCCTCTAGGCTTGGGTCAATCCTATACAATACTATTACTGAAGAGGCAGACTAGGCTATGACATATTCTACCTATTGCAAACACTGTAATAATTAAATGATATACAATTCAAATACTAACTTAGGATGTATCATCCATATCCTAAGTTCTCTTATTATGCTCAAGGAATAAAGCTCAATATTTAAAGTGTGCAAAACAATCTAGTCAAAGTAAGCAAGAGATGCAATCTAGACTAATGTGACATCTATTGTTGTATAATTAAGTCATTCTAACTATTCCAAGTTATACAACTTAGAAGCACAGCCTTATAAGTTGAAAACAATCAGAACTGATCATGTTTCAATTTAATTCAATCAAAATTGACTATAAGTTAAATAATAAATCATCATGTTTTAATTGATGATTTGAGATGTTCTCAGCTAAGATATGATCTAGATCTACTAAGCTAAGGATTATGATATAAACACCGCAAACTTGGGTTCAATCACTTGATCCAAAGGTAGGCTCAAGATCTATGGTTCAATCTACAAGTGAACTGATGATTATGGTATATCCTATTAAATAAAATCAAGCTTAATTAAATAAATTTCATATTCTTAATCTAAAGTTGAAAGATAAAATAATCAAAATGAAATTATGAAAATCTAGAAACTAATAAAACTAAGGTTTCATTCATTGAATAAATCACTTATTCAATGAATAAAATCTAACCTAGTGTCTATTCCTAATTTTAAGAAAAAGATCCTATGGTGAAGTGAAGATCCTAAGGAAGTGCTTTTGTTTTAACTCTAGGTTCTCATTCATGTCCGCATAATTTACAATTTTCAACTAAGGTAATGATTACAACTTAGTTAACAAAAGTTCATATACCCTAATGTCATGATTTCCAAATAATTAACAAATCCTAATATTGCTAAGATCTATGCAAGTGGTGTACGCACTGTACATAGAGCTCAAGAAAATAACATAATTAAAAGAACACATAACTCAATAAAGTTCTAAGTACATAACGTACCTTTAATATGATTCAAACTTGGAGCTCGATGATTGATTGGAGTGAGACGATACAGCATTCATAGCACCTGCATTATTTAAGTAAGACACCTAAATGATGACGACTTTACAAGTGTTGCTTACTTTTGCTTAGAATGGGTTCTATTTAATTCATTTCCCATAACTTAAAGATAAGAGATTAACTATATCATACTTTAGAATGACTTGTTAAATAAAACATATCTTCTTAGTATGAGACATAGTAGTCATTCTTATAGATGGATTAAGAGATTATTATGTCACCCAAACATTTTATATTATTAACATCATTACCATTAGATGTGCATAAAAGGTTTAAGGCAACCTATGAATTAAAGCTAAAGAAAGTAATGAATACTACTAGATGGTAAGGAAAAATCTCAAAAGATATAACGAATAGTTTCAAATAAGCCATGACTTAATTTAAATTAAGAGCAAACAAAAGATGAATAAATTATGATTAAGCCAAAGATGACAATCATAAGGATCAGAATCTGAATTTGTATGCTTGGACGCAAAAAGAATTATTGGCCGTGATACAACCCAATGGTAATTATTTTGATAAGTGATGTTAACTTTAGACTAGCATGATTTCTATCCATTTCATTTAATATAAACTCTAAGAATAAAAGATTAAACTATAGCATGCAAGAGAAGGATTTACGAGATGAAATATACTAGGTATATAAGAGTGATAATAATCATCCTAATAGAGAATTTATGAAATTACATTTGAACATCATTCTTTATAATTCGATTGAGATGAAATCAGTACCATCAGTAAAATACATTCTCTATACAATCACTACATTATTGTTGTTCCTACTAATTTCTAAAAAAAATTTCATAATTATCATTATTGAGATTTTATAATTAGCTAATAGTGTTTTTAAACTATACTTAACAAGAAATATTAATAATACTATAATAAATAATGTTTAATTACGATTTGCTAATAAATTAAATATTTATTCATCAATTTTAATTGATTAATAATTCTCTGAGTGTGTTAATAATGAAGATATTTAATTGGTTGAACATTATCTCTATAGTTACTAATTCTCATCATCTACAAAATTATTAAATAATAAAAAAATAGATTATGCAAGCATAATATTAAATTACATATTTTAAACTAGTTATGCTCCTTAATTAGTCTTAATGTTTATTAATTATAATAGATTTTTATTAATACATAACTACTTATTAACATAATTAATTTGAAGATCAATATGTAATAAGGGGAATATGCTAAATGATTTAAGATGTTGTATGAGCATATGCTAAATGTTCAATTATTAAAAAAAATCACTACAAGCTTTAGCCTACTAATTTACAATATGCCCTCTACAAGCTTTACCCGTGAGAGTCCATTACTTGATGATTGACAGTTATTTCCCCTTGCCAAATTTACCAAGTTCCTAATCACCACATAAAAACACCAATAATGATGAAGACTTATAGATCTGATTGAATAACTACAACACTCATTTTCTATTCAACATAATCTGCAAGTCCCCTGGATGCATGCTTGTTGGCACACACCCAATAGTACAGCAGTTACATTCTAATTAAGCATTTGCAATTGCAAGTGATTTTCACGCACTACATGATAATACTACAAGATAAGGTGCTAATTACAAATATGTTGAGAATGCAAATAATAACAAAACCGTTGAGATGGTTAAATTGATCATAGCACTTAAGGGTTGATGTAATCAGTAGAATAAATTAAATATATCCACATTCTCCAAAAGAAAAGTTGAAGGTTATACCTCAAACAAAGATCGGAGAGGGCTGCTAGCGCTCGGCGAAGGGTTGCTGGCGCTCAGCCAAGGAGATAAAGGGGGGCTCGGCCAAGGAGGGAAGATATTCGGCCAAGAGAAGAAGAGCTGCTACTCGCATGTGGAAGAAGAGAGTCGCTGCTCGGCCGTGGAGGAGATGAGAGGCGCTTTGTTGCGTCGGATGGAGGGGAGGGCTAAGCGAGTAGAGGGGAGAGGAGGAGTTCTTGCCGATCAAATGAGGGTTCGGCCGAAATAGAGGAGAAGGCATCGAGACCTTTCGGCTGAGGGGAGAAGAATAAGTTTAGGTTTATGTTATTAGGGTAACAGTAGAGAGTATTTTATAAGTAGCTCAAGTTATTTATGGACATCGGATTGCGATTAAACGGTCAAAATTGCTTAAAACTTTCAAATTTTTGAGCAATCACTGATCGAACTTCAAAAAATTTAAACTTAGAATTGAAACGACCGTCTCGATGAGACTTACGCAAGTGTCCAAAAATTATTGAATTTGGACAAGTATTTTATTTTATATTAATTTTTAAGTGAAAAACTTCAAAAATTCGCTACGACTAATCCGGAGCCCGAAAAATTACGAAACTAGAATATAGTGTCCTCTTATAATGCTTAACTCAAATCTACAAAAATTTCTAAAATCCAACTCTTATTTCATCTTTTATCAACTCCGAAAGTTTAAACTTTTCGAATTTATTTAGGATGATCTAGACTCAAATTGCGCTCAAATTTTGGTAGAAGAATCCCCTTAATATGCTTCATTTGAGGATATTTTTATTTAATTTTTATTTGACTTAAATCAAGATCTTATATTTCTCTTAATTTGGTTAGGATTAAGTCTGAACGGCTCAGTAACAACATCGGGTTGTTACACCATAAGTGCCCCAACTATTTGACTCGCAAGGTGATTTGAATTAACACGTTACTACTATGCCTCATTAATAGCTTACAAAAAATTTACAAAAAGTTGATGTCGAGGACGACATCCCTTTTAAGGAGGGAAGACTGTGACGACCCGTGTCGTCATTAAATAGTATTATTGTTAAAAAGAAAATTTAGCAACTATAGTTTCCTATATCACACTGAGCACTTTAACTGGGAGTAGACCTAATTTGGACTTAATTTGGTCAAGTTATGACCTATTTAGGGTTAAGGGTATTTTGGGAAACTTAGAATTTTTAGGGTTCAAAATTTAAATTTTATAATAGTTTACTGTTGGCACTAAAATTCTATGCTATGTAGCACTTTACATTTCTTGATTTGGAGTTCAGTTGACCAAATTATGGTTAATTGAAGTTTAAGGGTATTTTGGTCATTTTGGGAGAAAGTCCAAAATGTCATTTTACAAACTAAGCTCCAAATGGGAAAACTAATACTACCACAGTGATGGGGTTGTTCTCCTGAGTATTTTAAGACTCATATTGCCTATGTTTGAAAAACTACATAAAAAGTTATGGGTTTCTTTAGGACCTAAAATGTCACTAGGTTAAATAATCCCCGAATCGAATTTTTAAATTACGCTATTTGACTCTTTTTATTTTTCTGAGTAAAATGAGACTATATTCGATATATTTGGATCAATATATTCAAAGTTATGATATCCTAAAGTTTAAGTAAACAAAAAAATTAATTAATTAATTAATTAAATATAATATTTCAATTCCCAAAAAATTTAAAATTATTTTTATACCTCAAAATTAAAATTTGACCAAAAATTTAGGTCTGGAACGTCAAAATTAGCTATGAGGGAAAATTTCAGATTTTTCGGAACTCAAACGGACAAAAAATGCGCATAATACATTTGGAATTAAATTTTTCCTAAAGTTTTTAATTAAATTTATATTTTTCGGAATTTAAAAATTCATTAAAAAAAAAATTTTTGCCACGTGGCGACACGTGGACGTGCTCGGATCTTCGGGCGCCACGTGGCAACGCGCGGAGCCTCGGATTGTCAGGTAGCAGCGTGCATGAGCTTCGGGTGCCACGTGACAGCACCTCGTTGCGCCGCGTCACCATGTGCCACGTGGTAGCACCCTGTTGTGCCGCACGATCACAGATGCCACGTGGCAGACACGGGGCGATCCAACATTTCACCGCGTCACCGGGTGCCCCGTGGCGGCACCCTGTTGCGCCGCGCAACCGCGGATGCCACGTGGTGACACATGGCCGCACCGCAGCGCCAACGCACAGGTGACTGCCACGTGTCACGCCGGGATTTGGCGGTGGTGGCGGTGGGGCGGTGACGGAGCCTACGAGGGGGGGGGCCACCTATTTAAAGGCCTCGGTGAGGCCGAGGAGAGGGCACCTTCAGATCATTGGAAGATCGCCGGAGTTCGCCGGAAAAAGCTCCCGAAGTTTGCCGGAGACGGAAATTCGCGTCAGGTCGCCACGTGGCACCCGCCATCCACCATTAATGGATTCTGTTAACAGAAAGAGAATATTCTTGGAATATTCCCTTACCGTTAATGTTAACGGTAACTTAACGGAAACCGTTAACGGTAACGGAATATTCCAAAAATAGTAAAAATTTAAAAAATTCCTAAAATTTTAAAAATCCATATCTTTCAAAATAGGAGTCCAAAATAGTGAAATTATATATCAAAATGATCAGAAAAATTCAAGGATTTTGAAAATATTATTATATTTTTTATTTGACCTCAAAATTTTAAAAAGTTATTTTTGCCTCGTAAAGCATGCCTTTTTTAGATTTTAGTAAAATTATCACTGTTGTGCTCATAATTACCCGAATAACTTAAATAAACAATAATTAATAATTAAAATTTGCACACCCCTTTTTTGTGCCTCGTAAAGTATGTCAAAACTCAAATTTAGGCCAAGTAGCCTTATTAGGAGGATTAATCAACTAATCACTAAC
Source organism: Gastrodia elata (assembly GCA_016760335.1). Taxonomy (NCBI): domain Eukaryota; kingdom Viridiplantae; phylum Streptophyta; class Magnoliopsida; order Asparagales; family Orchidaceae; genus Gastrodia; species Gastrodia elata. The sequence goes on along the minus strand of CM028669.1, from coordinate 85,692,899 downwards.
TAGTCTAAATACTAAACCATGCAGGTAAGTTGGAAATCACGCAAGAAATGTACCAGATATTTTCTTACATTTAATGTTTTACTCACTTTCTTTCGATGCTTTAGCACCACTTTGAGCCTTAAATTCAGTTATAGTTATACTTTCCTTTTTATCAAATACTGTCACTATAAATATTGAATGAAATGTCTTGATAATGCATGCATTATGTTTTTTTGGTTCTCGAAACGATGGCTTGGGTGGGATATATGGTGGGGCTAGCCAAGATGAGAGATAAGTGAGCATGTTGTAGCCTACGTGGGGCACAGTACGGTATTATGTTATGATATGAACCCACATTATGTTTGACACCAAGGTTCTGTGTTTACCCAGCATGACAAATTGCTTACGATTATGCTTACTATTGCAAGACATATCATACTGATTCCTATGACATATTTTTGATAAAATTCAGCACATTTTTGTGAATTTTTTTCTTATGAACCTAACAAATTATTTTGTAGGCTAAAACTTTCGCATATCCTCCTGTATTTATCCCTTTATTACTTACAGCTAACACTTTTATAAATGTATGCTTATATCTTGTACTTAGTCTACGGGACTAATCAACATTCCAACGCCCGCTCTTTTATGTGCCAGGTCAGGAGCTAGTGGAGATCAAGGTAGCTGAGAAGTGAGGAGGATTGGCTCAGCATATCTCTCTTATTTTCTTTTTCTTCATGCTATTATAATAAATTAAACTATGTGATGTAATCTTATTTTAATTGAATGGATGATCTCATTTCTGCTTACTTGCTATACTACTTAAACTGCTCAATCGGATTCCTCGACGGGGAACCTCATGCGGGGTTGATCCTCTGATATCAATCCGGTATGAGGAAGGTCCCCACACTAGGCCTGAGTTGAACTCATATAATAAGTTTATAACCATCCTAGACATCCAATACACTAAGCTTGAGACTATTCTATAATAATACAAGAACCGAAGAGGCAGACTAAGCTGGGACATACTCTACTAACTGAAAGCACTATAAGAACTAGTTGAATGATATGCTTTACAAATACTAACTTAGGATGTATCATCCATATCCTAAGTTCTCCTATTATGCTCAAGAAATAAGGCTCAATATCCAAGGTATGCCAAGCTATCAAGTCAAAGTAAGCAAGAGACTCGATCTAGACTTACGTGATATCTGTTGTTGTCTAATTTATCCAATCTAACTATTCTGAGAAGATACAAGTTTAGGATCTCCAATATCCAGCTATCGAGTAAAATCTCAGATTTACGATCTTAAAGTTAATATTAGAACTTAACAAGTTCTAATTCAAAATCATATGATGACTATAAGGTTTAAACAAATGAATTACGACCTAATTATTAATATTTTTCTCTCTTACCCAAATCTTGATTAAGTAAATCAAGATTTAAGGATTTTGGACTTAAACTCCACCTTGGTGTTCAAATCCTAAATCCCATGGTGACGTCCTAATAAGGATCTAGGGTTTATACTTAATTCCCAAGTTACAGATAAAGAATCCTATAAGCTGAAAGATCCAAGAGCTAAGAACTTAGTGAAATACTATTCTACTGATTATAAGATAAAATAATCAATTAAGAACTTGAGAATCTAAGATTTATATCCAATCTTTTAGGATAATTTCATTATCCTTTAGATTGAATCAATCTTATACCCACATGGAAGGTTTGAAAAGATTCAGATAATAAATTATTTAAGGAATTTCAATTGGAGATAGTTTATTTCAAGTAGAAGACCTAAAGTCTAAGATATAAGATCTAAGATCTAAGGTTCGATCACTTTAGACTTAAATTAGGTTTTCAACTTAGACTTTCTAAATGTGTTTCTTATAGAATTTAAGCTCATGAACTAACTTAATTGCACTTATTAAATTGAGAGTTAACATCTAAAATTATTAGCTTCAATTATTAAGGCAAAGTGACCCCATTATGATCACTTAAGATCTAAGTATTTTAATTAAGGCTAAATGGAGATTTCTTAACTTAATATGAATATTTTTTAACTTAAGAATTCAAAGAGATGCTAATAATCTAACTAAGGATAATCTACTGAATTTTCCAAGGTTTAAGGGGCACTTAAACATATTTTGGTCAAAATGACCAAAATACCCCTCTTAAGGCTAAATATGGGATTTAAAGATTTAATTATCCAAATTACTTCTAATATATTTTAATGTGTTTCATATTAGTTAATGAAGTGGGAAACACACTTGTCTTAGGTTTTGACAACCTAATTAAGCTAATTAGCACTAATCACCTTTTTAAGCCAATTAGGGTGATTAATAAATTTAGGGCATTCTAGGGCAATCCAACCTTACCCATAGGTTCTAATATACTTAGGATAGCATCAGGAATTAACGTACCCAAAATCAAAGGCTTAATTATGACTTAGTTCAATAATCCATAATTGGGGTGATTAAGGGATGATTTATAAAATTAGGATTCCTAAACTACTTTTAATGGTCTACATAAGTTCCTTAGGATTAAATGAGCAATTAGAGCCCTTAATTAATTAATTTGGGTATTAATTAAATTTGTTATGATTTAATTAAAAACAAAAAAGGATTAGTGAATTATTTTAAATCCAACCATTATATCTGTGATTTTATTTTATATTTAGATTCCTTGCATTTTTTTGATTTAAATGGTATATTAGATCATACCATTTGGATCAATATAATTAAAGTTATTCAAATAATTTATTCTGTATTTTTGTTTAAATAAAAACTATAGGAATTTGATTTATTAAATAAGAACCATAAAAAATGCCATCCTATAATTCATTTATTAACTGCGGCCCAAAATCAAAAGGCGTGGGTCGGGGTCGGCCCGGCCCAAGATCCATCGTCTTCTTCGTAGAGAGGCACCCTATGTCCGAACCCTAGGGTTCGCTTCCAAAGCCCAATTCTCCATGCTCTGGCCACGCCGTGCCCTAATCTTGATGGCTACACCATCCTTGACCCTAGACGTGTTGAATGGACCATGAAGCCCCATCTAGGAGGCGTCAGATCGCTGGAGTGCTACTCGTCTGAGGCGTCTCCTAAGGCGCACCTATGAGGAGTGAATTCTCCTCACATAAGCCATGCCATGAGCCCGCGTCTATCCATACATGTTCAGGGACCTAAGGAGAAGCGATAGGATGAGTCGAGAGGTTCTGGGATGATTTGGATCAATGGGTGCTACTCGTGGTCTAGGACGGACTGGAGCTCTCAACGGGTCAATCGATTCCCAGTCGAATCGATCGATCCTATCGAGCCTAGCCTTCAGTACTAGTCAACAATTATTGACTGGAGGTTCCAGCACTAGTTAGACATTTAATTGCTCAAGGGAACGTCGCATTTGGTGAACTGAAGGTTCAAGTGGCAGTGCACGCTCAGATGGCGAATTCGCCGTCTGGTCCACTGCTAGGCCTCACCCAAAGACTCGAACGTCCACTAGGGAGCTAGTAAGAGGTCCTTACGCAACATCTAAGGCTTGATTAAGTGCAAGTCAAGCTGAATCTAGCTCGACAGAAGGATCGGACGGAGGCTGTACCTTGGGATGGATGAGGTGACGGAAGCAATGCAGGTAGCTCTGTTTACTTTGAATGGTCACAGAAGCTCTAGCAGGTCCAGTCATCGGATCACAGAAAGCTCCAAAGCACGCACTAGGGGAAATTGAGGGGATCTCAGTTAGCAAATGAGCTCATTGAGGGATCTATGGGGGTATTTATAGGGTTGGATAGGATCTAGGGTGGCTGCCGAGGTCGTGAGCCAGGGTCTAGGCTTGGCCCTGAGGGCTCAATCGCCATTTCCCATTTGGGATTTGGCTCGGTCATCTTGACCTGCCCTAAGGTTCAGCCAGTAAGTGAAGGTCTCTAACGGCCTAAGGAGGGAGTGGCAGACAAGGCTACGTGGCATAAACGGGCAAAAATCTTCTCTGTCGGGCTGAGATCTCTCGGGGACGAAGGTCTACAGCGGCTGGGGTTGTCTCCACCGTCTAATCCACAAAGCCGTTGGTGATATACGGTCTGATGCAGCTCCTAATTAACGGAACCGCGGAGAAGATTTCGTGTGTCGGATGGAAGATGTCGATCGAGCGGCAGAGATCTAATCCCAGTGCGTGGTAGCGCAAGCCATTGGATTAAACGCGCTGAGATGCGTGCTCGCGCATCGCATGGCTTAACTCTGTGCACCGCTGTCGGGACCCCGCAGCGGATCTGCCACGGTCCCGATAGCAAATCTCGGCTTATTTTAATTAAATAATTTAATTTAAAATATAATAAAATCAATTAATTAATATATAATTAATCCTAATTATTCTAAATTCAATTTAGGATTAAACGGGCTCCAAAAATTTCCAAAAATTCACCCTTAGCTAATTAGGGTATGAGGAATTCAAAAATGAAATCAGATTTTAATTTGGAGATCAATTTAATTTAGGTATTTTCTAGGGCTCAAAAATAGTCAAAATACCAAATTTTTCAATTTAGCTCCGATTGATTTCGAACATCTAGGGTTAGGTTTAAATAACTCATTGAGCCTAATAGAATCAAAATCAAAGCTTGGTTTGGCTTAACTAATCTAGGTTTAGCAAGGGTAATAACTATGGTTGTTACAAAAGTAGTCATAGTCAAAAGTAACTTGCACTAGGAAAGTACTCCTAGTCAAAAGCTATCTTAAAAGTAAAGTTATACTAAAAGGCAGGCTAAATAAAACATAACTCACACAGTTTAATACAGTTACTTTTATTAAATTTTTTCTTTAAGTTATGAAAATGCTATATGAATATATTCAAAGTTTAACATAGAATATTCATCTAATATTCCATATTCAATATAATGTGTCCAAATGTATAATGAAGTCCAATATCAAGGAAAGCATAACATACAAATTTCAATGAATAAAATAGCACTAAATAACTTTGTGATATCACTTTATTTTCTAATTAAATCATTCTATCTAATCTAAACTTATACAAGTTTAAGATCTCCAATATCCAACTATTGAGTATAAATCCAGAATGTCAATCTTACAAGTTAAAAGAAGTTAGAACTAATCAAGTTCTAATATATATAAATCATATGATGCTTAATTATGTTTAAATAACAAATCAAACATCCTAATTGATGATTTTATGAATCCCAAACCAATCTTGATTAATATAAATCAAAATTAGGAGATTAAGATGTTAAAATCCAAGTATTAGATTTTAACTTCATAATCAAATAGGTACTAATCATAATGGTATAAAGTTAAACCCAAATTCTCACAAGCTATAATTAAGACTTTCTTATTAAGCAAAATCAAGCTTTTATAAGATGGATATCTAATCTTAAATCTAAAGTTTTAATACAAAATAATCATAAATAAATGATGAAATTCTAAAAAACTATAAAACTAAGATTTCATCTATTAAGTACCCATTTACTTAATAAATGAACTCTAACTTAATTTTTAAGCTAAATCCTAAGGAAGTAAGATCCTATAGGTTGGAAGGAAAGTCCTAAGAGAATAATTAGACTTTAGGTTTGATATTATTTAACTACTATTATGATGAATTTAACTTAATAAAGATATAAGGTGAGCTAAATTCACCTTATAAGAGGTGGATTAAGACTTAGAAGATCTTTATGTGACTTTTAGGGTTTTTCATAAATTATCATTTTAATGAGTTTAAATATTCTAAAATGATTCCAAATTAGTCATATTACTTATTTTAGAGGTTTAAGAATGTAATTAAGGTTTAAAGAGGCTTAACCCTAAATTTGAGCAAAATGACCATTTTGCCCCTACATAAGGGTCTAAATTTCATCTTTATTAATTAAGGCTCAAATCTGAAATTTATTAAAGTGGAGTGATTACTTACTATCTAATATGAGTTTAGACAGTAAGTACACCTATTTTGGCTAAGTATTAAGCCTTATAAGATCAAATTAAGGAGTTTGACTCATAAGAGCAATTTGGTAATTTGGCCAAATGAAACCTAAATTTTATATCAGTTTATTAAGGATTATGTTCTAAGGTTTCTATAAAACCTAAAATTATTAAATTTTGATAAGTATTAGCTAAGTTATAGCCAATACAAGTTTTATAGTTAATCATTAAGTTTTGGGGTGATTAGTAAGTGATTAGTAAAATTAATTATGAAATCACTAAACTAACCACACCACTAAGTTTTATCCTACTCTATGAGTAATCAAAAACTGAAATCACTCAATTTGGATTATTAATTATGCTAATATTCACTAATCATGTTTTATTAAAGTGATTAGGCCTAATTAAGAGATTTAACCATTGGATCTAAAATATTTTTGTAGTTTACTATTAATTAGGTCTTCCTAATCAACATGGTATATTAGAAGACCTAATTTGGAGTTTAATTGACTAAGTTATGGTTAATTGAAGTTCTAGGGTTAATTAGGGTAATTAAGGTTAGGTCTTAAAAGTGATTAGGCAAATACTAATCTAAATAAAAAAATGAACCCTATTAAGTTATTTTAGAGGTTTTACTGATCACTTTAAGACCTATATTGCCTATGTTTGGGCAAATGATTACAAAGTTATGAGCTTAGGAAGATTATAGCTTAGGTCCAAAAGTGAGTAGTCTAAATATTATTCAAACAGTAAAATTAATACTACTATATTAATCTGTAGGGTTTACTGATTACTTTGACACCCATATTAGGTATATTTGGGTAATTGTGTGCAAAAATATGACCTAATGAAATTTTGGGATATTTAGGGCTTAATTAAGTGTCCTAAATATCACTATGTTAAATAATGATCCTATGTAAAAATGGACAATGCCAATGTGTTTCTAACATTTTTTTAATTTCATTGATATATAATTTTGTTTTTATTGGATCAGTAAGTTTTAAAATATTAAAGTTTGAAACTTTGCTAATATAATTAATTAAATTAAATTTTTATATAATTAATTTAAAAGTTTTATCAGTTAAAACAATGCGCAGGCCCCACCGTAGACTGCTCGCCCGAAGGAAGTACGTGGCCCAGCTTTCCTTTGCACGGGTACCCAGGTCAAGATAGACTCGACTCAGGCCTGGGGAAGGCCTTCTTCCCCGACAGCGAGAGCGAGAGGAGGAAATTAGGGCAAAACGCTAAATGACGTACTGTAACAACCCTAGTTGTTACCCTAGCTAAATTCAGATTAATTAAGCCAAACCAAGCTTTGATTTTGATTTCATAAAACTCAATGGGTCATTTAAACCTAATCCTAGATGTTTGAAATCAATTAGAGCTAAATTGAGAATTTTGGTATTTTTGCCTATTTTTGAGCCCTGGAAAATACCTAAATTAAATTGATCTCCAAATTAAAATCTGATTTCATTATAGAATTCCTCATACCCTAATTAGTTAAGGGTAAATTTTTGGGAATTTTTTGGGCTCATCTAGTCCTAAATTGAATTTATGAAATTAATATAATTTAATTAATTATTAAATAGGTTAATATTAATTAAATTAAATATTTAATTAAATTTTTATAATCTGGGATTTATTGTTGGGACCGCGACAAATCTGCTGCGGGGTCCCGTTAGCGGCGTGTGGTATCTAGCCAATGGATGCGCTAGCACGCATCCTAGCGCATTTAATCCAATGGTGGGATCCCGTCCGGGTTAAGATCTAATCCTAGGTGTCAGATCCATCCCACGCATCTGACGGATGGCATTCGTTCCATTTAAGTAATTAATCAGAGCCTTCCAATCACAACGGTCGATCCATCAGACGACGGACGAAGACCCGAGCACTATGGATCTTCATCTACCTCTCGCCCGTCTGCGTCTGGTCCCCCCCCCCCCCCCCCCGACAACCAGGCAACCTCCAGCCCCCGTGGCAGTATGGGAAAAGCCCTGATTTTCCCCTTCTTCCCTCGGCGCGATGTCTTGCCAGTTGCCTTCTCCCTGAATTGCCCCTGATCATTCCAGCCACCCCATTGCTTTGGGCCGAGCCATTGTCCAAGACAGAGCCATGGTGTCCACCCCTATGGCCTCCTTCGGCCTATAAATACCCTCAAGATCTCACAGTGAGTCCCTTTGCTCACTGTAAAGCCTTAATTACCCAGCTGAAGTCCTTTGGAGCCCCCGTCCTCTCGACAATTTTTTGGCATTCCCGAAGCTTTGAACTGCTGATAGAGGGTGTGTGTCTGGTGTTTAGACCCCCTACTAGATTGCTGAGATCTTCTGGAACCTCCAGCTCATCTCAATTCCCCTCGGTCGTGCCTGCAAACCAGTCTTCAGGTATAGCATTCTCGACTGAATTTCGAAGACTCAGTTTTCCATTCTTATCTCTAGATGAGCCTTTGGATGTCAGTCTAACTAGACTTAGCCACTTAGGGAACCAATTGTGATTATCGCCAGGGTTTGAGCTAGCTCTGATCGATCGTATGATCGATCGATCTAGCGGCCGAGCCATGGCTGAGTCCGAGTAATGACCCAGCGATTGGCTGCACCCCAGTTTATGAAACCTTGGGGGTTCGACTCACCTCACCTCACTGATGGTGTAAGGATCGAGCCCTGTCCATTTAGTGGTTTCTGTGAGGAGAATCATCCCCTCACAGTAAACCCTAATCGTTTGTAAATGGATGCTTCGGTGGAGTAGTCATCCAGCGTTCTGGCCTATCCTGATTAGGACTTCTAAGTTTAATCGATGCGCCTTGACTTCCTGAAGGTGTGGTGATCGAATGATGGTCGTGGTGTGGCCAATCAGCGGCAAATTTAGTGGTCTAAGGTGCCCTTCCCGCGGCTGTGAGCGAAGAGGGGTATCGGGGACGAAGCACTGGCACTTCGGGTCGGGCCTCTCCTGACCCGCGCAGTTTGATTTCGGGCTGTGATTAAATAATAGAATTACGGAATTATATTTCTTAGGATAAATAATTGATAAATAGATATCCTATGATTCCAATTTAAATAAACATTCATAATAAATTATTTAAATAACTTTGGCTATACTTATCCAAATGGTATGATCCAATATACTATTTTAATCAAAAAAATGCAAGGAATAATAATATAAAATAAAATCAAGGATCCAATAGTTAGATTTTAAATAATTGTCTAATCCTTTTCTATCTTTAATTAAATTATAATAAATTCAATTAATATCCAAAAATGTTGATTAAGGTCTCTGATTGCTCATGAGATCATAAAGAACCTATGTAGACCACTAAAAGTAAATTTGGAACTTTAATTTTATTAATCATCTCTTAATTGCCATAATTAAGGATTAGTGAATTAAACTATAATTAATCCTCTGATTTTAGTAATTTAAGTTCCTAATGCTTCCTTAAGTTTATTAGAGCATATAAATAAGGTTAGGATCACTCTAGAATGCCCTAATTTCATTAATCGCCTTAATTGGCCTCTTAATGTGTTAAGGCTAATTAAACTAATTAGATTTCCAAAGCCTAAAATTAGTGTTTATCCTACCTCATTAAGCAATTTGGAACCCATTAAAATAGATTTAAATCAATTTGGATGGTTAAATCTTAAAATCCCATTTTTAACCTTAAGAGAGGTATTTTGATCATTTTGACCAAAATATATTTAAGCACTCCTTAAGCCTTAAAACTTCAGCAAAATATCCCTAGTTAATATGTTTAACACCTTTCTGGAATCCTATGTTGGTAATATTGAGTTAATTGAAGAATCTTAAATTAGATCTTAATTAGATCTTAAGACTTTAAGTGTTCCTAAAATCACATTGTCTTAAGAGCTAAGTTTAACTATACTAAAGTACTATATCCTTAACTAATAGCTTAATTAAGTTGATTCTTAAGTTTGAATCCTAAAAAAAATACTCTTGTAAAATCCTAAGTCTAAATCTTAGTTTAAGTCTAAAGTGATCAAACATCAGATCTTAGATCTTAGACTTTAGATCTTCTAATTGAATTGAACTACCTCCATTTGGAATTCCTTAAGTGATTGATTGTTTAATTCTTTTGAAGCCTTTCATGTGGGTGTAGGATTAATTCAATCTATAGAATGATATAATTATCCTAAAGATTGAATATAGATCTTAGATTCTTAGTTCTTACTGATTATTTTATCTTACAACATTAGCACAGTCTTTCATTAAGATCATAACTTCTGAATCCTTCAGCTTATAAGATTTCTTACCTTTAAATTGGGTTTTAAAATGTGAACCCTAGATCCTTACTAAGGATACTACCTTGGATTTAGGATTTGAACTCTAAAGTGGAGTTTGGATCTAGAATCCTTAATCTTGATTCACTTAATCAAGATTTGGGTTAAGTGAGAAAAATAATAATTAAGTCATTGATTAATTTCTTTAAACTCTTATAGTCACCATATGATTATAAATTAGAACTTGTTAAGTTCTAAGGTTAACATTAAGGTCATAAAATCTGAGATCTTACTCGATATCTAGATATTGGAGATTCTAAATTTATATCTTCTCAGAATAGTTAGATTTGGATAAAGTAGACAACAATGGTTATTACATGAGTCTATATTAAGTCTCTTACTTTGACTTTGATTGCTTCGCACACCTTGAATATTGAGCCTTGTTCCTTGAGCTTAATAGGTAAACTTAGGATATGGAGGATACATCCTAAGTTAGTAATTGAAAAGCATATCATTCATTCAGTTCTCTTAGTACTTTCAGTTAGTAGAGTATATCCTAGCATAGTCTGCCTCTTCAGTTCTAATTTTGTTATAGAATAAACTCAGACCTAGCTCGATGAATGTCTAGGATGGATACATGTCTTATTCTATAAGTTCAACTCGGACCTAGCTCTGCGGATGCCTAGGATGGATACATGTTGAACTTTTAGTTCAGAGGCCCTGTAAGGCCTGTTCTATTATGGCAGCACTATGTCTTAGGCTTACTGCTACTTTAGTTCAGTTGTCAGTGTTTATTTTACTTTATCACATGCTTTAGTGGCCTTTCTTTTAATGCTTGACTTGCTTTGCCACATGTCTTAGTGGCCTTACTTTTGCTCATGCATGTACATAGTTTACTTTTGCCACATATCTCAGTGGCTACTTTTTCATGTCAATCTGCATGCTTATATATACGCTCTCACTGGTTGCTACTAAGATATTGGCATATTTAGGATGCTAGAATTGTATTCTATTTTTAGTACTTGTGTTCTTATTATTCTCAACATATCTCCATATGATCCTAAGCATGTTATGAGCATATTTATTTCAGTAGTTACAGTTTCTTTTATTTTTAGCCTCACCATATTTAGTTGATGTTTTTGTATGTATTTTATATACCTATTGATTAGCTATAAATGATTATTTTATAGCTACCCCATTCTTGTAGCTTAGTGTACCTTTATAATACTTGTATGTTTAAAAACTTTTAAATATAATATCTTAAATACTCAATTCACTTAAATAGCCTAAAATGTACTTAGATAATTGTCTAACTGTAACATTTTCTTTTGTTGGCTAGGGCCCTGACATTTGTGATACTGACAAATGTTAGATTTAGAGTTGTTCATCGGTAGTGCTGTAGGATCAGAGCCGGTGCAGGAGGAGGATCTTCCTACTGCTGCGTTTTATAGTTTATTTAATTAAATTAAAATTAATTTAAATATACATAATTTAATTAATTAAATAAAATTCGTTTATATATTTAAATTAATTCTGTTTAATTAATTTTATTATTTAATCTAATTTAAAATTATAAATATATATTTATAAAATTTTCTACAGGTTTTAAATGGAGGTGGGCCCCACATCCACGTGTCTGAACGCGGCTGGATGAAGACTGGAAAGTGGGTCCCACGCATGCAGAAATATTCGGCACGCACGCCGCTGAGGCATACAGGTGGGTCCCACACCTGTAACGCCACGCCAACAGAGCCCCAGTTCACGTGAACCGACGGTTTAACTCGGCGTGAACCGGACCACAGAGCAATCGGACCAGACCGTTTGATCAACGGTCGAGAGTGGTTCCGTTTTGATCCAACGGTTGGATTCGTACGTTGAATCCAACGGTGGATTTCTGAGAGACCCTTCGTCTTCTTCGCTTAACAGTTATCGGGCTTTTAGGGTTTCGAAATCACGATCGACAGAACCCGAGTATTGATCGATAGCTTCAATCGATACAAGAATATGATTGCAACACTTAAGAAATAGAGATGAGGTGAAGTAGGTACCTCGATGCGAACAGCAGGAGAGAACTAGGGTTTGATCCGAAATAATCTGGGCCTACCACAGGGTCTTGAGAGTGAAAAATGGACGAGGAAGACCCGATTAGGGATTTAATGGGGTCTGCAAGCGGTGCTAAGCGGCAGGAGATGTGGAGAGTGACGTGCGGAGTCCTTTGCGTGTGGCGTGTTGCCTCCTGCGACACGCGTAAGCTGCGTGGGAAAGACGACTCGCCAGCCGTCCGATTAGATCCAGATCAGACGGTCTGGATGATCCCACACTGCTTCAAATAGCGCTGACGGAAATGGAATGGCGCCAATAATGGATTGACGGCAACCGTTAATTACTTATAAAATTATTATTTAAATTAAATTATATTCATTTTATTAATTAAAATTAATTGCTTAAATGCATTCCAAAAAATTTCAATAAATTCAGTTTGTCATAATTAAATTCTGGATATATTTACTTTTCTGTATTTGATTTGAGTTACTATTTCTTCTACTCTTTTATACTATGTTATGCCTGTGGATGTTATACTATTTTGCTTCTTGCTTCCGCCACTTTGATATGTATTGATGTATGTTCACAATTTCTTCTACAGGGTGACAAGTCCTTGGCTTAAAGTGAGTTGGGTCCTACCTGACTCTACTTGAGTTGAGGATTTGCTGCCGGAGTGGAGCACCGTACTCCCCGCAATTATGCTAACATTAGTATTAACATAGCCGCGGGAAAGTACGGGGTACCACACGCATGGACACTCCTTGCTGAAAGAACCCTACGCCAATCTGAATCTCAGAATCTAGCCATTTTGCCGAGTCAAGCAAGGACCACCAATCTTCTTCCTCCTCTTGACAAGGTGGTTACTTAATTTTCCTTTGAGGATTAGGGGATCTAAGTTTATTGGATGAATGAAATTCAAACTCAACAGGATTCAATTGAAAGAATGACAATGCGAATAAATGCTTAAATGATGATAAGTAATGAACTATCAAAAAATAAATGGGAGCAAAAATTGCAGATTTTATAAATCGAGAAATGAGAGGAATACCTTTGAGGGTACAGTGATTTGCATGTTAAAAAGGAGGTGATTTCGAATTCAATAAGCTATCTCCAAATGATAAAATTAAACCTAAGAGATTGAAGGAATGGAGAGGAGTTATCGATTGTTTAAGAGTGGAGGAGTTATCGTAGCAACGGATGTGTGCTCCGCGTGACAGATGCATGCCCTAACGGATGTGTGCTCCGCGTGACAGACCCGTGGATCCCTTCGAACCGGTGAAGAGCCGATTCAGGCTGGACCGGTTATCCAGCCCAGCAAAGGAAGACGCGCAGCGAAATATTGTAAGTGGGCCCCACCTTAAATTTGAATTTAACAATTAGATATATATATATATATATTATTTAAATAATTCTTAAATAATTTTCTTTATCAAAATTAATTAACTAAATGTATTCCAAAAATTCCCAATAAATTACTCTAAGCTAATTGAAGGGTGGGGAATGCAACGGCAAAGTCGGATTTTCATTTTGACGAGTATTTAATTATTCAAATTTTCAGGGTATTTAAATATTATTAAAATATTGGCCAAAAATTCAATGACTTCCAAATGCATTCAAAACATCACCCTTAGTTAATTTGGGGGTGATGAAAGCAATGGCGAAGTCAGATTTTTATTTTAAGATCAAAATAAATATGTCAATTTCTAGAGTTTCTAAAAATTCCCAAAATCAGAATTTGATCCATTTGATTCCTGATTTGAACTATATCTTAGAGATAATCTTTTAATGACTTAATTAAGGTACTAGAATCATAATTAGGACTTGGATTAGTCATAATTGACTTAAGTAATAACCTGGGTTATTACACTTAATGAATATTATGAATTTGAGAAACATTATCTCTTATATTTTATTGCATGAATAGTTGTTGATAATTTCAAATGATATTATTATTATAAGTAGTTACATTTCATAAAAACTTTATTGTGCTCATTGATCATCTTCAATTAAAGATTATGCACCTAGAGTAATTACATCGTGAATGATGTGACATAAGTTTGCTGAGAGTGACTGCTCGTGCATAGACTATAAATCAAATGCATGATCATCTGGGAAGATAAGGACAATCTAATTAAATTTGAGCTCCATGGCTCAATTTATAACACATAAAGATGATATGTAAGGTAGTGGATGATGTGACATAAGTTCATGTTAGCCATTGCTTATCTCTATGTTAAGTTATGAATTAGATGCATGTGAGTTGAGACCAATCTATTAAGTTCCACTGCTCACTCTTGATTTATGTAAAATAATAGAGCGCAGTAAGCAGTGGGTGACATGACATAAACTCTTTAAGCTTCATAGCTCATTATCTTAACTTAAGTTAAAAAGTAAACACATGTGAGCCATATATGAAATCAAGTCATTATGATCACAAGATAAAATGTGAATTTTGTCACTTAAACATAAGCATAATTTTTATTTATAAGAAGATCACAAAAATATTTGTGCTTGATTTGAACCCTTGAGTGTTCATTATAGCACTAGATAATGTTGAAATAAAATCAATATTGACATCATGATAAAAGATATCTTGATAAAATAAATCCTAAGTATTGAGATATAAGTTAAGAGAACATTAAGAGAAATATTCTATGCACAGATCTACAATAATATCCAATTGAAACCTAATTTTCTCCGATTATATCCAATTGATCACAAAACCAAAATTTTGGATAAATTAGCATAATATAGGACAAGAACCCAATTTATCATTAGTTTTAATATTATTAAAAAGAAGTATACTATAGTAATAAACACACACCATTCTCAGAGGATGATAAAGCTTGAGATCTCATCATTCTTTATTACTTCAAACAACATACACTTGTGTGCAAATATAGACATCTCATTTTAAGTTTGTCATTGGTCTAAGATTATCTTTCTTAAGTATTAGCACATTTTGGTTTAATCTAACTCCTAAATTATATAGGGACTTGAAGGTAATCTATTTAAATCTAAGTCTAATATGATGATAATAATAATTACTTAAAGTCCTAAAATGATATTCTTAATTAGATGTCAAATCAATATAAAAATAATATATTATTTATACTAATAGCTTAAGAATTTCAATGACATGTAGTATGATAGATTTTAAGCTTTATATGCTAAAAAATGTACTAATCACACTTAATGATGATTATAAAAGGTATTAGTAAAACTAATTATTAAAACTAAAATTAAATGTTATAGAAATTTTCTACTCATTCTTATGATCATTTTGATATATAATTTTAATATACTTGAATTTATAGTTATCATTTTATTTCATTAATTTATTATACATTAAAAATTTCCTTAAGTTTCTATATTGTTAAAAAGAGAATATTCTTCTAATGGTGGAAATGCAGGGTCGGGCCGATAATATATGCAAAATATTTCGCTACACAGTGACGTGCGGATCACAGGCTAACATGCCCGACACTTTGCGCCATCATGTTCGGCCCGAGAGACGTGAATTAGCATTTTGGGTTTCGAAGAAGCCTTAAATTCTCGATGCACAGTTTATTTTAGATTGCATGTGATATATCAAATTGATCATAGGGTTGAGAGCTTCCTATTAAGCATAAAAACCCTAAATTATATTACCTAATTTGCCTTAATTTTTGCTCGACTCGATGGGGTCTAGGGTATACTGTGGAGGCTCAATACTCCCTCCACAGTGAACCGTTTGACCCATCCAAGATCCCTACTTGTTCCTCGAGTCATGACAGACCCAAAGAGCACATTAGCAATGGTGAAGATGGACTTGGCCACCGGGGGTCTTAGTGGGCTCGGGAATTGTACATCACTGTACATGCCCGAGTCATTGAGCCTTAATTGACCTCATTCAAGCTCAATTGAGCTTGACAATTAGTAGAGTATTGTAGGAAATAGACAAACGAAACCATAACACGGGAAATCACGCACTGATAAGTATGGGAAAGGGATACCTCATGTCGTTTGACCGCCGAGCTGTTAGGTTTAATAGTCGTAATATGGCAACTTCAAGCCTTCCAGTGGATCGGGAATAACGAAATGGGGGTATAAGAGGCTTCAGTCTGGGATTTTGTGAGGGAAAAAGGAAAGGGAGGATGGTTGTATCGCATGACTGCATGCACCAGCCTGTGATCTTGGCTGAGATAGGGTAGACGACAGAACACAGTGCATTGTCGTATCCTGACAGCTCAATCGATTGAACGATCGATATTCAATCTAGGTTATTAATCGCAATGTCAATCTCAACCGTTGGATCATATCCCTGATCCGACTACTGAGATTGGATCAAATAGCATAATAGACTTTAGTCATTTGATCTGATTCAAAGAAACGACATGACGGCCTGGATTGCGTGATCTAATTGTCCCATGTGCTGTGGATCACGATGAACCACCCGCTATTCGACTTTAAACTGTTGTTTAGTCGTTAATGATAATATGTATATGTATATATATATATATATAATTTTAATTAATATTAATATATACCGTTTATATTAATTAAAATATGTTAACCAAATGAGTTATAAAAATTCTAAAAAATTCATCATTAACTAATTTGAGTGCAACTAAAAAATAAATTAGATTTTTAATTAGATGTCAAAATAAATTTTTTATTTTTCTAATTATTTGAGTTAAATAAAATATTTGATTTACTTAAACAACTTCCATATCTACCAAAAATTTTAAGATTTGCTCCTAATGATGATTAGAGCATAATGGTGAGATTTTTTAAATGATTAAACTAATTAAATTGGGTGATAACTTTGAATTGTTAAAGAAGGTCACTGTTTCATATAATGACTATCTATAAAAACAGATTCATAACTTACCAATTATCTAAAAATTCTACACAAAATTACATCTAACAACTTATAAAATCTCTGTAGACTTTAAAGTTCAAGATTTCAACAAAGAAGGAATATGATTAGTACGAACAGAAAATCAGCAAGGTCAGAACTCAGGAGTGAACGAGCCAGTCAGCTAGAAGAAGAGAGAGCATAAAGTCGAAAATATTGGAGAAAGAGAAATTAGGGCGTTGCGAAAGAAAATGCTTTCCTAAATAGCTCAACGACTGCTAGATTTGAGATCCGCTATTAATAGATTTAAAATCCGCCGACATCTGGTAGTTAATAAAACAAAAATTCGCATTTGATTCAACAATTCGAGGGATCAAACCCATGACAGATTCGAGAGCCTGTTGGACCAGTGGAGATACACGGTTCACCCGACTGAACTACAGGCTTTTTCACATAAATGCAAGGTTCTTTTATTTAGATAGTACCCGATCTATGTGTTTCAATTCGATTCGAACCAAATTCGAGTTCAGTCGAGTCCAACTCGAACTAGAGTTGAATTGGGTTTGCGTCATCTGACTCAACTCGAGAATTGACTCAAAAATTTTGAATTGAGTTTGATTCAACTTGAAATTTGAGTGATCTTTAAGCAAGTTTCAAGTTTCGGGTAAAATTGCTATCCCTAGATATAATGCACTTGGAGCTCATGTTTAGCCACACGATCACATACAATGGTAATTTGGATTGGGTAGGGTGACATGATTTCTGTCTCGCCATTAACACCAAGAGCAGGGCTTGAGTTGGTATCTCCCGTATGAGCCATATCGACATTGCTATGATTCTATGTGAAATTTGGGAGACTGAAAAAAGGAGGAAGGAATAATTTATGTATTTTTTATTACAAGTATTTTGCCATTATAACTTTTATATATATATATATATATATATATATATATATATATAAATTATAATGGCAAAATACTTATAATAAAATATACATAAATTATTCCTTCCTGTAGTCATAACCAGATCAAACAACATTATTTGCATTACTAACTTCTTCGTTAAGAAAAATATCAAGCTGTGCCCTAATTAATCTTTCAAGAAGTTGAGTTTAGTGGCACATCGCAGCCATTGATTTATGATCCTGCGGCTTTAACAGCAAGGAAGAACGAACCCTAACACAAAATAAAATAAAACGACAAATGTCGCTGATCTTTTATTTTTGATGCTGCCGCCCTCGTCGCGTTTGCTCTGTACTATGATAACGAGGGCATCTGCGCCAGGTCTCTACTGAAGTACTGCGTTCCCGTTGTGCAGTAAAGGATCGAAGCTTGTTTTAACAGGATTTGATTAGTCTTTGTGATACTTCAATGATGGAGCAAGTACGCTAGTTTTCTTCCTAAGAATATTTTTACATTATGTTCTTATTTCTTCTTCCTCCGATTCTCACAGTATTCTCTCTGTGCGCAGCAGGGAAAATGGTCTTCTTTTGATAAAGACATTGGATTCCTATCATCATCTTTATTCGCCCAATGATGAACCAGGTATGCTTGTTTAGCTTCAATGCTTTTGAACATAATTTTTGTGTTATGCGGGTTGGGGCGGGCTGGGTTCGGGTATACAATGCTGACCCTCTCAGCAAACTGTTGGGTTCGGGTCAATGTATTTTGGGTTTGGTTAACTTGGGTCGAACCCTTACACCTACAAGTTATACCGTTTTGAGTTAAATTCTTACTTAGTTTGAACTATAAAATCACGCTCTTTTAAATGATATCTAGAATTCTTTCTCTTAAAAATGCCAACAAATTTTGATTTAAATGGGTGAAAAAGGTTTTTATGCAAAAGAGATGATAAAATAATTAACAATTTTTAAAGTGGTTTATTAAAGAAACAATTATACACACTCTATTTGTATATATGCATACTATTATAAACACTCTATTATAAACAATTATAAATTTTATTAATATTAATAATGATTATTATATAAATTATCTTCAACTCATTATTTAAGGCTAACATTGAGTTAATGTAGTTATATTTGAAATTAAAGTTATGCTCAGTATATTTTAAAGGTATTGTTGATATATAAAATCATTTAAATTTATCAAAAAAAATAAAACTTAAATATATAAAATAAAAATTTGTTACTATTATCCAAATCTCACTTAATTATATGTTTAGTATCAAAAATTTGTGAATGGTGTTAAAGACTAGTGGCTAGGGTTGTTAAACTTGTGCTTCAAGTATGGAGTTTAAATTTTATTGGTTGTATTATTATCTCTTAATGGGGCTCATCTTAACTTAAAAATAATTCAAAATTTGTTTTCTTATTGAATTATCATATATAAACTTTTTCATTCTAGAAAAATCATTATCCAACTATGCTCCTTTAGGGGCTGTTTGGTTGAATGTCAATTGTAAAGTTATTCAGATAGCATGTTATTCAGATAGCAGTGTTATTTAGATAACAGGGGCTGTTTGGTTCAATGTTATTTAAATAACAAATATCAGTGTTATTCAGATATATGTTGTTTGGTTCATTGTCATTCATGTTATATTATACATGAGGTAAGATTACCCCCAACACTGAGATTCAATTATGAGTTAAAAAAACATAATAAATAACTAAAAAGATAATTATATAAATAGTAAAAAAAATGATCATAAAATTGTCGGCAGATTTCGGCAGTGGAAGAAGCGAAGGCGACATTCAGATAACAACCCCTTGATCATCTGGAGTATCGCGGAAGAACACGAAGGCGAAGGAAGAACGCGAAGGCGAAGGAAGAGGAAAAACACGAAGGAAGCGGAAGAAGCCGACGCGAGGAAGAACGTGAAGGCGAAGGAAGCGGAAAAAGCCGACGCGAGGATCTCTGGAGTATCGCACGAAGAACCTTATCGCTTGCGATAGAGTGTCGGCAATGTTATCTGAATGTCGGTAGATTTTGGCCGACATTCAGATAACATTTCACAGTGGCATTTAGGTAATTTTTGAGATGTCATTTATTAGATAACATCAAACCAAACATCTCCAATCTTACCGACATCTTTAAATAACATAGCATGACAGGAGATGTCGATGAACCAAACAACCCCTTAATTTCTTATAACATGATAAAAAGTTTTAAGAGTAATTGGCTATTAAATTAAAAATAAAGTTTATTTTAAGCATAAAATCTCATATATTTGTGTATATTGTGCTTATAATTATCTCTTTTTTTAAAAGATTAAACAAATGATGTATTTTTATTAATTATTTTATATAAATGT
The DNA here is from genome assembly GCA_016760335.1 of Gastrodia elata. NCBI lineage: Eukaryota > Viridiplantae > Streptophyta > Magnoliopsida > Asparagales > Orchidaceae > Gastrodia > Gastrodia elata. Next base: position 85,672,628 of record CM028669.1, on the reverse strand, counting down.
ATTTTGTGACCTATTTATATCAATGGTTATTGAATTCAAAAGAATTCAAAATTCTATAAAAATATTGACAACTTTAAATGAACATGATTTAATTTTTATTTGATTTTATGGTTCAAACTAAGCATAAATTTATTTGGCATTAATTTTATGTTTGTCATACAGATATGTCAAATAAATATAGTAATGTGTTTTAGTAAAATGCATATGTTATACATATACTAATATATATATATATATACATATATATAACTTGAATTTTGATTTAACTCAAAGTGAATTGGATTAATTTTATTTGAGTTGTGAGTCGAGGTTCGTTTTTTAAAATTTTTGACTAGATTTTGATTCTAGGCCAACTTGCTTAATTTATGATTTGAGGGACTTAAAATAAATAATAAATATATGTTGTATGCATCTATAATAAATTTGTGGCCAACTCAGATTATTTTGGTCATAATATTAGATCATAGGTTCAAATCTTAGCTCTTGAATAATGTAACATTTTTTTTCAACTAGTTATGTTGAACTAACATAATTTTCAAACTTAGCTTACCTCAAATTCAGCTCAAACTTGAACTTATTTCTAGTTGAGCCAGCTCAATGCAAAATGATCCTATTTCAAACAAACTTGAAATCAATTTGTGAAAAAAAAGTTAAATTATTAAGGAGCTAAGATTTGAACCTGTTTTCTAATGTTATGCCCAAAATAACCTGAGTTGGACCACATATTTAAATGCATACGACATATAAATATTATTTGTTTTAAGTCGCTCAAATCATAAATTGAGCAAGTTGGCCTAGAATCGAAATCGACAAGAAAAATTAAAAAGACGAGCCATGGCTCGTGACTCAAATAAAAATAATTCAATTTAATTTGAGTTAAATCAAAACTTGCTTGAATTTTGATTCAACTCAAAATTGAAACTTTTTTTATTTCAGTCACGAGTCGAGACTCATTTTTAAAATATTTTGAGTCAATTTCGATTCTAGGCCAATTTGCGCAATTTATGATTTGAGCGACTTAAAATAAATAATAAATATATGATGTATGCATTTATAATTAATTTGTGGCTCAACTTTGGTTGTTTTGGGCATAACATTAGATCATTGGTTCAAATGTTAGCTCTATAATAATTTAACATTTTTTCAAGTTGGACTCAAAATCAATTTTGAGTTTGTTTGAAATAGGATCATTTTGCATTGAGCTGGCTCAACTCGAAGTAAGTTCAAGTTTGAGTTGATTGTGAGGCAAGCTAAGGTTGAAAATTTTAAGTTTGAGTTCAATATGATTTGAATTAACTTGACTCAAAGCCAACAGGTATGTATACATTCTTTTGTCTTTATGTATAGTAATAGCTACTTAAAATTAATAGTTTTATATTTCAAATTATAAAATAATAAAAATTCTTACCATTTATATATGCCAAAATGAAGAATCTATTAATAATATAGGGTTATTTTATATTTTAAATATTAGTTTTTGGCATGTATTTTTTGTTTTACAATATATATATATATATATATATATATATATACATATATATAAGTATATAGCTATACATATATAAATTGTATACTTTAATATTTAAATATAGTTTTTAACATTTCAAACAAGTAAAGAATTGAAAAATTAAATCATTCTTTATGAATCAATGCATATATTTAATGGCAAAATAGGAAAAATTAAATTCTATTGTATTTAAACATTGGCGTTCTTTTTTATATAAAAATGTAAATAATTATGCTAATGGGGGGCAATATAGAAAGCATAATTTTTGTTACTTTATGTAGTTGTTGGAAGTTTGAATTTTATAATATATCTAGAAATAGATTTTAGTAGCCTTATATATTACAGAAATGGAATGTATACTGCTAGAAGATGTTTTACTCAAGTCTTTGAGTTAAGCAATAATTATTAGACTATAACATCAAGCTATAAATGATTCATATCAAGTACCATAACACCAGTGCCATCAGCGTCACTAGATACTTGGTTCGACATTCAGGCATTATTTCATTGAAGATCATGTAGGGGCGATGGATATAGAAATTATCAATACTGAACACTAGCTTGCAGACCTTTTTTACAAAATTTTTTTACTAGGTGATCTATTTCTTATGTTTGGAAAAGATACTTTTGGCTTTATTCATAACATTGTACATTTGTGCTACCTTTTTAAAATTTTTTATGCACTTTCTTGTTTAGTAAATTTTTCCCACCTTGTTCTTGAAATATTATCCTCATGCTGTAGGGTGCCCAAGCAGCCCCTTGGCCTTTTTAGGTGCACGGGTCACATGCCTGGGTGCTAGCTAACTTCCAGCTACCTCTTCAACTCTCTATCCCTACTTATTTCCCTTATCCTACGTACCCACTAAAATCTTACCTAACCACTAATCTTACCCTTTGAGATCACCTCCACACATAGCCCACTTCACTCTAATTTCTCACATTCTCTTCTCTTTCTAGCTTTCATCTCTTCTTTCCACCAACAGCTCCAAAATTTGGCAAATTGCTAAAGAAAGTTTTGGATCCTCATTCGATTGATGCTCTAGAGAAGCCTTGCCATCTTAAGTAGAAGATATGGATGCCCAAGGCGATCAATTTTACGATGAAGAATAAAGAAAATCTTGCAAAAATGTGGTTTTGGTTACACCCATTATCGTCATCTTCTTACCAAGTTTTTGTATGAAGTATTATATTCTTCTCCTCCTCTTCTCTTATGCCCTTATCATTCTCACACATTTACTCGCTCTAACTTGTGCATGAATATTTTGTAAATCTATGGTTAGAAAATAATCTTTCTGGCTTCTTTTTTATCGCGGTCAGAATATCTCTATTTCATCTTTTGACCTTAATATCTACTTCAGACTCTCAACCATTGGTTCTCAACCTAATGAAGATACAAAAATATTGAGGACTGGAACATCATGAACATTTGCATTTGTCCTAATCCTTCATCTCTACAAAACTTTTTTCTAAAGTATCTCAAACCAAAGCTTGAGTGATTTAAACTCTTCATTGAAATACCCTCTTGCTTAAAGCACGTGACAACTAAAATCACACCTCATTTAGCATATATAATCCATCACGTTTGCAGGAACACCACATTTAATAAATAGTTGTCATTGTCCATAATTTTATGAACTTACTATACTTAAAACACCAAAATAAAAATAATAAACCTGTATAAGTTCATATGCTATATTTTAAATAGAAATATGGTTATGACTTCATTGAACTCCTTATCACCACTTAGCCATTTATTTACCTTGACTACCTAGCAATTATAATCTCACCAATAAACTTCTTGTATACTCTTTTGTTCCTTCTACATCTCATGCTCTTGGACGCCACTTGTCGCTTCCACCAACACCCGCTCAACTAGGCCTTGTCAATATTAACCTTTTTTTGACATCTATAATGTTATGAATTCCTTCATTGAGGAGCAAGACACAAAGTGGACTTAATGGAACTCTCACTTCACAAATTTGGATTTTCAGTACTAGATAATCATGCAGTGATTATGGGAGATTTTGAAAAGTTGTTCAATTTCTTTCCGGATCCTCAGATTTTATAGAACCCTTAAAGTTCTCATGATAACCAATTATTCAACGTTTAAATATTATTTGTAATGCTTTTTCATTTTTGATTAGATAAAAAGGGGGAGTAATATGATTGTTTTTGCATACACTTGTATTTTTCTTTATAAGCTAAGCTTGTGTGTATACTATGCTCAGTGATTGCATTTTAATGAATTTAGTAGTTGCATTTCTTTCACTATATAGTTTTAGAGGTGGTTTTGACTTCACTTTACTTTTTTATATGCAAAAATTATGCTGAAGTTTTGTTATCATAAAAATTAGTACATTGTTGACTCTTGGAATCATGTATGCAGATTCAACGTAGTTTTTTTTGATAATAACAAAATTTGAAATATAACTTTTGATAGTTATTTTATCTTGGGTTTTAAGAAGTTTGACTTAATCTCAGTTTAACATTTGATCTTATCTAAGGTGGTTAGATGATCTCAAATGATCCGATTAACATATGCTCAGATAATCTGTGCATTTAAAGTTTAGATGCTCAAATGACTCTAAGATCAAAGATCCTGACAATGCTTATAGTAATGCAGATTTAATCCAAACAATTTTGACAAGAGTATATATTGGAATGATCTCCAAAGAATTGAAGTAGATTGACCAGACAAAGCGTTAGCACTACAGTACGGGTGATCATTTAAGTTACTTTGATATGGACTAATTTACTTGTAAGAACTACATTAGCATCGTCTGAATTTTTAAAAGTTTAGAGAATGCTTTCTTACTTTATTTGTGTATTGCATCTTATTTTCTATGAAAATACTTGTACTTCTGGATTTTCACCTGGAGAGCTTTCAAAATGTATCACATTCCATTTTTCTTTGGCTAGGAGCCCGAGCATGCTGAAGCTGTTTGACGGGCTAGTTTTCCAATTACAGTAAAAGTGATCCACAGATCACGGATGGAAGCCAGCTATTGCCCACCCTTACCCCCACCCTCCGAAGTTTTCTTAGCTATTTTATGCTCATGGCCACCTCTAGTATGGGTCTAGGCACATGCTTTTAGATGGGGTGCCCAAGTGCTTCAAAGCTATTTAGGGGTTGGTTTTGAATATGGCACCTTTTGTGCGCCTCGACGGGCTTGGCTCATGTAGACGGGCCAAATATAGAAAAAAAGTCCAACAGATTACAGATGGCTCAGAAGTGGCACGCAAGCGCCTATGACCTCTTATAGAAGGTTCTTTTCCTATTTTGAGCCCTAAACTGCGCCTATAATTAGGAGCACATATCCTTTGCTTTCAAACCATCCTAAGCAAATTCTACAATCCAAAGGCTTCCAAAATCTTTATAATCTTTTCGTAAGGCTCTCCAAGGTGTTCAACAGTTCTCAAAATTTGTGCAGCACCAAATGTTGGGAACTTCACATCAAGGTTGCAAGTTTTTTTCTTGCATTTTTTTCCTTCTTCTACTTGCCCTTGCGGGGTTGTGTAAGAGAGGCAGCTCAGCCACAGCACAATTTTGAAAAGGAAGGTGATTTTAGCAATTTTGTTGGCAAATTTTGCATATGAGAGATTGCGCCTAGGCTTCTCTGTCTGCTATTGGATAGGGAATGAGTGACTTGTGTTTGGGTGTATTCTCGAAGGAGACAAAATTATGTACTCATAGGTTGGTTCTATCTAAACAATTTGATTTATCTATTCATTCCATTGCTTTTTTTTTCTTTCTGCATTTTAATTTTTGTGTGTGCTCTGTGATTGCTTAAGTTATCTTAAATCTCTCACTTTTTTATGTTTTATAATTTCAATTCACATAGTCAACGTTTTATTTCACCCCCACTCTTAGATAATGCCACTTGGGTTGCCTCAAACCCAACAAAGCTATATTATTCATTAAAGGAATGATTGACTTGTTTTACACTTGCACACATTTCTATTTTTTTTTAAGGATAGATGATTGTTTTCTTTTACATCTTTCACCATAAATCATTAAACATTCAATGAATAATAAAACTCAACAAAGTGTCACATCACTTTTGCAAATTAGATCTTATGTTTGATTCATTGAAATTTTTTGATAGTTAGAGATGCAAGTGGAAAAAAAATATTTTTTAGAAGGATAAAACGTTTCTCACATTTATATTTATATGCACACACCTTTTTTTTTTCTCTATCCATGTGCGTGCAGGTGTGCATGTGTGCGTTCTATTACTCGTTCTAGTTTTTAGGGCTTTTTCTATTCTGATCTACTTTTACCTATTCATATTTAATTCAATATTAAATGAGTCATATAATACCAATAATTTTCATTTCATAAAAAAATTCGTGTTTTGCTCAAAATTTTATGAGCTGAAAGTAAACAAGGTTCATTTGCTTATGATCAGCTCATTTACACTCCCAACTTTTATTTGTACTTGCTGTTAAGATCTTTAGCATAATCACAATCAAAATACTAGGTTCAAGTATATACTCCTCAAAAAATTGTATTGTTCCTTGTGCTACAGCTTGAGTTTTTTAGCAATTTTGTATCCGGTCTAGTTATGCATTTTCTATTTCTTATTACTATTATTTTTTTTAGAATAAATTTCTAATTTTTTATTTTTTTGAATCATGGATGTTTTTAGTTTGCACATTCAAGAGGAGGTTCTTTAATACTTATTATTTGCAGGTGACATTATCTTTATTGATTAGAGTATGGATGGAGTTATAGAAAAACTCGAGTTGTGGGAACTTTTTTGGGATTTAAAGGGTTTCATCTTGGTAGTTCTAAAACAGAACTTATGATGTGTGATTTAATCATTATAGAAGCTATAAACTCAAGGACATTTCGGTTTAATTAAGAAGAGCGAGGGTTTCAAATACCTTTGTTTAATTATACAAAATAATGGTGAAATAGAGAACGATATGATTAATAGGTTTCAAGCTAGTTGAGTGATATAAGGAGCTCTTCCGTAGTGTTGTGCGATAAGAAAATCTCTCTCAAAATTAAAGACATTTCTTTATATAGAAGCTATATGATCGGCTAGGTTATATGGGGCTAAATGTTGGCCACCATTGAAGAAATTTGCCTTTAAAATATGTTATAGAGACGAGGATACTAAAGCGGATCAATGAATCTAGTCGAAAGGATAGAGTAAACAATGAGTTCATTTATAGCAAAAGGTTGGAGTGGCTCCAATAGTGGATAAGCTTAGAAAATACTGTTTTAGGTAGTTTTGGTATGTTGACTGTAGACCGTTTAATGCTCCTATTAGAAAAATTGAGTATATGAGCTTTGCGCATGTTAAAAGAGGATGGCCAAAAAATACATGGGAAGAAACTATTAGAAAGGATCTTCTCTATTTGAAAAACTTAGGAGGTTTTTTTTTTACTGTGCACGATGGAACCAAAGGATTCATGCAGTTGATGACCCCCACCTAATGGGAGTAAGGCTTGGTGTTGTTGCTGTTGTTACTGAATTATGACTGACACTAGGTTATTTTTTATTAGGAGCTGAAATTAATCTGGAAAGAGATGGAAATCAGCCATTTTGTAGCTTCACCAAGTCGCATTAACAGAGAAGAGATTAGCCAAAAGAATCGAATGTACTCATTTTATGAAAATGGTGGAATCATGACTCCAACTCCTTGTGACAGTATTCTGAGGCTAGGCAATCCTTGCACTCAAGAAGTTGGAAAATTCTTGACTTCTGAAAGGTGCCTTCTTTTTGACTGCTGAACTATGTGATTAAATTACTCAATATTATATATAGACTTTGCTCCAACACGTGTTTACCATGAGCAGTGCAGATAAAAATAAGAAAAAGGTATCAAGAATAATAGGCTGGGGATTACGACGTTTCAGTAATATAGGTTGGGCTATGTTGTTATGCAATTATCATTTAGATATTGCTTAGTACTTAGAATGCTATTCTTTTGAATATTGAATATATTGTTATTTAATTTGGACAATTTCAACTATATTCTACTCATTTTTGCCTTGTAGTCTGTCAGAAGGTTCAGGCAAAGGGAAGGACAACCTACAATGAGGTATTCTGCCAATATCATTTTTACTTTATCTTTGCTAGAGATATTATGGTATATCGAGGCTCAAATTATTGTTCTGTTGTAGTTAATTATCGGTTTTTTTTGCCTTATTATGCAACCTCGTTATTGTTTTTTGTTTTTTTTTGCTTTTAAGGGTAAAAAGGTGAAACTCAGCATATACTTAATTGTTTGCCTTTTGGGCTTCTTTTAATTTTGAACATCTTAAAATAATATTATTTTTTCCATGGATAAAAGCAATTACAATCTTCTGGTTCTATTATTTAACCATATAATAGCTTAAAGTTTTTCAAAGTTTGTTTTTGATTAGGGATTTGAAATGTCTTTTGGTCTCATTATAATTTTTAATAATTTAATAAATTTTATTTTTCCTCCATATAAAATAGCAGCTGCAAACTAATGATTCTGTTATATAACCATTTTGATTGGTAATTTGAAATGTACTGTAAGATTTTTTTTATTTGAGTTGATCTGAATGCCATTCAGCAATTTTTATTCATAAAAATCTACAACATTTAGGCCATTCTCTTATGAAAAGAATGTAATTTGAAATTAATTTGATTTATGCACTAAGTTTAGCGTGTATTTCTGCTTAGGTTGCAGATGAGATCATTGCTGATTTGGCTACATTGGACAAGGCCAGCGAATTTGATATTTGCCTCTACTATTTTTCTCTTGGAAACCTTATTTATTAAATCATGGACGCTTCTTTTCATTTTTTTTAATAAGCATGATCTGCGACTCTAACATTGCTTTATCATTCATGCTTGTTTAGTTTGATGAGAAAAATATTCGGAGGCGGGTGTATGATGCATTTAATGTTCTCTTGGCAATCAATGTTATTGCAAAAGACAAGAAGGAAATTCATTGGATTGGTTTTCCTAATACAAACTCTAAAGCGTTTGAAGATTTAAAGGTTTAAGTATTGCAAGCTGTTATATAACAATCATAATGGTTATTATAACAGTTTACTTTTTCTATCTATAGAAAAGGCACACGAATCTTATAGATAGAATACATGAAAAGGCAAATTACTTGAAAGAACTAGAAGCGAAGGTAAGCTTATTGAATCTTCTAGTTTTGTTGTTAATCTTATTAATTCACTGCTTATGAAAAATATATTTCAATTATTATTTCAATGCTTGAAGGCTTTTGATATTCAAAAACTTATCATGAGGAATAAATGCAACCGTGGTTCAGGGAATATATCTTCTGAAGGTGTTGCTCTACCATTTGTGTTGGTTCAAGTATGTTTTCTTTGCACACAGGCATGCATGTAGTTTGATGTTCATGGCCTTAAAATTAGTAAATTGTTATTTAGTTTTAAGGAATTGAATGAGAGAAAGGAAATGTAAATGGTATTGCAATTAGCAAAGGAATTAAATTGATTTTAATTTTCACTTAATTTGTAGGAAGATATCATTGTTTGGTTAAATAGCATTGAATATTTGTTTCTTTTGAGGAGAGAGAAATCCATGATAGGGTTTGACAAAAGATTTGTTAGAAAAAAACTTCATTTTTTCTGTAAATGTTTCCCATGCGTATTGTTTCAACACTTTTGATTCATTTTTTGATGATAATAGAGCTGCAGAATACTTTCCTTGGGAATATGCATCCATGAAATAGAACACGCTCTGACTCATGATGTATTGCATAATAGAATAAGTATTTGGAATATGATGTAGAATTTCCTATATGTATTTTATTATTTCCCTTGACCTGTTAGTTCAGTCTTGTAACTTCATATGCTTTTCTGAGCAGACCAATTCAAAGGCCACTGTTGAGATAGAGATTTCCAAAGACATGCAGTTGGCTCATTTTGATTTCAATGGGTAATTAATGATGCTCATTTACCAAACTGTTTTTAAATAACTTAAAATAACATTGGAATTTACTGTTTATATATCTTACCACCTTAAATTTTCATATTTACAAAACTAACACTCAATTTTACTACTGTATAGAATTATAAACACCTATGATTATTGTGAAATAAGCTAAGTGGCATAATGTTTTTGTTATATTTGTGGGAAGAAATTGGTAAATTAAATATCTCATTTTCACATATATAACAAGGATTGTCTCAATTTTTTATGCAGGCATGGTATAAAATTGAAAACTTGTTGTAAATGTATTGCTGCGGTGCAAGCCTTTGTATGAAAAACTTTGAGCCCAAATTTTATTGAGGTCGAAGAACAGTAGTATCAAAATCTCCGGGCGAAATTGTTATAGCCCAAATTGTTTACTGTATTATTCATTCTGTATTAAGTGCAAATGATTCTTGATAATTGATTTCCTATCTTTTCAGTGTTTGGCCACTTACCTTGTTTTATATCTCATAATCTTGCCACCAACTTATTATATTATTGTAATACCCAATTGCATCATGCTATATATTTTCCTTTTGGAAGATTTACCATCTCCCATGAAGCTACGAGGACTGGTCTAAATTGTTGACGGGCTCAACCATCATTGTCGAAATGGATAAATGGTCTGATGTTGCGCTCAGCCATCACTGTCGGAATGGACATGGTTTAACTTGTCGACAGACCATTATTGTTGGAGTGGACACATGGTGGACCATTATTGTTAGCGTGAACACATGGTGGACCATTATTGTTAGCGTGGACACATGGTGGACGACTAAGTTTATCAGGGGAAATTGGCAGTAGCAATTACAAAGAATAACATAATATTCATTGACACATATTTTGATAAAAGCTTTACTATTTCACATCTTATTTGGGAATTCATGATTAATTAATTTATTCTTATTTTGGTTTAAGTTTTAGTATTTTTATCATTAAAAATACTCATACTTGTAGGTTTCATCAATACATAAATGAGTGTTTCCAAGTCTTATCCAGCTGTACATATTATTTTTTAAAAATTTTTAGTTGAAGAGGCACTACACTTACTGTTTCAGTTCTTATTAATGAACATCCCAATGTTGACTCAGTTATTGTTAATATTCATTGACACATATTTACCTTTTAATGAGCCTTCACATACATTTGAAGAACTATCTTACATCCTCTAGCTTATAGCTTTCATAATAAGGACACCTGCAACCACAACTTCCTCTTTCAAATTTAGCATAATGTGAACCACTTATCTGTCCACTTATCCAGGCGTATGGTGATATAAAACAACCATTTCTACAGTCAAAGCCTTGTTTTCCCGTCTATTTTATTGATGGGTAAGCTTAGATTGTTCGTATTTTTCTCTATATAGTTGCAGAGTTATCTATTGGAGCGTTATTATAATTATTCATTCCATTGTGCAATTTTAGTTCTTCCTTTCTTGATCTACTAGTGATGTTTTTAGCCGATTCAGATACAATGACATGCTAGAATACTTTTTTATGGTTGGTCTCCACATAATGCTCTGTAATGCATGGGTATTAAATTTGCTGACTACACATCAGCCCCAAATTCTTAGAGAAGGGTTCTTTTGGGATGGGAGAAATTGTTAGAGCACCATCAAAATTTGTTGGAAGGCAGCTGTGATATGTTTTAATATTTTTAATATCAATCTATTTTTAAGAAACATGTGATTGTATAGAATATTTAGTAAAATTGTATTTAAAATTGTTATAGGATCTGCAGTGTGTTACATAGCCTTCAACAGTGTCTTATTGAGCTGCATTTTGTCTATTTTATGATATTAATCATGTTAGTAAGGATTGCTCTGATCATTATTTTTAGTTAAGTTTGTCATAATTATAAGGTTGTTTTGGTCATTCTATGACCAAAGGGCATTCATTTCAACCTACTAATAAATCTCGTCTCCAAGTGATGATGAAGGGATGAAAAATGAAATACAATTAGAATATAGGTTGCCAAATTGGTGTTTGAAGGAGGGCTTGATGGTTTACACTTTGAGATCTATTAGTGAAGCTCCTTGAGAGACTTCTTTCTCATTTCACTTCTACATCATCAATACTCTTGTTTTTTCAGCAAGCACAGTAGAAAAAAATTCATTGAGGGTATCTTTACCAAGGATATGAAGGTTCATATGAACCTTTTTGAACTTTATATTAAGGCCAACAAGAATAACATTTGTTCCAGTTTTTTCAAAATGGGCATATATCCAATTGCATAAAAAAAATAAACAAAATACAAGAAAAACATAACGAAGTCAGATGAATTAGATCGGAAAAGATAAGCTTGTTACGATGAACAAAAATACAGTGATGAATGAAAATTCTATAGAAAAGGCTCAAACCCTAAACTCTAAGCATGTCTTTTATGATGAAGAGAAATTCATTTGATTGAAATGTTAAAAAATCAAAGGATTGAAACGACAGTTGTGATAGTTACCCTTTGGTACGTAAGAGCTTGCTGAAGCTTCTTAGTAGTGTAGCTATGCCTTTAAAGAATGACATCATCATACTTAAACTTCCATTTTATTGCGATATCACCAACATAAAAATAACATTCATCTCGGCTTGGTGGGTGTACTCATGCCCATCCAACTGCCACAAGCCATATAATCATCTCAAAGAACTAATCCTTCGTGAACACCCACATTATTGACGGCACTGTTGAAAATTGTTTTTAACCAATGCAAATGGGGGATGCCATTTAATTAGAGTTAGTTTGGGTCCAAAGTGGCAATGATGTCTGAGTGACCCGCCTTAAAAAGAGCAACTATTTAATGTAGTTGCCAATATATTACTGAGTGTATTCATTGAGTGAGGCTTCCATGCTTATTAGCAAGCCAACGTCTTCAAATATTGTATAAAGTACCACGCATCTTTTGCATCTACCAAAACTTTCTCACAAAACTCAACCGCATATTAGTAAAATGCTCTAGAAGCTGTCAAATGAGTCGATTGCTTGAATATGAAATCCCAACTTCTAAACAGCATCAACTTCCTTGGTGAATGACATTTTTCTGAAATATGAGTGACTTTTACTGATTACACTGTAAAGCACACATCTAAGAGCTTCTTAGACTACTTCTGAAGAGCCAAGAATTTGTCTTATGAAGATTTCTCCAAACTCATCAGTTGAAAAATCCTTACGAAGCTGAGGAGTATTAGCCCAAATGCTGCCAGTAGTAACATAAATGTGTAATTTGAAGCTCACAGGTACATACATTTAAATCGTTTGCAAACGCCAATATCTTGCCATCAAGACATCCTTGCTTGTGGCCTTGTTGAAGTCTAGCCAGGTATTACTGGAACTGAGAGAAATTTAAACCCACAATCATTGATCCGACACTGGAAGTGATTTTGGTTCATAGTGAAGTCATCCCCATGACTATTATGCTGGCTTCCTAAAACTTTTAACTCAATTGAAATTCTGGCAACAACAAAAGTTGAAAGTGCACCAAACAAGCCAAAGCATACCTCCAAGGTAAATAGTGTGTCAAACCACTTTTCTTCTTATGTTGATAAACATCCTCTTCATACAATGGAGTCCTTTATCTTAGATTGTTTCACCATAATACTTGCACATGTTTTTCCACTTTCTTAAGTGATGCTTTGCGATGGCTGAATAATATGCATAAAAAAGTGGAGATGAAGCGTTCTCATAATTTATCAAGCATGAACTGAACTTTATATTGAGGCCAGAAAGAAAATCATGTTTCATTTTTTTTAAATGAAAGCCATGGTAGTAGCAACTTCACTAATTTATTTGTATAAATTGATAATTATTCACGTGCCAAAGTATCTTTAGGTTGATATATTTGATGATGTTCTTGTTCTTGCTGTGTGAAGTTGATCTTTTGTTCTTCAAATCATCAGTTTGAATAACATCTTTCATGTTATAGAGAGTATAGGCTTGATGAATCGAATTCCAAATTGCTTGTCCTTTGGGTAAAATAAAACCTCTATAGACAAGTTATCGCATCAATCTTGTAGTGATATCCGCGGGTGGGGAAATCAAGCGCCTCGTTGCATTGTGTTAGCCACAAAATTATGTTTGAAGTTAGAAACATGATCTTTGATACCTTGTGAAATAGATTTGAAGCAAAATTATATTCTTGTTTTTTTTTATATTTACAAGAGCACTGTTTTGCCGCTGGGTGTAACCCTTGTTTGCCCCTGCATTTTCATTGGTCGAGTGGATGATGCTGGGCAGGCAGCTTTTTCCCAAGTGGGGTTCAGGCCCATCCACTCGTCATTGATGATAAGATAAGCAGGGAGCATTTCTCTTGCAAAAGAAATTTGTTTATTTTTTATATTTCTAGAGTTAGTGTATAAAATTGGAGATAAGTTATACATGGATGGTTGAGTCAGCTGAGAGTCAATGGTTAGCCTCAATCGATGGTTCAGATTTAATTTCTACAATAAGGGGGGATTTATCTTAAATGAACATGAAAATCTGAGTGTAACAAAGATCTGCAGAATTGCCTTTATTTTTTATGAACTCAGTTTTGTTTTTCTTTTTGTTCATCATTTTTGTCAGATCTCCTTTCTCTCTGCACGATGAAGCAACCATTCTGAGAATGATGAGATGCCCTCAAGCAGTCGCCGGAGCTCAATTTTTTCGAGGCCCAGAACGTGCACCAAACAGCATCATCAGAGATAAAAATGGAATTCCAATGAGGCCTGTTTGCTTCTCTTGGAACTCTGATAGTTTGGCCCGGTGATTAAGAAAAAGGGGGATTTTCAGAGAAGTTTGGGTGCTATGTTTGTAAAGAAGCCAAATAGTTTTTTTATAGTTTAATTGTAAGTATAGATGCTCATTCAAAGGCCCGTTGATGTATTATTGTATATCTAATGTTTTTGTATGTATTTATGGGGACTTTTGGTGAGCCAGGTTTTGGAAGGATTTAAACTTGATTTGTTAAGTTAAATTCAGCCCAGCCGTTTCTTTTATTTCTTGGTCACAAATCTTTTGAATTTGCATATCTATCCGACTGGATATTTACAAAACTATTACTAAATTCATATATTATTTCCAAAACCTTACCTTTCCAATGTTTGAAAGGGTTTATGTGGGCGGTTTGGGGTCAAATCACATTCTATGCTCGAGCGATCTTAGTGATGTTCTTCATGGAGGAAGAGGGGGATGGACCCAAGTCTCCCCTTTGAATACTCTGGTATGAAATTTTTCATTTGGTTGGCATTTGATGTCTCGTATAAAGTTTATATTTTTTGTTCACTTGATGAGGTGGTCGGTTGAACCACTAATTATGTGTAGACAATTTTCTCCTAGCTTTGTGTCCACTTCTGTAACATCAAACACATTTATGGTCACTAAGATCCTCTTGGATGAAAGTTGTTATGGATGAAAGTCCAGAGATTGATTCTTGCTCCCTCTCAGGTTATTGAGGTGATAACTTTCATTTTTTGATATTTGAGTAGAATTATATGCAACTTCTGTGGCAGGAAATCATGATGCCTCAACACCAACAATGGCTACACCCTTTTGGTGATGTTCTATCCAAAGTTTTTTGATATTGTTGTCCCTTTGTTGTACTTTCTGTCATCGATGTCGGTGTGAGTTCACTTTAGTGGGATTGGGGGATAAAAGTTCACTTTACTGGAAAAGCTTAAGTGGTGATATCGATGATCGTATAACAAGAGAGTAAATGTAAGATCCAAACCAGTAAAAATCTCATATGACAAAATATGAGTAGAAATACTAATGTGATGGATTGTGCTCACATACCTCTTTCATTGTTTGACAAAATTTGTTTTGATTTTTACAAAATGTGTCGCTCTCTTTCATGAGTATGAACTTCTTACAATGAGATCCTGAGGTATTATTTACAAAATGAATTATGAAGAGCCTACGCACTTTGGGAAGTAATTTAAGCTATAAATGAGGTCCCCCCACCGCATTGCAATGAACACCCTCATCGCCGGCTCTTGCATCGCCCTGGCGAACTTTTACTAATGTCTGACGCCGATGAAATCTCGAGTCCCCGCCTCTTTCTCCACTGGTGCGATGGCTTCCCCCCCGTTCTCCATCTTTAGCCCCGCCACTACATCTACTCCTTCGAGTTCCTGGTGGACCCCAGTAGCTAGCGTGCCTTTGCCCACCTCTTCATCCCCGGCTCCACCCCCTACTGTCACTCCCGCCACTCCGACCACCTCCTCGCCGATGCCGACTGGCACTCCAACTTTTGCTTCCGCTTTCGCTTTCTCCGCAACTTCGCCTTCAAGATGACCGCCTAAAGCGATGCCGACCACTTCAGGAGAATGACTGATGTTATTGGGGAGGATGAGATTATATTGTTTTTTTAATTTTTGAGGACCTATTTGATACAAAAAAAAAATAGAGACTAAGTTGATACAAATATACAACTTTAGTAGGGATTTAAAAAATATCTTTTGCTTGCTAATATAATTTATTATGATATTTTTGGTGACTTATAAAAGCTATGCACAACCATTTTAGATTAGATTTTTTGATTTGATTATTTAATTCATTGACATGAACCTTAAAAATAAGACATGTTTACATTATTTTGAATTTTAATAAAATAATAAAGTTATTTGGTATTCTCATGAACACTTTAAGATTATGAGATTGATATAAAATTTTGTTGATAGATTAGGAATTTTGAAATATCCAATCTACTTTTGATGAGACACAAATTTATGGAATTTTATTGTCCCTTATTTATTTCATATAAAATATTATAGCAAATGCAATATTATTTGATAAATAAATGACATTGTTAGTGGCTATGTGATTGTAATAAAATAAATTTCTTGTTTTATTAATAATAATATTATTATTTTAAGGAAATTATGAGTATTGATTTACTAAATTTCTTGACTTTGTCCTTGAGTCATCATAATCATTCTTATTCCAATTGGACAGTCTTATGCTTAATGGGTGTGGGTATCTAACCTAATGATAATTGTTGTGTTCATGATTGGGACATCATCATCTTATAAATTTAAGCATGCTATCCTATTTACTGAGGAAGAGATCTTCCAAAAGGCCAAAGCATTTATCTACTACCTTATTGGTAAAATTTTTTATTTGAGCAAGCATGGCTTGCAATAAATTTTTTTTATCTAAGTTAAATTTGAAGGGCGGGGTTTTTGTGTGAATAATCAATTGAAAGCACGTGCTCATCAAACTCTCATTCAAGTCTAACTACACTTGTTTATTTTCTCAGCCAACAATTATGGTAAAGAGATCTCTCGTGCGTTTCCTAAAATGGCCCCTTTTTTTGACCTTGATAGATATTGAAGAGCATATCAAATTGGAATGGGTGGGTTTCCCCAAGTTGAGAATCCATTTTTGCAACAACCATATTCTATGTTCTCCTAGTTCTTATTTTGAGAAGCCCCTCAATATTGATGTGGCGACTATGAACTTCATATGCCTCTATGTTGCTAAAATTCTAGTGAAAATTGACATAACAAGATCATCCCACTAATGTCTAGTTGGGAACTAAATCATATGCTAGTGAAATTCGATCATTCAAGAGAATGTTTTGAAATACTTCAACCATTGCCACGCTACTAGCTATTTCACCTCCATCTAGAGATTCGCCCACCATGTTAGCTTTTTAATGATGTGAAAAATTCCCAAGGCTATTTGATTGATCCTATATCAACTAATAAGCCCAATGTTTCTAGTTTAGGTTGATGCAGTGTTTGCACTATTTGTATTTTTAACTTCCATTCGAATCAGGTGTCTACCTTGGGTGTTAGCGAGGTAGATTGTTGATATGATTGGGAGTCGAACATTTAGTCTTTGACTACTGTTATCATTAGTTAAAAAAAATTTAGATATGCTAGAAAAAGTGGGAAAGAGAAATATGGCATTACTAATATGAAATAATTTTTTTTGTAAATGTTAGTTTAAATTTAGTGTTACAATTATGACCTCTACTAATTCTAAAAATACCATAACTTCAAGGGTGACCCACGATGGTGTTGCTAGATTTTTTTTGTAAGCACTAGTTTAAATTTGAATAGAAGATGTATGCATTGTAAGGCAATGTATCTTTACCTTATCCTGATGAATTATATATATATATATATATATATGTATATAATTCACTTGAAGTTTGGTAACTAAAATATGTGCTTTATTTTTCCAAAATATAGATATGAATGGTTGCTTAAACATGATTTTTTACTATAAAATGGAGTATGTATTAACTATAACAGCCTATATCGAACCCACTTCCCATACTACAATTCACTCTCTATTTTCCCATTACATGTACCTCCATTCCTTTAAATACCATCTCTGTATCGAACCCACATCCCATAAACTATAATGCACTACCTTCTACTATGCAATCACATCCTACCTCACAGTTAGAATATACTCAAAATCCCTAAACTTTGGATACTTCACACCTCCTACTAGTCAACTCTACCCTTTCTAATCAATATTACATACCTGCACAACCTCACAAGACATATCCTATGATTACAAGATCTTAAATAGGATCTTTAAAACCTAAAACCTTTACCACCAAATTTCTTGTGTATCCATGTCATCACACTGTTATCCAAGTACCCACTTTTCTGCTCAAGCTCATAAATCTACTGAGTGGAACAATGCCAAGGCAGCTGAAATTCACACACTTCTCAATAAAAATATATGGGCCATTGTCCCATAAGAAGCTAACTTGAAAATAATAGGCAACAAATGTTTGTTTAAATTGAAATGCCACATAAATGGTTCCATCGCTAGATAAAAAGCCTGCCTCATTGCTTGTAGTTTTGACGAACAATTTGGCCATGACTATCATGAGACGTTTTGACCTGTTGTCAAGCCACCAACAAACTACATCATCCATATTATTGCTTTAACAAAAAATTGGGCCATACACCAACTTGATTTTGATAATGCCTTCTTAAATGGAGAGTTATCCGAGATAGTTTACTTGTAACAACTGTCCAACTTCATTGATCCTACTTATTATACCCATGTATGTAAACTCAACAAAGCCACATATAGGTTAAAACAATCACCATGAGCTCTTTTTCACAAGCTCTCAAGCTTTCTATAATAATATGGGTTCACTTCTAGCAAATTGGATACTTCTCTATTTTAGTTATGTTAATATATTATTATGTATACATACTAATATATGTAGATTATGCCATAATAATTAGTACTGATGATAATATTTTGTCTCACCTCATAGTGTAACAACCCAAGGTTGTTACACTAGCTAATCAAAGATAAAATAACCATTATTCTCATTTCATTAGTTTTATATAGTTATTAGAACATAACCTTAAAAATTTGGGATCAATCAGACTGTAATTGAGCTAATTGACTATTTTGCCAATTTTAGGATCCTAAAAATTAGCTAAATTAATTTGATCTTCAAATTAAAATCTGATTGCATTTTTGAATTCCTTACTCCTAAATTAGCTAAAGGTGAATTTTTGGTAATTTTTTGTAATGTCCCATCCCGTCGCCACACACAAAAGAGTTAACAATTAGCGGCAGAACGGTGCACTACTCGAGAAGGACTATTGAACCTCCCCGAATAATCGCTGAATAATGATCTACTTGTGGCGCCCCACCCCCTGATCCACAGGATTAAACTTGAGGGGTGGAGTACCACTCTGGCAAATCCCTCACTTATTATTAAATTAGGTAAGATTCACAATCCACTAATTAGGGAAGGAGGTTAGTTACTAAATCAACATAATCATAGAGTACGAAAGCATATAAAAATAAACAGTACATCTAGTTCACCATACATTAGACATGAAATAAAATAAAATGAATAGCTAAGAAAATAATAGTGCAAGAAAGTAATCATAGTCACAGTACTTGTATTATTACAACATTTAATGAATAGTTTAAAAAGATTGAAAATAAATCTAAGAGTATCTCATCCTCACAAAAGCTAAGAAGCAGGCTAGGCAGCGTCTGGCTCTCCTAGTTGATGCTCCTCTTCTAAATAAGTCTTCTCTTCTTCAGCACACAGCTCCTCAAATCTATCTAAATCTGACATTATCAGTTTCATAATGCTAGGGTGTGGCGGCCGCCCCTTCTAATCACAAGTCTTAAGGAGAGGTCGTCACTAAGCACATTTCATACTTAACATTAGGTTGGAATTTAGGACTCCAATCCAATCTTAAGAAAAAGAGGTGCTTTTCTAAATAGAGTAAATGTTAACAATCACTTAATGAGTATCATAGTGCGGAAGAAAAGTAACAACTGAAAGTACATCCATAAAATAAAGACATCCAGCTCAGAATATATATACAATACAGGAAAGTAAAGTACAAAGTTCTGAATTATTACAAACGTTTAAAGTTTAAAGATAACTGAAATCAAAAGAGTCACTCATCCTCACAGAGTAAAAGCAACTAGTAAAAACTAAGGTCCCTCAGTAGTCTGGACCTCCTCCTGGATCTGCTCCTCTGCAGGATCAATCTCCTCAAAAAGCTCAGAATCTACCATTATCAGTTTCATAATGGTAGGTCCCCAGCCAAGAAAATAAAAAAAATCTTGTTAGACAAAATGTCTAAGTACATTTTAAGGTAATGAATTTTAATGTAATTTAATGACATCACAACTTAAGTTCAACAAAGTATAGCGGTAAGCACAAAGAAAGGAAGAACAAGTATTGAGGTAGAAACATGCCTCAACTTAGGCTGCAAAACAAGGTAAGTAAAGCACATGATAATTCTACTAAGTACAAAGAAAAGTCCTAAAGAATATAATCAAACTAACATGCCAGTATAATATAAGTAAAAGTACTGTACTGAAAGTATAAGACTAACATCCTAACATGCTCTCAAGTAGGTAAAACGACTGACATACAAAAAGTTCTAAAATGAAAAGGAACTGCAAAAAATGAAAAATATGAAAGAAAGAAAAACGTACTGAAACAGTTAAAGTAAAGTAAGTCTGAAATGTAAGGAAAGTATGTAAAGTAACTATAAAATGTTTGGAAAGTAAATGTAAGTAATGTTTATTAATTTGTTGTACTTGTGAGATACTCTTACTTAGTCTGCCAAAAAGTAAAGTCCATCTGGTAATCTAGGAGAAACATCCCAGATTAAAGTAAAGGTCGTCAAAAAGAGGCATCTATGAGAAACATCCCAGATCCTAAAGTAAATCCACAAAGTATCTAAAGGGCAAATAGAAGAAACATCCCAATGCCAAAGTAAAGTACCATAAGAGAAATTCCTTAGGCAAAAGTAGTCCTAAAGTAAGTCATACTGAGTGGCAGGTTAAGTAAAACATAAATCACAAGTAAAATGTTATTTATTAATATTTCTTTTAAAATTATGCAAATGAAATGTGAATGAAACTCAAAGTATAATACAAAGTAAGTAACAAGTATTTAAGTATGTCTCAAGGTATAAAAGGCTCAAAAAGCAAGGAAAAGCATTGCATTTCAAATCAAGAAAATGGTAAATAGCACTATACAAATTTTGTAATATCACCTATTTCTAATTTAGACGTTCTAACTACTCTAAGTTACATAAGATTCAGAATTATCAATTCCTACACTATCTGTAACTTAGATTCACGAATCTGCTTGTTGAACATAATTAGGATTAGCTACGTCCTAATTATAAATAAATCCAAGTCGCCTATAAAGTTAAATAAGTAAGTCAATCGTCCTAACTTGTTATTTTATAAATCCCAGATTAAATCTTGATTAGACAAATCAAGATTTAAAGAATTAAAAATCAAACTTCAAAGAATGAAGTTTAATTCTTAATCACAAGGTTATCCTAAAGGTCTAAGGTTTAATCCCATCTCACTGATTAAAGGTTAAGGCAAATTCTATTGAATTAAGTCATATTCAATAGGATAGATCTCTAATCCTTATTCTAATGTTAAAAAATCAAATAATCAATTAATAAACTATGAAAAATCTAATAAACTAGTAAGATCAAGGTTTTACCTTAATGAGTAACCCATTTTACCTATTAGATGAATTCTAACCTAAGATCTAATCTTAGTCTTAGAATTAAGGCATTTATACTAAGAGTATCACTCAGACATACATCCTAACTAAGGTTATAAAACCTAAAGGATGGTTTAAGAAGTTCAAAAGGAAATGAAAATTTTCTCATATTTTACTTAGTTTTTATTTAGAACTTAACTTAGGATTTTCTTCAATTTTCTAATTAAAGACTTAGAATTATTTAAATTATAGTTTAAATCACTTTAATTACTATTTTATATGATTTAGAGATGAAATTAAGTCTTAATTTCATTAAACCCTAATTTTGGGCAAAAAGACCATTTTGCCCCTCCTTAAGGGTCTAAATCTCAACTTTATGAATTAACATTAAATTTTGGATTTTAATGATGTGGATTGATTACTTACTATCTATTATGAGTTTAGACAGTGAGTTCTCTAAGTTTGATTAAGTATTAAGCCTTATAGGGTCAAATTAAGGAATTTGACCTATAAGGGCATTTTGGTAATTTTACCCTAATGACATATAATTTTTCTATCAGTTTATTAAAGGTTATGCTCTAAGGTTTCTATAGAACCTAAATTTATTGAATTCTGATGTGCATTGGCTAAGTTATAGCAAAAACAAAATCTAAGGTTTAAAAGGGTAATTAAGGATTCTTAATCTAAGGTCAAAAACCCTAACTTTGTCATTTGGTGTCCAAATTGAATAATTTCAGTGGATTTATATCACAATTGACCCACTAATTCTAATGACTAGTGGTAGATTCAATTTGGACTCCATTTGGCTAAGTTATGGATTAATTAGGATTTAGGGTGATTAGTGAGTGATTAGTGAAATAATCACCCAATCACTAATCCAACCCTATAATTAGGTTCTAATAGATTCTAAGAGTTCTCTGAAACTTAGTTTGTCCAATTTGGATTATTAAATTTGCTAATATTTACTAATCAAGTTTTTAGAGTAATTAGGGGTGATTAGCAAATCTAACTGTTCGATCCTAAATATTTTTATAGATCTCTGTAGATTAGGTTTTGCTGATCTAAATTAGTGTTTGGATCACCTAATTTGGAGCTAAGATGACCAACTTATGGTCATTTGAAGTTCTAGGTCAAATTAGGCTAATTAGGGTTAGGTCCTAAATGTCATTAGTCAAATTCTAATCCAAACAGAAAAGTTAATACTATTAGAATGTTCCTTAGGGTTTTGTGAGTATTTTAAGACTCATATTAGGTATGTTTAGATTAGTAGTTTAAGAGTTATGGCTAAATGAATATTTTGTAGCATTTATTTAAATAATTAATATCCTAAAAATGTCAATAGGTGATTTGTTATTCCAATTGGAAATCTGATTATTCTAATAAATTCCTCTAATTTTACTGATTAAAATGATATATAAAAACACTATTTTTGGATGAGTGGATATAGAGATATTGCTGTTTGAAAAATTGAAATTAATTGATTTAATTAAACCATAATGAATTAAATCTGTACTTATTAGTTATCCATTTTTCCGTATAATATCACTTTTCACAGCATGTGGGACCCACGCATAAATCGAACGGCAGATGCGGGATCTGATTTAGCGATCGGATGGATAGGTGGGACCCACAATTCGCGTCCGTCAGCAGACGACTACTCTGCGAGCGACACATAGAAGACACGACGATATCGGGCCAGAAGGTTTGTGCTCGGGTCGAACATGGCCTGAAAATGCTTTAGGTCCTTCGTCTTCTTCAACAGGCGGTGAAGGAGGTTGCTAGGGCAGTAAAGATCTTGGCGAGCAAGCATTCCCGATACTAGATTCGAAGCTTGATCGCAAGTCTACGTGCCAGCCTTTCGATCAAGACCCTAATATCCTCCTTAGCCCAACTCTAACATCATTAAACTGGATGCCCAAAAATTGCCATTTGCGATGCTTTTCATCCTGTATGCACTAGATATATCGATAGAATCCCAATAGAAATCAAATTGTAATTAAATGCGAATAACAATTGCCAAGTAGAAGTAAAATGATTGGAATGCAGATTAAGCTTGGATTAATAGGGTTTAGTGAAGTAAAGTACCTTAGGTCCAGACGACAGAGAACTCAGTGACGAAGGGTTTGACGCACACGCCCTGGGTTTTCGATTCAAAAATCCCAAATGATGCAGGAGATCCACCTCTCCATTAGAGAGGGTGATGGTTTAATACACTGGCTAAGAGCGGTGAAGGAAGCGAGCCATCTGGCTAGGCCTGGAGGGTGCCGCGCGTAAGCTTCTCGCGACACGCGCAGGTCTTGTGAAGAAGGAGGTCTATCAACCGTTCGATCGGCTCGGTAGATCTGATCAGATGGTCCTTTGCTACTGACGCCCGATTAATGGCACGCGTGAATTGAAGGAGACGGCATGGCTTTGACGCGGACGGTGCAGTTAGCTTAAATTAATTAATAATAATATATAATAAAATTTTATACATTTAATTAATTAGCCTAATTTATTAGGAATATTCCAAAAATTCCTAATAAATCACCCCTATCTAAATGAGGAGTGAGGAACGCAACGGCGCACTCGGATTTTTGATCTGACGAGTATTTAATTACTTGAATTTTCAAGATATTAAAATATTTGACGAAAATTTAACGACTTCCAAATACATCCAAAACTTCACCCCTAACTATTTTGGGGGTGGTGAACGCAATGGAGGAGTCAGATTTTCAATCTAAGGTCTAGATAAAAAGTCAATTTCTAGGATTTTGGGATTTTCTAGAAATCCAGATTTGATTCAATTGATTCCAAAATCTGACTGGATCTTAGGGATGAGTTCTAAATAACTTATTTAGTGTACTAGAACCCAAATTAAGACTAAGATAAGTCTTAATTAATCCTGAGTAACAACTTGGGTTGTTACACAGGGCTCTAGCCAATAAAAAGAAAATCTTATTAGACATTTGTCTAAGTATATTTTAGGCTGAATATTTTAAATGAATTATTAATGTCACTATTTAAACTTGCAACAAAAGAGGACTAAAAGCATAGGAGCAGTAAGCATATAAGGAACATGATAAGTTATAAATATAACATTTATAACTGAATAAAAAGTGAGGCAAAAACACACCTCAAGCAAACTAAGCAAGGAATGGGCATATACATATATATTGCAGTAAGTAAAAGTACTGAAAGTAAAATCTAATCCTAATCATGCTGATGATCATATGATATATGCTGATTAAAAATAGTAAGTCTGAATATGGTACATATAATAAGCAGTAAAGTCTAGCATCCTATAAATATGTATAAGTGAGTAGGTAAGTAAAGAAACATAGCTAACTGAATACAGTAAAACAATAAACTGAAATTGAATAGGTATGTAAGAATTTCCATATAAAAAAATTGGCCAATCGGGCCCAGACAGAAATTCCCAAAGCCTTTCTGGGCTAGTGCAGACGGAATAGAACAATATAATAGAGGAGACAGTAAATACAAATATAGAATCTTTTAGTTATTTTACTTTTGTTTCTGTGGACATATCCAGAAATAGTTGAGGAGTTAAGCACATCTGCAAGACTATACGGGTTATAAGATTAACACACACTCCTCAATGAATAATGTTAAGCATCCTTATTACTCTTTGCTCCTATCCATTAGGGTAAATGTGTACCAGAACCAACAGAATATAACTGAACCCAAGACAACTGTTATCTTAATTATTCAAAATTTTCATTTTATGCACAAAGTTTTCTTATATGATATGTCCAAAGGAAAAACAAGCACAAAGTTCAAGAAATGCGTAGCACAAAATCAAATAGTAAGCAAGGGACTCTGCTAAATATGGTGACACTATTATTGTCTAATTAAACAATTATAATTATTCTAAGTTACATAAGATTAGGATCTCCAATTCTTATTATCAAGTGTAACTTAGAAGTACATCCTCATAGGTTACAAAATATTAGAATTAGCTAGATCCTAATATGATTAATCAATATAAACTATATAAGTTAAATAAGAAATCATCACAACTTAATTATTGATTTTATATATTCTAAGTAGATCAAAATCTACTAAGCTAGAGATTATGGATTAAACATCACGAGATTGGGCTTAATCACATAATCCCAAAGGTAAGACTTAAGATCTAAGTTTCAACCTAAATGTGATCTATTGATTAAGGCAAATCTTATTAAGCAAATCAAACTTAATAGGATGATTCTCTTATCCTGAATCTAAGATTGAAAGACAAAATAATCAAATTAAGGTGTAAAAATCTAGAAACTAATAAAACCTGAATAACCCCGTTATTCAATGAATGAAATCTATTCTATGATCTAGCCCTAATCTTAGGAAAGATCCTAATATGAAGTGGAAGATCCTAAAGAAAATTATGGAATTTTACTAAGTTGATTGAATTGCTAATTTTATCACTTAAAATAATTCTATTATAATTATAATACTTGTAAAAAGGCAATTTAGGGATTATAAGCGCTTAACCTAAATTTTGGGCAAAAAATTACTTTTTGAATTAGGGTTTCAAATTAAAATTTCTTATTGGAAAATGATTCCTTACCATATAACATAAAAATATACAGTAAGTACACTCAATTTGGATAAGAAACGGATCCTATAGGTTCAAACTAAGGATTTTGACATAAGGGGCATTTTTGTAATTTACACTTAATGGAATCTAAAAGTTTATACAATTTACTGTTGGTTAATGTTCAAGGATTCCATATAGTTCAAGAACACTATATTCTGAGGTCAAATAGCTAAGTTATAGCTATTTCAATTTCTAAGGACAATTCGGTAATTTTGTCAATCAATGGGGGGCAAAAATTGAACATTTCTGTTTGAAGTCCAATTTTAGCAAACTTAGTTTCTATAGCTTCCTTATAGTGCTTTGACAGGGAGTAAACCTAATTTGAACTTTAAATGGTCAAGCTATGGCCTAACTAAGATTAGGGGTATTTTGGTCATTTCTAATTTTCTAGGATTCAGATTCTAAATATTATTTCAATTTATTGATGACATTAAATTTTTAGGCTAGTTAGCACTTTGAATTTCTAAATTTGGAGTTGAATTGACTTAGTTATGGTCAATTGAAGACTAGAGGCATTTTGGTCATTTTTAGGGTAAGGTCACAAGACGGTGGGCCCCACCCTACCACGCGGCAGGTGTTGGTTGGCTGGTTGAGGGGCCGCGGGTCCTATAGGGACACATGGCAGGTCCATAGTGGCTGCTACAGAGCTAGTGGGACCCACATGTTGGGCTGTACGTGATAGCCCGACAGCCAGTGGATCCTAGGGGACACGTGGCGGCATCATAGAGGGCACCGGCACGCGGGTGGGACCCATGTGTCAGCGGCTCTGCGCTGCTGACACGGGACCACGTGGCATCATGAGGGAATGCCTCGCGTCAAGGCGGGTCCTACCACTCTGACGCAGACCCTGGCAAAAATTGGGTCGGGCCTGGGGTGACCCGGCCCTACCCGGAATCCTTCTTCCTCGCGCGGCTACCCGAGGGCTCCGGGCTAGAGCATGACTTTTGCCGGCCTTCCCAGTGCCAAAACACCTTAGCTCGCCCGGCCGACGATAGCTCACGACGAGGCCTACACGTCGATGGGTGGACCATCACGGGAGGTGACCGGAGTCACCGGCAATAGCAAACCCTAGATTTTAGGGTTCGGGTCGCGGAGTTCTAACGGTAAGTACTGTTTGCAATACTCCAAATTCGATCAATCCAACCTATATCTTTAAGATAAGATGCCAGATTTAGGTTATTGACACATGCAATCAACATTGGATACTAAGTATTAGCAATCGAATGTGTAGATAAAGAGGGTAGAAAAGTACCTGATGAACGGCAGGGATGCACTCAGGGCTGAAGAGGGATCCTTCGCTCGTCGGTTAGCACACATCAAGGCGGGATCCCTAAGAGACTACAGGGTGATATGGGGAGGGAGGCGGAGTACGCGAGGTGGTCACAGGCGGGGAGTGGCTGAAGCTGCGGTGGATTGACGCGTGTCTACGTTGCGATACACTCGAGGAGGAAGACACGCCAGGACCGTCTGATCTTCGATGAGACGATCCGGATCGACCGTCCGATCAGACGAGCGGATCTGACGGCGCAGCTATTTACAGCGGACGGCGTCAGCTAACTAACGGCGCCACGAAAATTAATAAAATAATATAATAATTTAATTAATTAATTATTTTAAATCCATATTTCATTATTTAAAGTTAATTAATTAAATGAACTTAGAAATTTTCCAAATATTTACTCCTAGCTAATTGAGGGGTGAGAAATGCAACAGTGAAGTCAGAATTTTGATTCGATGAGTATTTTGATTTCCCAATTTTCGGGGCATTTAAATATTATTAAAATATTTGTCAAAATTTTGATGACTGCCGATCGACACGAAAACATCATCCTTAGCTAATTTGAGGGAAATGAGCCCAATGACTCTTGATTAGGACTAAGTCATTGTGAATGACTCATAATGACTTTATTAACACTTTATATAAAGATTATGACTGAGATTAGTCACAATTGACCAAGATAATAACTTAGGTTATTACACTACTGAATAATCTTTAAGATAAGCGTAAGGCCTTATCTTAAGTATTAGAAAATATAGTATATGTATTAGATTATGAGTGGAATATGAGGAATACAATATTATATATATATATATATATATATATATATATATATATATATATATATAAGTATAACAACATTTCCAGTATGCTGATCATATCGAAATATTAAGTAAGAGTAATAAGAAATACAGAGTGCGGAAGCTAAAAGTATTTCATCCCAATCATTTATCACAGAGCTATGTAAGAAACATTCATCTCAGAAAAGAAGAAAAAACACATCCAGAGTTAAAATTATTACAGATAGTTTGCTTTAAATAAATAGATAAAAAATAGCCGTCAACTCACAACAGAAAGTAAACTAAGTGCAGCAAAATAAATTGAGTTGGCTAATGCTCTACCAACTCCTTTTGGATATTTTGGGAAGCTTCCAATGTCTGCTCCTCAAACTTCTCTAGATTTGGCAAATTGCCGGATCCCAAAAGTACCACGTGCTAGATAATGAGTCTAACACATTGAAAAGTAATTCTAAACAGTTATAATTATCTAAATTTTAACCTTTAAGTAATAAAAAAATACTGTAGAAAAACATTAAAATAATTGAAAGACATAAATTTATACAAAACTAAAGGTAACGTAAAATAATAAACTAAAGAAAGGTAAAGTACTGAACTGAAATCTATAAAACACTGAAATGAAGAAAATACTAAAATAAAATGGTGATGTATGTCACTGTGTTGCATCTGAATATGCCACTGATTGATGCTGCAATTAGGCATTCAGTGCCATATGCACCCCAAGGAAATTATAATATTCATGATGCATGTTGTATCCCGTAGATCCTACCAACATTGATGCATGCTGCATCCCGTAGTTCATAATACCCTTGATGCTTATGCTTATGCAATTATTCCAATTCTTTTCAATTTAATATAATGCTTAAAAGAACAAGAATTAATCAAAGAACAATGATCAAATTCAATATTTTTTGGGTTTTCATATTCATCTTAATAAGTTCACATACTATATTTAGAAATTAACCATAAAATGCTATAATCATATTCACAACAATCCTAAATTATCATATGATGGAAGTACAAGTACATACATAGTAAGTACATAAGAAGGTAAACTTGAATTTCTTAATTTTTTAAACTGCACTTATCAATGCACACAAAGATAAGGGGAAGAAACCCTTTTACAGTTTATTCTCTCAAACTAAAATATTTAATACCCTAATTGATACATTGCTTTGAGTATGTTCTAAGAAAGGTAACATAAATCACATAGTTTATTTAACTGCACTTATTAATGCACACAAAGATAAGGGGAATAAACCCTTTTATAGTTTATTCTTTCAAACTAAGAGGTTCAATACCTTAATTAAACATACTATAAAAGTGGGATGTTTGTCCTAAATTGAACTACACTTATCAATGCGCACAAGAAAAGGGGACGAAACCCTTTTACAATCTTATTTAGGATAAATCAACTAATTTTATGTCCTACTAAATTAAATCAGTCATATGGATATGTACTAAAATCTTCACATTATAATACTAATATTATCATTTCTAAACTGACTAATTTAAAATCCAAGCAATAATAGACTAAATGAATCCACACTCTCTTATAATGAGTCCTACTCAAAGGTTCCATGGATGTGACATGAAAGTCACTCAACTTAGGTTACTACCACAAGGAAGGATCTCATTATCAAGTCTTTAGATTATTCTACCATAAGATTTGAATCTAAGGATCTTAAGGGTTCATCTAAGCTTCTACCTCAAAATTAAATAATAAGCTCTTCACATCTCAATAATTTATCTATTTTAAGGTATAGTAATTGATGGAACCGAATCATTAACATTTTAGTCTTAAAGTTCTAAGTACTGAAATACGCAATTATTCAAGTTATAAACTAAGTTATAAGATTTCGCTTAAGATTAACATACTAAATTGGATTATACAAATGAGATGAACCCATCTGATTATATCCTATATTACAATTATAGAATACAATCATATGAATTATTAGGGGTTGGTAATTTTATAAATTATTCTTGTTTTATTATTCAATTTATACTAATGATCTTTCTTATGAAAAAATCAAAGATATAAATGTTAGATTTAGATAAACAATCATATAAGTTTGTTATAGATCTTAATTCTTCTAATTTAATTATTAAGATCAATGGAAAATCAATAAGGATTAATTGGAGTTATACAAATTCTTTAGTGTCCAAATCAAATATCTTATTCAAATAATCAAGTTAAGGCTTAACTAATGAAATTAGGTTTAATCCCAACTTAACCAATTTAAGTTTAATTACATAGACATTGATCAATTTATAAGTCAATGAGCTTATTATCTATTATTGAAGTCCAAATCGATGTTGAATCAAGTATTGATTAAATTAAGCATTTCTTTGAGTTATTTAGGGTTTAAGTATTGATTAATGACAAATGAAGTATTTAAGTGCCCAAATCAAAGTTTAGGTTCTCTAGCATACATCATACTATTAATGAGGTATATAAATATTGCATTACTCAAAATAGAAAATAATTAAAACTAAATATTACATTAATTACAATTTGGCACAAAGTATTTAAGTGAATCTCTTAGGAAATTAGAACATTTCATTTAGGATAAGATGTAAATTTCATATTCAAAATCATATCAATATTTACATAATGTATGATTCTACTAAATTCATTTTTTATTTTGGTATATTTTTGCATTATTAGGGTTCTGGAGTCATAAAAATATGAAAAATATCAAATTTGGACAAAACTAGGTAGTTCTGCACGCTATGGCAAGTTGTAGCACTTGCTTGCCCAAGAGCCAGGTCCTATGGTGTGCTACAATGCAGACTTTCGAGGCGTGGGCTCTGTAGCATGCTGGAGCACCTCCCGGCCGAGAACTAGGTGCTACGACACCAGATTTCCTGAGGCGCGTGCGCGACAACATGCTGTAGCGCCTCCTAGCCGAGAGACAGGCGCTATGGCAGCAGACTTTTTGAAACGCAGGTGCTGCAGTGCACTGTAGAACCTCCTGGCTGAGAGCCAAGTGTTACGGAGCGCTATAGCTCTCGACAGTGATTTTTCTTTAACGAAAAAATATAACGTGTCCCATTTTGCTCTCATATACTCTTGATTTAGGACACCTCAAATGCTGTGTCATATACTGATGGAACAAGACCTTTCCATTGATACCAAAATAAATATAAAAAGATTACTCTAATACTGCAAATAATGATGCTAAGGGTTCAGATATACAAAAAGCATACTTGCGTAAACAATTTTTTTAAAGGACAAAATGAGCTTTGATCGGACTCGTTTGAGTCCGATTGAGGCTCAACAATCAAACAGGCCTCCATACAATATCTACTTGAAATACCATTGCACGAATATTTTGATTAAACTAATGAGAAGAGTAACACATGGAGGATGCAAGAAAGAGGTACAAGGAAAGTTACAGCAAATAGGTACCTAAGCTTGTAAATGAAAGAAGATAGAGTTTTTCAAGAGCTCAGGAGGAGAAGGGGCTTCTTCTTCTTTAGCAACTAGCAAGAGTAGCAAGAGGAGGAAGAAAGTTGAGGTTTCTTTAGGAGCATGGGGTGGAGAAGGAGTTTCAGCTCATAACCAAATGGACGAAGGGGAGTTGAGTGAGTAGCCTTGAAGAGAAGGAGGTGCATTGGCTGGGAGAGGGAGCAAGTCCTTTTCCATCCATAGTATGGAGAAGGAGAGGGGGAGAGCTTGCGTGCGCTAGGGAATGGAGAGGAGAAGGTGCCGAATAGGAGAGGGGAGTGGACCTCAAGCGCAAGAAATAAATGGAAATAAACATTTTTTTTTTTGAAATTTAATTAATCAATTTTCTAATTTTTAATTAACACACTTTTATAAATAAATTAGATGAACAAGCGCACTCCGAAAAATCCCCAAAATTTACCCCTATCTAATTTGAGGGTGAGGAATACAACAGTGAAGTTAAATTTTTATTTGGAGATCAATTCAATTATTCTAATTTTTGGGGTATTTAAATACATTAAAATATTTGTGAAAATCTGACAACTTCTAAATACTTCTAAAACATCATCCTTAACTAATTTGGGGGTGACAAGCACAATGGCGAAGTCGAATTTTGATTTCAAGATCAAATTAAATATCTCAAATTTCTAATTAATTAATTATTATTAAAATATTTCAAATATCCGATTAAGCTCTAAATCGCTCTAAATCTTCAAAATTTGGTTCTAATAACTAAATGAAGCTAATGGAATGATAATTAGAATGCAATTAAGCTAATATCAGGCTAAGTAACAACATAGGGTTATATTTTATTTTTAGAGGTCATTTGATCATAAATTGTATTTAAATTCATTAGAAATAATTAAGTAATTAATTAATTAAGTTATATTTTATTATTACTATTTAAAAAATGACTTTAACCATTTTTGCAAGAAATTCACTGTGCCCTTTCAAACGTGGGACAACCGGATCAAGCGATCTGGGTCGTCCCGCTATTTGATTTATCGAGATCAGACTACTGACAACTTATCACCATCGGATCTGATCTCAATCGTTGGATTTAGATCGGATCCAACTACACCGATGGACCCCACCATAGATCTGCATCTAGGATCTGCCTTGGCTTCTCGGGCTGGGTCGGGCTGGGCAAATTCTGGGGACTGCGACTGTCCTTCCAATCTGAGCTGGCCACTCCCGCAACGGCCCCGAAAGCCATACTCAATGGCTGTCTCCCTCCCATTCTTGAGATTATTTATGAGGGAAATTGGCTGAAGTGCTCTCTCCATTTGGGAGTTCTACCATCGAACGAAGGTTGAGCTGTGTTGGCTAGAAGGTTTGGACACTGCGTGTATTCGACCAATCCAGTAAATGTCGGATTCAAGTACCCCTCCATATAAGTAATGCTCCCTATTTTTTCCTTCTTAAGTAGCGGATTATCAATCTATAATTGCCTAGACTGCTTGCAAAAATATGATCGAGCTCAATTGAGCTTGATTCAGTGCACGACTCGACTAGAGCTGTACAGTAGCCTTCTAGCCAGCTGAGTATCTTCAGCCCTCGAGTAAGATCCTTGGATCAACTTGGATCCAAGGAATTCATCAATGGATGAACCGGTACCTGAGGTTAACTGTGGAGGGTGAGACCCCTCTCCACACAAACCCTATAAGAACAACTTTTTGAAATTAGGGTTACAGCAATCAGTAACACTCCTCTTAGAGCTTTTAGTATGCGTGTGTAGAGATAACTATTAGGAATGCTTTGAGATCTTAATTGCATTCCTATTCAGCTCCTGCTGTGTGAATTTAGGGTTCTAAGCAAATCATAGTTTTTGCGTCTCCCGATTCTCCGTCGAGTGAAGGAGATGAATAATTCTGGGCCAGGTCGGCCCAGAACCTGTGCGGTTCAGCAGTTCCTAAACCCATTGGGTCTCGACTAACTTGGTAGGGCTTGAAGGCAGGTTTAATGCTATTAATTCTTTAATTAACATTAGCATATGATCCTAACTTAGGTCAATTTAATTGAAGTTAATTAATGAAATTTTTTGATCAAATAAATTCTAATATCAGTAAATTTATATATTATTTTGACCAGAAGAATGTGTAGAATGCTAATTCATAATGAGATATAAGTTTAGGTGATTAAAATTTCTATTGAATCTTAATCTCATTAACCAGCCTATAGTTTAATTATTAAAATAATAATACCAAATGAATTAATCGAATAACTTTGTTAATACTAATCAAAATGGTATGATCTAATATAACAATTTGATTAGAAAGATACAAGGATCAATATACTGCAATCATATTTTAGTTTATGTGGTTAGATTTTCTAATTAATCCGTAGTTACCTCAAAATGTATTTAGTGATTATTAAACTCATTTTTTACCCAAAATTAATGATTAAGGTCTCTAAATCAGAGGATAACTTAATTATGCAATTAGAAATAAATTTAAGCATTTGATTTTACTAATCACTTCTTAATTACTTAAACATTGATTAGTGAATAATTAGCTTAATTAAGCTCTAATTTTAATAATCTTAATATCATTGAACTCCATATGTCATATAGGACCCATTGGTAGGCTTAGAATCTATTTTCATAGCTTAATTTTATTAATCATATTTAATGACCCTAAATATAGATTAGTACTTATTAGGCTTATCTTAAGTCTAAACATGATGTTTAAGGTGTCTACCCTCTCACTAGAAAGTAAGGAATTTTTTAGAATTGAGTGGAATCAATTTGGAACCATAGAACTTAAAATCCCAATTTTAATCCTTAAGAAAGGGCATTTTGGTCATTTTGCCCAAGTGTTGGTTTAAGTGCCATTAAAACTTAAAAATATGTTCACTCCTTTAAAATCAATAAGATGAACGTTTAAAACCAAGTTAATATCCCTTAGACTTGTGAAACTAGACGTAAAGGCTTAACCCTTAATTCTACTAAGTTAATTAAGTAAAACATCAAGATTCTTATAGTGAATTTAGAATCCACTTTGGCCATTGCCTTAAATGCTAAATCAATGTTGATGAATCAGTAATGATCAATTTAGTCAATTATTAGACTTTTTCCTAAGTTTTCCTAATTAAATATTCTAAGTAAGCCCTTAAGAAACTCTTAGTAAATTTCTCCTAAGTGCTTAGCTTTAGCCTTTCCTTTCTAGTTTAATATCCATTCTATTAAGTAATGAAACTACTCAATAGAATGAATCTTGTTTAAAATTAAGATTTCCCAATTTATGTACCAGTTTGATTATTTGTCTTTTGATCTTAAGCTATTTGCAGCCTTTATTGAAATTGTAAATCCTATTTTAATGGGAATTAGATTTCATTCCTTAATATCCATAAATCCTTAGAAAAAAATTATGAGAAATCTTGAACCTTTAAATGTTAGCACCTTGGCATTTAGAGCTCAAACCCCAAGTTTGGTGTTTGACTCTAACTCCCTTAATCTTGATTATCATAATCAAGATTGATTTTGGGATAACAAATATATCAAAAAAAAAAAGACAATTTGTAGACAACATTTCTGTATTTAAAATTAGAACTTATTGAGTTATGATGTTTAACTTTATAAGGCTGTGATTCTAAGATTTTACTCGATAGTAGGATATTGAAGATCACGAGCTTATATTCTCTTAGAATAGATAGAATGAATAAATTAGACAAAAATAGATACCACATGTATTTTAGTATAGTTTTGCTTACTCTTGACATTGTTGCCTTGTATTCCTTGACTTTGTGCCTTTTTCCTTGAACATAACATACAAGATAAATTTGATGCTTGAAATAAAAACATAGAAAATTTGGATAATACTTGCATCAGGCTCATATCAAAATGAGTGATTGTGTATACACATTATTGCCAATGGATAGGTGGTAAGGAGAAATAAGGATACTTGACACGTACTCATTGAAAAGAGTTGTATCTAGTTTGGGAACTCACATCAATTTGTAAATGTGCTTGACTCCCAAGCTACTTCTGAGCATGTCCACAGAAGTAAAGTAAAATAACTAAAAGTTAACTGCATATGTATTTCTGCCTCCTCAGTTTAGTATAGTTTTTCTGATTTAGATTTGAGAAGCTAAATGATACGACATGATATGTCATAATACAGTTCACTTTAGTTATAGTTTCAGTGGCTTAATTAGCCAATTCTTCTGTTATGATAGTTTTACATGCTACTCTTTTCTATTTTCTTCTTACTTTATTGCAATTTAGCTTTGTATAGAACTTTCTTATTATATGCATGCTAGGGTGCTAGCCATGATCAAATATTTAACTCAATTTACTCATATGTATCATAGTTAAGTTTATTTTTTGTTAATCTGTATACTTTCATATGATCATAAGTATGTTAGGATGTGCTTTCCTTTTTAGTAGTTACAATTATTATAGTTTATACATACATACATATAAATATATTGCCTAATCTTGTTGGAACTTATGGTTTGAGGTATGTTTCCTTTACAAACTTTGTTTGATAAGTTATAAATGCATGATTTATAACTTTTCATATTTATTTGTGGCTTGTTGTACCTTTAGCAGTTGCTTAAATGTTCATTTTAATTGTGAAATCTTAAAAATGTAGATTTCATTAAATTAGTCTAAAATATACTTAGACAATTGTCTAATGCAAGATTTTTTTCTTAGCTGTGGCCTTGGCATTATGAAGCTGACAATATCAGATTCAGAGTTGTTTATTGAGATAATTTTAGGAGAGGAGCTTGGTCAAGGAGAGGACCTTCCTGTTACTGTCGCTTTGATTATAGTGTAAAAAATTAGATTTTAAATAAACATTAATTTATAGGTTTTCTCACTTTTAGTTCAAGCAAATCACATAGTAAAGTCATAAAATTAAATTATTCAATTGTTAAGTTTACTTTTAGAGATTTTTTTGATAATTTTTAGAGAATTTCTCCATTATTAAAATTTTTCCTAATTATTTTAATGTATTTATTAAAAAAGTTTAAGATAATTAAATTGACCTCCAAATTAAAATTAGAATTTGCTAATGAATTCCTCACCCCCAAATTATAGCTAATGGTGAAATTTTGGAAATTTTTGGAAGTCGTCAAAATTTCTCGAATATTTTAATATAATTAAATACTAAAAAAAATAAGAAAATTAAATTGATTTCAAAATTAAAATTCGATTTCATTTTTGGGTTCCTTACTCCCAAATTAGTCAGGGGTGAAATTTTAAAATTTCTCAGAGCTCGTTTAATAGCCTAATTTTAATTACTAAAATATATTAAATAAATAATTAACTAATGAGTAGGTGGGGCCCACCACTTTTAATTCGGTCAAAGACCATCATCCCCACGCAGAAAGCTATGTGTGTGACATGGCTATGACTTCTGCACATGCAGCCAATAGGAGAACTCTCCGCAAGTTTTGCATGCTAGAGCCCATACTCACCCTCTTCCCTCATCTAAACATGATCAAGATCAATCCAGCATGCTTTTGGCAACCAAAGAAGCTTCGTCTCGAGCTGAGATACCTCCATTGTCGAACCCTAGGCGTGAACCAAAGGTACTTTCTTTCTTCCTTCAATTCAAATATATAATGGCATCTTTCAAATTGATTATTTATTACATGATAATACGAAACCATTCCTAGATCGATCAAGCTCAAACGAGATTGAATCAATCGATAAATCCAAATTTTTGCTATAGTAGCTTACATTAGCTCCTCACGTAACTCCCATAAACCGAAACTAGGGCATCAGTGTTTGCGATGTTAGAGTGATTCAAAAGAGTCAATTTAGGTACCTATTGAAAAGTCTCAGAGATACCTTTCGATCAATATATGGTATGCTCTATGAGGAGCTCTATGTGAGGAGTATTTTGATGCCCTAGGGGAGACATACCAATTTTTGATCTAAGCAAGTCGACTCGCGTGGCACCATAGCATGCTGTAGCGCCCGACTCTCAGGTTGAGAGCTTTACGGCACGACGTAGCGCTTAGCTCTCGGGTTGGGGAGCATCGTAGGGCATTGTAGCACTTGGATCTTGGGTCTGGGGAGCTACGGCGCGCTGCAGCACCTGAGCCACAAGTTTATGGCATGGAGGTGTGCCGTAGCACTCTATAGTGACAACTTTTCTATAACTTCACAACTTTGCAATCTTCCCACTCTAGAACTGAAATAATACAAAAATATATAATATAAATATGAATCCATTACTTATGATAATTGAAGAATTTTTATTTTGGACTTTGTATGACAAACTTGCATTTGTGGTATTCTCTTATAAACTAAATAAAATAATGTGTATTAAATTAATATATTATTTACCTCCTAAAAATATAGGATAACAAAGTTTAATTTAAATTGATACTTGATAGATAAAATTAAGTGAATTATTGTGTTTTATCAACATGTCAGGTACTTAGATCTATTTGTAAATTTTATTTCATTGTATCTATTTTGAGCTTATTTATATTTGAATCATGATTTATGCCTTTTAATATGCTTATCTCTTAATAAATTGCAAAATATTATCATAAAACATGTGACAAAAAGATGAAATATAACATTATATATAGTGTTTGTCTTTAAAGGAAGAAAAACAACATTGAAAATCTATATAAATTGGCTCGGCTAGCATCCCTGGGTGATATAAGGAGAGATTTAGCACTTTTAGAAAGTGGACAAATTCAGAGGAAAGTCACACCAAAATTTGAGAAAAGACTAATAAACTACCGACGAGTAGTTATAAAGCTTCCTAAAGGCTATGCCTATGGGTTTACCCATTTGGGTTCAGGGGTCTTCGGACTTGACTATATGTCAAATATGATTTTTGATAAGATTTATTTTATGCTTTTATATATGCTTAACTCAAGTCTAATATGCAAGGCAAAATTGGCTACATTTTGCAAATAATTATGTTCTCATATTTTTGATGCTAAGTTATTTATGTAATAATTAACATTAATGTATACATGATATATTATGTTAGATAGTAACTCTTATAGAATAATCTACGTACTCCTACCTGACTGATAATTATTGTTAAATTTTTAGGAATTGATAATTGAGTATAAGAGATTAGCTTGAGTAAAGAAAAACTTTGAATTAAAAAAGTGAGCTGAAGATAAATATTTTTACTATAATTTTGATGTAGTAATGAATAAAATGTGTAATGTATGTGTATATAGTTCTATCTGGATAATTATGAACTCAGCAATGTTTTACCTTCTTTACCAATGTCTTAATTATGAATTATTTCTTGGAAGTTCTCAAACTTGATTTCTCGGCCATCACATATATTCTTTTCTTTCTGTTGTGAGGATTATAGTTTATCTTATCTTTCAATCAAACTTTCATTTTAAATGCTGGAATAATTTAAAATTATGGATGTATTTTCTTTTATTGCGCTTTATTCTGAGTTGGATGAATGTTTCTTATATTTCTATATTATGGTTGATGGATGTATCACATTACTTGCTTCCACACTCTGAAATTCATGTATGTACATTTAATGAGAACCAGTTCAGTCAGGTGACATATCATTTATATATCGATAGGTTAGAGTGAAAGCCTAATCTAACTTTAAATGAGGGATCTGTCTCGGTGACGACTCCACCATAATAATGTTAATATATATGTTAACATGATCATGATGAGGATGGAGTTCCACACATAACAACCATAGCTGCCACATTTCTGCTCAATAACTTGTGTTTCACTATTTCCTTAGTATTCCATTGAACAAAATAAGGTCTGCACTTATCTCAGAGAAAATATATTTAAGAATTACTCCAAGAGATTGCACTATCAGATCGTAAGCCTTGCGGCTTCCCTTTTCTCCATTCAAGCTTATTATGATGTTAATTAGGCAGGCAATAGCCTCTGATACACTACAGGCTATGTCACCTAACTAGGGCCTAATCTTGTGACATGGCTATCAAAGAAACAACTCATAATTGCTTGATCTAATGATGAGTTAGAGTACAAAGCAATTTCCCATACTAATAATCAAATTCAGTGGATACAACACCTCTTACAAAAACTTTTCTTCAGCACCCCACACCTCCAATTATATGGTCCAACAGTCTCAGTGCTATCTTTGTCACTCACTATTCTGATTTGCACACTAATGAAACACATCGAGATTGATTACCACTTCACCTATGACCTCACCTTAAACAAGAAACTCGATGTCTGACATATTCTTTCCTTTATAGAATTAGCAAACATTTTCACTAAGCCTCTAGCAAAAGCTTAATTTCAACTACTTTCATCCAAGTTCATTTCCAGAACTCTCTCATCATACTTGAAGGGATATATTAACTATAGAAGCATATATAAGAGACAACTACATCCTATTAGAGCTCCAAAAGCTCTTTCATGTGTAATGCATGACCAATCCTCCATGAGTGCAAAATAATTGCATCCATCACTATGTAACTCATGAACAATCTTCTGAGAATCAATCTACTATAATGTATAACACACATGAACACATGCTTTAAAATGAACATGCACTTGAACAGATGTAATGCACAGACATATAATGCTATGCAAATGCATGCATTAACACAGACACTTTATTCAAATGTATATATAATCACATAGTGATGGAAAAATATTCATTGAGGTTTTCTTATTAATTTTTTCTTAGAAATTATGTGAGTTTCAGATATGAAGCAAATGTGTGACTTGTTAGATTTTAGTCCAAGAACTGGGATAACAAATCCTAAGCATAAACCACTGGGCTACAACACCATTCACTTTTCTTGTTAATTTACTTCACCGTATTATCAATTTGTGAGTTTTAGAATTAAGGAAGAGATCTAGTTTAATTTTCTAACTTGTTGAGAAAGAGAGAGTTCTTATTTTTAAAATTGAACAATTAAAACTAAAAGATATCATGTATGGAGCTAATGATGAGGAAATCATTATCAACCTCAAATAGTGTGCTTCTAAATTTCATAAATCCCAAGATTATATCCAATCCTGATAGAAATAATGTGCCAAAGTT
The DNA here is from genome assembly GCA_016760335.1 of Gastrodia elata. Taxonomy (NCBI): domain Eukaryota; kingdom Viridiplantae; phylum Streptophyta; class Magnoliopsida; order Asparagales; family Orchidaceae; genus Gastrodia; species Gastrodia elata. The sequence goes on along the minus strand of CM028669.1, from coordinate 85,632,112 downwards.
AAGTTGCCACATCATGAGAACCATAAAACCCACTTTTTCATATTTTCCTTCCAAAATGAGAAAATATAACTCAATTTCCTCTATTTTAGTTGTGAATGATAAGCACATAAATGATGAAGGAATGTTGTTGTCAACTTTCCTTCAAAATTTTGAAGTCAAGTATGTGGGATCCATTATGATTGAACACTCTCAATGACATTGTAGTTTTCTAAACACAGTGGAATAAAGATACTTAAAGACACTGGAGATCATGTATCGGTGGAAGAGATGGGCTCAAATAAATATTCGATGGTGGACAACATTACGTCTCCATAAATTTTATTGGAACATTTTTGGTGTTGACAAAATTAATGCTATCAATCATTTATTTTCTATGAGATATATATCTTAAAGATTTAGGGATATTTTTCTTATGCATACTCCTAAATAAGAAAACACTGATAAAATGAAAAAAATTAAGCTTGTGTACCATGATTTATAAAACTGTGGACAAAATTTTAGCTACTAGGGTAAAACTTGTTATTTCATGCTAAATTTCTTTGAAGCAAGGGGAATCTATTTTGGGATAAAGCATCACTGATAATTGCTTGACAACTCTAGAAATTGTATCCATAATGAATTATTTACTATTATTTAAGGGTTATTATGGCCATCAAAGTAGATATATAATAAGTAAATGAACAGATTGAATGGAGTTTTCTGTCAATGGTTCTTAATAGGCATGGATTTTCTTAGAAGGTTTAATTTGGCACTTAAAACTTTTAAGAGACCATATATGATTATTTTCTAAATGGTAAAGGGCTTAGTTGGATTCATGCAAAAGAAAATTAAAGAAAAGATGCCCTTTGACATATTATCCTTTACTTTTGTGTTCAAAACTCTTTTTTGAAGCTTTTATTTTCACTTGGATGATGTTTCTTATTTTGGGTTACAATTAAATCAAGAAGGTCATAGTAGTTCCCATTTTTTATATGTAGATGATGTATTAATTTTTGGTAGTACTTATATTCAAGCTGTTAAGGACACATTACAGAGGCTTAAATCTTATGAGTCATGGTCTAGTCAAACAAATGTTATATCAAAGTCACAAGTGATTTTAATAGTAGAATAACTAAATTTCATCAAAGAATGATTTAATCTACATTACATGGGAACTTAATTTTAGGGAAGAACTCATAAGGCAGATGATCTCTCTCTTATGAATAGAAATATTATGAAGAAGTAGCAAGTTTGGGGTTCTAACTATATCTTTATGGTAGTTAGAGTTTCTTTAATCAACACTATGCTAACCATTGTACCATCCAATTTTTGTTTTCTTCTTTTATAATTGATAAATGCCATCTATCCATTAAAAATTAAATGGAAGGCTTTTATGGAAGGGTAGCTCTAATTGAATTCTTCACTGTATGTCTCGGGCTGATATTTGCAAGCTTAACACATTTGGAGGATTGGGTTATTATAAATTGAGAATATAGAAAAATTCTAATGTTGCTAAGCATACTTTAATTTTATAAAAAAGGATGATTTAATGTTAATTAAGTGTATAGTTCCTAAATATGAGAAGAGAATAGGTCCTTTTGCATTTTGTAATAAGGATATAGCTATGCAAGAAATATTGTGTAAAGGATACTAAATGATAGCAAGCAATTTTGAGTGAAGTGCTGGAGATGGGTCCTCCATTAATTTTCTTGAGGACTTTGGCTTGGCGAGGAGTTTGTTAAATGTGTCCCTACTTTTATTGGTAACATTATCACACCTCTCATTACTTTGCAGGAATTTTTGTGCGGGACCTATCAACCCTTAAACTAAGCTAACTACTTTAATAGTGGGCTTTTAAAAGTGGTATGTAATAAGCTATATAGTAATGCAGAAAGTGAATATGCGAAGTACAAATATAGTACTAATCTAATAAAAACCACATGTACATTATATGTTCCACCATATGGGGATGATAAATAGTTGACTGCTTATTTGAAGTACCAAACAAGACATGATTGATCTATTCATTTAGAGGTTACTGTGGAATCATTTATACTATAAAATCTAATTATTTAAGAGAATCATGTACTACTTTCTCCCATAACTATCATTAAGCCCTTTTAAATTTTGAAAGAATTGAGGTTTCATAGCAGTTGCATTATATGTTAAAAAACTTTTCTTCCCTAAGTAATTAGGTATGAATGCGGGGTTGCAATGATATTGAATATATATACACTCTTACCCAAATTGTCCCATAATTCATGAGATTAGATCACTTTTTCTAGCTAAGGTTCTAAATGTGATAAATACAATTCATGGATGAATTTTACATCTCTGTTTAACTGTGTTGCATCAAGAAATATACATTTTTCTACTTTGTAGTTGGAATGATATGAACTATTTCAATCTTTGAATAATATGGTACAGAGAATTCACATGCACATTTTTTGGAATGCTAGAACATGTGCAATTAAAATCATAAGCAAATTATTAATGATTTTATTCTTCTAAATGCTATATTGCTTTCTTGCTCCTTTGTAACAAGTGTAGTGATAGATCAAAACATAATAAGAATCATCTTGCTATAGTTGGGAAAATACTTAAGCGTGCTCAACTGCTACAATTTAAATCATTCATTTTGATCTACAATGTAAGATTAATATTCAAGAATAAGAGAATTGCAATTGAATGATGATTGGTGGAATTGTTTGAACTAAGTTAAGGTTCTATTTATAACTTGTGCCCACACTCAAGCTTCTTGATTCCAAAAATTGGCTACATGCAATCACAAAATTCTTTTAGATTTGATAAATATTGTGGTCTTGCATTCAAATAAGCCATGTAATCAGTTGGCTGATGGATGTGCGAAAAAGCTTTGAGCCTTATTTTCATTTTCTAATGCATTATAGAATAAAATTTTGGTGTTGTTCTAGAAAGGTTATGTTAAGATTGTGCCATTTTTGTATAATGATTAATATACACTTTTTTATTTTGATAAAAAGATTGTTTGGAGGATTTGCTTGTGGATTTAATGTGTAGTACCTAAATAAGGGAACACAATTGGTCTTTTTATAATTTACTGCAAAGATCTGGTTTTGGCGACTTGACGCTGGGATAACATAACTAATTCAACATCATACTCTCACATCCCAACATCATACACTGGGTTAGCATAATTTCTATAGAAAAAACATAAAATCATATATAAAGAAAATACTCTGCAATTTTTGAAGTAAGAATATGTATGCACAATTTTTCAAAATTGTAACAATACGGATGTAAGTTCAAATGTATTCATTAAAAATGTGCTCATCCTAAAAGAAAATACTTTAAATATAATATTCATTATGCTAGACAAAGTTACAGAATAGACGATGAGTTATATACGTCTATCTAACTATATAAGATATGATTCATGATTTAACTACACATTCTCTCTCAAAAGCTATGTGTTATTGCTCCAGATATCAATATATCATGACCTAATATATTATATGTACATACTTGAGATCAACTTATATGAACCCCCAATACTAATTTCTATTTATTTTACTTTAAGTTATTAAGCACAAGATCTCATATGAATATCAAAGTGGTTTAAAGCTGAATAGTGATGCAGAGAAGCAGCAATTGAAGTAGTTAAGTGAAAATATGATATCCTTTATTTTACAATAATAATAATAACAATAATAATAATAATAATAATAATGATTATAATTGACAAAAATGAAAATAACTTAATTGAAATAATAGAAAGAAAATAATAGTAATAGTAATAATAATAATAATAATAATAATAATAATAATAATAATAATAATAATAATAATAATAATTAATAGAAATAATAATAACTTAATTGAAATGATAAAAAAAAAATTAATAGTAATAATAATAATAATAATAACAATAATAATAATAATAATACTAATAATAATATTAATAGAAATGGAAATGATTGAAAGAAATTAATAGAAAGGAAGTTTCAATAATAATGATAATAATAATAAATTGAAAGAAAATGACACTAAGGAAATTACAGTAAAAGTAATAATAATAATAATAATAATTGGCAAAAATGAAAAAGATAATAAAGAAATAATAATAATAATAATAATAATTCACACAAATAAAAATGATAATAAAAATTGTAATAATAATAATAATAATAATAATAATAATTGATTATTATTATTAATAGAAAAAGAGAAGAAAAAATATGAAAAGAATAGAGAAAAATACATTTTTATCTCATTACTTAAGCTAACTAATTGTTACAGAGGCTTTATCAAAGGTTGACGGCGGCTGGCTGGAGGCAAGAGGGGAAGAGAGGTGACAAGAAGAGGAACTGGTGGTGGCTGAAGAAGAAAGAGAGGAGGGGAGTGGGGGGGAGGGGGATATTTATAGATAATTTTTTTTCTCTTTCTCTCTATTCTTTTCTCTCTCTCCTCTTACTTCTCTCTTAAGTTACTTCTTTTAAGTAATTTAACGTGTGATATTTTGGGTGAGATATTTTGAATTAATAATGCATTAATATGATAAATAGTAAAATAATTGATGAATAGTAAAATAACTCATTTTGAATAAATAAAAATAATTTAATTAAAATTTTATTCTCTTAACTTTGTGCATTTTTTCATTATTTTATCTCCAAAATTAACGAAACTTGTCCCAGAGGTGTATTTGGATGAGACAAAGACACATGTATTAATTTTTTTCACTTTAGACCTATATTTTATTTTATATTAATTTCTAAATATTAAATCTTCAAAAATTGATTATTGTCAATCTAGAGCTCCAAATTTGATGAAAATTTTTGTATATCATTTTCTTAATATTATTATTCTTACAATACTAAAATTACTAACATTGGACATGTATTAAGTTTTTCGTAATTTTCTAAATTTTAAAGATTCAAAAGTTAACTCATGAGTATATGTTATCCTGATTGGTCTCAAACCTGAGCATCATAATCATAAAAATATACTTTATCTAAGAGTATTTTTAGTTTAACCTAATTTTAAAGTTTCTTAGGATCCTCATTTTTGGGTTGGGCTTAGCTCTAAATAACTTAGTAACAACTTGGGTTGTTACACTAGTTGTGTGGAAAATATTGTGCAAAGAATATCAAATAATTATGGGCAATATGTTAAGTGCAGTGTTGGCCCCATTAAATTTATTAAGGAAATTGGCTTGGCTAGGTGTTTGTTAAATGTGTCCCAACTCTTATCAATAATATTATCAAGCCTCTTATTACTATGCAAGATTTGTGTGCAAAGTTTCTTAACCCTTGGACTAAGCTAAATACTTTGGTAGTGGGCTCATCAAAGTGGTACCTAATTAAGTATATATTATATATGAATAAGAATTTATAAAGTGCAAAATTGGTTTTAATCTAATAGTAACATCTGGTCCAATCTATGCTGCATCATATGAGGATAAGGAGCAAATGATTGTATTTAATTGGAAGCACATAATGAGAGCTAGAATTTCTCTATTCATTTAAAGGTTATTATGGAATTGAATCTAATTTTAAAGTTGGTAATTTAAGTGAAACTTTGTAAAACACTTTAACAACTTTATGTTGGGTTAGAGTACTAATCCAACAATAGATGTTAATCAGCATGATCACATTGGGTCCTTAGCATATTGGTGCACATATTTGAATAATACAAAATGCAATCTACATAGCATCCATTCAACACAGAAAGCAAATTTTAGAAAAATAAGAAAAATATTCCTTCCAAACATTAAATCCAAGAGCTTAAAAATTAATTACATGCCATTTAAATTATTTGTTTGAAAGTAAATAAAGTAAATATATGATTATCATCATAGAAGTAACTGTAGCTAAGTGTGCTCAAATCTACTCATGCTCCTCCTTTATGTTTTAACCTAATACAAAAGGTGTCATAAAATTTGAATACAATTAGATTTCTCTATGTACCATTATAGATATCACAATTTAAAAATAAACATCCGTGGTGTGCAAATAAGTGGAAATATATAAAAAAATTATTGGAAAAATACAAAAAATTTGCTTAAGCATACAACATTTAAAGGAGAACATAATTTTATCCCTACAAAACAAAGTATTAGGTAACAATATGCAATATTTAGCATGCAAGTGGCATCCAGCTTTTCACTAAAATATCCTATCAAAAATATCATATGCCTTGCCAACAATATAACATGTGTCCTATTCAAATATAGCAAGTCAATTTCTCAAAAACAAGTATATCAAGTAAATATTTGCTAAATCATCTTTCATTCATAGGCCAGATATTCCTCACAAAAGATATTAAACATCTTCGATTAATGCCAATTTAATGATACCTTCTCAAATAATGGAAATATCACAAATGTATAATATAAAGTATTCTTCACAAAAGAGATGTTACCCTTCTACGATTGGTGTCAATTTAATAACACCTTGTCAAATAATGAAAATATCACTAATATTAAACATAAAGTATTTTTAGGATATTTTATCAAGTTTTGATTAGTGACATCATTCGAACAGTATAGAAAATAACAAAGCAACAGTAATAAAAAATGTGATTCAAAAGTAGTTAAAGCAAGAAAAATAGCATTTAAATGTAAAGAGTAATATTTAATACATTATTCAATGATTAAGCCAAAAAGTGCTCAACAATCTAAAGAATCTGCAATAATTATTATTTATTGCAATTAACTACTCAATTAATAAAATACCTATTTATTAAATAATTTATTTATTTAAAAATTTGGTTTTATTTAGTGTCTTATTTAGAGGGTTTAAGGATTTAATTAATATTTTTATATTTCTTTTATAGGATTCTCTACTCTGAGTTATGGATTCAAAGATTACTTTAAGGTTTGATATATTATAAGACTATATTTGTAACATTTACCCTTAAGGGTGTAGGAAATGTTATCTGCTTACCTATTAGAAAGCTTTGGATTTAAGGACTTAAAGATTTGAATAGAAATTTTTAAATTTAAGAATGTAATTTAGGAACTTCTAAAACTATTAATTATGGATTATGGATCTCTAAAACTAATTCTTTGAGTTAGGTCTTCTTTAGATTAGAACCTAGTCTTATTAAGTTAAGGATATGCATATATACATATTAGAGTTAGTTTTAAAATGAGAGAGTCATTAGCATTAAAGATGAAATAGTAGAGTTTAGGTTACAATATTCCTCTTTTGATGTAATTTATTCTTGCATATGTTCTTACTGGAAGATTAATATTTATAATATTTCTATTTAAATATGACAAACCTAAAATATGTATGTCTCTATTTGCACGTAAGTGTACGTGGTTCAAAGTAATATGGGTGGTAAGATCCTGCGATTTATCATCATTTGGGAACGGTGTTTAGATTTATTACTAAAGTGTATCTAATTTCAATGATGTTTAAGAAATTGATTGGTGGTTTATTTTGAGCTCCTAATTTTTCGAATCGTAGATTTAGTTTGGTTTGAAAATAGTTTTGGAAAAATGGGGAGTGTTGAGGTCAAACATGCAGTTATCAAGATTCATGCAAGTTACTCTTCTTCTCAATTATACGTGGAGTCAGTTGGATTAATTTTAATATCATAATCAAGAGATTTAGCATTTTTTAAATAATATATTAATGTACTAAATCTTATATAGCGCTCTAAGATGAACGCAATGAGGTTCAATCTTGGGACATAGGCAACCATGTGATCTTTTAATAAATGAAATTATCTCACATGTCTAACTAATAAAATACTTGATTTTAGCTAAGTATCATATGATCTTGATTTCTCCAATAGCTCAAATGCATCTATTCTTAATTTAGCTAAGGAGATGAGCTATGAAGCATAATGAGTTTATGTTACATCATTCATAGCTTAATGCACTCAATTTTTCACATAAACTAAGAATGAGCTGTTGAGCTCTAACGGTGGTTCTCGGGTCACATGCGTCAAGTTCATATCATAAATGATATGAACAAAGTTGCGGAGCTCAAAGAACATTAAGTTATATCTTCTTATGGATCAAGTGATCAAGCCTTTGTCTCAAGTTGTGCACAAGATATTTTTGCATGGCGAATGTTGTCACAGCCATTCGACGTCCACGCTCGATAGTACACAACTTGTTGGGCTAAGGTGATCATAAGGCTCTATGAGAGGTTCATTTAAATATGTAATAAAAGATTTGTAATTAGAAAGATTAATTATTCTCCAACATGCTCACACAATAAACATTCAAACATTTTTGAATCAAAATGATATTTTGTATAGAAGAGTTATAATACTTTACACTATATTCTCTACATGCTCTTGCCCAACCCTCCACATGGGGGTTTAGGATGCCATTAAAGTAAATACGCAAGGAAAGCCATAATAGATAATGAGCATTTTCATTACACTTACAAAGATAATATCAAGGAAATAAGTTAAGAATACAATACTCTAAAATAGCCCCTTGTGTTCTATATGTCTTTTTCCCTCCTCAAACTCCTTCTCTTCTTCTTGCTTGCTGTGCTAATATTCTTCTTAATGGATGTAGCCTTCTTCTCCTCCTTGGGTTGGGAAGTTCTCTTGAATATTTCTTTCTCCAAAACCAAAATCAAAAACTTCCTTCAATTTTTAATCTTTGACTTTATAATCCACATCCAGTTTTTCTTCTCCCCGGCTATCATTATTCTTCATCTTAAGAAATAGGATTTGCATTCAATAGTATTCCCTTTATTTTCTTGGGAATGAGAGGTTTTAATGTTTTGAATTAAACAGGCTATAATAAAATGGAGATTTTTAAATAGTTTGCCTGTCCCACTACTGTCTTGAAATAGGTTTCCAAGATAGTTTAACAACGGGCGCTACGATATGCAGTAACACATACTTTACTATTCATTGGGAGCTACGACGTGCTGTAGCACCTAGCTCTTGGGAAAACTTGTGGACACCCATGCCCCGATGAGGTGGGTTGGGGTGGTCATCACTTAGTAAATCCCTCACTTGTCACTAGATTAAGTTATAGTCTCCAATCCACTAATAAGGGAAGGATGTGCACTTATGAAGCAACGAAATCATTCACTAAATACATATATATATATATATATATATATATATATATATATATATATATATCAATCAGAGTGCGGAAGAAAGAAAAGAAAGAATTTACATCAATGACACAAAAATGCAAAAATAAGAAATATGCAACTTAGAATAAAAGTATGTAGTAATGGAAAATACACAGAGTACCTGCATTATTACATCATTTAATAATTTTAAATTAAAAATAGAATAAACACTCAGCCTCACAAGCAAATAATAATGAAAGATAAAGTTCTTCAGCAGTAGGGCACTCCTCTTTCTGACCTAGCTCCACTCATATCTCAACCACCTCAAATAGATCAGAATCTGCCATTGTCAATTTCTCAATGACAAGGCCCTAGCCAAAAAGAAGAAAAACTGATTAGACAAATTGTATAAGTACATTTTAAGCTGATTAATTCATATTCTTTTAAGATATCACCAATTACTTTAACAACTAAAGCAAGCAAATATGTGCAACAAGCTAAGATGAAATAGGAAAAGCTATAAATAATACATTTATAACTTAAACAAAAAGTGAGGTAAAAAGATATACCTCAACCCCAAAGCTGTAACAAAGTTAGGCAATATATATGTATAATGAACTGTAAACACTGAAAAGAAAGACTCATTCTAACATGCTGATTATTATATGAAATTATGCAGATTAACAAAAATTAAACCAAACTGTGATACATATAACTAAATCGAATCAACATCTATAATTCTAGCATATATGTAAGCAAGAAGGTACTATACTAAAGCTGAACTGTAGTAAAAGTAAACAAAAAGTTGAGAAAGTAAGTAACATGTAAATACTGCCATATCAGAAGAATTAGCTAAATAAGCCATTGAACTATAACTGAACTAAACTCATACCATTTCACTTAGCTTCTCAAAGCTAAGGCAGAAAATTGTACTGAATAGAAGAGGCAAAAAATACATATGCATTAAATTTTTAGTTATTTTACTTTACTCATGTGGACACGTCTAGAACTAGCTAAGGTGTCAAGCACGCATGCAAGATTGAAGTGGGTTCTTGAGCCTAAACACAACTCTCCCCAATGAGTACATGTTAGGTAATCCTTATTTCTCCTTACCACCTGTCCATTGGCAATAATGTGTATACACAATCTTTCATGCAGAACATGAACCCAATGTAAGTGCTATCCTAATTTTTTATATTTTCATTTCATGCATCAAGTTACCTTATATGACATGTTCAATGTAAAAAGGATCAAAATACAAGGAATGCAAAGCAATAAAGTTTAATAGTAAGCAAGAGACTATACTAAGCACATATGATATCTGTTGTTGCCTAATTTATCTTTTTTAGCTATTCTAAATTTTTACAAGCTCAGGATCTCCAATACCCTACTATCAAGTATAAACTCAGATTTATGACCTTATAAGTTTAAAATAATTAGAACTGATCAAGTTCTAATAGAACTTACAAGTTAAATAATTAATCAACACATCCTAATTAATGAATTTAGATGACCTAGACTAATCTTGATTAAGATAAACCAGGATTGAAGGATTAAAAATTAAACTTTAATTTTGAGATTTAAACCCTTAATCCAAAGATGGTCTAAAAGGCTAAGGTTTAATCCCAATTTCTCCCAATACTACAAGTTAGGCTATCATATTAAGTAAAATCAAGCTTAATAAGATGAATCTCTAAACTCAGACTAAAGTTTAAATACAAAATAATCATAATAAAGGGTGAAATAAAGAAACTATTAAAACCCAAGATTTCATCCATTAAGTAACCCATTTACTCAATAAATGAACTCTAACATAATTCCTATCACTAAATCATATGGAAGAAAATCCTAAAAGTTAATGGGAAAATCCTAAGGAAATTCCTAAGGAATAACTTAGGATTATAATGAATAATTTAAGCATTGATATTAATTAATCTTAACTATCTTTATTTTTCTGATCTATTTGACTTATGGAGGCATAAGGTGAGATGATTTCAGCTTACGAAGCTTATCTTAAGACTTAGGAAAATTTAAGAGGCTTTTAGGGTTTTTTTCTTTAAATATCAAATTAATGAGTCTAAATGTTCTAAATTGATTCTAAATTAGTAATATTATTGATTTTAGTGATTAAATTAAGATTCTAAGGCTTAAGAATGTTTGAACCCAAATTTGGGCAAAATGACCGTTTTACCCCACTTAAGGGTCTAAAATACTACTTTTTTATTTAGGGTTTCAAATTGAAATTTATTAATACCAAATGATTACTTATTATCTATATGAAAAAAGACAATAAGTACACCCAAATTGGCCAAGGATTAAGCCTTGTGAGCTCAATTTAAGGATTTAGCTCATTAAGGACAATTTAGTAATTCTACTTAGGGAATTATAAAAATTTAGTTATAATATTATTTTTTACTGTATAAGAATTCCATAGAGTCTAAGATCACTAAATTCAGAGATCATTTGGTCAAGTTATGGCCAAAATAATATTAAAGTTCAAAATGTAATTTAAGAGGTTTAGAAAAGGTCCAAAAACTCAACTTTCTCAAATTATGTCCAAATTCAACAAACTCAGTAGCTATAGCTTCCCTATAATATACTGAGTACAATGACTGGGAGTATACCCAATTTGAACTATATTTGATTAAGTTATGTGCTCATCAAGTCTTAGAGTGATTAGGGCAAATTAGAAAATCTAATTATCAAAACTTAAATTTTCTTGCAGTTTAGTATTTATTAGGTCTTCCAGATCAGAATGGTATATATTAGGTGACCTAATTTAGAGCTAAATTGACTAAGTTATGACTAATTGAATTTCTTGGGCTTAAGGGGAAATTAGGGGAAGGACCCAAAGGTCATTAGTCAAACTACAAGTTCAATGGTAAAACTAATATCATCCTAGCATTCCTATTAGCCTCTTGATTAAAATGAGACCCATATTAACTATATTTGGATCAGTGAGTGCAAAGTTATGATCAATTGAAGTTTTTTAGGGTTTTGAACTAATTACGAGGTCCTAAAATATCACTATGTTAAATACTCATCCAACTAGAAATCTGACACTACCATAATGATCCTCTCATTTTTCTAATAAAAATGAGATATATATTTAATATATTTGGACTTATGTTTTTTAAGATAAGAATATTTAAAGTTCTATAATTAAATTAAATCAACCTTACTAATTAATTAAATAGGGTTTTAGGGGCTGCTCACATGGTTATGTGTACCTCTTGAACCTGTAGGAGCCACCTCTAGTCTTATCTACCCAATGGATGGTTCTTAGATCCGTGTGTAGATATTAATGATGATATCAATTACTTAAGTTGGAGAGATTATAAAGACCCACTTAAGAAGTAATAAGTGAAACTCTTAAGTATCGAGGTGCATTTTCAGATAACAGTGGAGTTCCAGATAAGAACTCAAAAGTTAAGCGTGCTCATAGATGTGTGACCTGCTGGAAAGTTATCTTCTGAGGGCAAAACTGTGAGGCCTTTCAAGCCAAAGTGGACAACACCTTGGTGCTTAAGAGTTTAAGTTGTTACAATAATACTTTATGAAGTTTACAGACAAAGTTTGATTATTTGCCATTAATGAAGCAATGTGGCTAATCCATGTAAATGGTTTCACCAAGACCACTATTCAAAAATACATTATCAAAATCAAGTTGATGTAGAGACCAATTGTGAATACTTGCCAGAGTGAGTAGTGATAACCACAAAATTTAAAGTAAAATAGGTTAATAAAAGTAAGCACATTTTAAATAAAATTATATATTTTGACGTGCTTTCGCTACTTTTCAGGTTGAAAGATGAGCATATTAAAATTTGTTTAAATATGCAATTATGGGAGAAAACCATCGTGGCGTGCCCTAACGGCATGAGAGCAGCTTGCAAATCCTGGAGCAATTCTAAAATTCTAGAAGAAACCCGTTGCAGCATGCCCCAGTGCGCCGCGACGCGCCAAGGCGACATTTGTGGAACTTAGGCAAAGAAAATATAAAATTTAATTGAGCTACCACAGTGCGCTATAGAGGACCAAATTTGAAACTTGATCGCTACAGCGCACCACGGTAGAATAAATATCAAATTAAGATTTATTTGATCTACCACAGCGCGCCACAATGGGAGCCGATTCGAAACTGAGATGTCACAGCACACCACAGCACGCTGTAGCGTGCCGTAGCGTCCGACGCAGTTTTTGCTAAAAATAAGCATTCAAGGCAGCAAAGGGAAGGCCAAAGAATTGAATTCTTTCCCTTCCCACAGCTGAAATTAATATCAAATTAATTTAAACTTCTCATTCTCAAGGAATAATTTATAAAGAAATAAATAAAAATTATAAGGAAGATGGAAGGGGTGGATGCAATAAAAATTGAGGAATCTTTATTATAAAAAGTATTATAAAAATCACATGTTTAAGCTATTATGGGGAAGAGCAAGAGGCTAATTTAATTATTTTGTACAATAAAATATAAATGCAAATAGCCTAAATCTTTTCATTACCAAGAAAATAAATGAATAATCATTTAATAAAAGCTTAATTTTCTAAATGAGATTTATTTGCTGAATTAAACAGGTGGAAGGAAGTCTATAAAAGAAAGACTTGAAGATTGAGAGAGGGTTTCAATTTTTGACATTCAAGTGCCCTTAAGGAAAAGTTGCAGGAGGAGGAGAAGGGAGAAATATCCAAAGGGAAGAAGGTTTACTAAGAACAATAAGGAGAAGGAGACAACAAAGGGAAAAGGGCAGAGCAATCAAGAGGAGCAGGAGGAATCTAAAAGAACCCTAGAAAACCTTTGAGTGATTCATAGTATTTCTTTCTAACATTCTCTGATTTCTTCCTGCTGTGAACTGATCTCAAGGTTTACTTTCCTTTGTATGTATGCTTGTGCTTATTTAGTAATGGAAGGATAAAATCCCTTTAGAGAGGGGTGAGATATAGTTGTATGAAATTGTAAGGGGTATGGTGGTGTTATAATGAAATTGTTTGAATGAACGAAAATATATTCTTATTGTTTATTATTAATGTTGAAATGAATGCTTGGATGGAATAAAGTCTAAATTATTTTTTCTAAGAAAAAACTTAAAAGAATTATAAATTTATTTAAAGAACTTGTGTTCCAAGTTCATTAATTAGGTAAGAGCAAGGAAGGTCATGCAAGTAGAGCTGAGAATTATGTGATAAATTCTCAAGCTCACTTGCACCTTTCCTTAAGAGCTCTACCAAGAGATTTGATACTTGTGAACCAAGTTCTCCATTAATGTTGCTTTGCTGCTCAACAAAGTAGAAGGGATGAGAGGTCATTGAAAAACTTGATGGACGATGTGACATAGTCCATTGACCCAACACATCCTCTCATCTAGCTAAACTACGTGTGAAGCACATGATGCATGGTTAATGGAAATCCTATTTGTGAGATCAATAGGAACAAAAGATATCATTTGGTAACCTAGACATAGGGAATCGAGTTTAATTAACAAATCATGATCTCATGAAAGTTTATGTGCTAAGAAAGAACACCAATAGGAGTTCTCTTGTGCACTAAACTTGAACCTATTGTAAGTGGATGGTAACTCCAATTCCAATATTGTTCACTTGATTGAATTAAGCATGAAGATTTAAAGTATATATTCAATAATAAAGTTATATTTCTAAGCCCTTGCAACTATTATAACTCTCTCCTTTTAATTAAATCGTATCTTAACTTAAGGTAATTTGTATTGTTAATTTAGGAATAAAAAATTAATCCAAAAATCAACATCTAAATATTATTGAAAGAAATATAACTTGGTATCAGAACCATCGTTCCCAGAGGACGATAAATCTCAGAATTAAAACTTCCACTTATTACTTCAGACCACGTACACTTGCGTGCAAATGCAGACATGTATTTTCCGTCTGTCAAGTTGTTGGAGCCATTGCCGAGGAATGGTTTTGTTTTGTAGTAAGTACAATTTTCAAGTAATTAGTAATTTAGAACTTATTTTCTGTGTATATATTTTCTGTTAGTTGTAATTATATTTCACTTGATTTGTAGGACTAATTAGGGTGAAATTTAGTTATTGTAATTTCTAAAATTGTATCACAAAATCTTGTGAATGCTGAAAATTGTGTGATCTTAATTGTTGAACTGTCTTTACTGTTTATAAATTTACCTTGCTGAATTCTGTGAGATCCTGTCTGCTATACTGTTGTAATTGCTTATATCTTAAGTTAGTTTTGATTGGCTAAATGGGGTACTAGAATATCGTGGTCATGTACTATAATAATCAAAATTGTTGTATGTGGTGCCGGGGAACACATTTAAGTTCTAATTGTAATACAAACAACCTGTTTGCACCTTTAAAAATAAAATCGATTAATGATATTAAGTATGATAATAATTTGCAACACTATGACACACACTCTGACATGAACATTAATAACATAAATTGGATGTGTGAGCAATCTTACTTAGAAGAATCGGTGGATGATTATAGTAGCAATGAGATCAATAATCTGTATGAAATTGAACCAACCTTGGTTAGAAACAAATTTAATCTAGAAGATCAAAAGCGTTTATGTGAATCAATTGAGACTAAGCTAGAATTTATATTGCAACAATTATCTAACCCTATTCAAGAAGTTATTATAAGTGAGAAAATAAAAGAATAAGCTGAAGAAGTGTTGATTTGAAGGGAAGAAACTTTAACTCAAACAAACAATGAAAATGTGAAAGAGTTAGAGTATCAATTCAATTTAGATCATTTTAAAATGTAAAAAGAAGTGCCAATGTGTAGTGAAGAAACTTTTACTCAAATAAATAGTAAAATTGAGAGAGAGGTGGAGTATCAACTTGAATTGGATAGTTTGAAAGTGCAACAAGAGTTTTAAACTAAAAAATTTGACCAAGAGCAATCCAAAATTTATATCCCACACACCCCTCAAGTGCTTTCAACTGAATGCTTAGCAATAGGTGACCCACCATGTGAAAACAATAAAGATGAACTGATTGAAAATAATAGGAGGACCAATAAACTAAGTGAATCTTGAGGTAGTGAAAGTAAAAAGATTATTATCTCTGACATCTCGACCATCAACAAACCCCTTAGCAATATAAACAATATTTGTGTGCAATTTGAATTTATAGAGAATCACCTTAGGAGTAGTCCTGAAAGAACTAACCATTACACATTCTTACAAATTGAAATGGAGGATGATAAAAAGGAAAAGTATGAAGAGTTTGATAACAAGTATAAAGGAAGAGAAGAAAGGAATGTAAAGATAAATAGAAATAAAATATATTATAAGAGTGAGGACACTAATTAGGCTTATAATAAGAAAAATAGTAGAGTTGGTGTTCATAATGACCCAATTATTAAACTAGCTCATATTCAGGTTGAGGACCTTAAACTAAGCGCTGGTTGGGAGGCAACCCAACAAATAACTTTTTTTTTGTCTGTTTCAGATTCTAAGTAGTACTTGTGAGTGTCAATAAAGTAGTAGGAGGAATCTCGAGCATGATTGCAATAATAACAATTTGTCATTATTTATATCAGGTTATTTCATTCCTTAGTACTCCTAATAACATATGCTTATTTTGCTTTCAATTTTATGCTTTTCATTTTTGTTTTAATAAATCTTAGTAAATTACTATCCCCTAATTTTTGTGCTAATAGATTGTCATTAACTAGTCAATTTTTTTGAAAAGTTCAATGGGCTGAATTCAATTGTAATGAGCATGTGAAGATTTTCTTTATTCTAATTTTCTTAATAAGAGGTGATCAAGCAAAACATACAGTTCTAAGATTTTTCATGCTAAATCATTTTACACTCATTTTACTATAAGTCTCTAACATTAGAAATATATGATGCTCTAAATCTAAGTGTGGGGGTGGGGTCAATGAACTTAATGTAGAGAAGTGAGAAATGGTGAAATAAGAGTATGCTAAGCTTCTGTAGAACTTACTGAATGCAATAAAAATAGACAGGGATGAAAACTAATGTCTCTCCTTTGAATGGAATGAAAAAAAAAAATCCAAAGAGAAATATCTCTCCCAAAGTAAATAATTGAGAAAAATAGGATGAAGAAAAATATCTCTCATAAAAAGAAATATTCATTGCGATTTAGAAGAAGAAGCACAAATGACACGAGATTCTTACACACTGAATCTAACTTATCTGAGTTAAGCAATCCTAGAAACCCCCCCAGGAATTATGAGTTGACTATCATACATTTAGAAATTAGAAACTTAAATAGTCAAAAGAAAAAAAAACACTAGTATGAGACTTGTTAAAATTTGAATCCTTCTGATCACCTTTGTCAAGTAATGCATGAAATGGTAAAAATACTTCACACATATTCAATTAAATTTTGCAAATAGAGAAAATTAGAAAATTTTAATTTTGAGCTTACTCGAGGCGAACAAAAATTTAAGTATGGAGGTGTGATAACTGCAAATATTATAGTAAAATAGGTTAATAAAAGTAAGCGCATTTTCATTAAAATTATATATTTTGATGTGCTTTCGTTGCTTTTTAGGTTGAAAGATGAGCAAATTAAAATTTGGCTTAAATATGCAATTATGGGAGAAAACTGTCATGGCGCGCCCTAGCGGCATGAGAGCAGCTTGCAAATCCTAGAGCAATTTTGCAATTATAGAAGTAACCTGCTGCCACGCGCCCCAGCACGCCAAGGCGACATTTGTGGAACTTAGGCAAAGAAAATATAAAATTTAATTGAGCCGCCACATCACGTTATAGTGAACCAAATTCGAAATTCGATAGCTACAGCGCGTCGCGGCGGAATAAATATCAAATTAAGATTTATTTGATCCGCCATAGCGCGACACAACGGGGGCCGATTCAAAATTGAGATGTCACGGCGCGCCGTAGTGTCCGACGCAATTTTTACTAAAAATAAGCATTCAAGGCAGCATAGGGAAGGCCAAAGAATTGAATTCTTCCCCTTCTCACAGATGAAATTAATATCAAATTAATTTAAACTTTTTATTCTCAAGAAATAATTCATAAAGAAATAAATTAAAATTATGAGACAGATGGAAGGGGTGGATGCAATAAAAATTGAGGAAGCTTTATTATAAAATTATTATAAAAATCACATATTTAAGCCATCATGAGGAAGAGCAAGAGGCTAATTTAATTATTTTACACAATAAAACATAAATGCAAACAACCTAAATCCCTTCATTACCAAGGAAATAAATGAATAATTATTTAATAAAAGCACAAATTTTTAAATGAGATTTATTTGCTGAATTAAATTTTAAATAGGTGAAAATAAGTCTATAAAAGGGAGACTTAAAGATTGAGAGAGGGTTCCAATTTTTGACATTCAAGTGCTCATAAGGAAAAGCTGTAGGAGGAGGAGAAGGGAGAACTCTTCAAAGGGAAGAAGGTTTACCAAGAACAGTAAGGAGAAGGAGACAACAAAGGAAAAATGGCGGAGCAATCTAGAGGAAGAGCAGGAGGAATCCAAGAGAACCTTAGAAAACCTCCAGGTGATTCATAGTATTTCTTTCTAACCTTCTTTGATTTCTTCCTGCTGTGAATAGATGTCAAGGTTCACTTTCCTTTGTATGTATGTTGGTGCTTATTTAGTAATGGAAGGCTAAAATCCCTTTGGAGAGGGTTGAGACGTAGTTGTATGAAATTGTAAGGAGTATGATAGTGTTGTAATGAAATTATTTGAATGAATGAAAAGATGTTCTTATTATTTATTATTAATACTGAAATGAATGCTTGGATGGAACAAAGTCTATATTATTTTTTCTAAAAATAAACTTAAAATAATTATTAATTTTCTTAAAGAACTTGTGTTCCAAGCTCATCAATTAGGTAAGAGCAAGGAAGGTCATGCAAGTAGAGTTGAGAATTTTAAAATTCTCAAGCTCACTTGCACCTTTCTTTAAAAGCTCTACCAAGAGATTTGATGCTTGTGCACCAAGTTCTCTATTAACGTTGCTCTGTTGCTCAGCAAAGTAGAAGGGATGAGAAGACATTGGAAAACTTGATGGATGATATGACATAGTCCATTGACCCAACACATCCTCTCATCTAGCTAAACTGCGTGTGAAGTGCATGATGCATGGTTAATGGAAATCATGTTTATGAGATCAATAGGAACAAAAGATATCATTTGGTAACCTAGACATAGGGAATCAAATCTAATTAACAAATAATGATCTCATGAAAGTTTATGTGCTAAGAAAGAACACCAATGAGAGTTCTCTTGTGCACTAAACTTGAACCTATTGTAAGTGGAGGGTAACTCCAATTCCAATAGTGTTCACTTGATTAAATTAAACATGAAGATTTAAAGTATACATTCAAGAATGAAGTTATATTACTAAGCCCTTGCAACTATTACAATGAAAACTCAACTCTCTCGTTTTAATCAAATCATATCTTAACTTAAAGTAATTTGTATTGTTAATTTAGGAATCAAAAATTAATCCAAAAATCAACATCTAAATATTATTGAAAGAAAATATAACTTGGTATCATAACCACCATTACTAGAGGACAATAAATCCCAGAATTAAAACTTCCACTTATTACTTTAGACCATGTACACTTGCGTGCAAATGCAGACATGTATTTTTTGTCTGTCAAGTAGCAGCCAAATTGTAACTGTCTTAACAACAGGGTTTAATATTTCATCATAGTCTATGACATATAGCTAAGGACACATATGAGTAATAAGTGGAGACTTATGTTTGTGGATAGTGTTTTCAAAATTATATTTGATTTTATATAGCCACTTGCATGAAACAATGTTCATGTTAGGAGTGCGAGGAACAAGTGACCATGTTTTATTCTTGAGCAAGGCATCATATTTGATTTGCATGGTAGAGTACCATTTGGGATTGTGTTTGGCTTGGTTGTAAGTTGAAGAAAAAACAAAGGCAAAGAGGGTGGTTAGTAGAGATGAAGGATTTAGGTTTAAGGTTTCAATATTTAAAACACATGATCATAGAATGCTTTTAGTCATATTGGGTGGTTGAGATATATTGGTAGGTTGCTCACAAGTGATAGGAGCTAATTCGAGCATATGGGCTTGGGGTGATGTAAGCCGAGTATGGGGATGGATTTCAAGATTTGAAGAAAGTTGGTTGATTGGATTAGGAGGTGACAACGCAGGGGAAGATATATGATTAAAATGTCGTATTGAGTACATGGGCAAATTAATATATATAGGTTAGGCAGTGGGGAATGTACATGCCTTAGAAGTTACTTAAGGGAAATGCATTTCATCAAATACAACATAGTTAGATATGTAATTTTTTTGAGTTTTTGCATCAAGACACATGTAAGCATTGTGAGACATATTGTATCCAATAAATATGCAAGGGTTGGATCAATTTTCAATTTTAGACTTTGTGTGAGGTTGAAGGCACGGAAAGCACAAGTAGCCGAAGACCTTAAGTCTAGTATAATCGAGTTTAGTGTGATGGATTAGTTAATAAGAAGACTTGTTGCCATGAAATTTGGATGGTTGCTAGTTGATTAGATAAGTGGAAACTTACAAAGTTTGTATCTTATAGGATTGGAGTAAAGATGATGTGGTTAGAAGAGCTTGACCAATTTTGGTGGCATGCTTAGCATTCTGCAGTGCCATTTTTGTGGGGTATATGGAGTGTTCAAGTGATTCAGAATGCCAAGTTGAATAAGGACATAAATGAATTTTAAGTATTCACCTCCATTATCAGATTGCACCTACCTAATTTTGTATGAATAGATATTTTTAATTAATGCTTCACAATGTAGGAAGGTTTGGAGAGCATCAATATTATGCATTAAAGGACAAATCAATAATAACGTGTACATGCATAAATAAAAAAAGTATAGTATTGATAATTTGTAATAGACGGGTTAGAGAAAGGAACCAAAATATTAGTGTGTATAAGCTCAAATGGAGAAGAGTAAACATTATCGGAGGATGCTAAATGCATCCTATGAGCTTTAGCTTGAAAATAAGAATGAAAAATAAATGAATTTGGAACATGAACATTCAAATCACAAAGGGAAATCTGGAGAGTGTTGGAGTTGGAATAACTGAGAAGATTATGCCATGTGGTTGGATCGGTGGACATATTGCATGATAGGGATACAGGGAAGAAAGATGACAATTGTGCAAGAAGTTGATATAGGCCTTGCATAAGCGTTCCTCAAAGAAGTTCCATAGGAATATCCTTCACAATACAATGAGCATGGTAAAATTCCATAAGAACTTGATTATCTTTAGTGAAAATTTACTAATAGATAATAAACTTTTAGTAATATGAGGTACATATAAAATATTGTTTTAATGAAAAACTCCAGAAGAAGAATAATGTTTAGTGTTGTTTATATGAAGAATAATGAGTCCTTGACCATTTTATACATGAACCATGTATGAACCTTCATAGGGTTGGGAAATTTGTATGTTTTGAAGATGTGGGATTATATGGTGTATATCTTTGTAGTCAGGAAACCAAGTGTCTATGGTTACAGTAGCAAGATGGGACAAAGGCACATATGATCAATGAGATCGCTGAGATGGATAAAATGTGAAATTTTGGTGATGGAAGCAGTTTATTACAAAGTGATCTACACGGTTGCAGACTTGACAGATAATGTGGTGGCTGAGTGATAAAGTTCGAGAATTTTCAAAAAATAATTCATATTTAAGACATCAATAATGAAGGCATCATAATAAGAAGTCCATAATTATTCATACAAAGCCACACACATATATATACATGATTTGTTAATTAATACATTAAAAGTAAAATAAAATATTCAACTCCAGTTCACTTATTTAACTTAAGCCCTTCTTTACCCAAGTTGATCTTTAGGTTTAATTCTCAAAATTTGAAAATTTAATAATAATTACTAGTCATGTAGGAGTACATAGATTATTTTATAAGAGCTACTGTCTAATACCATATATTAGGTATAAATCAATATCAAAAGTTATATAAATGGCTTTGTATTAATATTAAGGAAACATAATATTTGTCAAATTTAGCAAAATTTTTCATACATGTTAGACTTGAATTAAGCATGTATAAAAGAATATAATAAATCTCATCAAAAGTTATACGTGACATAAAGTCGAGTCTGAAGACCTTTGAGTCTAAATAGGTAAACTCATACGCATAGCTTTTAGAAAGTCTTACAACTACACATCAGTAATTTATTAACCTTTTCTTGAATTTTGATATGTCTTTCCTCTAGATTTGCCAACTTCCTAAAATATCTAAATCTCTCATTATATCGCCTAGGGTTACTAGCTTACCCAATCTATACAAATCCTTAATGCTTTTTTTTCTTCCTTCAAAGACGAACACAACATATAATGATATATTTCATCTTTTGTCACATATTATATGATAATATTTTGCAATTGATTAAGTGATAAGCAAATCAAAAAGTCATAAATCACAATTCAAATGGGAATAAATTCAAAATAGATATAATGAAATAAAACTTACAAATAGATCTATGTACCTAACTTTTTGCTAATACATATGGTTAGAAATTTGACCCAAAACTTGAAAATTGAACTCGACTCGACTCGAATTCAAGACATTTTGACTAGACTTGAACTCAACGCAAAAATTTTCGAGTCTTGTTCGAGTCATACGTTTTGACTTGAACCCTATTTAAAATGATTTGAAATAACTTGAACTCGACACGAACTCGAACTAGAACTCGAACAAGTTCAAGTATGGGTTGACTCGACTCAAATTGGACTCGAAACGAACCATAATAATACATAATAATTCACTTGATTTGATCTGTTAAATATCAATTTAGATTATCAAATTGATATTTTATAATTTAATTATATTAATATTCATTTGATTAAATTTATTAGGCTATCATTAAGAACTTTTTGATTTTAAAAATTAAATATTTAAAATTTTTTAAAATAAAGTAAAATATTAATATTTTGTCATAAAATATGATATTTATAGTAGATATAATGATCAATATGCTTAGATTGTAAAAATACTAAATATCGAGATTGAAACCTCATTTTTGTGAAAAATCCTAAATTTTCCAATTAAAATTATGATTTTCTTTTTTTTTTTTTATATCAAAAAGTTGCTCTTAAAGTGTTTATTATCCTCTAGTGTCTGAAGACATTTTGTTCCCAATATATCCAAATTTCATATTTTAATTCCACATAATTTGAAAGTTACAATCATCTAAATATTAGGAAAAATCTTACAAAACTAAGAAAATTAGTTAAGCACAAAATTTTGATTTTTCATGAAAATTTAAACACTTTAAAGATTACATTAATGACATTCTTAACTCTTATGATCGCAACAAATTTGTTCACATTATTTTGAAGGTTATGATTATTTAAGCATAAGAAAAAATCAAAAATATTGCTGAAAATTTCTAAGTATAAAAAAGGAATTATGCTTTTTTTTTTGGTGTGAATCTCTAGCTATCAATTTGAATGCCTAAATGATATTCTTATATGCTGTGATCTAAAGAATAACATACCGAAAAACAGCGCTTGATTATGCATACAATAAAAATTATAGAAAGCTAAACATGAGATAAAATCTTAGGAAATCTTTTTTTTTCTTGTAAAAATTCAAATTTTTGGTGAACTTTGAAATTGATTTGAGCTACCATAGAGTAAAATCATAAAATATTATCTTTTAATAATTTGTAAAAAGAAGAATAATTAGAATAAAATTTCAAGTTCTAAAAATAATTAAGGAAATAATTATCAAGTATCAAAATTTGCTAAAAACTCATATAAATAAGATGAATTTTTTTCGAAAAAAATTAAAATTTTGATTTTCTTTAATCTAAATGAAATACTATGACATATATAAGATTCATACATCATTAATCATTTATATATATGATAAAAATCATTTTGTGGAGAAAATAATATTTAATATAAAAAATATTTAATATTCTCAAATTTCTCGTATAAGAATATTTGAGATATTTTATAGAAAATTTCATGAGAACTAAACGATTTAAAATTTGATCTTTAAGATAATTAAATCAAGTTTAAATTTCGCCAAGAAATATTTGATCTTTTGATGGTTATGAGAGTGTAGGAGAAAGAAGGTGAGGGGATTACCTTAAGGAGACTCGATCTTGATGGAGATGTTCTCTTATGAGATGATAATCTCTGGCTTTCTTCTCTTAGATTGTTTGAAATGTTTAGATGGCTCCCTTGATCCTTAGAAATGATTTAAGGTAAAGAGGTGAGGTTTTGGAGGGTGATGAGATGGTTTTGAAGGTAAACGAGATGAGAGGAGAAGAATACTTGCTAGCTTATGATAGACTTTGCTGAACAAAGCTTATTTCAGACTTCAAATATTATTTAAGGTTATTTATTGTAATAACCCTAGGTTATTACTTAGTCTAATTATCATTTCATTAGGTTCACTTAGTTATTAGAACCAATTCCCGAAGATTTGGAGCGATTCAGAGCTTAATCTAATATTTGGATTATTTAATAATATTTAATTAATTAGAGAATTAAGATATTTAATTTGACCTCAAAATCAAAATTCGACTTTGCCATTTCGCTTGCTACCGCCAAATTAACTAGGGGTGATGTTTTGAAAGTACTTGGAAGTTGTCGGATTTTCACGAATATTTTAATATATTTAAATACCATGAAATATAGAATAATATAAATAATCGTTGAAATCGAAATTTGACTTTGTCATTGCTCTCATCACTCCCAAATTAACTAGGAGTGATGTTTTGGGAGTATTTGGAAGTCGTCAGATTTTCTCGAATATTTTAATGTATTTAAATACTCCGATAATTAGAATAAATAAATTGAGCTCCAAATTAAAATCCAACTTTGTCATTGAATTCCTTGGTTAGAAATAATATTTTGGAATTTTTTGGTGCCTGTTTAGTCATCCATTTTTAATTAGGGAAAATATGGATAATTAATTATTATTTAAAAATATCCCAATTTTCCTCCTATTGTGCTGAACCCCACTCACCCTTCCACCCGTTCAGTGCTTTTCTTTCCTTTCTTGCACATGCAAGGAGCTTTGCTCCCCTACCTTCACCTCCATGCCTTGGATGGGACGGCTCCTTCCCATCCCATTCCAGCTCATGCCTGCCATCTCCCTCCCCTTCTCCTTAAGAATAACTCCCTCATCTCATCATTCTCTATTTGCTATCCACTAGAACTCCTTCCTCTCAAGCAAAGGAAGAAACTCATTCCTCCCCAAGCCCCACCCTAAGCTAAAGAAGAAGAAGGTCATTCCTTTCAAAACATGAAGACAACAGAGTTCTCTTCATCCATTCGCTATAGCGCGCCGTAGCACCCAACTCTCGGAAATTTGGCGCCGTAGCACTGAAATTTGCCGAAGCGCGCCGCAACCCCTAAAAGCGCTGCCACTCGCCGTAACACCCAGCTCTTGAGAAATCTGGCGTCGTAGTGTGTCGCAGTGCCTGAAAGAGCTGCTGTGCGCCGTAGCGCTGAAATCCGCCGCATCGCCTGAAAGCGTTGCAGCGCGCTATAGCGCCTGCGCCTCAAGAAAACTGGTGCCACAACGCACCGTCGCATGGCTCTTGGCCAAAGGGCACTACGGCATGCAGTAGCATCCAGAACTATCCGAAATTGCCAAGATTTGAGATTTTTTGCATTTTAATGACTCTAGAACCCTATTGGGGCTAAAATATACCAAAACCTAAGCTATAATGGAATTAAGCATTGTGTGAATATATAGGTGATTTTCAATTTAAAATCTACTACTTACCATAAATGGCATATTTTAAATGTCCTAAAGATTTGCTTAAATATTTTATACAAAATGAAAATGTTATAATCCTTGGTTGCTTATATAAATAAGTAGAACATAATAACATAGTTGCATGAAATTTAGCTATTTTAAATTTGTAATCAAGTGCTAATCTCTTTTGGTTTGATTTAAGATTTGGTTAACCTTAATTAATTATTGTTTTAATTAATGTGATATTTATATGTTCCATTAATAATAATATGCATGTTAGAGAGTTTAAATCATGAATTGAACACTTTAAATGTTTGATTGGATACTAATAAACTTTAAACCTTAAGAATCCTAAAGGATGATTAAGTTAATTAATAATGGACCTTGAACTTAAAGTGGACACCAAGAATGCACCAATAATTCATTGATTTGTCATTGATCCAAAAACATAACAATTGATCTTAATTTGGTTAAGTTATGAGTTAAGCCCTAATTTAACTTGATTAAGATCTAAATCTTAATCACCTTAATTAAGTCATCTTGATTAAAAGGTAAATCAACTTGCATAATTCTAATAATATTTATTGATTTGACATTGATCTTAAACTATTAAATTAGAAGTGCTAAGGTCTATAATAAAGTCATGTGATTGAAGATCTGAACACATTACCTTTTAACTCTTTGATTTTCTCTTATATAAGACCTTTAGCATGAGATAAGTCATAATCCTATATTAATTTGCAAAATGAGCAATTCCTAATAATGTACATGATTGAAACTCATGATTGTAATATAGGTGGTGATTAGATAGATTTACACATCTGATCTGATCAAATTAAATCTAAAGAAGTAAGAGCTATGGAATTAGTGTAAATCATAAAACTTAGATTATCTTTTATTCTAAGAGTGTAAGATCTTTATGATTTTGCTTTAGTGCTAATAATCCAACAATTGCTAAGCCTTAATAATAGATGATCTGTTAAGGTAGAAAGAGCTTATTGTTTAATCTTGAGATAGAAGTTTAGATGAATCCCACATACCTTTAGATTCTGATTTTAGATTATTATGACAGGATAACCTAAAAGAACTTAGCATGAGATTCTCCCATGTGGTAGTAACCGAAAATTGAGTGATCTTTAGGTCATATCCTTGAAACCTTGTGTAGAATCCATTCTAATGGAATAAAGATTCATTAATTTGAAAATCCTTGTTTATTAAATAGATTTGTTGAAATCAATCGATTCTCAGTAGAATGTGATCGTGTATATCCGTAGTGCTGAATCATTTCAATAAAACTTGGAATTGGATGTGTCACTCTAAGTAAGATTATAGAGTCTCATTCTTATCTTATGTGATTAGATAAGTACAGTCTAGTTTAGAGTAAATTTTCCAAGCATAAGTGTATCAAAATTAGGTAACTTGAATGCTTAGTTTGAGATAATAAACTGTGATCGGGTTCTGCCCCTTATCATCGTGCGATTTGATAAGTGCAGTTAAGCAAACCAAATATCTCAAGCCATCCTTCTTAGAGTACTAAGTATGGTTGTAATTAGGGTATTTAATAGTTTAGTTTGAGAGAATAAATTGTGATCGGGTTCTGCCCCTTATTTTCGTGCACTTCGATAAGTGCAGTTAAACAAACTAAGTGTTAAATTTACCTTTTTTGGAAATATACCAACTATGTGTATACAATCCCTTTAGCTGATGATTCTACATAATCTTAACTAAGATAATTTAGTAAATTAGAATTAGGAGTCAAAATTCACTTATGTTAATTTTGCATAATAGAGATAAATGGAATCAGTATTTGATATTGAATTGATTTTGGGATTTTGATGATTTAAAGCATTTCGTCATTAAAGCCTTGGCATATCGTAAATACATAAGTCATGTCAGCATTAGCGGAGCATTTGGCTCACCTAAGGACTCTGTTAGCGAAGCGTTCGCTCACCTAGGAATCTGTGGAGTGTCTATGAGACACCAAGTTAGCATATCAGTGACATACAGTTATGTGGCATATTCAGATGCATAATTATGAATTCAGTGCATACAACACAGTTTTATAGCATTATTTACTCAGATTCAGATTTGCTTACTATTTCACCTACATTTTAGCAGTTAGCTGTAGTTTTAGATTTATTCACTTTATTCTCTATACTTGATATTCAATTTTTAGTTTCAATTTACTTTACTTTTAGATTTACACTATTTTGATTTTTTAATTATTTTACTGGCATTTCTACAATTTTTTTTAAACTATTTAAATATTAAATAATAGATAATAGTAACTGCTAGAATATTTTTTGATATGTTAGATTTATTGTCTAACACGTGGTACTTTTGGGATTTTATAATTTGCTAGATTCTTAGCAATTCGTGGAGCCAGATTAGGAGCCAATTCAGGAGATCCAGGAGGTTCTCGAGGAGCATTAGTGGACTCTTCTCTAGCCTTTACCTTCTGCTTAGTTATTTTAAGTTCAACATTTAAACATTATTTTGTATTTCATAAAAATATTGTAATAACTCTGAATGTTTTTTTTTTCTTTTTCTGAGATGAATGTTTCATTTAGCTACTGTGATGAATGTTTATGTATGTATGTTTTAGCTTCTACACTCTATGTTTACTTCTACTTATACTTAGTATTGTGATGTGATCAATATATCGAAAATACTGTTATACTTATATATATTGGATTCCTCATATTCCACCCATAATCTAATATATGTATTTACTTAATACTTAGTATAAGGATATTACTCTTATTTTAAGTATGAACTCTTAATTATTCTTGAGGTTGAGTCAGTAGCCCTTCAGTTCTAGTTTCAGCTATTCGGGGGAGATGCAGGATTTCTTCTCGAGTAGCGCACCGTTCCGCCGCCAACTGTTTGTAAAACCTTAAACATGCTTTAGTTGTGTTCGGTGACGGGATGGGGCGCTACATTTATATTGCATTAAGATCAAATAGATTATCAAAATTTGATCACGCGAGTATGTGCAGAAGTGGTTGAAGATTTAAACATGCCTACGAGACTAAGTATAAGTTCCTGAACTTAACACAGCTCTCTGCACTGAGTGCGTGTAAGTATTATTATTACTTCCTACAATCTATTAGTTGGCTATAATGTGCATGCACAATCACCCATCATGAACTGAACCCTTTGTCAAATGTTCTTCTAAACTACTAAATTTTCATTTATGCCCAAAAATCTTATATAACATATTCAAAGAATTGGCCCAAATGCAAAGCAGCAATCATGATTATTTCAAAATAATTCAAGTTAAAATTATGCGACATCCATTATTGACTAAATATCCACTCTAACTATTCTAAAGATGTACAAGCTCACAATCTCCAATATCCTACGATCTTGTGCATTCTTAAATTTTGCAGCTCTAAGATTAAAATGTTAAAACTAAACATAATTCTAACATAAATCAGATAAATTTACCTATTTAAGTCAACTTATTGAATCAAATCTTACATCCTAATATTTGATTTAACATGCCTAACTAACTCTGTTATAATCTACCACACTTACTAGCTAAGAGAAAATGCATCGTCCATAAGGTTTGGATCCCTTAACTTAAGATTTATATCCTTATGTTTTCCTTAGATCTAGCTGCTCAAACTTACTATAAATGGGGATTAAACTGAATGAGTTCCTTTGGACTGAATTAGACACTGTTAGCTATATAATCTATAAAGATACTGATTCAGAGGTTATTAAGGCAATTATGAAGTTTAAAGTTGAATTCTGATTATTTCTTAATGTTAGAAATCAAGATATTATTATTTTAAAATTAAAAAATTGACATAGAGGATTAGACTTCCATTTATTAATATTTTTATTTTTAAGGGAAGCTTACTTGTTAAGGAGTCAAATGACACCTTATTCACAAAATATAGGTTATTAGGGGTCTTAATATGCCTTAATTAAAGTTGATTACAATTAGGGGGTGATTAAAAAAATGACTCATTAAACCCTAGATTTTATTTTATAATTAGGCACATCACATTTTTCTGATCAAAATAGTATATAAGTTTATATAATTTGGGTTTATATTCATCAATTCATTTCATTAATACATTATTTATTAATTTACTAAACTTTTTATTTTATTAATTTATGAGCGCCATTATTTAAATTAGAATATTCTAGGGAATATTCCAATTCCATCGTGGATTACCGATTGGGTTGGTGGATATTCCTTTCTGTCGAACAGTGCAGGTCATAGGCTGACCAGGCCCGAGCCTTCTTCATCCCCGCGGAATGGCCGAATAGGGAAAACATTCGCCACTAATCCATGGAGATTCTAGCCATCTCATGTGATGAACATATACAAAAAAGATTAGCATGACTAGGCGCATCGATTAGAGCCAAAAGTCCTTTGGTCGGTACCGTCGATGGCTGAGGTCTTAATCGGCTGAGAACCGACTGCAAGGGTTTACTATGTAAGCCAAATTGGCTTAACACACACCACATCCAATGGGGTTTTGGTGCATGCACAACCATTATCCCACGGTGGTTTGAAATGATCTACCCACGATGCTTGAGCCCACGTGGAATACCAGGGACCTATTCGATCGGGGCTCCACTATGCGAGACTATGGAGCACAATCATATCATTCTTCGTCTGAGCTAGCTTGAGCTCTGTCTAGCCTAAACGGTGTCGAAAATAATTACTCGACCTTAGAAATGCCAATAGAGTGCATTCGGGGGTTGAACAGAGGTTTTCCGTGTCAGGAATTGAAAAAGTGAGCTCACCATCATTAATGCCATTCGAGGGTTTGTTTGTTCTCATAGGATGACAATTATACTCGGGATTAGTTGAAATCCATCCCCAGTTCAAGCTTGGTTGATCACTTGAGGCCATGAGTTTGAATTTGAGCTGCTAAGTGCACAGGGAACTAATAGAAAAATAGTTCAGTGGGGGTATCTTGCACTTGATGGAAATGGGCAATTCTGGCTTGATGGAGGCTGAACTTTACTAAGGTCTGTCGGTCTTAGGAGAAGAAGACAGTGGAGGTATGATAAATAGGGGAGCTCTGAGGTCATTGGGAGTTCATAAATAGACAAAGGAACTTCCTAGAGGGGTTTTGACGGCTTAAATTGCTGGGGAAAGCCATGGGGAGGTCAGGCCATGGCTCTCAGATTGGGCTTGAGAGGTTTGCTTACAAAGGCCATTTAGAGAGACTCTGAGCTTATGCGGCCCGAGTGGTGATCCCTTCCACTTAGGGAATTAGTTGGCGACTGCTGGGGATTGTGGGGTACAAGCCTAACATTCCATTAATATGAGGGATGCGTAGTTGTCTGGTATATCCTTTTGAGATGAAGGTGAATAGTGACGATAGCGCTGGATGTCATCTGATCCTTCATCAGAAATGCGTTACAACCCAGATTGTTCGGATCATTAAGACCATTACAGAATTAAACCATGACCATTGGGCTAGTGGTGTGATCTAATACCTTGAGTCTAAATCCAGAGAGTTTTGACGGTGCGATGAGATCAACGTCATTTGATTTGATCACCAAAATGTGGAATGGTTAGGATCAAGATAATAGGTGTTCCACAGTTTCGATTTAAGCATTTAATTAAATTCAAATAATTCAATTTTAATTAATTAAATAATATAATTTTATGTAAATAAACATACAAAATATACTTTGCTAATATTTCAGCCAATGCAAGTCCAAAAATTATGAGACTTACACTCTTAACATATTTTGATGTGAGGAACTCAAATATGGCCTTAGAGTTAGGTATGAGATTATAATATTTTACATAAAATTTCTAGGTATTTAATTACAAATAAAATAATCAAAAAATTATTCCTTGACCATTTTTGCTCTGAATTTTCAAGGTTTGATTCTAATGGCGTTTAGACCATAATGGTGATATGTTTCGGCTCTAATTAGCCTAGATTAGATTAAGTAATGACCTTGAGTTGTTATAGTATTACTATTTGTTTAAGCTTATTTATTGCTATCAATAGCCAGTTAATTACACCAGATCAGTTTTAGGTTTCAGTAGCTAGTTATTCAGTGTAGTTTTATTTTCAACTATCTACATAGTTTTCTTTTCAATATTTACTTTCAGTGGCATGATTATAGTTATGATTATTATCACTACATGCTAGTCTATGGTTAATAATACTCATGTATAGTACAATTTATTCAACATTTAATCTTTAAGTCATATTTTATATTAGTCTCTTTTGCTTAGTTGATTTTATTGTATATGCCTAACCCTTTCTGCAGCTCGTGATTAGTGAAGTACATACTTTGGTTTTTTCTCAATTTACACAGTTATAACTTGATAAAGTTATAATTTCACCTCATTTATGTTTAACTTTGTTGCACATTTTATTAACTGCACAAATGTGATATCTCTAAACTTAATAAACCATTACATTAGCATAAATGTACTTAGGTAATTGTCAAATATAAGATTTTTTATTTTTTATTTTGGTTGAGCCCCATGGCATGAACCCGACATGTCAGATCTAGGGTTGTTCTAGGAGCCAGCTTTCGAGGAGGACTAGGCACCCGAGAAAGAGCAGGTCACTTAACTCTTATGATTAGTCGTTTAGGCAAATTTTTTTTTTTTTTGAGAGCGTTTTACTTTTACACATTTTAATTCAGTTTGTATAACTTTAAACTGTTTTTGGATGTATTTTTTGTTTCTTTTCTTAGATGCATATTTTTCTTTCATTTTTGGATGAATATGATGTATGGATGATTATCTTAGCTTCCCCATTATATTATTTCATTTTCTATATGTCATCGTACTTAGTGTTATAGGTAAAGTCATACTTAGTGATTAACCACATGTACGTTATCATATTAGTATGAGAACTAACTTGAAGACTGATAGGGACTGTCATAGCGATGGAGAGGATAAGGTGTAGTCGATGAATCCGGTTGCCGATGAGCCCGAAATAGTGGCACGAATTGAGATCTCCAAAGAACGAAATTAGATTTGTTTAATTTTACATTCAAGATGTGTTGTACATTTGTTAAGGAAAATATATCTCAAAAACTGGCAAAGGCGGGCGACAGAGGTGAAGTGGGAGATAGGTTCTTCAGCTTTGACGGGTTCTCACCTGTCGTGATTTTAAAATTTCTGTGCAATTCTAATAACGAGCATTGACAAGATGAACCTCTCTCTGATAACCATGTTAGAATAGCATAACAAACCCTAATAACTGAAGAGGATAATCAAGAAATCATTTATTTCTGCATATCAATTACACAAGTCAGCATACATAATATATAGTATCACGAATTAGAAAGCAGTTATAATTAGAAAATTAAGAACCTTAAATTAGAAAGCAGTCATAATTAAAGATTTAAGAATCTTAATTATGATGGACGGTTTCCATAAGCATCCGTTATCTTATTAAAAACAAACTTATGATGGATGAGCACTTGAAAAATTATCATTCAATAATAAAGTTAGGAGAGCTGTAACAACTCAAATTCTTAAGAACCAATATATTGTCCATTTTGGCCTGAAAGACCTCACAGTTTTGCCCTTAGAAAATAACTTCCAAGCACATCACCCATCCTGGGAGTGCTCTCACATAAGCATGCTTAACTTTATAGTTCTTATTAGGAACTCTACAGTTATTTAAAAATGCACCTTGATATTTAAGAGTTTTACTGAATATTATTTAAGTAAATCTCTACAATCTCCCCAACTTAAGTAACTGACGTCATCGTCAGTAGCCACACACAAAAACAAGAACAATTCACTGGGTAGATAGAACTAGTTGTGGCCCTACATGCTCAAGAGGTACCCGCAACTATAGAGCACCTTAACCATTATAGGTTTACGAGGTTGCTCACATGAAGTGATACTTTGCTCTTTATGACACTTAGCTCTTATCTGACACATTATAGCCTGTTTTGACATCATTTATAACAGTCCAAACTCTTAAGCACCAAGATATTGTTCGCTTTAACTTGAAAGAATCACTATTTTGTCTTTAAAAAATAACTTCTCAGCATATCACCCATTCTGGGAGTGCTCCCACCTGGGCACACTTAATTTTAGAATTATTATCAGAAACTCTACTGTTATATGTAAAAGCACTTCGATATTTAAGAATTTCACTGAATATTACTTCTGTGAATTTTTACTGTACCTAACTAAGTATGAGATGAGTTTGGCTAAAACAAATAATACATTATTTAATAAAGCATATAAGAATATATTATAAGAAAATAAACAATTATTAGGCTCTTTTTGTGGATTGTTATTATTCAAGTGGATAAAATTAGAGCCCATTAGAGCCCCATTACACATGTAAGAAAAAAGCATGCTTTTTATTTTTTGAGTTCAAATATGTGACTCCAAATAATTTTCTAAATATCTTAATTCATATTTTAAATACAAATAGTTATTTGAGAGTATCAAACTATTTTTATTTGAGAGTATAATCAATGTTCAAAATTTGATCGGATGCATGAGGCTCAAAAATATGATATTTAATACTAAATTATACATTTATCTTAATTTTGTATAATTGGATAATAATTTTAGTATAATAATAGTTTTGATTATAATTTATAATATTTAATAAGATAAATACCGCACATAAAAGTCTATTTAACATGATTTGAACATATTTCAATATAAATTTTAAAAATAATATTTATATTTTTTAATATAAATAAAATAAAATACTAATGAAATGCTCTCAAATTTTTGGATGAGTTTTTTTGAATACTATATCAACAGATCTAAATAGCATTTGTCACGCTAAATATGCAAAAAAAAAAAAAAAAAAAAGCATGAATAAATGAAAATTCATTTTCATGCTATGTTATTCAAAATTAATATTTATAAAAAATATTATTATTTTCTAAAATTGAAGATTCATCTAATTATAATTATAAGTAAATATAAGCTATCATGCTAAAATTTATAAGAGCAAATGTATTTATTTTGCAATAAATAAAGATTTGAATGCTTAAAAATATATAGGGTTGTTCCCTTCAAAATCAAGGTTCAAAGGGAGGTGAGGGCTTGGCTTGTTCGCCGGCGGAGACGACGATCTTCTTCCAGAACCAGTGGCGCTCCCAAAGGCGATGAACCTCCTCGATAGGCAGCTGCTTGGTCTCGGGCAAGAGAAAGAAGACGAACAGGGTCATGACAACGATGAGGCAGGCGAAGAGGATGAAGATGCCGTAGCGGAGGTGGCACAGCGCCGCGAGAAAACATTGGGCGACGAGTGCGGTGCAGAGGAGGTTGACGCAGACGACAACGCTCTGCCCCGCCGACCTCGTCTCCAGCGGGAATATCTCCGACGGAACGAGCCACCCCAGCGGGCCCCACGACCACCCGAACGCCGCCACGAAAGCGCAGATCGACACCACAAGAACAACCGAGGCCCCCTTCGACACCGCCGCGCCGCCGCCCAGTTCCACACCCAGAGTCGCCCCCACAATCACCTGCGCCCCAACCAATTAGTTTAGCCGCAAACCACTCATATCTTTCTTATATAGTTATTGACCCACAAGAACAACCCAAGCTAGATTTGAGTGGTGCGTGGGGCGAAAACCCAATAAGAAATCAAGCGAGGACATGGTAGTTTTCCGCACATTGGATACTATCATCTGGACGCCGGCTTGGATGAAGAGGAAGCGGCGGCCGAGCCTGTCAACGGCGAGGATGGAGACGAGGGCGCCGACGACGAGCATGGAGCCGGTGATGATGGAGGAGTAGAGGGCTGCGCCGGAGCCGAATCCTAGGCTCTGGAAGATCACCGGGGCGTAGAACAGCACGGAGTTCTGCCCCGTGAGCTGCTGGAATGCCGGGATTCCGACGGCCCCGACGACGAGCTGCGGCCTGTTCCTTCGCTCGAAGAGGAGATTGCGAAATGGGTGCCTCACAGCCCGGGCCGCAGCGCTGGCCTCTTGGAGGTCCTCCAGCTCCGCCTCCACGTTCCCGCCGCCCCTCACCTTCTCCAGAACTCTCCTCGCCTCTTCCAGCTTTCCCCGCTCCACCAGGCTGTTCGGGGTCTCCGGAAGGAAGAGCCCGCCGACGAACATGAGTGTTGCCGGCGCGGCCGCGAGCCCCAGCGACAGCCGCCATCCCCACGGATGAATTTTCTCGGCGAAGTAGTTGATCACGTCTGCGACCAGAATTCCCAGGCAGGTGCTCAGCTGGAAGAGCTGGTTCACTGCCCCTCGGATCTTCGCAGGGGATATCTCCGACAGGTACAGAGGAACCGCCTGATTTCCGAATCCGATGCCGACGCCGAGAAGGATGCGGCCGGCGATCAGCATCAGGATGTTGGCGGCCGCGGCGTTGACGATTCCTCCGAGGAAGAAGCTGACGGCGCCGACCAATATGCTCGCCCTCCGCCCGTAGTTCCTCGTCACCGCCGACGCCCCGAAGGTGGACAGGAGGCCGGCGAAATAGAGTGAGGATGTGAAGAGGGTGAGGATCTGATTGTCGTATTTGCAGTAGTCGGTTTCGCGAAGATGGGCATGCTTTCTCTCATAGGTTTTGGGAAAGAACTTCCTCAAGAAATCATCCATTGAAGTCACCCCACCTGCGTTTTCTCATGAATAATTTTATATATAAATAAATAAACTAATAAATTATATTTTTACTAAGATTTGTGCATATAAATAAGTTCTATTGATCATAATAAATATAGCATTTTCATTGGATTAATTCTTAGGTCAAGTTTGTGGGCCATTAAACACTATATTCATACAATAATTTTTTTTATTTTTATATATATAATTCAAAGTAAAATGTATATTAAAATTATGATTAGTAAAATTAAATTATTTTTTAATCAAATTATTCATGAGAGAACTAAAACCTATAAGCCTTATCCACAAATTAAGAAAATTAAAATGCAATTATCATGAAATGCTATTTAGTCTGATCGTAACACTAAAAACACTCATTCAATTGAAATTGAATATCATTTCATTCATTTATTTATTTATATTAAAATAATATTATATTATTTTTAAAATTTGTATTGAAATGTCGTTCAAATTTCAAATCTTATCTCTTAGGTGACCAGATATTAATTATGAGTGTAACCGTGAGCAGGTATTAACTGCGCTAGATTTAGGGAAGTAATCTTAATTCTATAATAGAAAAAAGTATTATTTTGTTTCTAAAAATTGATAGATAATTAGAATTTAATATTTTACAATATTTAAAATATGTATTTTTAATAGATGAGGCTAAACCTTAAGAGAATCGATGACCCAAAGCATGTCAGTCAACGAAGCCCTAACCCGCAAAATCGAATTTCTAACATTGGAAAATTTTCCATTCTGAAGAAAAAGGCGATTCGAATATGACAGAGAGGTGCGATCCAGTTCTATAAAATTCATGCGAAGATCAAATTCCTTCGGAATCAGAGGACACAGCTCAAAATCTAAACCCTATAGAAAAGCGAATGAGAGAAAAAGAGATCCATTAAAAGAAAAACTCACTGGAGACTCCAAGATCATATCCGAACAGGGATCCTCCGAGAGATCCCACTATGACAGCCAAGACGAAGTAGGCAGTGACTCCTCCTTCGTATAATTCGGCTCTCTTCCCGGCTCGGGCCGGACCGAACCCTCCCCCCGCCATTAATCCAAATCCTCCGAAGCTTTAAGATGAAGTAAGAAATCCCCTCTTGCTTTTTTCGCCGCGGGACAGAAGCGGTTCAGAGGAATGCTGTTTATGAAGAAGAAGACAGAGGAGAGCATACGAGTGAGCTTCTTCTCTCCCTCAAAAATTCATTTTTTAAGGAAATTATATCCTTTGAATTTTATTAAATAAAATTAATAATATAATTAGTGAGTTTTATTATATAAAATTAATAATATATTCTAACAACCCAAAATTATTATTTTTGCTTAATAGATCTTAATTATGCTTAATCAAGTATCATTATGTTCTAAATCTCATAAAAACTTAATATCTGAAAATTGGGAGTAAAATAGTCACAAATGAATATTTGGATTATTTTAATATTATTTAATTACTCAATAATTAAAAAAATTATATTGATCTCAAATATTAAATCAGATTATATATTTGAATTCCTAACATTAATTATGTCAGAGGTGCAAGTTCAATGATTATTAGACTTAAGAATGTCTAAATATTCACAAAATAAATTCCAATTTTTATTTAAATTAAGTCATGATTAGTTAAACTATATTAAATTATTTAAATGGCTAAATATTATAATCAAAATCGTGGAAATTAGCGGACAACAAAATGGCTCAATCTTCATTTTCCTGCCTTCTATACTAAAAATTCAGTTGCTGAGAAATTGCCCGTTAATAAATTTGATATGATCTATTAGACCTAAGATCATATCCGATAGATAGGTTCAAACCGAGGGAGTGTGATTCGTCCACGATGGTCACGTGTAGATTGCCGCCAAACCGTTGATTCCATCACGCCACTGCATGGCCAATCCCGATTGATTCAATGAGGAAAAAGTTCCCCATTCATTCCTCAGCCGATTAAAGAAAAATGAGTGCAGCGAACCCGAATAAGCACTTGAATTTCTGGCATATACTCAACCCGACGCGCCAACTACTGACGAAAGTGCCGCCTGCTCCCGATCTCTTTTCATGCAATTTAACTTTCGAAGTTTAGTTTCACATGCTTAATTCCCGTTTCAAAGCAAAATTGGTTCCAAAACTTGTCAATTTTGTCGTCAATACACCAGCGCCTCAACAATAAACAACAGTAGATCGTGAGAGT
Organism: Gastrodia elata; assembly: GCA_016760335.1. Lineage (NCBI taxonomy): Eukaryota > Viridiplantae > Streptophyta > Magnoliopsida > Asparagales > Orchidaceae > Gastrodia > Gastrodia elata. The sequence continues at coordinate 85,593,617 of CM028669.1, read as the reverse complement.
ATGTATAAATATATATATATATATATATATATATATATATATATATATATATATAATATGATAAGTTAATACAGCAGTGGTGACTAATATCCATCAAGTTTTTCCTTTGAGCTCTATTCAACTATAAGCCTCTTATATGACATGTTGAATGTGTAAGGATGGAATCTTAGATATATTACTTTGAGTACTTGGATATTAAATTATAAAATGGTATTTACAAAGATAGAATAGTGTATGTAAAAAAATAGTCCATACATTAAACATAAAATTATAATAGTTTCACTTATGAGATTGTATTTTTGTTAATTATCTTTGTAAAATAGATGCTAAGACATCTAAACAAAATACATGAATTTACATTGGCAAATTTACAAGTTTCTAAGGAACATGTCACATCATAAATTTTATATAAAATGTTGTCATATAAGAATTCAAGATATGTCTTATGTATAGTTGAAAATATCATTTTGCCAACGTAAGTGTAAAACAAGAGATATATTTAGGCACACCTGCCTAATTAATGTAGTTCGGAGGTTCACACGAGTGTGTGTGGTGATAAGGGCATACTCAAGGAGCTTGAAGAGGATATCGAGCTGTGACGGGATGCATTTATGGATTCATCATATTTATATATTTTATTTGCTTATTTTTTCTTTTATATATATTTTTTAAATATTTGTGTTTTTTTATGATATTTTATTATATGTGTTGGGAATTTAAAGGTCATCCGAGAAAATATAACTGGACATTTATTGTCATTATTAGTACTATTGTGTTAGAATTGGGATATGAGTGCTATATCTCTCATGTAAATCTTAATTTTGGGATAGTTGAATAGTAATACAGAATTTTAGCTTAAGAGCTTTCTTGGTTTAGATAACCAAGGGAAACCCTCTTTGATGTGCACAACCAAAGGTCTTGAAGGTGTGTGCTAAATACTTTATATTTGGATCCGTCAAGGACCCTAAGTGTGGATATCTGCTTCTATTCGGCCTTCAAACGTTCCTTCTACGAAACCTATGCATAATCTGACGTCATCTCACTTCGCCATCCATAACATTCCCAAACAACCACTAAATCATACAAAATAATATCATACAGATTTCTAACATGCACCACAACATCATCCTATAATTTAGTGTCAAATCCGACATCATTTGGTCCACCAAAAGTATTCTCAAAGTCATCAAAATCATATATAAGATCATACCCACTATTTTTAGTATAAGAGTGTGGTTTCTTAGCTAGGATTGTAGAGAATTTTATGATAAAAATTTACAAATTTTTTCATAATTTTTTGAATTTTGTTGACTTTGTTTCAACCCCAAAAATCCCAGGGCGTCATTTTCTAGCCACCACCTACCATCGTTGATAAGCCCCATATTTATAGTTATTTGCTTATTTAGAATGCTTATTTTAGTGTGTTTTGATGTCATTGCAGCTCTGGAGTGAACATATTACATAAATAATGGATTTGTGCAAAATGGAGCGCCACAGCGCACTCTAACGCACCACAACGCCTTGTTCCTGAGAGCAAAGTACTGCAGCGCGAAGTAGCACCCATCACACAAATAACTCGGTGCTACAATGCGTTGTAATGCCCACAAGATAAAGAATTAGACACTACAGCGTGCCACATCGCCAATTAAACAAAAGGCTCGGCACTCCAGCGCATCATAACGCTCATCAGACAGAAGGGTTGGTGCTACAGCGCGCCGTAGCGCCTGACTGACAGAAGGCTTGGCACCACAACGTGTCGTATTTTTGGTATTAATATCTCTTCTTTGTCAGCATTGGGAAAGTAATTGAACTTAATTCCTTCATAATACCCACAATAGAACTTAAATGCTTGCATTAAAATCTCCTCATTACAAATGGAATAAAAAAAAAAACTTAAATCAAATTTTAACTTTCAAAAAGGGGAATGAGTGGTTATATAAAAGCTGAGAGGCTGTTTAAAAGATTATAAAAGCAAAGATTGAAAATTTAGGGAGGGTTCCAAATTTTTAGTGGAAAAGTTCTTAACCTAAAGTGCTGCTGAGATCTATCAGAAGAGAGTCCCCTACTCAAGGAAAGAAGAAGCTGCAGGCCAAGAAAGAAAAGACGAATAGAGAGTAAAGAGCTAAGGAGATCCGAGGAGAGATCTAGGAGAAAATGACAGTTGTTCTCTTGCATTGTACCATTTCTTTACTCTTTTTCTTTCTTTCTAAAAGCCATGCATGGACTTAGTTTCTCTTGCTTCTCTCTTAATCTTTCCAAGATAATGGTAGCCTAAACCCTCCTTGGGGAGGGTTGGGTATAAGCATATAGGGTTATATAAATATAAAGTAATGTACTCTTCTAATCAATAAATGATTGTTTTAAAGCTGGAATGTTTGCATGCTACGTAAATAAGAGAATTGGAACTTAGGATTCCATTTAAAAATCTATGAATAATATTTTCATCTTAAAACCTCATTGAATTCATTGATCGTCTTGTTCGAAGGTTGAGTATGCTTGAGCGTTAACGCCGCAAAGGCCAGTGATAACATTTGTCATGCGAAAATAGCCCAGGTACAACCTTGTATAATGCTTGATTATTCGAGCCATGAAAAAAATACTAACACTCTTTGAGCTCCATAGCTCACTCCTGATTTTTGCGAAGTGATTGTTGCACGTTAAGCATGAGTCATGTGACAGGCTCGTGTAACTTCGTAGAACATAACCTTAGCTAAATCAAGAGGGGACACATGTGAGTCAAGAGCCACTAATCGAGCTTCATAGCTCACTCTAGGTTTAAGCAAGGTTATTGATGCTCTAAGTGCTCAGAGTGATGTGACATAAACCAATTGAGCCTAGTAGCTTACTTCCTTAGCAAAACCAAGAGGGGATGAATGTGAGCCATTAGTGGATTCAAGTTCATGTGATGCTCAAACTAAAATACAAATTTCATAATTTAGACATAAGAAATGAACTCACAAGAAAAAAGATCGCATGAATGTCTGTGTGCCGAAATTAGACCTTATCATGTTTATTTTAGAGCACTAAACAAGACTTAGTACACTCAGTAATTTAAATAAAGAAGACTAAGTCTCTTGAATAAGAAATATGAAATCAATCCAATTCACTCAAATCATGAAGTTGAGAAGAAGAGTGCCTGCATGAACTCATATAAACTTGCGTGTTAAATCACAACTCTCCCTAACCTTCCCAAATGTTATTTCAAGTCAAGAACTCAGAAATTATTATTAGGACTAATATAATAACCATTTCAACACTTAAACACTTGTGACGACCCCAATATTGAGTAGTAACTAAACCCAATATTGGTGCGTCAACACAGCATCTAATACTGGATTTGAATGAAGCTAACCCAAATCATTAGGTACTGTGTTTGGCCAAGGATCATGAAGAGGGTCTTAAGTTAAGATGGGAGAATAGGAGAAGAGAAAATGCACAAGATGAATATGATATGATAGAAGTGATTTTGAGTGCACATAATGGATTGATAATTATATGCAAAGACTAGTGATCATGTATCTAAAAAAGTAATTAAAATCAATAATAGTGAGAAGGGAAAGAGTAATATGAGTCAATAATAGATTACAAGTAAGAATAGAAGTAAACCTTCACATATAACATTATGAGATTTATAATTATGAAGTTGTATATACAATTATGCTACAAGTAGGGATGTATACAATTAAATACATGTAACAAATGATTTTATGAGCATAATGAAATACACGAATAATTATGCAATAGTAAAGATAGATATGATATGCAACAATTAGTTCAATGAGCATGACATAATAATGAAATCCATTCACATATATATATGTTCATTTATCCAAACCAAGCAATTTAAGTAAGATAGAACTAATTCCAACATAAAACAAGTAAAGACAAATAATTTAATTAAGTTATTACATGCCATTAATTAAATAATAAGAAAGTAAAGTCTCTCTCTCACAATTAAATAAAAGCAAGAAACTAATATTTTAAGCAGAAGTAATTGAACTTTAAGCACTTGGTCCAGCTCCACTAGCATCCAAATGCACCTGATATATCATATTTTGGTATTTAAATATAATAGGGCAAAGCCAATAAAAAGAAAAATATAGTTAGACTAAATAATCTAAGCACATTTTAAGATTGGACTAAATATTTTATTATTCATTTTGGATATCACAACTAGTTACCATTTAAGCATAAGCAGCAGTTCAAAATACAAGCATATGAATATGGAAGGAAAATAGACAATTGTAAAGAAAGACAATTGAAGTAAGAGAGTGAGTAAGAATACTCACAAGTATAAATATTCTAGCCTATAAATAAAGTTAGGGTAAAAGTATTCTAAATAGGCTAAAAAAATAATAATATGTATATGAAAGTAAATAAAAGAAAGCATGCATATGTTCAATAAACTTATGCTAAGTAAAGAAAAGAAGATAATGAACTAATTAAATAAAATTATAGCAACATTCACTATAATCTAAATAAACTGTAAATAAGTAAAGTACAATACTAAAAATGTAGAAAGTGCAAAGCATAGTAAAATAAAGGAAAATCTTAGACTATAAGTCTAAGATACACTCAGCCTCGGACTACATAAAGTAAAATAGCTAAAAGCTATAATGAGTCTTCACAATCAATAAGATTGTAGAAGAACTCATAATTTATGAAGTTAAAGTTATTTTATGAAAATATTCATTCTGTGGGCAAATACATAATGAAACAAGGAGTTAAACACGTCTATTTAACAAGTAAAGAAAAGTGGGGTCAAAACAAATAATACTCACATTCATTCTCTGAGAATGTAAGGTCTCCTTATCACTCCTGATTAACCTGCCCTTGGCTTATCCAACAATGTAAATGTAGCGCCCCGCCTCGTCGCTGCACGCAAAGAGGTAAAATCATAATTCAGTGGCGGAGCGGTGCGCCACTCAAGGAGGAATATCCCGTCTCCCCGAATAGCTGAAAACTAAGCCTGTCTATAGGGGCTGCTAACTCAACTTCAAGGAGGGTTGAGAGCTAATACTTAAGATAAAAGTAGTATCATTATCCTAAATATTAGACCAATATATACTTTGGAAATAAAACACATGAGGAATCCAATATATGTATAAGATATCAGTATTTCCAGTATACTGATCATATCACAATACTAAGTATAAGTAGTGTATAAACAGAGTGCAAAAGCTAAAGAAAATATTTAGAAACATTCATCACAGAAGCTGCATAAAACATTCATCTCAGAAAAGAAAAGAAAACACATCCAGAATTATTACAACTGGTTTATTGAAATACATAATAAAGGCTAAGTACTGAATTGAAATAAAATTAAGCAGAAAATAAAGCTGAAGAAGAGTCCACTAGTGCTCCATGGGCTCGTCCTGGATCTCCTAGGTGTCCTCATGACCTGGCTCAATATACTGCTCAAGATCTAGCAAATTGTTGGATCCCAAAAGTACCTTATGTTAGACAATAAGTCTAACACATCGAAACTAATATAAATATTTATAGTTATTCATTTTACATAATATAAGTAGATCTGCAGAAAAATTGTAAAGGTAACTGAAAGTATAAAATTGAATGAAACTGTACAAAATTGAAGTAAAGTAAAGTAAAATTGAACTGTAAACTGAATACTGAAAGTAAACCAAAAATAATAATGAATGTGAAACTAAGTATTAGCATGTAAAACTATATTGTATGCCACTGAAACTGTGCATCTAAATATGCTACAATACTGCATGCCACTGATATGCAACCAAAATATCACTGAACTGCTATGAGTAATACGGTCCAATATATACATACATCTAATACCATTTACTATGATGCTGATGCATCCTGAAATTTCCCAAATAATATATGCAATATTTCATAACCCATAAATCATCACTGATACTCATACATCATTTTGATACTCACACATCATACTTATGCTCATGCTTGTGCTTCTAACCTACATGAGATAAATCCAGAAATTTAGAAAATGCTTTAAAATTCAATAATAAATTCAAGATCTCCATTGTGTAGAATCCTGCAAAAAGGATTCTGACTCCTATACTCTAGTTTGATAATTGGTTAAAGTTGAAAGTTTACTTAAAAATTATTAGTTTGGAAGATTGTATACACATATTTACCATATTTCTAAGAAAGGTAAATTTAACCCTTAGCTTGTTTTAAATTGCACTTATCGAAGTGCACTTCGATAGGAGGCAGAACCCGGTCACAGTTTATATCTCAAGCTAAGTCGTTAAATAACTTAATTACAAATATGCTTAGTGTTCTATGCAAAGTAACTTGAGATACTTAGTTTGCTTAAACTGCAGTTATCGAAGCACACTACTATAGGACGCAGAACCCGGTCGCAGTTTACATCTCAAACTAAGGATCTTATTCACTAATTGTAACACTCTTAGTCTTGGAAGATTTACTCTAACGGGATTGTATTCGTCTAATCCCTCAGGATAGCACTTGGTCATAAGTCCATATTGGAGTAAATCAATTAATCCTGAATATTACTCAAACAATCAAGTACTATGGGTATACCCTACTAAACCCAACCAATAATCTAGATTCAGAAGATTCTATTTAATTAACAAGGATTTATCAAGGCTATTAATCCTTACTCTAAATGGGTGAGTCCTACATAATATTCTAAGGATGTGATTAAAAGATCACTCAATATTGATTCCTACCACAAGGGAGAAGTTCCATTCTAACTGCTTTAGGTGATTCCTTCCACGAGGTCTCAAGATCAACTTCTAAGGATATGAAAAATCATCTAAGATTACTATTTCATTAAGTTACAAAAGTTCTTCCTACCTCAATGTGTCAATAATTAAGGCCTTTAAGTGTTTTAAGAATGATCATATAGCAAAATCCTTAAAATCTCATTTTTCTATTTCTTAAGTTAACATTTAAGGTTTACCTATTAGACTTGGATTAAGGTGATTAGATTAGCTGAATAAAATTCATCTGATCATACTCTATTCTACAATCAAGGATATTATTGGAGTTAGATCATTTCATAAATCATTTTAATTTTATTATTCATCTTTATGCTAATAGTCTTATATAAGAGAAAATCAAGGATCTAAAGTTTAGAATAAGATAGTTCAATTACACATATTTAATATTAACCTTAGCACTTCTAATTCAATGATTTAAGATCCATAATAAATCAGATGCATTATTAGAATAATGTAAGTTGAATTATCTTACAATCAAGTTAATTGATTAAGTGATTAAGGTTTAGGTCTTAATCAATACAAGTTAGGGTTTAACCCTTAGCCTTTCTACCATTAAGACCAAAGGTTAATTTAAAGGTCAATGATAAATCAATGTATTATTAGTGTATTATTGATGGCAAATTTTAGGTTTAGATTAAGTATCATTTACTTAATCAAGTCTTCAAGATTCTCATGTTCCATTATAGTTTAATATCCACTAAGCACATTTAGGTATTCAATTAAATGTTAAAATTCTCTAACATACATCCTACAATCATAAAAGCATAGAAATGTAAAGTTGACATAAAATAGAAAGTAATTAAGGCTAACTAAATTCTAAATCAAACCAAAGGAGTTAGCACTTGATTACAAATTTGAAAGATTTAAGTTTCATGCCATTTAGTTGTTAAGATATACCTATTCAATATAAGCATTCAAGGATTCTATTATCTAGTATTTAGCACAAGATATTTAAGATACATAATAGGTTTTGAGCACTTATTAAAAATGACAAAGTTTCAAACTTAATTTCCACATAGAATTTTATGCAATGCTCAATTTTAACTAACTAGGTTCAAATTTAATATAATTTGGTCCCACTAGGGTCCTAGGGACCTTAAAATGCGAAAACGGTGAAGTTTCGGCAACTTCAGCCATTTCTGGGCAATTCTAAATTTTTCTGGTCACTACAGCGCACTGTGGCGCGCTAGAGCGTGCTGCAGCGCTTTTGGATGCTGTAGCGCGCTGTGGCGCGCTATGGCACGCTGCATCAGAAAATGGTGATGTGTCGTGCGCGGCGCGCTACGGTGAGACCCATCCGAGAGCTGGATGCTATGGCGCGCGATAGCGCTTCAGGCGCTGCAGCGCGTTGTGGCGGACTAACTCACAGAAATACTATTCAATTAATTTATTTTTTGATTTTATATAGTCTTCTAGGAATGACGCTATAGCCCGCTGTGGCGCACTATGGTGCACTGTAGCGGTCCAACTTGCGAGTTACTGTTTAATTAGTTTATTTATTGATTTCATATGATTTTTCCTAAAATGACGCTACAGCTCGCTGCGGCGTACTGTGGCGCACTACGATGCACTACAGCGCACTATGATACGCTATAGCGAACGAGTTTCTGCAACTCGGGCGCTGCAGCGCACTGCAGCGCTAGACAATAATTTCGCCTGTGTGAAACCCGTAAAGGGCCTTATTTCGAGCTCAAATACTCTCAATCCAGAGCATTATATTAATGGTGTTATATATCAATCGAAAGGTCTTTTTGATACCTTTTTATTGACACCAAATTTGGCATAAACGGATCATCCTAACTATATGAACAATGGTGATAAAGGCAGGGGTATGCAGAATAGACAAAAAATAGAGCAGTTTTCTTTCAAGGGAATGTGATGCTTTAAAGAGCCTTAATAGCTTCCATACATGCTTATGAATTTCTAAAGATATATTCAAGCATAATAGCAGCATGAAGAAGGCAAGTGAGAGAAGCAAATGGGTACCTTTGACCTTGCAAGAAGAGGAGGAAGAAAACTCTGTTCTCTTCAAGACTTTGGAGATGAGCCTTCTCCTTCAGCACGAGGGCAACAATGGAGGGAAAAGAGGAGGAAGATTTAGCAAGAAGAAAAAGGAGGGGGTTAGGATCCCTTCTTAAAGAAAGGAGGAAGGGAAATGGGGGGCATGGCCTAAAGAAGATAGGGGGCATGGCCGAAGGAGATGGAGCTCTGCTCCTTTGCGTGGGAGGCGCCGAATGAGGGGATGGCCAGCCAAAAAAGGGAATTAAAGAAAAATAGAAATGCAAAATAATGAATAAATAATTATTTATTCATAATTTTAAATTTATTAAAAATACAGACTAAGTAAACGCGCTCCGAAAAATCCCAAAATTTTACCCTTAGCTAATTTTGGGGGTGAGGAATTCAACGGTGAAGTCGGAATTCAATTCCGACGATTATTTAATTATTCCATTTTCTGGTGAATTTAATTATATTAAAATATTCGCAAAAATCTGATGATTTTTAAACGCATCAAAAACATCACCCCTAACTAATTTGGGGGTAAAGATCACAACGGTAAAGTCGGATTTTAATTTTGAGGTCAATATAAATACCTCAAATTTCTAATTAATTAAATATTAAAATAATCCAAAATATTTGATTTAGCTCTGAATCGCACTAAATCTTTGGGGATTGGGTCTAATGACTGGATGAATTTAATTAAGATATGGTTAAGCTAAAATTAAGCTGGGTAACAACCTTGGGTTGTTACAGTAAACCCTTATAGTTTTAATGTGAAAATTTTATTTATGCACAATATCTTACATGAATGTGTCGAATGAATTAGGCTCAAAGCTAAGTAAGCATTCAAGGAAAAAATCAATAAGTGCAAATATTGTGATATCCAAAGTTATCTAGTTTTAATGATCTCCTTAATGATTGGAGCTAATTGAGCTCCCAATTGACGTAAAGATATTGATCTCAAGTCAATTGTAAATAATATAAGTAGTTGGGAGTTTGGAAAATAGTAGTTTATTTTTATTTTATAGGATGACAAAATAATTATAAATGTAACAATACTGATTGAAACTAGTTCTATCCTTATCCTAAACTATAAAATTGAAATAGGTTAACTAATTGAAAGCTTAGGAAACTAGTTAGGAAAGGTAAGATTAAGTAAACACTACATTTTAGGAAGTTGAGAGTTAAGGTTCTGTACACTAACCTCATCTAACTAAGTTGAATTAGAAGGATCTTATTTAAAATAAACTACTAATCTAACTAGGTTAATAATAAAAGAAAAGGGTTAAAAGAATAGGAAAGAAAGATTTGTAAACTATAAACTATATGTTTTCTATAAGTTGAAGGTTAGGGAAATCAATAGGATTCATAAACTATTATAATAAATTTAGGACTCCTAATATAAGCCCTTAAAGTTAAGTGAGGACTTAAAAACTAATGTGAAGTGAGTTAGGATCCAATCTAGTTACTCAAGACTAATCCCAATTGAATCACAACATTTAATAACACAACTTTTAAGGTTAACTATACCTAATTGGGTGCATAAACAATTTCTAAGATCACAAATAAATCAAGTTATAAAATCAAACCAAAAGTAAGTCTCCTAGGGTTGCAAATTGTAATAAATAATTTGCTATGAATATAAGCATCTAATTTAAGAAAACTAAGTTCCATTCATGCAATTAAAATTGATATGGGAAGTAAATAATGTGACATGTTTGCTGTCCTAAGGTTCAAGCACTTAAAATATGCAATTAATAAAACTAGAAAATTATCAAAATTACCATAATTTAGGAGCCAAAAACCTAAAATTACTAAACATTGTACAACTGAAATAATACACATTAATATGCAATCCTTATAACATAAGGAGTAAAATGACATTAACTAGGTTGATATCGGACAATATTAAGATTTTAGGGTTTTCGGGACACCTAATTAGGGTTAAAAAGTGATTATAAAATTTATGGTTCAAATCTTAAATTTAATTATGCCATTTAGTTCATCTTATTTTTCTGATTGAAATGATATATAATATAATATATTCTTGGATGTATATATATAAAATTATGGTTGAAATAAAATTTATAATTAACATAATTAATTAAACTAATCATTAATCAATTAATTAAAACAACCACCGACGCTGAATTAAATGCGGAGCAAAAAATAAGAAGACACAAAATTCAATAGCGCAGAAAATGGCGCGGTGCGAAAAATGGGAAAGAGACTGATACTAACTCATCTGCCAGGTGCGGGCCCCTCAACGACGGCAGAGCCAATCCAAAATTGGCACGCAGATGCACGCGAACCCAGAACGAACCCAGCGGTTTACGTGGTTCACGTACGGTTCAATCTTGCAAACCGTACAGTGTCGCGGTTCGATTGAATCACACACTGTGCGTCTTCTTCCTCCGACGGTCCGAGAGGTGAAAACTAGGGTTAGCTCTAAGTTTGTACTTAGGCAACCTTACGAGGCATACAACCTACCGATTTAATGCTGCTAGTGAGCTCTATACAATAAATCAAAAACTCCTATGCCTCGAGCCTTCTAAGGTTTACAGATTTACGAAGAAGAGGCAAGAAAAATATCGACCAGGTGGAAGTAATAATTTCAAACTTCTCTAAGTTGATTAAATCTTAAATCTAAAATTAATAAACCTAAACCTGAAATCTAAAGCATGGATATTAAAATTTGAAATAAAGAGGGTATTAAGATGATAGTAGAGGTACCTTTCACCTTTGGAAAAATGCCGATTAGGGTTTGTGAAGGTGAAAATTGTCGAGCAAGCACCGAACCTTCCTCAGCTCACAGCTCACGCAAGCAGCTCTAGATGGGTGAGAGCACTTCAGAATGAGGAGAAAAGAGGTCAATTGAATGAGGGAAAGGCTGGCTAGCTCTGTAGGGTACGCCTCCAAACATGGCAGGATACGACCGACGGTCGTGGGAGAGGACGTACAGGAAACTCAACAGGACCATCGGAGCATTCAACAGGCGTGACACTCACACGGGGTGTCTCGTATTCAACACATTACACGGAATCCCCGCGGTTAGTGAGAGTATAGATGAAGGAATAATATATATATATATATATATTTATTTATTTTATTTACTTTATTAATTAATTAATTACACATAAATTATTACTCAAAATAAAATAACCAAACGAACCCTGAAAAATTCCAAAAATTCACCCTTAATTAATTGAGGGGTGCGGAACTCAAAAATGTAAACAAATTTTTGATCAAAGGTCAATTTAATTATCTTAATTTTTGAGTATTTAAATAAGAATAAAATATTCAGGGAAAATTTGACGACTTTCAAACACTTCCAAAATATCACCTCTACCTAAATTGGGTGTGGTGAGTCCAATGGTGGACTCCATTTTCAATTCTGAGGTCTAAATAAATTAGGCATTTTCAGAATCATCAAAAAACTAGGAAATGCTGAAAATTACCAATTGATCTCCAAATCACACAAAATTTGAGGTGGAGGCTCTTAATACTATTATAAGAGTAGTGGAAGAATATTAGAGTCAATTAGGTTACTAATTGATGGATAATAATACTAAGGTTGTTACAACACAAGTGAAATTAAGTATAATATAGCAACAAAACAGAATGTCATTCCCAGTGGATGATAAATCTTGAGATCTTACTATCTCATATTACTTCAGACTACATATTTTTGGTTTGTCAAGTTTTTGGTGTCGTTGCCGGGGAGCAGTCTATTTGTTTTGTATTAGAGAAAAGTTAAAAGTAATTAGTGATTTAAGATTTTTTTGCGTATATTTTCAATTTTCTTTGTAATATACTTTTTTCTTAAATTTTATAGTTTTTATTTTCATATATGGAGTACTCAAATATCATCATTAAGTACAATAATAATCTAAGTTGGTGTATGTGGTGTGAGGGAACACATTTAAATTTTGATTGTAAGAAGAATAACCCATTTGCACCTTCGAGAACAAAACCAATTAATGACATTAAGTGTGATCAAAACTTGCAGCACTATTATAGTCACTCTGATATGAACATTAATAACATAAGTTGGGCAAGTGAGCAACAATACTAGAAGAATTGGTGGAAGATTTTAGTGGGAATGTGAATAATAATTTAGACAAAACTGAACCAATCTTGATTAGGCATGAGTTTAACCTAGAAGATCAAGAGCATCTATGTAAGTCAATTGAGGCTAAGTTAGAATTTATATTGTAATAATTAGCTAACCCTATCCAAGAAGTTGTTATAATTGAGTAGATAAAGGAACAAGCTCAAGAAGTGCCATATTGTAGGAAAGAAACTTTAACTCAAACAAACAATGACAATGAGAAATAGTTAGAGTATTAATTTAAATTATACCATTCAAAATTGCAACAAAAAGTACCGATGTGTAGGGAGGAAATTTTAACTCAATTAAATAATGACAATGAGAAAAAAATTAGAGTGTCAATTTAAAATAGATTATTTAGAAATGCAACACAATTTTTAAATACAAAAAGTTGATTGAATGCAACTTGAAATGGATGTCCTATTCACACCTCAAGCGCATCTACCTCAATGTTTAACAATAGCTGACATATTAATCGAGAATGAACTAGGTGAAGTAATTCAAAATAGTGAAGGTGTGAGAACCATTTGTAGCATTTTAAACATTAATAAACTCCTTAACAATCTTGATGGTAACTGTGTGCAATTTAATTCATGGAGAAATGCTTGGACTGTACTCCTAAAAAAATGGAATTATACGCCTTTCTACAAAAAGAAAATGAGAATGAGGATAATGATGAATTTGTGGATCTAGATGATAAATGTAAGGCGGAAAATGGGAAGAATGAAAATAAGAGAAAAGAGAAGAATTATTATAAGTTAGAGGATACATGGTGGGCATGGAAGGAAAAAGATACTATAACTGATATCCATAAAGATTATATTACTAAGCAAGCTCGTGCACATCCTAAAGCCTTAATGAAAATTTAGAAATAAATTTTAGAAGTATATAAACTCTTATTGATCGGGCTGAGAACATTAAACTAAGTGCTGATTGGGAGGCAGCCAAACAAATAATTTTAGATTCTTATTTTTTTAGTTAATTTCAAGTTTTATATAGTATCAGTGTGTGCCAATAAAGGAGCAGGAGGAATATCAAGCATGATTGCAGTAATGACAGTCAGCCAGTCCTCCACCAGGTCATTTTACTCCTTGTTACTCCTAATAAATTATTTCCAATTCAATAATTTGTTTTGTAGTTATGTTTTTGTTACTTTAGCTTTTAGTGTCTCTATTTTATTTTATGTTATGTGGTCATCCATTAAAATGTTCATCTAAGAGTAATGATTAATGTTGTATTATAGAGACCATTTAGTACATCATGGAGATGCTAGTGGTGCTTCGATAAGATTCCTGAAGGCTCTGAGGTAATTCAAAGCAAGAAGTGAAGTCGATAAATAACACAGGTGCTGTCAGTGCGCTACGTCACACGTCACAACACGCTTTGGTGATCCCAACCCGAGACGGAGGCACTATTGCATGCCTCAGTGGTCAACAAATAGAGAAGCAGGCGCTACAGCATGCCCCAGGTGCCAACCTGAGACGCGGGCGCTATCGTGCGCTACAACGGGTCCCAACCCGAGAGTCAGGTGCTACGGTGCGCCGTAGCGCTTGGCAAAAATCTGCTTCCATCCAGTTTTGCCCTAAGCAAATTGGAGAGCATTTTAGACCTTTTAGGGTTCAAATTTTAGCTGGGTACTTAAGCAAAGAAGTTGGGAGGAGATGATAGTGTTGGCATTTCAGTTTGGAGGCTAAGTCTTGCTATGAGGAGGAGATTCCAATGAGAAGCCGTAAGGAAGCTGTTCTGCAAGATATCCCTTACATGTTGGTGGAGAGACTCCTAGTGGTGACTGCTTCCTCTCCTCTCCGTATTAAAGTAAGAGTTGATGTATTTCTAATCAAGAGATAAGCTCTTTGTAACTCTGTACCTCTTCAAATTTTCTAATAGATTTTTATGTGGTGTGGCTCCGTGGTTTATCATGCTCTTAGGTTTTCCACGTAATCTTTAGTATTGGGATGTTTTGTGTGATGTAATCTCTTGTATGCATGAGCTGTGATTTTATTCTTATAATTTTGTGATTTTAAGTTGCTTGGTAACTGTCAACGCAACCCCAATCATAAATCGAAGATAACACACTCTATCAAATCGCTTTTGCTGCGGATATTGTGTGCTGGAAGTTCTTTGTGCTTAATCTATTTACCAACAATTAAGACTAGTGATTTAAATATTGAGTTGATTAAACTGGGAATTTAATCTTCTAAAATTTTGATTTGAAAACCAAATTCTAATTCTATGAATCAAAAGTTTTGGATTGGTGATAGATGTCTAAAAAAAACTTGCAACCAAATAAAGTATGGTTTGTTGGATTAACTTGATAAACTAATCAACACAAAATCTTGACTTAATTAAAATAATGAAATAAACTAAGTGTAGGAGAGTAAAGATTGTAAAGAGATAACTTATAAAATTCCAAGATTTTAAGTGAATAAATTTATTATTTATTATTTTAGTTGATTTGAATAACTATTAATTATATTTGTAAAACAAAAATATCAAGTTATTAAGAATAATTTTGGAGAATTTTGTGAAATTTTTGAAAAATTTTCCATTAGAGAATTGTCCCCGATTATTTTATGATAGATTTAAATCAAAATAATTATAAAAAAAATTTGGGTGTCAAAATTTAAATATTTTTTATTTTTAAATTATATACTATCAAATTAGCTATCAACAAAATTTTCATAAATTTTAGAGATATAGATGAGTTATGATTCAAATACATTGGAATTAAAAAAAAAAATTTGGCCATTACTATTTCAATAAACATGATTTTGGCAAACTTAAAAATCTGATCCCAAGATAACCATTTGGCTAAATTGTATAATTTTAGTGTCTATGAATTCCTCTTAATAAGATCTACATTTTGAAACTTTAAATTTAAATTTTGGAGATATATGTTTTATGAATTTTGAGAAATACTAAAATTTTATTTTTAGATAAATTAGATAATATTAAGCCATAATTTTTGAGAGTTTTGCATTTAAATTACATAATTAAAGGCACCAATTATTATTCTATAAAATTATTCTCAATTAAGTCAAATTATGTTAAGCTTTTCATATTTTGCTATGATTAAACATACACCGTTGGATCTTTATTAAAGCCTTATATGGACTCCTAGACTTTCTAACCCAAATTAAAAATCTTAAATCATACATTTATTTCTTTCTTATTTCCATTTGAAAGCATTTATCAAACTTATTTTTCTCTTCCTCTTCTCCTCCTTTCTAAACCCTAAGGACTTCATTCCTAAATAAATCTCACAGTAATGATAATACCTTGGAAGCTCTAAACTATATAAAGAATGAGATCTAGGCTATACTATCTCATTCTTTTCACGGTAAGGAGAAGACCTTGCTTCAAGATACTCTCTCTTTGATTCTCGCATAATTTTTCTTCTTTATCAAATATATTTCATGTTTGAAATATATATATATATATATATATATATATATATATATATATATATATATATATCGATCAAATAAATGATAACTTCAATATAGGTAGGTTATAGGCACACTCACAATAATATTTTAGATTGCTTAATTTATATATGAATATTCATAAAATTCTAAGAAAATATATAAGATTTATTAAAATATTTTATGATTCTTCATTCTCATTTTAAACTATCATAATTCTTGTTCTATTCAAAATTAGTTGTTGTAATTTTGCACACATATTCTCATCTTTATTCTTAAGAAATCATTAAAAGGCACTTCACCTTAATTTTGCCTCTAAGATATTAAAAAATAATCCCAAATTTGAGGAAAAAAGTTTATATTTAAACTTTTTTTTTTTAGAATTTTTATTTTTTCCTTGTCAACTTTGAAGAGTTGTAACTTTTCAACCATAAAGCTCCGAGTGCTATAACTTTGCATGATTACTCTTCTATAAATTGTGAACATTAATAAAAAAAATTATTGGTCTATTTGGACTCTAAAGTCACAATTTAAGCACTCAAACTTCATGTCACGACCCTAGGTCATTTATGATAAAGACATTAACTTCCCGCTAGATCTAATTTCTGTTTATTACTTGCAAAATTTCTTGTTCAGTTAAAAAAACTCCCGCTAAAATCAGTTTTTGTCAAATTACTGTTTATCTCCGTTATGTATTGATTGATTAAGGAAGTTTCTCAAATCCAAATAGTAATAAATAGAAATTTTAAGCTTGTCATTAATTGAGAAAATTTTTGTTAAAATTTCTTGTTGCGTTTCGTTTCACGCTGTAACAACCCTTAGTCATTTCAGGATTTATAAGAAAAATGATTAAATTCAAAACCCTTTTAGATTTAAAACTTTAAAAACTTCTGAATTGAAAATAGAAATATTTTTAGATTATTTAAGCTAAGTAACGGCAAGGTTCAAAGCATAGCTGTTTCTTATACAAAAAAAGACATTTTCCTCTTCCCTTAGATGGTAATGAAATCGACGGTATTCAGGAGCCATGTGCGACATCTTGCTTTACAACAATGCGCTAATTTCCTTCAGCTTCGAGAAACACACGACATTCTAGCAATAATGCTATATTTAGGTACTAGGAATACCCACCACTTCCCCTACTGTTACCACCAGTATTTGTCCCCATCTTCCCGACTTGTCTCCTTACCCGACGAGATCAATGGCTGCTGACGCATGCCTCCTTACACCCGCCTCCATCGCCTAAGGTTGACAGGAATGATTCTTAAAGCCTGCGGTAGTAACGCAGATCCCGACATCTCAGCAAGCGTCAAAAACTCTCCGCACAATCATTTGCTCCACACGATCGCCTGCTCCGGGTGATCGCCCGCTCCGCGCAGCTTCCTTCTCTTCCGCCTGATACTTCTCTCATTGCACTCGGTCTCGAAGGTACGAACCTTCCTTTGCGTCGATTTTGTCAATATAAGGTAGAACCATACAAGTGAGTTAATAATACTTCAAATCAGATTAACAAATCGTATCAAATAATTAAGATGTATGTGAGAAACTTAGAATTGTATGAAGAAAGCTTGTTAAGGCTAACATATATACTTGCATTAAAAATGCGAATCAATTGAATGTCATGCTAGATGTTCTGCATCTAGATGTCTATATAAATATGTTAGACTAAGTAAATTTATTACACTAAATTTATGTAATATACCCACAGCCTTGGTACATTATTTGATCTATCTAACTATATTTCTACAGTTTATGTAAATGTTATTGATCTAATTATAGTATAATTATTTTTCTTATTATTAGCATGTGTAGACTAATATTTTAACCCATGGTTCTCTAATAAAGATCTATTAAATCACGATTAGTTAGACCACTCAAGTGATTCAATAAGATGATTCTTTTACTTCCATTTGATTTAGAATGTCATTCGAATAAATTTGTCTAATCTCTTTGAATCTAATATAGTGTAAGTTTAGTTTAAATAGAATACTTGGAGCTTAGGTAATAAACAAATTAGGAGCCATTTAGAATAAATATAATCAGACATAATAAAAATTCTATATAAATCCAAACCTTATGGAAAGTTGTATTAAGAAAAAAATTAAAATATTGATTTGATAAGTGATTAGATCATTTTATTGCAAATCATAACTAAAATAAGATTTTAATTATAAATTTTGCAGATACATCAAGTTTGTGAATGATTCACCTTATTAAGTCAAATAGAAAGATACAATGAATATTATTTTTTATGATTTTTATTTTCATTTGCTGCTTAAGCATTGCTTCTAGCCTTTTTATATTACCACTTAATACATTACTCTTAATACTAATGATCTAAGAGAAATAAAATGATGTTTATGTATCTTGTAAATGTTGCAAAGGGTTCCGAAATGATGTTTGAATAGGTTAGGGACGGAGCTAATCCTTGGGAGCCATAAGAGTGCCATCTATAGCCTTTGAGGGGCCTAGATTAAGGTTATGCATTTAAGCTTTTATTGAACCCAGCCTCATGGTTCTGGCATTGCCCATCAAAACTACTAACATTATTTCATAATATTAAGTCATAAACTGTGGTGCCCAGCTCCTTAACCCATAATCATTAGACTAAGGAGTAGAGTGTCACATTAGTAAATCCTTTACTTAAGACTGGATTAAGTGTAAACCTTGTTTCACTAGTAAGAAAGAGAAGCCATTGCATACATGCCTTAAACTCCATTACTAAGTGAATATAGATTAGAGTGTGGAAGTAAAGTAGAATAGGTGTGCATCTAGATTATCACAATAAATAAGAAAAATGCAACATACAACTTAGAGTAGAAAGCACAATAAAAAAAAATACAGTCAAGGTACCTATATTATTACAGTATTAAATGAATAGTTTAAAAAAACTAAAATAAAATATCTCATCCTCACAAAAAGCTGGAAAAAAGAATTAAGCAACGTCTGGCTCTTTCGGCTAATGCTCATCTTCAATAAATGGCTCCTCCTCTTCAACGATCAACTCCTCAAACTTATCTAAAACTAACATTATTAATTTCATAATGCTAGGGCTTCAGCCAATAAAAGAAAATCTTATTAGAAAATTATCTAAGTATATTTTAGGCTGAATATTTTACATAAATTATTAATATCACCATTTACACATACAAACCAAAACAACTATATAGCATAGGAGCAGTAAGCATACAAAGAATAGGGTAAGTTAAAAATACGGCATTTATAACTAAGCAGAAATTGAGGCAACAGGCACACCTCAAGCGAACTAAGCAATGAATAAGCATACATATATAATGTAGTAAGCAAAATTACTGAAAGAAAAGTCTAATCCTAAAATGCTGATGATCACAAGATATATACTGATTAAAAATAGTAAATATGAAAGTGGTACATATAGTAAGCAAAAAAATCTAGCATCCTATAAATATGTACAAGTGAGCAGGTAAGCAAAATATAGCTGACTGAAATAACATGCATCAATGACATAGTAAATAGTAAACTAAAACTAAAATAGATATATAGAATTGCCATATCAGTAAATTGGCCAATCGGGCCCAAACAAAAATTCCCATAGCCTTCCTGGGCTAGGGCAGATAGAATAGAATAACAAAATTGAGAAAGCAGTAAATACAAATATAGAATCTTTTAGTTATTTTACTCTGGTTTCTATGGACACATCCATAAACAGTTGAGGAGTCAAGCACATCTGCAAGACTATACCGGTTCTAAGCTTAACACACACTCATTAATGAGTAATGTTAAGCATCCTTATTACTCCTTACCCCTGTCCATTAGGGTAAATGTGCACTAGAATCCTACCAAAATATACTGAACCCAAGGAAATTGTTATTCTAATTATTATATATTTTCATTTCATGCACAAAATTTTCTTACATGACATGTCCAAGGAATTAAGCATAAAATACTAAGAATGTGTAGCATAAGTAAATCAAGTAAGCAAGGGACTCTTATATATATGGTGACACTATTGTTGTCTAATTAAACCATTCTAACTTATTTAAGCTATACAAGTTCAAGATCTCCAATTCCAACTATTGAGTGTAACTTAGAAATACGGCCATATAAATTACAAAATATTAGAACTAGATAGGCCTTAATATGATTAAATCAATGTCGACTATGTAGGTTAAATAATAAATCAGTACGACCTAATTAATGAATTTAGTCATTCTAGACTAAAAGCTGACCAAAATTTACTAAGCTAGAGATTATGGATTAAACACCACGAGCTTGGGCATAATCACATAATCCCAAAAGTAAAGGTCTAAGGATCTAATATTTTAGATTCTAAGTGAACTAATAATTAAGGTAAATCATATTAAGCAAAGTCAAGCTTAATAAGATGATTCTCCTATTCTTAATCTATCAAAAGATAAAATAATAAAAAATGAAGTTATGAAAATCTAGAAACTAATAAAATTAAGGATTCATTCATTGAATAACCCCGTTATTCAATAATGAAATATAACCTAAGATCTATCCTGAATCCTAAGCAATATATCCTAAGGTGAAGTGAGGATTCCTAATGAGCTCATAATGAAGAAACTTAGGGATATTCTAAGAGTAAATTGAATTTCTTTATTTAACTTAATTTGATATTTTTAATTAATTAAAAGAGTTGGGGATAGATTTTAGCTAAGGATCATTTTTCTTAGAAATTTTTAAGCCTAAAGTTGAGATGTCTTACAAATTATTTCAATTGAGGGATTTATGACTTAAATTGATCATAAATCAATTTATTACTGATTTTAATAATTTAAAAGGTATTTTAAGGTTCTAGGACACTTAGCCTAAATTTTGGGCAAAATGCCCATTTTGCCCCTAATTAAATCAAAAAGCTACTTTTTTAATTTAAGGCTCCAAATTGGAATTTCTTATTGCTAAATAATTTCTTACTATCTAATATGAATATAGACAGTAAGTACACCAAATTTGGATAAGAAACGATTCATATAGGTCCAAACTAGGGTTTCTAACCTAAGGGGCATTTTAGAAAATTGCACTTAATGGAATTTAAATTTTTATATAGTTTACTATTGTTTGCTATTCAAGAAGTCCATAGAGTCCAAGAACACTAAATTCTGAGGTCCAATGAATTAGTTATAACCATTTCAATTTCTAAGGGCAGTTTGGTAATTTTTTAAGTTAAGAGGGGTCAAAAACTTAATTTTTCCATTTGGTATCTAAATTCAGCAAACTTAGTGGCTATAGCTTTTCTATATTACACTGAGTACTTTAACTGAGAGTAGACCCAAATTGAACCTCAATTGGTCAAGTTATGGCCTAACTAGGGTTAAGGGTATTTTGGTCATTTCGAATTTTCTAGAGTTCAGAACTTAAATTTTATTTCATATTATTGTTAGCACTAAAATTCTAAGATATATAGAACCTTGAATGTTTTGATTTGGAGTCTAATTGACTAAGATATGGCTAAAATAAGATCTAAGGTTTTAAGGGTAATTAGTGAGGGTCCTAAAAGTCATTAAGCAAACTATTTGTCAAATAGTAAAGTTAATACTATCAGGGTGTTCCTAATGTTCTCTTGATCACTTTAAGGCCCATATTGGCTAAGGTTGGGTCACTAGGTACAAAGTTATGAGGGTTTAAAGTTTTAGTACAAGTGAGAGAATGTCCTAAAATGTCACTATATTATCTAGGCATCCTATGAAAAAAGTAATACTACCAGAATATTCCTCTAATTTTTTTTGATTAAAATGAGATGTAACTTGAGTATGTTTGGACTTATGGTTTAGGAGATATGATTGATTCAAGATTCTTATTTTATGTATGCAATTTAAACTAACCTAAAGTTCTGTTATGAATAAATATATATAAGTAAATAAAATAATATATAAATAATTAAACTAATTCTGTTTTCAGTGGCGGGACTCACAGATGCCACATGACGCACTCTTATTGGCTGCAAGACTACAGCGGGCCCCATGGATCCTGTCGAACTGACGGGGGCATACACGCGTCAGCATGGCATTGGACAAGGGGCGACAGCGGAGCCCACTTGGCATCAGCGGAGCTGAGTGCGGGCCCCACACTCGCGCCCGCAGACCGAGCTGACATGCGGTAGCATTGGGGGCTAACAACACACCCTCGGTGGACCCCACGACCCACAGTGAAGGGACACACGCCCTCCTCGTTGGTCGTGTTGACCCGACCTGGCCCGCATGGCATCGCCTTCTTCGCAACGGGCCCGATACCTAGTAGCTAGGGCATGAAAACACAACGCTCTCCTAGCAGCGCCTGAAGTTCTACCGTACTACAATGGATTGCCCTTAACAAGAGCTAGCTGCTGGTAGTCGATTCGACCCCTGGGGTGGAACGAGGCCGCCGCTAGGTCTAACCCTACATTCTAGGGCTCGGTGAGGGACGTGTAACGGAATGCACTACAGACTAATCCCTAATTGCAATCGATTTATGAAGATAGATCTAGATCGAAATTGCTCATTCCCTAATCCAGACTTTCAAATAAGCATACAACTCTAGGTATAGCAATATGATTGAACGAGGAGGAAGATCAGTGTGTACCTATTTTGGACGGCGACAGACTCTAGGGCTCGGGCTCAGCTCGAATGACGGTCGTAGATTCCAATCGCGCAAACGGTCGGTATCTCGAGCACGGCTGAGGCCTTAATACTATCCAGGCGGACTAGTCAAGGCTATGAGGTTGCCGGTTGGGCGAGGGAGGCGCTGGGCGGCCGTGTGGACTTGAGGTAGAGAGGGCGAGGGGGAAGCAATCAGGACCGTCTGATGCAGATTTGATTAGGATAACGGGTCAGATCCCGTTGGCAGCGAGGATCCGACCCGATATGGGTTATAAAAACAAATATTTTGATTGATTATTTAATTAATACATTTCTTAATTAAATTAAATATTTAAATAGATTGAGAAAATTTCCAAATATTCACGCCTAGCTAATTGAGGGGTGAGAAACGCAACGATGAGTTCAGATTTTTGATTCGACGAGTATTTTATTTTTCTAATTTTCAGGGTATTTAAATATTATTAAAATATTCGACGAAGTTTTGACAATTTCTGATTGCCAACAAAACATCACCCCTAGTTAATTTGGGGGAAATGAGTGCAATGATGAAGTTCATTTTTTGATCTGAGTTCAATTTAGATAGGTCAATTTCTAGGGTTTTTGGATTTTCCCAAAATCAGGATTCAATATATTTGACTCCTTGATTTGGATTAGGTATTGGTGGTGAACTTCTAATGATCTAATTAGAGTATTAAGACAGAGATTATGACCTAGATTAGTTCTCAATAACCTGGGTAACAATTTGAGTTATTATATAAACATAATTATGTATTTTTATGCAATTACAATTTGAAAATTTGGCATATGATAAGGAAATGTTTTTGCAGGAGTAATGATTATCTTTTATTTGCATTTTTCCATATTTTACTACAATAATAATCATATCAATTTTTGTTTTTTGCTTTTGCTTAAAAGTATATTATTTAGTATCCTTTGTACTTAGAATGTTCACTAAGTCATTATTTTCATAATACCAGACTAGATCCTACTGGAGGAGGCTGATATAGCTTATTGACGTTAAAGAGAGAAATAACACGAAATATTAATAAATTTTAGTTACCCTTCGAGGAATATTAATAAATTTTAGTTACCCTTCGAGGAATAAACACTTTTGTATAATGACATGTATATAATAATTATGGATGTTATTTACTTTAAATTGAATGAATATTACTTCTTTATACTTGAATGGCCCTGAATATTGTCTAATTATTATTTTACTTAGGATATTTATTGGCTTTAATAATTTGCTTCTCATATTTTTGCTCCTTTAAATGACTAGTTTATTGTATGATTCCTTATTGTTTAGTGAGTTTAAGTTTGAATTATTCAGTCTAAACTGCTTACAAGCTTAGGTTTGGGAAATGACATAAGGTCAAACATAGCTACAAATTAAATACAAACATTCTATGCTTTTATTTATGAAAACACATGCATATTTGTTGCCATATATGAACTTGTTTATGACAAATTATTAGCATAAGCGCATTCTTTTTGTAGTTTATAGTATCCTATGGTTTACCTATAAATCCGTCCACCTTGTAAATTTGTTTTTCCTTGTAGTTTACAAATGCTGATTCTGTACCATAGCTAGCATGGCTCCAATTTTCTGCATATCCTATGTATATTTAACTAATGCCATATGCACTCATGTGTGCTAGTTATTGCAGCTCAAAATCATGCATATAATATCCGTTGAGGCAACATTACCTTGTTTTAAGTGACGGGCGTTTTTATTTTTAGGATCAAGAGTATATCTGTCTTGTCAAAAAAATAAAAAAATTTGTATTTTTTTTCTTAAACATCTTTCTAGATGATAGTTTGATATAATTGTATGCATCATATTTCTTGAAGCGAAAACCATAATGCACTGGAAAGAGTTTGTAATAATCCTAGGTCATTTATGATAAAAACGTTAACTTCTCGCTATATCTAATTTTTGTTTATTACTCGCGAATTTTATTGTTCAGTCAAAAAAACTCCCGCTAAAATCTGTTTTCATCAAATTACTGTTTATTTTCGTTATGTATTGATACATTGAAGAAGTTTTTCAAAGCCAAATAATAATCAAATGAAATTTTAAGCTTGCCATTAATTGGGGAAGTTTCTGTTAAAATTTCTTGTTGCATTTCGTTTTGTGCTGTAACAACCCTTACTCATTTCAGGATTTATAAGAAAAATGATTAAATCCAGAACCCTTTTAGATTTAAAACATTAGAGACTTCAAAACTGAAAATAGAAATATTTTTAGATCTTTTAAGCTAAGTAACGGCAAGGTTCAAAGCCCGTCTGTTTCTATACCAAAAAAGACGTTTTCCTCTTCCATTAGACGATAATGAAATCGATAGTCTCTAGGAGCCATGTGCGACTATTTTATTTACAACAATGCGCTAATTCCCTTCATCTTCGAGAAACTCACGACATTCTAGCGAAAATGCTATATTTAGGCATTAGGAATTCCCACCATTTCCCCTACTGTTACCACCAGTATTTGTCCCCTTCTTCCCGACTTCTCTCCTTACTCGACAGGATCGTTGGTCGCTGATGCTTGCCTCATTATGCTCGCTTCCATCGCATAAGGCCAACGAGAACGATTCTTGAAGCCTGCGGTAGAGCCGCAGAAGCCGATGGAAGTAGAGATAATCCTGACGTCTCAGCAAGCGTCAAAAACTCTCTGCACAATCATTTGCTTCCCACGATCTCTTGCTTCGAGCGATCACCTGCTCCGCGCAGCTTCCTTCTCTTCCGTCCGATACTTCTTTCTCTGATCTTGGTCTTGAAGGTACGAACCTTCCTATGCGCTGAATTTGTCAATATAAGGTAGAATTGTATAAGTTAGTTAATAATACTTCAAATCATATTAACAAACCTTATCAAATAATTAAGATGTATGTGAGAAACTTAGAATTGTATGGAGAAATCTTGTTAAGGTTAACATATATACTTGCATTAAAAT
The DNA here is from genome assembly GCA_016760335.1 of Gastrodia elata. Classification (NCBI taxonomy): domain Eukaryota; kingdom Viridiplantae; phylum Streptophyta; class Magnoliopsida; order Asparagales; family Orchidaceae; genus Gastrodia; species Gastrodia elata. The sequence goes on along the minus strand of CM028669.1, from coordinate 85,567,803 downwards.
TGCAAATCAATTAAATGTCATGTTAGATGTTCTGCATCTAGATGTCTATACGAATGTGTTAGACTAAGTAAATTTATTGAAATAAAATTATGTAATATACCCACATCTTTGGTACATTATTTGATTTATCTAAATATAGTTCTACAGTTCATGTAAATGTTATTGATCCATAGTCTGATTATTTTTCTTATTATTTGCATGTGTAGAATAATATTTTAACCCATGGTTCTCCAATAATGTAACAACCAAGGTTATTACTTAGGTCAATTAGGACAAAATCAAGTCTTGATTGTGTTTATAATGTATTAATTAAGTCATTAAAAGTTCATCACAAATACCTAATTTATATCAGGAGTTGGATAGACAAATCTTGAGTTTGAGAATTTCAAGAACCCTGGAATTTGACCTATTTAATTTGGCCTCAAATTAAAAATCTGATTTCGCCATTGCGCTCCTCACTCTTAAATTAGTTTGGGGTGATGTTTTGGAAGCATTTGGAAATCGTTTGATTTTCTGAGAATATTTTAATATAATTTAAATACCCTGAAAATTTGAATAATTAAATACTCGTCGAAATGAAAATCCGACTTTGCCGTTGCATTCCTCACCTCTTAATTAGCTAAGGGTGATTTATTGAAAATTTTTGGAATGCATTTAGCTATTTAATTTTAATTAATAAAAATCAGCTAAATTAATTGAATATTATATATATATATATTTAAATTCCTAACGACAGTCGTTAATTAAATAGCTAATGTTGTCCTGAATTTTCTCTTTCCTCCATTTGATCTGACAGTTCTCCCGAACCGTCCAATCGGGAGATCGGACGTCGAGAGACCGTCTCTCCCGCGTGAGCTGCGAGGATGCAGCGAGTATCCCGTACACGTACACGCGGCGTCCACTGCCGCTCCAGATGGCGCCCGCCGCTTCCAAGGGAGAAATTAAAATCCATCCAATCCTTGGTTGCCATTACTCTTTCCTCGAATCCACCTCACACTGTGACTAAGAGATCTCGCCTTTGCCCGAGCTGTCTGAACCTTTGGAGTCTTCCACGTCGTCGATTGAGGTACTCTCATACCTCCAATATTTGCTTAAGTGTTTCCTTTATTCCATGGGATGATTGTCGAATCCTAGTTCAGTCGATCGAGCTAATGCGAGCCCGATCAGTCGAATCTTCACTAACCCTAGCTCTGCTTTCTGCTTGCTCTAAGCATTGGAAGGCGAAAGGTCTTCCTGGGGTTCGAGCCGAAACGGGTCGAGTCCGACCCGCTTGTGTGGGCCCTGCAACTGTGGTCGCATAATGAAGGTGGGGCTCGTGTCCGTCTCCCCGTTGCGCAGATCATTGCCGCGTGTCCTGATGGGCCCCGCGCCGTCTGTGTGGATCTTCGTGTGGGCCTGGCCGCGCTGCGCTGTCAGCTTGAGTGGGTTCCGTGTGCCATTTAGTCTGTTTATATTTATATAATTCAAATGAAGGTTTTTTAGTTAATGAAATTAATTAAATTAAATAAATCCAAACTTTAATCATTAATATTTTTAAATCATGAACACCAAATATAGCGATATTATATGTCATTTATATCAGCAAAAATTAAGGAATAATATGACACTATTAATTTTTCATTTGGAAATGTATTTCGCATAGTGAAATTTAGGACCCCCATAATTTGCCATAAATGCCCCTAAACTTCAAACAATCATATCTTTGCACACACTCATCCAAACATAGCCAATATGGATCTCATTTTAATCAGAAGAATCTTAGGAATATTCTAGTAGTGTTAATTTTTCTATTTGAGGTATATTTAGCATAATCACTTTTAGGACCTTACCCTAATTATACCCTTAAAATGCTAGAACTTCAACTGACCATAACTTGGTCATTTGAGCTCCAAACTAGGACTTCCAATATATCATTCTGATTAGGAGAATGTGTAGATCAATAAACTTCCAAAATATTTAGGTTTTGGTGTTTAAATGTTAGCCCTAATCACCCCAAACCTTGATTAGTGAGTATTAGCATAATTAGTCATCCAATTTGAATGAATTAAGTGTTTGATAGTTCTTAGAGTAGATTAGAACCTAGTGGTGTGATTGGTTCTGTGATTTGGTGATTAATTTTACTAATCACCCACTAATCACATTTAACCCTAATTAGGTCATAACTTGACCAAATGAGGTCCAAATTGGATCTACTCCCAGTTAAAGTACTCAATGGGTGGTATGGAAGCTATAGCCATTGATTTACTGAATTTGAACTTCAAATATAAAAATTAAGTTTTTAGCCTATTCTTAAAACCCTAAAGTTACGTAATTGAACCTTAAATTTGATTCACTCACAACTTAACAATTATACCTCAGAATTTAATATTCTTGGAATCTATGGAATCCTTGAACAGTAAGCATTAATAAACTGACAAAAATTTTACACTTTACTAGGTAAAATTACTAAATTGCCCTTATGAGTCAAATTCCTTAAATTGAGCTCATAAGGCTTAATTATTATTCAAAATGAGTGTACTATGTCTATCTTCATGATAGACAGTAAGTAATCATTTTCCATTAATAAATTCTAAATTGGAGTCTTAAATCAAAAAGTAGCATTTTAGACCCTTAAGTTGTAATAACCCAAGTTATTACCCTTACTAATTAAGACTAATCTCCATCCTAATCTTGATCCTAAGTGTTAATCAATTAGTTAGGAATCATCCACTAAGACCTAGTATGAATCAGGAGTCAAATAGATCAAGTCCGGATATTTGGGAAATCTAGAAACCCTGGAAATTAACCTATCTAAATTGATGTTAGATTAAAAATTAGACTTTGCCATGATGCTCATTGCACCCAAATTAGCTAGGGGTGATGTTTTGGGGCAATCGGAAGTCGTCTAAATTTTGTTAAATATTTTAATAATATTTAAATACCCTAAAAAATAAGAAAATTAAATACCCATTAAAATTAAAATCCGACTTTGCCATTGCGATCCTCACCCTCAAATTAGCCAAAGGTGAAATTTTGGGATTTTTTCAGAAGTCGTCGAATTTTCTTGAATGCTTTAATTTATTTAAATTAATTAGAAAATAAGAAAAATAAATTGTCGTCGAAGTCAAAATCCAATTTCGCCATTTTGTTCCTCACCCCCAAATTAGCATGGGGTGAATTTTTGGGACTTTTCGGAGATCTTTTTTAAAATATAATTTTTGAGATTAATTAAGTTAATTTATTAAACTCGATTTTTTTCTTCTCCCTTTCTTCATGGGCTGGCTGGGACCTATAGCCATATAATCCCAGCTAAGCCTCCTTTCTCTTCAGCCCCCTTGCTGTGCTCAGCATATCTTGCCCCTATCTCCTATCAGCCCCTTCCTATAATAACCGTAATTATTACCATAGCTAAATCCAGATTAATTAAGTTAAACTTAAGTTTTAATTTTAATTCCATTAGACTCATTGAGTCATTTAAATCTAATCCTAGAAGTTTGGGATTAATTAGAGCTTAATTGAGAATTATGGTATTTTTGGCTATATTTGGATCCTGAAAAATATTTAAATTAATTTGATCTCCAAATTAAAATCTGATTTTATTTTTTAATTCCTCATGCCTCAATTAGTTAAAGGTGAAATTTTGAGAATTTTGGGAGCTCATTTAGTCATAAATTAGATTTATTAAATTTAAGGAACTTTAATTAATTAATTAATAAGAAATAAGAAATTAAATTAAAATTTAATTTTAAAAATTATAGCCAGGATTCGCTATCGGACCGTGGTAGATCCGCTGCAGGGTCCCGATAGCGGCTCAGCCATATTAGCCAATGGATGCGCTTGCATGAATCACGATAAGGGATCAAACGATGTGTGATCATATTGCTAGGGACTCATATTGTCCATCAGATAGAGTAGCCAATCCAACGATCAGTAACGCGCCCGCGGTCTGTTATCCTAGATCGTCATCAGGCCGTCAATCTCCAATGACTTTGCAATCAGATGGCTGCCAAGGACCTTTCCCTGTTCACCTTCATCTTGGTGAGATCCTCGACCCAACTGAGAAAATTAGCTCGTACGAGCCACATCGATCTTGTCTGCCACACCTCTGCTAGGTCACCTAGACTGTTAGGAACATTCCATTTCTGGCCGAGCCACCTTGGCAGCCTGGAAGCTGGGGAGGAGCCCTATTGAGGCTGGGCAGTGGAGACAGCTCAGGCCGAGTCTGAGTCATGGATCATGACTTCAGTATGACGCCTGGACCTCCCTCGAGCTATAAATACCACATGGGAATCACAGTGAGCCCCTTTGCCCGCTGTGATCCCCCTAAGTTCCTTGCGGCACTCCTCCTGAAATTCTCGATGACCTCGGCTGAACCTGCTGCATACCGCTGATAGTGGGACAGGTTTGATGTTCAAATCCCCAGGCATCCAAGTGGAACTCGAGTATCCCAGTGTTCCCTGTTGTGCGTAGTCATGGTCTCTCCTTCTCAGCTCAGGTACGACCGTTACCCCTTCTGTTGTCGAGCTGAATTCAGTTTGTCTCCTCGCTAAATAGCCATAGATGTTATGATAGGATCATACCCCATTGTCCCGCCTGTCTACTGAAGTAATGGGGAGGACTAGAAGTGGACCAGATGGAGTGATCGTCATCTAAAAGTGCACAGACAGTCGGCCCTTAGCTGAAGAATTGGGGTGATTCCTCGAAGCATTGGGTCCCCATTTGTAACAACTCAGGTTGTTACTTGGCTCAATTAAGACTAATCTAAGTCTTAATTAAGGTTCTAAGTCACTAATTAAGTAATTTGAAACTCATCTCTGAAACCTAGGTCAAATCTGAAGTCAACAAAGTCAAATCAAGAATTCTAGAAAACTCCAAACCCTGGAAGATTAACTTTTTATTTAGACCTCAGATTGAAAATCTGACTTTAGCATTGTGTTCAGAACACCCAAATTAGCTAGGGGTGCAATTTTGGAGGCATTTGGAAGTCGTTGGATTTTAGTCGAATATTTTAATAATATTTAAATACCTGAAAATTTGAATAATTAAATACTCGTCGGATCTAAAATCCGAGTGCGCCGTTGCATTCAGCACCCTTCATTTAGCTAAGGGTGATTTATTGGGAATTTTTGGAATACATTTAAGCAGTTAAATTTAATTAATAAAATGAATATAATTTAATTAAATTATAATATTTCAAATAGCATTTAACGGCGCCGTTCTCTTAACCTTAACGTCGCTTCCATTTTTTTCTTTCACCATTAGAATCTAACGGTAAAGGTGAACCGTTCGATCAACCGATCGAACGGTTCGCATGCGTCTTCCCCGATCGAAGATGGAGGCCTCCGCGTGTCTGCAGGCGAGTTACGCGGCGGGCGCCTCGCTCGGCAGATGGCTTCCCTGCCGCTTCTAAGGCATAATACTATCCTTTTTGCTTCATTTCACTAGGATTGCATCTTTGAATCTTCAGTTAAGCGTGCCGATAAGTTCATCGAAGGATCCAGACTTTGAGCCTTCATTCACCGTCCATTTTCAGGTACCGTCCTTCCTTCAAAATCTTATTACGTTACTTCAAATGAAATTCGAATATCTATTTCCTGTCCTAGATTATTGATTGAGTGGTACCGATCGGACTCTAGCGATTTCAATCGATCCAATTTGACATTTTGTATACAGTTATTTCCGTTACCCCTCTTCGTTCTTAGAAATTAGGGTTGATCGTTTCTCAAAGCCTCGATCGTCTCAAGTCCAGATCTCTTAGCTGATGGTAAGTACTAGATTAGCTCTTTTCGTAGCCATATGATCTGGCCATAACCGTCGCCATTAAGATCCCTAACCGGCATGCCCTAGTTCGGCTTTGCTTCGGCCTGTCGAAGAAGACGCCGGCCCATTTGGGGCTGGGCCGGGTCAGACGCGACCCGTGAAGTCGAAGCCGGGTCGCGTGCGTGTCGAGATGGTGGGACCCTCACGCAGACCGACGACCAGTCCAGCCTCGACGCGTGTCCCGCCTGACGGGCAGGTCAGGTCGTGGACCCCACACTGCTCGATCTAGCCAATGCGGTGCTGACGCGTGTCCTGCACGCTGGCACTATCGTTGTCGCTGGCGCGGCCGTGGGTCCCACCTGCAGAAATAAAATAAAACGTTTATATATATAATTATATAACGGATAATTATAAATTAAATATATATATATATATATATATATACATTATAACAACAGATTTATTTAATTTAAATAAATAGTATTAATTAATTAATTAAATACTAAACTTTAAACCTTAATAACTCCTAAAATACACATCCAAATTATGCAAATAAATATATCAAATTGACCAAAAAAAATATGAGGAATTTATTGATGCCAATAATTTTACATTTGGATCTGTATTTAGCAAAGTGATAATTAGGGTTTAATTGAGTTCAAATTTATGTCTCAAAACTTAATTAACCCATAACTTTGTGTATGTTCATCCAAACATACCCAATATGGGTCTTAAAGTGATCAGAAAACCCTAAGGATTAATTTGATAGTGTTCATTTTGCTATTTGGATTAATTTTTGCCTAATCACTTTTAGGTCCTAACCCTAATTACCCTAATTAACCCTAGAACTTCAATTGACCATAACTTAGTCAATTGAGCTCCAAATTGGATGATCCAAATATCAATTTAGATCAGAAAAACCTAATCTACAGAAATCTACAAAAATATTTAGGATCTAACAGTTAAGATTTACTAATCACCCTTAATTACTCCAAAACTTGATTAGTGAATATTAGCAAATCTAATAATCCAAATTGAGTGATTTAAGTTTTAGAGGATTCCTAGAGCCATTTAGAATCCATTTGTAGAGTTGGATTAGTGTTTGAGTGATTAATTTTGCTAATCACTCACTAATCCCCATAAACCCTAATTAGGTCTTAACTTAGTCAAATTAGGTCTAAATTGAGCTTACCATATGTCATTGTGATCAGTGGACTATTTGTAAGCCATAGCCACTAATTTTGCTTAATTTGGACACTAATTGGCAAATTAGGATTTTTGACCTATAATTAAGAATCCCTTAATTAACCTTAAACCCTAGATCTTGTATTGGCCATAACTTGGCCAATACTTATCAAAATTTAGCAATTTAGATTCTATGGAAAGCTTAAACAGTAAATAACAATAATCTAAAAGAAAATTTAACTTTTACTTAGCCAAATTACTAATCTGTCCTTATGAGTCAAATTCACTAATTTGATCTCATATGGCTTAATAATCACCCAAAATTAGTTTAGTTGATGTCTAATCTTACATTAGATAGTAAGAAGTACTTTCCAAAAGAAAATTTTAGAATTTAAGCCCTAGATCAAAATTTGATCTTTTGAACCCTTAAGTAGGGGCAAAATGGTCATTTTGCCCAAATTTAGGGTTTAGCCTTTAAAAACCCTAAATTCAGTTTCAAATCACTAAAATCAGTAAATATAATGATTTAGAACTGAAATTAATCAAATTCAAGTCTAAATTAGATTTTGTCTAGAATCTCAAAATTTGTTCCTTAAGAAAATTCCTAAATAAATCGTGAGTGTTCTTCTTTCCTTAATTACTCTTAGATCATTCCTTAAGTCTTATAATATTAGTTAGGATCTATGTCTTGAGAGATACTCTTAGTAATTAAGAGCCTTAATTCTTAAGATTAATAATAGATATTAAGTTAGAATTCATCTATTGAGTAAATTGGGTTACTCAATAGGTGAAACCTTGAGTTTTCTAGTTTATAGATTTTCTTAGTTTATTAAATGATTATTTAATCTTTAAACCCTAGAATTAAGAATAGAGATCTATCCTAATGAACTGATTTATCATTAGGACTTGCCTTAACTTAATCTGTGAGATTTGGGTTCTAAACTTAAACCCTTAGATTATACCTTTATATTAAGTGATTAGACCCCATCATCTGGAGTCTAATTCTTAATCTTTTCATCTTGATTTGGCTAATCAAAATGAGGTTGGGATGAATTAAATTACAAAACTAGGTTGATGATTTATTCATTTTAACCAAATAGTCATCTTTTGATTAAGTTATAATTAGGACTTGGCCAGTCCTAATTATCTTCAACTAGTAGGATTCGTGATTCTAAGTTACAGAATGTGTAAGAATTGATAATTCTGAAACTTATGTAACTTAGAGTAGATAGAATGAATAAAGTAGATAACAACGGATATCACCTGTGTTGTAGATAGAGTTTCTTGCACTTTGATTTTGATGCTTCGCATTCCTTGATTTTGATCCTTATACCTTGAACATGTATTATGTACTTAAGATATTTGATAAATATCTTATGTTAGTTTGGAACATTTATAAGCAACATTATGTTTTTGTTTCATAAGTGATTTGTAAGGTGTAGCTTGATTAGTAATACCTCTTCGATCAACCCGTTCGGGTCGGCAACCTTTCGAGGGTTTAATGTCCGACAGTCTATGGCCATGCCTATTCCGAGTGATAGGATGGATAGACTCTTGCCATACTGATTATAGAATCAGGATTCTGATATGGTTATACTAATTCAAGTACACTTACATTCAGTTCTATCTTAGCTCATTAGGCTAAGAGTTTTCAGTGATGTTCAATTTAGAGTTTCTTAGCTCATCAGGTTAAGATTTGCTGAGTTTGTGTTCAATTTAGGTGACTTAGATAGTCACTGCAGTTTCAGTTTATAATTACTATTTTACTTATATATTCTGCATTGTAGCACTGTTTTACTTATATATTCTACATTTCAGCACTATTTTACTTACAACTTTCCTGCACGTGTTTTTATATAGGATGCTAGTTTTTACTATTTTCATATGATCACCTAAGATGTTAGTTGTTTTCAGTTTTATACTATTTAAATGTCACCTAGCATATTCTGTTTGATCATAAGCATGTTTAGGTTGTACTTTTCTTACAGTTTTGTTTAGTCTTTTGCCTACCTGTCTTTGTTGTAGTTGCTTGGAGGAGGTATTATTACTTCCTATTTTTGCTTAGTTATAAACTACTACAGTTTATAACTTATCACTGTTCTTTTGTACGCTTTTCTGCACCTATTTTGCTCAGTTCTGTTTTCATGGTGATATCTATTTAACTTAATAAAATTATTTGCCATAAAATGTACTTAGATATATTGTCTAACCAATTTTTCTTTTGTTGGCTGGGGCCCTACCATTATGAAACTGATAATGGTAGGTTCTGAGTTTGTTGGAGTAGCTGATCCAGTAGAGAGCTTGCCATTGGAGGAGGAGCCCGTTCCTGAAGATTTGTAGTTTTAGTTTTCTTTCTTCCAGTGAGATTGAGAGTTTCCTTTCAGTTCTTTTAAACTTATTAAATATTGTAATAATACAGGTTTTTATTTCTCTTTCAGTACTTTACTTATTCTGTATTGTTGTATTTATACTGTATTGGATGGATGTTATATTTTATGCTTCCGCACTCTGAGTTCATGTATGATCATTTAGTGATAGTATTTTTGGATGAATGACAAAGTCCTTGTTTAAATTGGATTAGAATGCGTGTCTAATCCAATCTTAAGTGGGGACCTTGTCATTTGGTGACCCCTCCACCGTAATCATGTTAAATTAAGAGTTAACAGGACCACGGCGGGGCAGGGCCGCCACAGTTGGTATCAGAGAATTCCATAAGGTGTTAGATTGGAATTTGCATTCCTTTCTACATAATGGACTGTTCTTCTGCCACTTGATCACTAAATGAATACTTGAATTGACATCCATCACATTATGAGTATAACTCAGAATAAGTTAAGTTATTAAATAACTATAAAAGATGATAAACCATAAATATCAAATTATGTGTATATATATATGCTCAACAAATCTAAGTAGAATGTTATAATTGTAGGAATAAAAGATCATCTAGGAATGGCATTCATGACATACTTAAAGGAGTTCGAGACTATTTGGAAATATGAACATAAATTAGGTAAGAAGCAAGGAAGAACGATTGAAGGAGTATCAGAACAAGGATCATAAGTAATAAATAAATTATTAAAATAAGGCATCTATAGAGGCCTTGATTTTCCAGTACTAGCAAAGGAATGGCTCGCAAGAGTTGACCATATATATGGTGTTATGGAGTGGCCTAGTCACATCAAACTAGAAGTGGTACTATGTCTTCTGCGTATGCAAGCAAAAGAATGGTGGATTATATCATACGGAGAATTGTTTCGTAAAGCACAAGAGGAGCATCGTGAAGTAACTTATGAAGACTTTCGTAGAGCATTTTTTACTAAGTATACAGGGTGGGAATAATATGTAATTCATGATGTAATAAGTATGATATATGTCACTATTATAATAAAAGTTTAATGATGAATAATACTCCACTCAACCCTCAACCGTCTGTAAGCAACGCTCCAAATAATACCGTGGCCGCTTCTAATACTATTGATGAAATAACCTCTCTGAGAAATATGGTTACTGCAATGCTAGAGAATCAAAATCAGCAGGCTCTGGCTATTCAAAAGTTAGTATCTGTAATACCCGCCACTAATGCCAGCACTTCTTCAGCATCTCCTGCTCCACAAGTTTCCAATACCTATCGACAGTCTGCAGATGGGATACTTCACAGTTTCCTAAGGTTAAGACCACCTACCTTTGAAGGATCTGAATCTTCGATGGACACTCTGGCATGGCTGAAGACAATAGAGAAAAATATCACTAGCCTGGGTTGTTCAAGCAACCAATCTGTAAGATTAGCTACTCACCTTCTGCAAGGAGAAGCAGAACATTGGTGGGAGCAAGAAAGGAATACGCATTTTGAGGAATTTGAATTAGATGAAATAGAATGGAGCTAGTTTGTCCAAGCATTCAAGGAATCATTTATTCCACCATCCACTAAGAACATAATTGGCGAATCATTATTGAAATTAACCCAAGGAAATTGAACAGTAGCTGAATATACCTCAGAATTTAGAAAGCACATATGATTTTCACATCACTTGGTTCCTACTGAAGCAGATAGATGTTTCAGATTCGAGAATGGACTCCGAGAATCCATTAAAGATCACGTAATTCCCCTACAACACACCCAGTTCGAGAAGTTGATTGAGACAACACGAGTTGTAGAGCATCATCAATCAGTCAAGGGCATGAAAAGAAAGGCTTTCAACATGAATAAATACCCTCAGAACTTCAAGCAACAAAGAACAAACCAAGGAAGGGTATATCAGATGGAGACTACTGAAACATCAAGCCAAACCGCCGCCTGTAATAGGCCACATCCTTATGGAAAATGTTATCATTTTGGCAGAGTATATTTTACTTGTGGAAGGCAAGGTCATGCGTATAGGGACTGTCGATCAAATAAAATGATTGATGGAGTAACTATTGAACGAAATCGTACGAATAAAGTATTCCGTGCCACTCCCATCAATTTCAGAGAACCTCAGAGGACTCTTATGCCACCTCCTGCTCAAGAGCAAACCCTTGCAAAGGTTCAATATGCTGCAAAGCCTCTAAATCTAAATCAATCAACAGCCCAGACATCTGATAGCAGACCTGCTGGAAAGGCAAGTGTGTACAATCTCACTCCTGTAGAAGCAGCAGAAGACAAGAACGTAGTCTCAGGTACAATTCGCAACTTTTGCTTTTCTTACTGAATTAGAACTTTCTAAAATCTGTATTCTTATTAGGCACCCTATACTTTAAAGATGAGCCCTGCAGTATATTATTTGATACTGGGGCTAGTCATTCATTTATCTCTGAAAATTTTGCTAAGAGATTAGGACTACCCAGCTACAAACTTACGAAGATCTTAAGTGTTGGACTTCCTTCTGGAGCCCAACTTAGTGCAAACAAATTCTGTGATGTTCAAATACCAATCAATAACCATACCTTCCAAGCCAAGTTAATTATGCTACCTATAGTAAATTTCGATATCATACTAGGCATGAATTGGCTTAGTATGCATAACGCTACTATTAATTGTCAAAAGAAGAAGGTTATCTTACAAACTCCAGGAGCTTCAACAATGTTTATTGGGAAGTTCAGCACTAGTAGCTCCTTGATCAACGCAATTCAAGCAGAGAAAATGGTGTACAAAGGCTATAGTTGTATTCTGATGGTGATGATGAGTAGTAACAAAGAAGTAACCCCAATCTCTAAAATAAAAGTTGTTAGAGATTTTGAAGATGTTTTTCCTGAAGATCTACCTGGTTTACCACCAACCAGAGAAGTAGAATTTGAAATAAATATAGTTCCGGGGACACAACCTCTATCAAAAGCACCATATAGAATGGCCCCGAAAGAACTGCAAGAGTTAAATGAGCAATTACAACTACTAAATAAGGGGTTTATTAAACCAAGTATGTCCTCATGGGGAGCTCCAGTATTATTTGTAAAGAAGAAAGATGAGTCTATGAGAATGTGCATAGACTACAGAGAGCTGAATAAAGTCACTATTAAAAATAGATACCCACTTCCTCGTATCGATGATCTGTTTGATCAACTTGTCGGTGCTGTAGTGTTCTCTAAAATTGATTTAAGGTCAGGGTATCATCAAGTGAAGGTAAAGGACTCTGATGTAGAGAAGATAGCGTTCAGAATGCGATATGGGCATTTCGAGTTTCTTGTAATGTCATTTGGTCTCACAAATGCCCCATCTCTGTTCATGGACTTAATGCAGAGAGTTTTGAAACCTTATCTAGATAAATTTGTTATAGTATTTATTGATGATATATTAATTTACTCCAAGACAGTAAAGGATCATGAAGAACACTTGAGATTGGTTCTGGAGAAGCTTAAAGAGCATGAGTTATATGCGAAATACTCTAAGTGTGAATTTTGGCTGGATTCTGTATCATTTCTTGGACATGTGGTTGATGCTCATGGAGTCCAAGTAGACCAGAGTAAGATTAATGCTATTCAGGATTGGGTTAAGCCCAAGACAGTTACTGAAATTCGTAGTTTTCTGGGTCTAGCCGGATACTACAGAATGTTTGTTAAAGGCTTCTCCCAGCTTGCCGCACCTCTTACAAAATTAACTCAGAAGGCAGTTCCATTTGTTTGGTCAGAAGAATGTGAAACCGCATTTCAGTCTATAAAAGACGCATTAACTTCTGCTCCAGTTTCAGTTCTTCCAAAAGAAGGAGTGAATTATCAGGTGTATACAGATGCATCTGGAATTGGGTTAGGATGCGTATTAATGCAAGAAGGCAAAGTTATAGCATACGCATCTCGCCAGCTTAAAAGCCATGAAAGGAACTATGCTGTACATGATTTAGAATTGGCAGCATTAGTCTTTGCATTAAAAATATGGCGCCATTATTTGTACGAAGTTCAATGCTCTATAGTCACAGACCATCAAAGTCTGAAATACATATTTACCCAGAGAGAATTGAACTGTAGGCAAAGAAGATGGCTGGAATTAATTAGTGATTATGACTTAGATATCCAGTACCATCCAGGAAAAGCTAATGTGGTAGCTGATGCGTTAAGCCGTCACACTGTTCTTAACAGCTTAATTTCAGAAAGTTTGTTGATGAATGAGTTTCATAAAATGGAAATTTCTCTTGCTAAGGGAAATTCAGTCAGTATCATGATATCCATGAATAATATAGAACCCACATTCCATAGAGATGTTTCAATCTCTCAAAGCAAGGATGATGAATATTTAAACCTTAAAGTGGCAATAGAAAGTGGTCGTCATCCAGAATTGCAGTTTAAGAAAGGTGCTATTTACATGAATAATCGTCTCTGGATTCCTAAATCCATGTAGAAGGAGATCTTGATTGAAAGTCACAATTCAGGATATCAAATTCATGCAGGGAATTCTAAAATGTATCAAGACCTAAAACAATCATTCTGGTGGCCAGGGATGAAGAAAAGTATTTGCCACACCATTTAGCACCCTAATGCTTCCTAGAGTGATTGTAGACTAGTTGCAATCATTGTGCTTGACTTAATTGATCAATTCAATTGGAATCGATCGACTCAGAGCGAGCCTACGTCCATAAAATGCCACTAGTATCACCCCATTGATCCCTCCATGCTCGAGACCAATCGAGTTGCCCAATCGATGCCCCTTCAATCCCTAAATGTGTAGCTCTAGAGCCTAGCTCACATAGTTAGCTCTGTGAGGAGAATTCAATCCCCCCAGGTACACCATAGGAGTCATCTCGGCCGAGTAGCACCTCAGCATTCTGGTGCATCTCTGATGGGGGTTTGTAGTTCATTCAATGCGTCTAGGGACACTGAAGGTGTAGCCATCGAGATCCTGGCGTGGCATGGTCTGAGCGTGGAGAATTTTGCGGTTGAAGTTAACCCTAGGGATTGGGTGTCGAGGAGTCTCCGTGAAGACGACGACTAGTGCCGGGTCGGGCTGGACCCCGTCCCGCGCGATTTGGATTTCGGGCAGCGGCATTATTTAAGAATTTATGGAATTATATTTCTTAAGATAAATAATTGATAAATAGATTTCCTATGATTCCAATTTAAATAAAAATGCATAATAAATTATTTAAATAACTTTAGTTATACTTATCCAAATGATATGATCTAATATACCATTTTAATTAAAAAAATGCAAAGAGTAATAATATAAAATAAAATCACAAATCTAATGGCTAGATTTTAAATAATTACCTAATCCTTCTCTATTAGTATTTAAATCATAATAAATTCATTAATTATCCAAAAATGTTAATTAAGATCTCTGATTGCTCATGAGACCATAGAGGACATATGTAGACCATTAAAAGTAATTTAAGATCTTTGAATTTGCTAATCACTTTTTAATTACCCTAAAATGAGATTAGTGAATTAAGCCTTAGATTAACTTTTAGTTTTTGGTAAATCTAGTTCCTAATGTCTTATTAAGTATAGTAGAGACTATAAATGTGTTTGGATCTTCTTAGTATGCCTTAATTCCCTTAATCACTTTAGTTGGCCTTAAGATGTGATTAGTGAGAATTAAGTTAATAGGGCTATCAAATCCTAAGTTAAGTGCCTTATCCACATCACTAATCAATCTGAAGTTCATTAAAACAGATTTGAATCAATTTATAGGATTAAATCTTAAAATCCCATTTTTTAGCCTTAAGAGAGGCATTTTGGTCATTTTGACCAAAATAAGTTTAAGCACCCCTTAAAGCCTTGAAAATTCTAGTAAAGTATCTCTAAGTAACTCATTAGCACCTTTCTTAAATCTCACATTGATGAGGGTGAAGTTAAGTAAAGAAATCCTAAAAAGTTCTAATTAAGATCTTAAGATCTTAAGAGTATTCAAAACCACTTCCTTAAGGGAGCAAACCTAATTAACTTTAACACTAAATCTTCAATTTAATCACCTTATTAAGTTGATTCATAAGCTAGAAATCCTAAAAGAAATATCCTTGTAAAATCCTAAATCTAATTTTTAGCTTAGATCTAAAGTGATCAAATCTTAGACCCTAGACTTCAGATCATCTAATTGAATTGAATCATCTTCTTTGGGATTTCTTAAGTGATTAATGGCTTAAACCTTTTGAAACCTCCTGGTGGGTGTAGGATTTATTCAATCTATAGCATAATGGAATTATTTTAAAGATTGAATATAGATCTTAAATTCTTAGTTCTTAAATGATTATTTTATTTTATAATACAAGAATAATCTTTCATTAAGACCTTAGTTTCTAAATCTTTCAGCTTATATGATTTTTCACCTTTAGACTATGTCTGAGTATAAACCCTAGATCCTCTTTAGTATATCACCTTGGATTCAGGATTTGAACCCCATATGTGGAGTTTAAGTCCGGAATCATCAATCTTGATTTACTTGATCAAGATTTGGGTTAAGTGAGCAAAATATAAATAATTAGGTCATTGATTAATTTACTTCAACCTTCATAATCATCATTTGATTATGAATTAAAACTTGTTAAGTTCTAATGTTAACATTAAGGTTGTGAATATGAGATTATACTTGATAGCTGGATATTGGTGGTCCTAAACTTGCATCTTCTCAAAATAGTTAAATTTGGATAATTTAGATAACTACATATATCACATAAGCCTAGTTGAGTCTCTTGCTTACTTTGACTTTGATTGCTCTGCACACCTTGAATATTGAGCCTTGTTCTTTGAGCATAATAGAAGAACTTAGGATATGGAAGATACATCATGAGTTAGTTTTGCAAAGTATAATATTCACTCAATTTTTTTAGTGCATTTTGTCCAGTAAAGTATGTCCTAGCCTAGTCTACCTCCTCACTTCTAGTTTTATTATAGAATAGATTTAGAACTAGTCCAGTGCTTGGCTAAGATGGATACATATCTTATTCTATAAGTGTGGGGCCCCCGTACTAACAGTAGAGAGTATGGTGCTCCCACTGTGGCAAATCCCCAACTTAAGTAAAGTCATGTGAAACTCAACTTGCCTTAAGCCGAGGACTTGTCACCTGAGTACTGTAAACATTCATCAATATATATATATCAAAGTGGCGGAAGCAAAAAATATAACATAACATCCACAAGCACAACATAGTAGAAAGAAAAAAATAAAATAATAACTCAGCTCAAGCGCAGAAAGTAAAATACATCCAAAATTTAATTATTACAAACTATATTAAATGAAATATAAAAGTCTCTCAATCTCACTAAATGAAAAGTCTATCTAAGCTGTAGTGGAACGATCCTCCTCATGCACTGACTCCTCTCCTGCAGCAGTGCCCACAAATAAGTCTGAATCTGACATTTGTCGGTATCACAAATGTCAGGGCCCCAACCAACAAAATAAAAAAGTTATAGTTAAACAACTGTCTAAGTATATTTTAGGCTATTTAATGAACTAAATATTTAACGTTATCACATTTAATTATTTTACATGCAAGCAATTATAAGGTGCAACAAGCTATAAAGGAAATGGGGTAACTATAAATTAATCATTTATAGCTAAACAACAAGTATGTCAACTAATATACAAAATATGAAAGTAAGCAAGGTGAAGCTAAAAGCAAAAGTGACTGCAATTACTAAAACAATCTGATCCTAACATGCTTATGATCACATGGAAACATGCTGAGTATAAAAAGAACACAAGTGCTAAAAATAACATACAAATCTAGCATTCTAAACATGCCAATATATATAATAGCTAATCCATAAGAACATACATATAACATGCAAATTAATATGAAAAGAAAGGACACTGAAGCATGTGCCAAAAGCAAGCTGAGTAAAGTAAAGTAAAGCCACTGAGACATGTGGCAAAGCAAAACAAAATAAATAAAATTGAAGAACTAAACTAAAGTAGCTGTAAGCCTAAGACATAGTGCTTCCATAAGAGAAATAGGCCATACAGGGCCTCTAAACTGAAAGTTCAATATGTGTCCATCCTAGGCATCCGTAGAGCTAGGCTTGAATTGAACTTTATAGAATAAGACATGTATCCATCCTAGACATCCGCAGAGCTGGGTCTGAGTCTATTATATCATAATACTAGAACTAAAGAGGCAGACTAAGCTAGGACATACTATACTAATTAAGAGCACTAAAAGATCTAGATGAATACTATGCTTTTCAAATAATAACTTAGGATGTATCATCCATATCCTAAGTACGCCTATTAAGCTCAATAAACAAGGCTCAATATTCAACGTGTGCAGAGCAATCAAGTCAAGGTAAGCAAAAGACTCAATCTAGACTTATGTGATATCTATTATTGTATAAGTTGTCCAACTAATTACTCTGAGAAGATACAAGCTTAGGATCTCCAATATCCAGCTATCGAGTAAGATCTCAGATTTATAACCTTAAGGTTAATATTAGAACTTAACAAGTTCTAATTTATAATCATATGATGACTATAAGGTTTAAATAAATGAATCAACAATCTAATTATTAATATTTTTCTCTCTTACCCAAATCTTGATTAAGTAAACCAAGATTTAAGGATTTTGGATTTAAACTACACTTTGGTGTTCAAATCCTGAATCCAAGGTGATGTCCTAATAAGGATCTAGGGTTCACACCTAAACCCAAATTAAAGGTAATGAGTCCTATAAGCTGAAGGATCCAAGAACTAAGAACTTAGTGAAAGGTTACTCTACTAATTATAAGACAAAATAATCAAATAAGAACTTAAGAATCTAAGATCTATATTCAATCTTTAGGATAATTTTGTTATCCTATAGATTGAATCAATCCTACACCCATGTGGTAGGTTTCAAAAGAATTAAACAATAAATCACTTAAGGAATTTCAAAGGGAGGTAGTTCAATTCAAAGAGAAGATCTAAAGTCTAAGATTTAAGATTTAAGATCTGATATTTGATCACTTTTAGACTTAAGCTAGGTTTTCAACTTAGGATTTTTCAAGAGTGTTCCTTTTAGAATTCAGGCTCAAGACCTAACTTAACTGAACTATTAAATTAAGATTTAGCAATTGAGATTGTTAGATTCAACTATTAAGGCAAAGTGATTCCTTTATGATCACTTAAGATCTAAGTATCTTAATTAAGACTAAATTAAGATTTCCTTACTTAGTGTTAATATCATTAATCTAAGGGTTTAGAAAGGTACTAATAATCTAACTAAGGATATTTTGCTGAATTTTCCAAGGTTTAAGGGGCACTTAAACATGTTTTGGTCAAAATGACCAAAATGCCCCTCTTAAAACTAAAAATGAAATTTCAAGATCAAATTGCCCAAATTGATTCTAATCTGTGTTAATGAGTTACATGAGGATAAATGAAGTAGGAACTATAATTATCTTAGGTTTTGGCAACCTAATTAGTCTAATTAGAACTAATCACATATTTAAGCCAATTATGGTGATTAAGGAAATTAGGGCATTCTAGGGCAATCCCACCTTATCCATAGGTTTTACTATACTTAAGATAGCATTAGGAACTAGACTTACCAAAATCAGAGGCTTAATTAAGGTTTATTTCACTAATCCCTAGTTAGGGTAATTAAGAGGTGATTAGCAAAATTAGGGTTCCTAAATTGCTTTTAATGGACTACATAGGATCTTTAGGGTCTTATGAGCAATCAAAGCTCTTAATTAACATATTTGGGCATTTATTTAATTTAATATGATTTAGATAAGAATAGAAAAGGATTAGACAGTTATTTAAAATCTAACCATTGGATCTGTGATTTTATTATATATTCAGGTTCCTTGCATTTTTCTGATTCAAATGATATATTGGATCATACCATTTGGATTACTATAACTAAAGTTATTTAAATAATTTATTATGTATTTTTATTTAAATAGAAACCATAGGATTTATTTTAGGAATTAATTTCCTTAAGGAAATTAATTCAGAAATTCTTTTATTATTCTGTCGGCCCGAATTCAAAAGGCGCGACTGACTCAGTCCCAACCGAGCTTCAGCACTGCAATTCCCCGATCCTAGATGACGACGGCGGCTCCATCTAATCTCCACACGTTCCTAGAGTTGAGACGCATCGATTGGGATATGAACCCCCATCAGGGACTGTAAAATATTAGAAATTCTTTTCAAATTTGTTTAGTAATATTTAAATAATTTTGACCTCAGATTGAAAATCTAACTTTTCCATTGCATTCATCACCCCCAAATTAGCTAGGGGTGAAGTTTTGAAGGCAATTGGAAGTCATTGGATTTTTGGTGAATATTCTAATATTATTTTAAATACTCAATAAATCAAGTAATTAAATACTCGTCAAATTAAAAATCTGATTGCACCGTTGCGTTCAGAACCCCTCAATTAGCTAGGGATAATTTATTGGGATTTTTTTGAAGTCATTTAGTAGACCAATTTTAATTAGAAAATTATGTGATAATAAATGTATTTATTAATTAATATATTCATTAACGGCTCAGTTAAATACTCAATCGCACTGTCATTTTTTTCATTAGCGCCGTTTGGATGCACATCAAGCAATCTTGGACCGTTCGATCTAGGTTTGATCGAACGGTGTTGAAGTCGTCTCTCCCGATTTTGCCACGCACAGTGCGTGTGGCGATCGCTTGTGCATGCAGCAAGCATCGCTCTCAACCTGCCTCTCGCTGCTTCTAAAACTTGAATTTAGCTTAGGGTATCTGCCTCTTGCAGCTTCTAAGACTTGAATTTAGCTTAGGGTATCTCTGATTTGATAATTTATGTTCTTCGTTGGATCTATCAAAGTAGAAGACCTCGAAGTGGTTCGTATTCCTCCAGCTATTACAGTCGCCGATCTTAGGTACTTCACTTCAATATCATTATTATTCTTCACTTTCAATCCACTATATTAGTTCTAGTAATTGTTTAATCAATCATCTTTGTAATTATATTTTCTTATGGATTAAACGAATCCAACTGAGTTCAATTTCAATCAAATTCATCGAAGTATCTTCCTGTATTTCGAATTCAAAATTTCAATTAACATATCAATCATTCAGACATTACATAAGCGATATTCCACATTATAAATCAATTTCTGTGTATGTGATTAAACTAATCAACATCTTAAACTCAAATTTGCAAATGAATATCGAGTCCAGTCCATCACATTAAAATGCCGATCCAAACAAACGTCGAAAATCAAATTATGCAGTAACAAAAACATACATTAGACAAATTAAATTCAATTAGAACAGAATCAATCATCAAAGAAGCGATCAAATCATTCTATAAGTTGCCATTTCAGATACTCGGTTTTGCGATTTAGGGCATCATAGGCCCAAGCGATGGAAGTCGGCATATCACGATTTCCTTAGCTTGTTAGGAAGCTTGGATCAGAAGCTTGCGTCACCTTAAGATTGGTCGCTGGAGGCGTCGAGATTTGTCGTTTAGGGAGATGCCATAATTCTTGCATCTGCGGTTTGGAAGGGACGAAGGACTCCGGGCCGCCTTCGGGCCTCGCGTGACCTGAGCGCAAGCGTATAGCCCGTACCGCAGCGCCTTCCACGTGGATAAATTTTAAATGGAGGGGCCCGCACGCCGTTTAAAAATAAATAAATATATATAAATATATATATATATATATATATACGAATTTAATTTAATTAAATGGATTACATTTCAATCTTTAAACACTCATAAGTATTAATCTAATAATCCAATCATAGCAAATAAATATATCAAATTCATTAAAAATTATAAGAAATTTAATGATGCAATTTATTTTACTATAGGATTATTAAATCACATAGTGACATGTAGGATCCAAGGGTTAGATCTTTTAATTAACCCTAAGTACTCTAAAACTTGATTAGTGAATATTAGTAAATTTAATAATCCAAATTAAGTAATTTCAGTTTCAGAGAACTCATAAAGAAGATTAGAACCTAACTATGTAATTACTTTAGTAATTTTATGACTAATCTCACTAATCATTCACTAACCACATTAAACCCTAATTATTAAATCTAGAACTTGTATTGGCTATAACTTAGCCAATACATATCAGAATTTAATAGTTTTAGATTCTATGAAAACCTTAGGATATAGTCTACAATAAACTAATAGAAATTTTAGATTTTATTAAGGGTAAAATTACTAATATGCTCTTATAAGGTCAAATTCCTAATTTGACCTTATAATGCATAATAATTACTCAAAATTAGTAACTTAATAAATTAATTCAAATATTCATTTTATTATTATTAAAGAAACTTAATATTACAAATCATGTTAAAAATCATAAAAAATTAAATTAATAAATTAAATTATTTTTGGCAAATCAAAGGAATTGATTTGATTGTGATTTTATCAAAACAGTCAGGTACGTAAATCTACTTATAAGTTTTATTTCAGTATTCTTATTTTGATCCATTTTTATTTAAGTATTATTTAATTTATTACTGCTTATAACTTGCAAAAGAATGTTATCAAATAAGCATGTAACAAAAATGTGAAATGTGACATATATTATTGTGGTGTTTGTCTTTGGAGGATGGAAAGCAATACTAAAAATTTGTACAATTGGGCTGGCTGGCAGCCCCTGGGAGTCATATGGAGGGATTTAGCCCTTATTAGGAAGTGGGCAAATCCAGAGGAAAGACACACTATCTATTTCTAATTTGAATAAACTACCGACGGGTACTGAGAAAAGCTTCCTACAGGTTATGCCTATGGGTTTACCGTTTTGGGCTCAGGAGTCTATGGACTCGACTTATTGTTACAAATGCTTTTGATAAAATTTATTTATTTCATGTTGTTCATATATATTGAATTTCACAGCTAACTTGCAGGGTAATATTGAAAGTTGAAAAGTTGATTTTCTTTCATATGCAAATATTTTATTCAGTTTCATATTTGATTTATACCTATTATAGAATGCTAGAATTAATCTTATAAGAATGATTTGCGTACTCCTACCTGACTGGTAACTGAATTTTTCAGGTTTTGAAAATTAAAGTATTGAAGATTTGCCTAAGTAATAAAAGAAGAGAAGAGATAGAGATGTGAGAAATTCAGAATGTTTAAATCTTTATTGTAATTATTAAAACTATTATAAATTCATATATGAATGGATCTGAATGTTAATATGGACATTTATGTATTTTATTTTCTTTACTTTCATAAATTTATATTTTCAATGTATGAATCATTCTTTTGAGACTCTCAAACTTCGATCCCCGATCGCCACAGAATTGGTATCAGAGTGGAGTTTGAGATAATCTAAAGAATGATTCATTAGAGCCAAGTATTATGAATACAGTTTTAAAAATGCTAGATTATAATAAGTAAAATTAGAAGTTGAATTTTAAGTTGGAGAGCATAATAAGTATAGTTTATTATTTTTCAAATTATGGAGAGTCATAATCAAAACAAAAATAATCAATCTCAGGAGGAAAATGTTCCTCAGAATACTCCAAGCCATAATGAAACTATTTCACATAACATTGAAGTAGTCTATCCTTTTGCTCATAGTGGAGCAAACTAGATGCTCCAATTCATGAATATGATGAGCCAATTCATGAACAATCAACAATTTCAAAATCCAAACCCTATTTTAGCCTAAAGAAAAGCAATGCATGAAGATATGCGGATATTTCTCAAACTTCAACCTCCAAGATTTAGTGGAAAGGCAACTCCTTATCAAGCTGAGGAGTGGATTCAAAGGATAGAGAAAGAGTTTTAATGTGCTAAGAGTCCTAAAGATCAGAAAGTATCCTTAGCTACCTATCTACTGACTGAAGCTACAGAGAAATGGTGGAAGATAGCCAAAACCACTACATTTTAGAATAGATCAGAAGAAGAAATCCATTGGGAAGAATTCATAAAAGTATTCTTGGGCAAGTATGTAGCCCAGTCTGCTAGATAGACAATGAGGAAAGAACTCTTGAACTTGAAACAAGGAAGTCATTAAGTTACAGAATATGAAGAAGAATTCACTCGCTTAGCTAGTTTTGCTCCAGAAATGGTTACCACAGAAGAAGTTAGGTGTCACTTATTCCTTAATGGATTAAGGAATAATTTTCAACATATTTTGACACCTCTCCAAATTTCAAATTTTGCCCAACTAGTGGAGAAAGCCAAACTCATGGAAGCCCAAGAAGAACAATTTTCTTCAAGAACAAAGAGGCCAGCTTTTTCTCCCAATTTTCCATCCAAAAGGCAACAGTTTCAAGACCTCAAGGGAGAATTTATAATATTCAAAGCAACCTTAGTGGACCTATTCCAAGAATACCAAATACTTGTAGATTTTGTGGAAGAATACACAGTACAGATAAGTGTTTTACTGGTGTAGGTCAATGCCATCGATGTGGGAGGACCAATCATACAATAAAGTTATGCCGTGCTACTTATACAATAAACGGACATCAACTCCCAAATCAAGGCAAAGCAATTATGAGAAATCAAGACAGGCCACTAGTAAATCAAGGAAATAACATCGCATCTTCAAGTAATACAAGGAATAACCCAACTCAAGCCAGAATATTCAATTTATCTCAAGAAGAGATGAGAGATGAACCTGATGTGGTTACAGGTACCATTCTATTATTCCAGCACCCTTGTTCAGTTCTTTTTGATTTTGGAGCTACACATTCTTTTATTGCATCAAAATTAGTTCAAATATATTCCTTGCCAGTAGAATAACTTTCATCAGCACTTAAAGTTAATCTAACATCAAGAAATTTCTTAGAGACAAACATCTTTTGTAATTGTAAGTTAAATATAAGTGGAATCTCTTGGGAAGCTAAACTCATTATCATCCCTATAACCACTTTTGATATTATTCTTGGGATGGACTAGATGAGTCAGAATAAAGCATTAATTGATTATGCAAAGAAGAGAGTATATATTTATAGTAGAAATAAGAAAGTGATATTTGTTGGTCAAGAAGTGCAGTTATTAGCCTTATTCCAGCTCATAAGATTGAAAAGTTTATTAGAAAGAAATACCCTATATTCTTAACCTTACTCTTAAATTCTGATGCTAAATCTACGCCTCTAGAAGAAACTCATATAGTAAAGGAGTATGTAGATGTTTTCCCAGAAGAACTTCCAGGGTTACCACCTCAAAGAGAAGTAGAATTCAATATTGATTTAATTCAAGGAACGAATCCTTTATCAAAGGCTCTATATAGAATGGACCCAAAGAATTAGAAGAACTTAAAAATCAACTCCAGGAGTTGACTGAAAAAGGATTTATTAGACTTAGTAATTCCTCATGGGGAGCTCCAGTCTTGTTTGTTAAGAAGAAAGATGGGAGTATGCGCCTATGTATTGATTACTCAGAATTGAATAAGGTTACCATTAAAAATAAGTACCCGTTACCAAGAATTGATGATTTATTTGATCAATTAGTGGTGCTTCAATATTTTCCAAAATTAATTTAAGATCTGGTTATCACCAACTCCGTATCAAAGATGAGGATATTCCTAAATCTGCCTTTAGAACACGTTATGGGCATTATGAATTCATAGTGATGCCTTTTGGGTTAACCAATGCCCCATCCTACTTTATGGATTTGATGCATCAAATAATGAAACCTTACTTAGATTCATTTATCATCGTCTTCATTGATGATATATTGATTTATTTTAAGAATGCTAAGGAGCGTGAAGAGCATCTTAGGATTATCTTGAGCTTATTAAGGCAACATCAATTGTATGCCAAATTCTCAAAATGCGAATTTTGGCTTCAATCAGTAGCCTTCTTAGGGCATGTAATTAGCAAAGATGGAATATCAGTTGACCCAAGCAAAATAAGTGCAATTCAGGATTGGCCCCAACCTACTTCAGTAACAAAAATATGTAGTTTCTTGGGATTAGCTGGTTATTATCATAAATTTGTTAAGAACTTTTCCTAGATTGCAGTGCCTCTTACTCTTCTTACTCAAAAAGATGTGCCTTACGTATGGGATTTATCTTGCTAATCAGCATTTCAGAAGTTAAAAGAATGTCTAACATCAGCTCATATTTTAGTGTTGCCAGTTGAAGGAAAATAATATCAAATTTATTGTGATGCTTCTGGAATTGGATTAGGCTGTGTTCTTATACAAGAAGGAAACATTATAGCCTTTGCATCTAGATAGTTTAAAGTTCATGAGAAAAATTACCCAGTGCATGATTTGGAATTGGCTACAATAGTATTTGCACTTAAGATCTGGAGACACTACTTATACAGAGTAAGATGTGAAATCTTCACTGATCACCAAAGTTTGAAATATATCTTTACTCAAAAAGAGATAAATTTAAGGTAATGAAGATGGTTAGAATTAATCAAGGATTATGATTTATTGATTCAATATCATCCTGGAAAGGCAAATGTAGTAGCAGATGCACTAAGTCGAAAGGCAACCTCACATTTGCATATTTTGACCTTTAACCTTATCTTACTCAAGGAAATAGAAGATCTCCAATTAGAAGTCATGCTACCATCAAATGCTAATCTATTTCAAATAACTATATAATGCTCATTAATGGATAAAATTAAAGAAGCTCAACATATTGATGAAGAATATAACTCTTTGGCTACGTCTATTCAATCAGGAAAGCACCTAGAACTAAATTTGGATTCAAATAAAAACATTTGGTGTGGATCTATAATTTGGATACCTAATAAAGCTAAGCTAAGATCAAAACTATTGAAAGAAGCTCACCATTCCAGATACTCTATTCATCTAGGAAATAACAAGATGTATTAAGATTTGAAATCACACTTTTGGTGGCCAGGAATGAAGAAAAGTATAGCTGAGTTTATATCCAAATGTGAAGCTTGTAACTTAGTAAAAGCAGAGCATCAGAAACTAGGAGGATTACTCCAACCTCTAGCTATTCCTCAATGGAAATGGGAAGACATTTCTATGGATTTCATAACTGGGTTTCCTCGCTCAAAATCTAATAATGAATCTATTTGGGTAATTGTGGATAGACTTATAAAATCAGTACACTTTTTACCCATCAAGCAGACTGATACAGTAGACAAATTGGCAAAGATTTATCTAAAAGAAATAGTAAGATTGCATGGTATTCCAAACACTATTGTTTCTGATAGAGACAGCCAATTCACTTCAAAGTTCTGGAAAATAGTTCATCAAGATCTTGGTTCCCAGCTCTGTATGAGCACAGCTTTTCATCCGCAAACAGATGAAAAAACTGAAAGAGTGAATCAAACTCTCGAAGATCTTCTTCGTCTTTGTGTATTAGATTTTGGAGAAAGTTGGGATGATCATCTTTCATTAATTGAATTTTCTTATAACAATAGTTTTCAAGCAAGCATTGGAATGGCTCCTTATGAAGCCCTTTATGGAAGAAAATGTATCACTCCTTTATCTTGGAATAATATTGGAGAAAACAGATATTTAAAATCAGATTTGATTCTTCAGGCAACGGAAAAGATTAAGTTAATTCAACATCGAATGAAAGCAGCTCAAGATAGGCAGAAGTAGTATTTGATGCTCATCATCGTCATGTGGAATTTTCTGTTGGAGACTTCGTATATTTGAAAGTTAATCCATTCAGAGGAGTTTCAAGATTTGGAGTTCCTGGAAAATTAAGTCCAAGATTTGTTAGACCTTTTGAAGTCTTGAAGAGAGTGGGCCAAGTTGCATATCAAATCAAACTTCCACCACATCTGAGTCTAATGCACGATGTGTTTCACATTTCCTCATTAAGGATATGCTTATCAGAACCTTCAATGAGAGTAGAAGTAGAAGATATTAATTTGCAATCAAACCTCATCTATGTGATTGAACCAGAAGAAATTCTAGATCGAGATGAAAGAAAATTAAGAAATAAATCTATTCCCATGATAAAAGTTCGATGGAAGAACTGTCGCAAAGAAGAAGCTACATGGGAAGAAGAATCAAGTATGAAGAAAGCTTATCCTCACTTATTCCACTAGTAAGTGATTCTAGATCTAATAAATTTTCTTAAATTTTAGATTGATCTCGGGACGACATCCTTTTAAGTTGGAGAGAATGTAAAAAACTAGAAATTTTGACCTCAGATTGAAAATCTAACTTTGCCATTGCATTCATCACCCCCAAATTAGCTATGGGTGAAGTTTTGAAGGCAATTGGAAGTCATTGGATTTTTGACGAATATTCTAATATTATTTTAAATACTCAATAAATCAAGTAATTAAATACTCGTCAAATTAAAAATATGATTGCACCGTTGTGTTCAGAACCCCTCAATTAGCTAATGATGATTTATTGGGATTTTTTTGAAGTCATTTAGTTGACCAATTTTAATTAGAAAATTATATGATAATAAATATATTGATTAATTAATATATTCATTAACGGGTCAGTTAAATACTTAATCACACCGTCATTTTTTTCATTAGCGCCGTTTGGATGCGCATCAAGCAATCTTGGACCGTTCAATCTAGGTTTGATCGAACGGTGTTGAAGTCGTCTCTCCCGATTTTGCCACGCACAGTGCGTGTGGCGATCGCTTGTGCATGCAGCAAGCCTCGCTCTCCACCTGCCTCTCGCTGCTTCTAAAACTAGAATTTAGCTTAGGGTATCTCTGATTTGATAATTCATGTTCTTCGTTGGATATATCGAAGTAGAAGGCCTCGAAGTGGTTCATATTCCTCCAGCTATTACCGGTCGCCGATCTTAGGTACTTCCCTTTAGTACCATTATTATTCTTCACTTTCAATCCACTATATTAATTCTGGTAATTGTTTAATCAATCATCTTTGTAATTATATTTTCTTATGGATTAAACGAATCCAACTGAGTTAAATTTCAATCAAATTCGTAGAGGTATCTTCCTGTATTTCAAATTCAAAATCTCAATTAACATATCAATCATTCAGACATTGCATAAGCGATATTCCACATTATAAAACAATTTCTGTGTATGTGATTAAACTAATCAACATCTTAAACTCAAATTTGCAAATGAATATCGAGTCCAATCCATCACATTAAAATGCCGATCCAAACAAATGTTGAAAATCAAATTATGCAGTAATAAAAACATACGTTAGACAAATTAAATTCAATTAGAATAGAATCAATCATCAAAGAAGCGATCAAATCGTTCTATAAGTTGCCATTTCAGATCCTCGCTTTTGCGATTTAGGGCATCATAGGCCCAAGCGATGGAAGTCAGCATATCACGATTTCCTTAGCTCGTTAGGAAGCTTGGATTAGGAGCTTGAGTCACCTTAAGATTGGTCGCTGGAGGCGCCGAGATCCGTCGTTTAGGGAGATTCCCTAATTATCACGTCTGCGGTTTGGAAGGGACGAAGGAGTCTGGGCTGCCTTCGGGCCTCGCGTGACCCGAGCGCAAGCATATAGCCCGGTACCACAACGCCTTCCACGTGGATAAATTTTAAATGGCGGGGCCCGCATGCCGTTCAAAAACAAATATATATATACATATATATATATATATATATATATATATATATATATATACACGAATTTAATTTAATTAAATGGATTAAATTTCAATCTTTAAACACTCATAAGTATTAATCTAATAATCTAATCATAGTAAATAAATATATCAAATTCATTAGAAAATTATAAGGAATTTAATGATGCAATTTATTTTACTATAGGATTATTAAATTACATAGTGACATGTAGGATCCAATAGTTAGATCTTTTAATTAACCCTAATTATTCTAAAACTTGATTAGTGAATATTAGCAAATTTAATGATCTAAATTAAGTAATTTTAGTTTCAGAGAACTCATAAAAAAGATTAGAACCTAACTATATAATTAGTTTTTTAATTTTGTGACTAATTTTACTAATTACTTACTAACCACATTAAACCCTAATTAAAAAACTTTGAACTTGTATTGGCTATAACTTAACCAATACATATTAGAATTTGATAATTTTAGATTCTATGGAAACCTTAGGACATAATCTACAATAAACTAATATAAATTTTAGATTTTATTAAGGGTAAAATTACTAATATGCCCTTATAAGGTCAAATTCTTAATTTGACCTTATAAGGTATAGTAATTACTCAAAATTAGTAACTTAATAAATTAATTCAAATATTTATTTTATTATTATTATAGAAATTTAATATTACAAATCATGTTAAAAATCATAAA
The DNA here is from genome assembly GCA_016760335.1 of Gastrodia elata. Taxonomy (NCBI): domain Eukaryota; kingdom Viridiplantae; phylum Streptophyta; class Magnoliopsida; order Asparagales; family Orchidaceae; genus Gastrodia; species Gastrodia elata. The sequence continues at coordinate 85,538,351 of CM028669.1, read as the reverse complement.
ATATTAAATTAATAAATTAAATTATTTTTGGCAGATCAAAGGAATTGATTTGATTGTGATTTTATCAAAATAGTTAGGTACGTAAATCTATTTATAAGTTTTATTTCAGTATTCTTATTTTGAGCCATTTTCATTTGAGTATTATTTAACTGCTTATCGCTTATAACTTGCAAAAGAATATTATCAAATAAGCATATAACAAAAAGGTGAAATGTTACATATATTATTGTGGTGTTTGTCTTTGGAGGATGGAAAGCAACACTGAGAATCTGTACAGATTGGGCCGGCTGGCAGCCCCTGGGAATCATATAGAGGGATTTAGCCCTTATTAGGAAGTGGGAAAATTTTGAGGAAAGACACACCATCAGTTCCTAATTTGAATAAACTACCGACGGCTGGTGAGAAAAGCTTCATACAGGTTATGCCTATGGGCTTACCCATTTGAGCTCAAGAGTCTATGGACTCGACTTATTGTTACAAATGCTTTTGATAAAATATATTTATTTCATGTTGTTCATATATATTGAATTTTACAGCTAACTTGCAGGGCAATATTGAAATTTGAAAAGTTGTTTTTCTTTCATATGCAAATATTTCATTCAATTTCATATTTGATTTATATTTATTATAGGATGCTAGAATTAATCTTATAAGAATGATTTGCGTACTCCTACCTGACTGGTAACTGAATTTTTCAGGTTTTGAAAATTAAAGTATTGAAAATCTGCCAAAGTAATAAAAGAAGAGAAGAGATAGAGATGTGAGAAATTTAGAATGTTTAAATCTTTATTGTAATTATTAAAATTGTTATAAATTCATATATGAATAGCTCTGAATGTTAATATGGACATTTATGTATTTTATTTTCTTTACTTTCATAAATGTATATTTTCAGTGCATGAATCATTCTTTTGAGACTTTCGAACTTCGATCCCCAGTCGCCACAGGGATGCACCCAATCATCGGGGTGCTACTCGACCTAGGTGTATTAAGGGGAGGGACTTAGGGTTCCTTGTGAGCGAGCAATTCTCCTCACAGGAGCCACCAAACTGACGGGGTTTGATCCCTACACCATCAGTGAGGTAAGGTGAGTTGAACCCCCAAGATTTCACTACTTGGGGTGCAGCGAAATGCTGGGTCCTTTCTCAGACCCAGTTTCGGCTCAACTGCTAACTCGATTGATCGATACGATCGATCAGAGCTAGCTCGAACCCTGGCGACAAATGATATGGGTTTCCTAAGTGGATAAGGTAATCTAAACAACATCCAAAAACTCATCCAGAGGTCAGATTGGAAACTGAACTCTCTGAATTCAGTGGGAGAAGGCAGTACCTGAAGTCGAGGTCGCAGGCTCGATCGAGGGGAATTGGAGTGCTTCCGAGCTTTCCAAGCGGCAGACGCAGGTTCGTAGGGAGTCTGAACATCAGACGGACCCTCTATCAGTAGTTATAAGCTCTAGAAAATGCCAAGAATTCACCAGTGTGATGGGAGCTCCAAGGGACTTTGGTTGGGGAATTGAGAGTTTATAGTGAGCAAAGGGACTCACTGTGAATCTATGGGGGTATTTATAGGCCGTAGGGAGTCCTAAGAGTGGATGCCATGGCTCGGGCTTGGGAAATGGTTCGGCCCAAAGCAATGGGGTGACTGGAATGATCAGGGGTAATTCAGGGAGAAGGCAGCCTGCAAGACGAACTTGAGCGGAACGAATTCTCCATTGAATTAATTGGATCTTACTATTAGTTTCTTCAACTAACTCTGAACCAAAAAGTTAAACGCTTCGTATTTCTGACCAAGCTAGAGAAGTAGTGCATTTTCTACCATACAATGCCTCATAAGGAGCCATTTTAATATTTTCTTGGAAACTATTATTGTAGGCAAATTCTACTAACGGAATATGATCTTCCCAAGAACCGGCAAAATCAAGAATGCAAAGTTTAAGCAAATCTTCCAAAACTTTATTCACTCTTTCGGTCGAACCATCCATTTGAGGATGAAAAGCTGTACTCATGGCTAGGGTGGTACCTAGATCTTGATGCACAGCTTGCCAAAACTTAGAAGTAAATATGCTATCTCTATCGGATACGATTGATTTTGAAATCCCATGCAGCTTGACAATTTCTTTGATATAGAGTTTTGTTAACTTCTCTACAAAATCAGTTTGACAGATAGGAAGAAAGTGCGCTGATTTAGTCAAACATTCTACTATAACCCAGCTTGCATCAGCACCAAATTTTGCACGAGGCAATCCCACGATGAAATCCGTAGATATGTCGAACCATTTCCACTCAGAAATATCTAATGGATGCAGAAGACCACCAGGTCTTTGGTGCTCGGCCTTTACCAAATTGCAGGCATGACACTCAGCCACAAAGTCAGCTACATCTTTCTTCATACCGGGCCACCAAAATGTTTGCTTTAGATCCTGGTACATCTTCGTACTGCTTGGATGAATATGGTATCTAGAATTGTGGCCTTCAATCAATACTTCATAATGTATGGACTTGGGAATCCGCAAATAATTACCTTGATAAATTATGCCATTCTGCAACTGCAAATCATGATGACGACCACCTTTAATATCTGCTTTGAACTTCAGATAATTATCGTCTTTGGTTTGCGACATAGAGACATCTCTTTGGAAAGTGGGTTCCACATTGATATTTGCTAGAAGCGAGCTTAGCATATCACCACTAACTGGAGAAATTTCAAGCTTGCGAAATTCGTGTTCTAAAGAACTGGATGCAATCATCGAGGATAAAGTAGTACGACGGCTTAGAGCATCAGCCACTATATTTGCTTTTCCTGGATGATATTGAATACTGAGATCGTAATCACTGATGAGCTCTAACTATCTTCTTTGATGATAATTCAGTTCTCTTTGAGTGAAGATATACTTCAAGCTTTGATGATCAGTGAAAATTGAACATTGCACTCCATACAAATAGTGATGCCATATTTTTAAGGCAAAGATCACAGCTGCAAGTTCAAGATCATGAACTGGATAATTTTTCTCGTGGAGTTTTAACTGATGAGAGGCGTAAGCGATTATCTTACCCTCTTGCATTAATATACAGCCTAGACTGATTTTGAAGGCATTGGTATATACCTGATAGTTCAAATCTTCCTTAGGTAGAGCAAGAACTGGAGCGATAGATAGTGCATCCTTTAGAGTTTGAAATGCTTCCTTGCGTTTAGTACTCCAAATGAACGGAATGGCTTTCTGGGTTAACTTAGTCAAAGGTGAAGCGATCTGGGAAAAGCTTTTAACAAATTTTCTGTAATATCCAGCTAACCCCAAGAAACTTCTAATATCGGTGACTGACTTAGGTTGAACCCAGTCCTGAATAGTGCTCACTTTACTCTAATCTACACGAATACCCTGGGCATCAACTACATATCCCAATAATGCAATAGACTTAAGCCAGAACTCGCACTTGGAGAACTTGGCATTCAACAAATATTTATGCAGAGTTTTTAATACCATCCTCAAATGTTCTTCATGATCTTTCAAGGTTTTAGAATAAATGAGGATATCATCGATAAAAACGATCACAAACTTATCTAAGTATGGTTTTAAAACATGCTGCATCAAATCCATGAAGATTGATGGCGCATTAGTGAGTCCGAACGACATCACAAAAAATTCAAAATGACCATAATGATGAGTACGGAAAGCGGTCTTTCCTACATCGTCTTCTTTTACTCGCAATTAATGATATCCAGACCTTAAGTCAATCTTGGAGAATATGATAGATCCAGATAACTGGTCAAATAAATAATTAATTCTAGGCAATGGGTATTTGTTCTTTATGGTAACTTTATTTAGTTCGCGATAATCTATACACATTCGCATAGATCCATCCTTCTTCTTTACAAATAGAACGGGTGCTCCCCAAGGAGACATACTTGGCCTAATAAAGCCTTTATTCAAGAGCTCTTGCAATTGCTCGTTGAGTTCTTGAAGTTCCTTAAGTGCCATTCTGTATGGTGCTTTAGATATAGGCTGGGTACCAGGGATTAATTCAGTAAAGAACTCTACTTCTCTTGAAGGAGGTACACCAGGCAGATCTTTTAGGAATACTTCGGTGAATTCTTTAACTACTTTACAATCAAGGAGAGGGATACTTTCTTTTGTTTCACCCATCATAGTGACTAGATAAGCAACACAACCCATACTGATCAACTGTTCGGCATTAATTGCATTTATTAGTGATAACTGTGTACTGGACTTTCCTACAAATGTTTCCGACTAGCCCTGGGAATGGAGAGTGACCTTCTTCTTAAGGCAATTTATCACGGCATTATTGTCACCGAGCCAATTCATCCCCAGGACAATATCGAAGTTTGCTAATGGTAGGATGATTAATTTAGAGTGAAATTCTTGACCATTTATTGGGATTTTGAAATTACAAAACTTATGGGCACTTAGTTGGGCTCCAGAAGGAAATCCAACACTCAAAAGTTTTGATAAGTTATATGAGTGTAGTTTAAGAACGTTGGTGAATCATTCAGAGATAAATAAATGACTACCATCGGTATCGAATAATATATTACAAGGCTGGTCATTGAAATAAAGTGTGCCTAATTTATATGAATTGCATTAACAACTTATAGAAATTTAAGGTACATAAATACAATTATCAAAGGAGAAGTTCAGAGATGTGTACCTGAAATCACATTGTTGTCTTCTGCAGTTTCAATAGGCATTAAGGCATAAACTCGCGCAGGACCAGCAGGACGATTGTTTGCCTGCCTCCTTGGATGGTTCTGGGAGTTAGGAACTGGTGTCGGTGCTGGAGCAACTTCAGATGTAGGTGCTGGCATTATTGTTAGATTTGGTTCTCTCTAGTTTAGCGGAGTTACTCTGAATACTTAGACCTTTTGGTAGGGCTTCATTAGAACTCCATCCACTGTCTCTGTGTGGGTACAGTGGTAGAACCTGTGGCCTGTACACCCACAATTGTAGCACTTATGGCCAAAGTGGTAACACTTGCCATACTGATGAGGCCTGTTACAGTCTTGAATGGGTTCAGTGGTTGGTGCAGCTTCCAGTTGATAGACCTTCGCAGAATTGGGCATGTGCCTTTTGAAGGTTTCCAATTGGATGGGAGTTGATTGTGACTTTTGTTTGAGATCCTTTTCAGATTGATGGTGCTCAATCACCTTGGCTATCTCCACTAGCTCAAAGAAGCTAGTTAAATGAAGGGGAACAATCTGATCTTTGATCAAATCTTTGAGTCCACTAAGAAAGCGGTGGCACTTAGCAAATTCAGAGTGGGTAATGGATGGGTCAAAGCAAGTCAACCTATGAAACTCCCTTTTGTAGTCAGCAATTGTACGACTTCCTTGAGTTAATCTTATGATTGTGTTCGCGATGATGTTTTGTGCCGACGGAGGAATGAATTCAGCTTTGAAGGCTTCAACGAACTCATCCCAATGGATATCTTCTAATTGATAATCGATGAACTTGGTGTTTCTGATCTCTTCCCACCAGTATTACACTTCAGCGTGAAACAGACGTATAGTGAGATGGACAGCTTCTGAATTTGGGATCTTCAGACTGATCAGATCCTTTTCTATGGCCTTCAGCTAGTCGGCTGTGTCCATTAGAGATAGATTTCCACTGAAGGTGGATGGCCATAGCCTTAAGAAATTATGGAGAAGGTTATCCATGGAGTATTGAGAAGGAAAAGTATGTTGCTGAATAGGGATAGCAAGAACAGCAATAACGACTAGAACAAAATGATCACTCAGCATCTTCTGCATAACGATCGCTTATTGGGCTTGGTTTTCCAGCAAGGTTGCTACCATTGCCCGCAAATGAGCTACTTCATCGGTAGAACTACTGGATGCGAGAGTATTCTTGATAGGAGTGACAGCAGGTGGTGATCCAGGATTCATTCTAATTAAACAATGCAAATTGTATTTTAGAATTTTCTTAAATGAAGACAGTCGATGGATATCAAAAATTTTCATTACTTACTGAAATAAAGGATTACAAAAAATTTAGAAAATGCCCAAAAAGCATAATTCTACTAGAATCATGTAAGTCAAAAGATGACAATTGCTCTAACTAATACTCAGACATCCTTAATATACTCAGCCCTAAAGGCTACACAAAAGTCTTCAAAAGTCACTTCCTGATGCTTCCTCTTACGCTTCCTTTCAAGCTTTGCAATAGTGTCGTACCACCAGACTCCTGCGTAATCCAGCATCAAATCCATCACAATGTCCACATAGAGTGACTCAAGACACTCTATATGTATCAAGATTGACTCCACTTGGCTCAACCATTCCTTTGCGTATTAGGAAAGTCAAGCTCTCGGTACACTGCTTGATGTAGAAGTTTATCCAAGACTAGGGTCCCTCTTGTTGAAACTCTTTCAATCTGCCAGTTACTCTCCTATCTCCATTTGAAACTACAATTCCAAGCTAACTTGAAGGCATGTAGCTAATAGTTCATGTCAGACTCTCCAGAATCCATTTGACTCTAAGAGGAGAAGTTACAAAGTTTTGTTAAACTAGAGATAATGAGATTTTCAAGATATGAGTATTTTCATTCTACAATTGTTCAAAGAGTTATCGATAATACTATGTTATGGATGTTACATATTGATGTTTGCACCTTAGAAGAACGGTCCATTAGGTAAAAAGGAATTAAAGATTCCATTCTGACACCTTATGGTGTTCTCTAATACTAACTGTGGGGCCCCCGTACTAATAGTAGGGAGTACGGTGCTCCCACTATGGCAAATCCCCAACTTAAGTAAAGTCAGGTGAAACCCAACCCACCTTAAGCTGAGGACTTGTTACTTGAGTACTATAAATATTCATCAATATATATATATATATATATATATATATATATATATATATATATATATATATCCAAGTGGCGGAAGCATAAAATATAACGTAACATCCACAAGCACAACATAGTAGAAAGAAAAAAACAAAATAGTAACTCAGCTCAAGTGCAGAAAGTAAAATACATCCATAATTTAATTATTACAAATTGTATTAAATGAAAATATAGAAGTCTCTCAATATCACTAAATGAAAAGTCTATCTAAGCTGCAGTGGAATGATTCTCCTCCTGCACTGACTCCTCTCTTGCGACACTGCCCACGAACATGTCTGAATCTGATATTTGTCGGTATCACAAATGCCAGGGCCCCAGCCAATAAAATAAAAAGGTTACAGTTAGATAATTGTCTAAGTACATTTTAGGCTATTTAATAAACTGAATATTTAAAGATATCACATTTAATTGTTTTACATGCAAGCAATTATAAGGTGCAACAAGCTACAAGGGAAATGGGGTAATTATAAATTAATCATTTATAGCTAAACAATAAGTATGTGAATTAACATACAAAACATGAAAGTAAGCAAGGTGAAGTTAAAAGCAAAAGTGACTGCAATTATTAAAACAATCTGATCTTAATATGCTTATGATCACATGGAAACATCATGAGTATAAAAAGAACACAAGTGCTGAAAATAACATACAATTCTAGCATTCTAAATATGCCAATATATATAATAGCTAATCCATAAAAACATACATACAACATGCAAATTAATATGAAAAGAAAGGCCACTGAAGAATGTGGCAAAAGCAAGCTAAGTAAATTAAAGTAAAGCCACTGAGACGTGTGGCAAAGCAAAACAAAATAAATAAAACTGAAGAACTGAACAAAAGTAGCAGTAAGCCTAAGACATAGTGCCGCCATAGCAGAAATAGGCCATACAGGGCCTCTGAACTAAAAGTTCAACATATGTCCATCCTAGGCATCCGTAGAGCTAAGTTCGAGTCTATTCTATCACAATACTAGAATTAAAGAGGTAGACTAAGCTTGGACATACTCTACTAACTAAAAGCACTAAAAGAACTAGATGAATGTTATACTTTTCAAATACTAACTTAGGATATATCATCCATATCCTAAGTTCTCCTATTATGCTCAATAAATAAGGCTCAATATTCAAGGTGTGCAGAGTAATCGAGTCAAGGTAAGCAAAAGACTCAATTTAGACTTATGTGATATCTGTTATTGTATAAGTTGTCCAACTAAGTATTCTATGAAGATACAAGCTTAGGATCTCTAATATCCAGCTATCAAGTAAGATCTCAGATTTACGACCTTAAGGTTAATATTAGAACTTAACAAGTTCTAATTCATAAGCATATGATGACTATAAGGTTTAAATAAATAAATCAATGATTTAATTATTAATATTTTTCTCTCTTACCCAAATCTTGATTAAGTAAATCAACATTTAAGTATTTTAGATTCAAACTCCACTTTGGTATTCAAATCCAGAATCCAAGGTGTGGCGCCCCGCACTCTTAATCCGCCCAAGGGATTAGGTTAAGGGTGGGGTATCACTCTGGCTAACCCCTCACTTATCATTGGATTAGGATAGACTTCATAATCCACCTGATTAGGGAAGGATTAACACAAAATCAATCTAACAGCTATTATATAAGTAATCAAACAGAGTGCGGAAGCGATTTAAGGAAAATGTAAACCATCCAAGTATCACAGTATAAATATGAATAATAGAACTCAGAGTATAAGCATACAATCCAAATATACAGTCAATGGTACCTGTATTATTACATAATTTAAAATGTTTAAATAAAAATAAAGTGAAAACCACTCATCCTCACTTGAAGTATAAAGGAACTAGACAACAGCTTCTTCCATGGGCTCCTCCTCTGGGTAAGGCTCCACACCTAACTTCTGTTCGTCTAACTGAAAGGAGTCTGCCATTGTCGGTTTCAAAATGTAGGGCCCCAGCCAAAAAAAAGAAAAATCTGGTTAGACAATTGTCTAAGTACATTTTAAGCTGATGAATTATTATAAGTGTTAAGTAATATCACCATTTGACAACATCTAAGCAACATATATATATGAAAAGGAGCAGCAAGCAATACAAAAGAAATAGGAAAGCTATAAATCATCATTTATAACTTAAGCAAAAAAAAGGAAAGAGGCTGAGACATGCCTCGCATACAAACTAAATAAGGAAGGGCGTATAAATATACATAACTAAATAAGTGCAGTAAGAAAAATTCTACATCCTAAATATGCTAATGATCAACAGAAAATATGCCAATTAAAATAAACAACTCAACAGTGGTACATATAAATAGCAGCAAGGTTCTAACATCCTAAATATATATACAAACAGTACAAGGAAATAGCTGACTGAATAAGAATACTGAAAAGTAAATAACAACAATTGCATATAAAGCCACACGTGCATCGACTGCCATACATAAAAGTGCTACTCAAGCCCATCGAATACCAAAGAAGCTTAGCACCATCACGGCTAAGTCATAAAATTGTGTACCCCTAGCGACATAAGGAGGCTAGGCAAATAAGCTCACAACGCAAATGAAGGGTCTTAGCACCAGTACGTTAAGGCCCAACTGTATGCCCCTAGTGACATAAGGAGGCTAGTAAACTAAGCATGCAAGGCAACCTTAATGCCAGTACGGCTAAGGCACCAACGGTGTACCCCTAGCGACATAAGGAGGCTAGTAAACTAGGCACACAACAAAACAGATCCTTCCCCTAGCGACATAAGGAGGCTAGGCAATAAGGACATAACTGAGAGGCAGCTCATAAAACCATTATCTTTTCATAAATCACTTTAATATTTTCACAAGGAATCTAAGGAGTCTCCATATTTTCCTAATATTTTATTCATGCATCAAATGTCTTATATGATATGCTCAAGGAAATATGGCACAAAAATTATGGAATGCGTAAGCAACAAAGTATCAAATGAAAGCAAGGGACTCTACTAAACATGGTGATATCATTTGTTTTCTACTTAACCATTCTAACTATTCCAAGTTACACAATTTCAGGATCACCGTTTTCCTACTATCGAGTGTAACTTAGAAACTCGTCTTTATAAGTTAAAAAGGATTAGAACTTATCAGGTTCTAATCTAGCTTAATCAGATAGATGGCTACGAGTTAAATCAATAAATCATACGTCCTAATTTTGTGCATTTAGACATTCTAAATAAGATCTGATCAAGATCTTCTAACCCTATAGATTATGGATTAAACACTATGAGATTTAAGTTTAAACACATAATCCAAAGAGGATAAGACCTAAGTTCTAGGTTGTATTCTATAAGTGATATACTAGTTAAGGCAAATCCAATTAAGTAATCAAGCTTAATAGGATGAATCTCCTATCTTAAATCTAAGGTTTAAAGACAAAATAATTAGAACAAGTTGTAAAATAAAAGAAAAGTCTAAAAGCTAACAAAACTAAGGTTTCACCCATTGGGTAACCTAATTTACCCAATGAATGAACTCTAACCTATGATCTAGTCCTAGTCTCAGGAAAGGTCCTTAAGGTGCAGTGTTAGATACTTAAAATTCTTGGAAATTAACTTAAAGGTTGATTTCACTCACTTAGATGTCACTACGATATTTATAACATTGGTTTAAGAGTTTTGAAATATAAATTAGAGGTTAAGAGTACTTGGTCCAATCTTAGGGCAAAATGATTATTTTGCCCCTACCTTAAGAGTCAAAAAGTTAACTTTTGACTTACAGGTCAGAATTGAATTCTTTACTGATTCTTTACTGTCTAACTTGAAGATAGACAGTAAGTACGCCTAAATCGGGCGAGAAACAGTCAAGTTATGACTAGGGGTAATTTGGTCATTTACCTAAATTTCCAAGGTTCAGATCCTTAATATTATTATATTATATTGATGACATTAAAATTCTAGGCTGGTTAGCATCTTGAATTTTCCAATTTGGAGTTGATTTGACTAAGTTATGGATGTTTGAAGTCTAGGGGCATTTTGGTTATTTTTCTCTGAAAATTCTAGGGTTGACTTTTTGTCCTGATATCCGAATGAGAAAACTAATACTACTACAGTGATGGGGCCGCTCTCCTGAGCATTTTAAGACCCATATTGACTATGTTTCGATAACTGGGTAAAAAGATATGAGGCTCTAAAGAGGTCCTAAAATGCTACCTCGTTATACGTACCCTGAAATAAATTTTTACATTATGTTATTTGAATCCTTACATTTTTTTGAGTATTTTAAGACCTATATTGGCTATGTTTGGATCATCCTATAAAAAGTTATTAAATTTATAAGATTTACTATTCAAAAATATAATTTGAATTATTTTACTATTCATTTATTCAAATTGTATTATTTTACTGTTCATTCCTAAAGTTTTTAATCATTAATTAATCTGTAATTAATTAGGCTTAATTATTAATTAACATTAATTAATCTATTATTTAATTAATATTTTACTGTAGCAAAGTTATTAGTGATAATCACTATTTAATTAGTCTTAATTACCTATTAATATCTAATTAAGAATAATTAATTATAGTTTATTGTTTAATAATAATTAATTATCCTAATTACTATTTAAGGCTTAATTAACCTTTAATTAACCATAATTAATCTCTAATTATACTTAATTAATTAAGATTACTGTTCAAAAGTAATTAACACTAATCCTAATTTAATTAACCGCTAATTGTAATTAATTAGTCATTAAAAGTAATTAATTAACACTAACAGTAATTAAATTATTAATTAAATTAACAGACAGTGGGCCCCACTAGACACGTGACACTGCCAGAGGCTGCCACGTGTCACTATGGGCCCCACAGGGGCTGAGTCAGCTCGGGTGACTGGGCAGTGGGCCCCACCTAACACGTGGCACTGCAAGAGGCTGCCACATGGCACTGTCGGGCCCCACGGGGAGTCGGACCGCCGCGGTTGACCGGGCAGTGGGTCCCACTTGCCACGTGGCTTCGTGGGCCCCACGGCCGATGTCGAAGAGCCGCGAGGCTCGGGAGTGGGCCCCCCACATGCCATGTGGCGTGCCCAGGGGCTGCCACGTGGCCTGGTGGGCCCCACGGCCGAAGCCGAATAGCTGCGAGGCTCGGTGTGTGGGCCCCACGTGACACGTGGCGGGCCCGAAGGCTGCCACGTGGCCAGGTGGGCCCCACCCGCGGCTTACGCGAACCCGACCCGGACGGGTCGGGCTCGGGTTAGGCTCGGGTCGACCTGGCCCGACCTGAGGCCCGTGACCCTTCGCCTTCTAGGGTTTGGCAGACCGAACCCAGATGCCTTCGGGGCCTCGGTGCGCCCGATCGGGTGGGTATGAGCCCGATCGGAACCGGTTGATGGGTAGAGGACGAGTCCACCTACCTACCCTACAATTATTATCGCGATCGAATGGAAATCTAGGAAGATCGGGGTACCTGAAGTCGACGTGGATGGTGGGCTAACTTCGGGGCTCGATTCCGGCTCGATTTGGGCTCCGATTTTCGCAAACCCGGAGCCCAGAGGTCGGCCGAGGTCTTATAGACCCGTCGGTGACCTCGCCGAGGTCGGGGAGGGGCCGGATTGGCCGGGATCCGCGGCAGACGCCCGTGGCACGTTTAGGGCGACGGGGCCGAGGGAGACGGCCCCGTAGCCGTTGGATCTGGATCAGATCCAATTACAGCGATGGCGCCGGCCGATCTAACGGCGCCGTTAGCTCCAGTTAACGGAACAGTTAAATAGGTAACAGTGGCTGTTAAGTAATTAATTAAATATATTTTATTTTTCCAAAAAAAATTTTGAACATATTTTTCCTAGCTAATTTGAGGTCAATGAATTCAATAGCGCAGTCGGATTTTCGATCAGACGAGTATTTTGATACCTCGATTTCCGGGGTATTTTTATTATTAAAATATTCGTCGAAATTTTGACGACTTCCGATTGACACGAAAACTTCACCCAAGCTAATTTGGGGTCAAGGAACACAATGGCAGTGTCCATTTTTCGATTGGAGGTCAATTTAAATAGGTCAATTTCTAAGGTTTTCTGGGTTTCTAGAAATCAGGATTCGATCCATTTGACTCCTAATTTGGACTAGGTCTTAGAGGTTGACTCCAATTGACCTAATTAGCAGTTGTAATTGTGTTTAAGACTTAGGGTTAGGCCTATTTAACTAAGGTAACAACTCGGGTTGTTACACAAGGTGATCTCCTAATAAGGATCTAGGGTTCACACTTAAACCCAAATTAAGGTAATGAGTCTTATAAGCTGAAGGATCCAAGAACTAAGAACTTAGTGAAATGTTACTCTACTAGTTAAAAGACAAAATAATCAAATAATAACTTGAGAATCTAAGATCTATATTCAATCTTTAGAATAATTTCATTATCCTATAGATTGAATCAATCCTACACCCACGTGGAAGGTTTCAAAAGAATTAAATAATAAATCACTTAAGGAATTTCAAAGGGAGGTAGTTCAATTCAAAGAGTAGACCTAAAGTCTAAGACTTAAGATCTAAGATCTGATGTTTGATCACTTTTAGACTTAAGCTAGGTTTTCAACTTACGATTTTGCAAGAGTGTTCCTTTTAGAATTCAGGCCCATGGACTAACTTAATTGAACTATTAAATTAAGATTTAGCATTTGAGATTGTTAGATTCAACTATTAAGGCAAAGTGATTCCTTTATGATCACTTAAGATCTAAGTATCTTAATTAAGACTAAATTAAGATTTCTTTACTTAGTGTTAATATAATTAATCTAAGGGTTCAGAAAGGTACTAATAATCTAACTAAGGATATTTTGCTGAATTTTCCAAGGTTTAAGGGCACTTAAACACATTATGGTTAAATTGACCAAAATTCCTCTCTTAAGGCTAAAAATGAAATTTTAAGTTTAAATTGCCTAAATTGATTCTAATCTGTGTTAATGAGTTATATGAGGATAAATAAACTAGGAAATACAATTATCTTAGGTTTTGGCAAACTAATTAGTCTAATTAGCACTAATCACATATTTAAGCCAATTAGGGTGATTAAGGAATTAGGGAATTCTAGGGCAATCCCACCTTATCCATAGTTATACTACACTTAAGATAGCATTAGGAACTAGACTTACCAAAATTAGAGGCTTAATTAGGGTTTATTTTACTAATCCCTAGTTAGGGTAATTCAGAGGTGATTAGCAAAATTAGGGTTCCTAAATTACTTTTAATAGACTACCTAGGTTCTTTAGGGTCTTATGAGCATTCAGAGCCCTTAATTACCATATTTGGGGATTTTTTAAATTTAATATGATTTAATTAAGAACAGAAAAAGATTAGATAATTATTTAAAATCTAACCATTAGATTTGTGATTTTATTGTATATTCACGCTCCTTGCATTTTTCTGATTCAAATGGTATATTAAATCATACCATTTGGATCGGTATAACTAAAGTTATTTAAATAATTTATTATATATTTTTATTTAAATAGAAACCATAGGATTTATTTTATGAATTAATTTCCGTAAAGAAATTAATTCATAAATTCTTTTATTATTCTACCAGCCCGAATTCAAAAGGCGCGGGTCGGGGTCGGCCTGAACCTAAATCCATCGTCTTCTTCCTCCTGACTGACTCCGTCCCAGCCGAGCTTCAGCGCTGCAATTCCCCGCACCTAGATAACGACGACGACTCCATCCAATCTCCACACGTTCCTGGAGTTGAGACGCATCGATTGGGCTATGAACCCCCATCTGGGACGCACCTGATCATCGGGGTGCTACTCGACCAAGGCATTTCAAGGGGAGGGACTTAGGGTTCCTTGTGAGCGAGTAATTCTCCTCACAGGAGCCACCAAATTGACAAGGTTTGATCCCTACATCATCACTGAGGTAAGGCGAGTCAAACCCCCAAGATTTTATAGCTTGGGGTGCAGCCAAACACTGGATCCTTAATCAGACCCAATTTCAGCTCAACTGCTAGCTCGATCGATCGATACGATCGATCAGAGCTAGCTTGAACCCTAGCGATAAACGATATGGGTTTCCTAAGTGGCTAAGGTAATCTAGACGACATCCAGAGGCTCATCCAGAGGTCAGAATGGAAACTGAAATCTATGAGTTTAGTGGGAGAAGGTGGTACCTGAAGTCGAGGTTGCAGGCTCGGCCGAGGGGAATTGGATTGCTTCCGAGCTTTCCAAGCGGTAGAAGCAGATTCGCAGGGAGTTTGAACACCAGACGGACCCTCTATAAGTGATTTTAAGCTCCAGAAAATGTTGGGAATTTGTTGAGTGTGACGGGAGCTCCAGGGGACTTCTGTTGAGGAATTGAGAGTTCACAGTGAGCAAAGGGCCTCACTGTGAATATTTGGGGGTATTTATAGGCCGTAGGGAGTCCTAAGAGTGGATGCCATAGCTCGGGCTTGGGAAATGGCTCGGCCCAAAGCAATGGGGTGACTGGAACCGTTTGGGGCAATTCAGGGAGAAGGCAGCTGGCAAGACGAACGTGCCGAGGGTAGGAGAGGAATTTTGGCATCTTCCCGTTCTGCCATGGGGGCTGGAGGGGATTTGGCTATCGGGGGGGACCAGCGAGTGACATGCGAGAGGAAAGGGATGATCCCTAGTGCTCATGGTGCTCCAGGCCATCTGATTGATCATCCATCAAAGCGGAATGGCTCTGATCTCCTGACACTTAACGAACGAACGTGGATAAGGGATCAGCCGTTGAATCAGATCAGGTGATCTAACGGTTGATTGAGGATACGAGATGTCATCGGATTAAAGTCTCGAAACCGCGGAATGGTTGAGATAAGACGGATTCGATCGATAGCAAGGGCCAATGGATCAGATTCATGGATTGAACGGCCCAGATGGCGCCCGCGGGTTGGGGTCAGCCGACCGTTGGAGGGATGGTAGGAATGCAATTATAAATTGTTTAGAACCCTAATTAGTAATTGAACCAATTTAAATTAAATCTAAAATATGCCTAAATGACCTCCAAAAATTTCCAAAATTTTACCCCTAGCTAATTTGGGGGTGGGGAATTCAAAAATAAATCATATTTTAATTTGGAGATCAAATTATTTTAGGTATTTTTTAGAGCTCAAAAATAGCCAAAAATGGCAAAATTCTCAATATAGCTCCGATTGATTCAAAACTTATAGGGTTAGGTTTAAATGACCCATTGAGTCTAATGGAATCAAAATCAAAGCTTGGTTTAGCTTAATTAATCTAGTTTTAGCAAAGGTAACAACTAGGGTTGTTACAATAAGTTCAACTTGGACCTATCTCTGATGATGCCTAGGATGGACACATGCCGAACTCTCTGTTCAGAGGCCCAATTTGACCTGTTTCTGCAGTACTATGTTTTAGGCTTACTTTTACTTCAGTTCAGTTTCAGTGCTTTATTTTGTTTTGGCTCATGCTTCAGTGGCCTTACTTTTTGGGGCTTTTAGTTGCTTTGCCACATGTCTCAGTGGCTTTACCTCTTAGCTTATTTATGCTCTTAGCTTGCTATTGCCACATACTTCAGTGGCCTTTTATATATTAAATTTGCATACTTGTATATACATTCTTATTGAGTAGTTATTAAGTATTGACATATTTAGGATGCTAGTTTTATTTGTTCATTTCAGCACCTTTTAGTATAGTCTTACTTTTATAAAATCAATATGTCTTCATGTGATCATATGCCTGTTAGGATCAATTTATTTTAGTACTTGCAGTTATTTTTGCTCTTTAGCCTCACCTTGCTTAGTTTTATGCTTTGTATGTTATGTTACATACATGTTGCTCAGTTATAAATAAATAGTTTATAGTTATCCTTTTCTTTGTAGCTTAATGCACCCTATATTACCTGCATATTTAAAGTAGTTAATGTGATATCTTTAAATATTCAGTTCACTTAAATAGCCTAAATGTACTTAGACAATTTGTCTAACTGTAGTCTTTTTCTTTTATTGGCTGGGGACATGGCATTTGTGATACTGACAAATATCAGATTTGGAGCTGTTCGTTGGTGGTTCCATAGGAGAGGAGCCAGTGCAGGAGGAGGATCTTCCTACTACCGTTTAATTAGATCTTTCCTTTTTGTTGCAGTGAGATTGAGAGATATTTTCTTTTTTTTTTTTTAATTTAGACTGTAATAATTAAATTTTGGATGTATTTAATTTCTATACTTGAGCTGAGTTACTATTTCTTTTACTCTTTTATACTATGTTGTGATGTAGATGTTATACTATACTATTTTCTACTTCTACTACTTTAATATATTGATGTATGTTTACAATTCTAGGTGACAAGTCCTTGGCTTAAGGTGAATTGGGTCTCACCTGACTCTACTTGAGTTGAGGATTTGCCATAGTTGAAGCATCGTACTCCCTGCGTTTATATTAATATCAGTATTAGCATGGCCAAAAAGGGTACGGGGTCCCACAGTTGGTATGAGAGCACACCATAAGGTGTCAGAAATGGGATCTATGATTCCTTTCTACCTAATGGACCGTTCTTCTGAAGTGCAAACATTAAGATATAACATCCATAATATAGTATTATCGGTATCTCTTTGAAAAATGTAGAATGAAAATACTCATATCCTAAAAATCTAGTTATCTCTAGTTGACAAACACCATTACATTATACTATTAGGATCAAATGGATCATGAAGAGTCTGACTTGGACTATTATCTACATGCCTTGGAGTTGGCTTGGTTTTATAGTTTCAAATGGAGACAAGAGAGCAAATGGAAAATTGAAGGAGTTTCAACAAAAAGGATCCCTAGTCTTGGACAAACTTCTACATCAAACGGCGTACTGAGGGCTTGACTTTCCTATCTACGCACAAGAATGGTTGAGCCGAGTAGAGTCAGTTTTGAGGCACATATAATGTACAGAGTCCCTATGGGATGATATAGTAACGGATCAGATGCTAGACTATGCGGGAGTCTGGTGGTACGATACCATAAAGAAGCTCGAACAGAACTGCAAGAGAAAGCATCAGGCAATGACCTTCAAGGATTTTTGTGTTGCATTTAGGGCTGAGTACATTAAGGATGTCTGAGTGTTAGTTAGGGCAATTGTCATCTCTTGATTAAATGATTCTAATAGTGTTATGATTTTATGGTATTTTATAAATCTTATGTAATCCCTCATTTTAGAAGTAAGGAGAATTTTTGGCATCTATTAAAAATTTAATTACTGTATTCCTTAGAATAAATTTGAAATCTAGATTTGTATTCCTCAATCCAGAATGAATTCTGGATCACCTCCTACTGCTACCCCTATCAAGAATACTATCGCTTCTAGCAGTTCTTCTAATGATGTAGCTCATCTGCGAGTAATGTGGCAACATTGTTGGAGAATCAAGCTCAACAAGCACTTGCAATGCAGAAGATGATGTCCGATCGTTCAGTACCATCCGTTGTTGTTCCTGTTATTCCCATTTCACAACATCCTTTTCCTTCCCATCACTCCATGGATAGTCTTCTCCATAACTTATTAAGATTAAGGCCTTCCACCTTCAGTGGAAACTTATCACCAATGGATACAGCCGACTGGCTGAAAGCAGTTGAGAAGGATCTAATTAGTCTGAAGATTCCAAATTCAGAAGCTGTCAGTCTCACTACACACCTATTTTACGCTGAAGCAGAATATTGGTGGGACAACGTCCGGAATACAAAATTAGTTGATTATGAACTAGAAGACATATCTTGGGATGAATTCATCGAAGCATTCAAGGCTGAATTCATTCCCCCGTCTGCACAAAATATCATAATAGACACGATTCTGAGGTTAACTCAGGGAAGTCCTTCTATCGCTGAATACGAAAGAGAGTTTCATAGGTTGATTCATTATTCCCCAGAGATTATCCAATCTGAATTGGCTTAGTCCCATCGCTTTCTCAATGGACTACGAGATTCATTAAAAGATCTTATTGTTCCACTCCATCTAACAAGCTTCTTTAAGTTAGTAGAGACAACAAAGGTACTTGAGCACCATCACTAAGAGAGAGATCTCAAACAAAAGATGCAGTCAACTCCCCATAAACATGAAGCCTTTAAAAGGCATAAATGTCACTCTGCAAAGGTCAACCAGATCAAAGTTGCACCACTCCTGAACCAATTCAAGGCTATAATAAGTCTCATCCGTATGGCAAGTGCTACCATTTTGGCCATAAGTGCTACACTTGTGGGTGTCCAGGCACCTGTTCTATCATTATACCTATACAGAGATAGTGGATGGAGTCCAGATTAAGTAGTATCATAAGAACCAAGTATTCAAGGCAACTCCGCTGAATAGGAGAGAACCAAGTTTGGCCGTAATGCCAGCCCCTACATCTGAAGTTGCTCCAGTACAGCCCTCAGCTCTTAAGTCCCAGAACAATCTCAGGAAGTAGGTAAACAACCGTACTACTAGTTTTGTGCGAGTGTACGCCTTAACACCCCTGGAAGCTACAGAAGACAATAATGTGGTTTCAGGTACACATTTTTGGACTTCTTCTTTTTAAATTGCATTTTTTATATCTTAATTATTACAAGCTATTAATGTGATTCATATAAATAATTTAGGCACACTATATTTTAATGACCAGCCCTGCAATGTGTTATTGAACACTCATGATAGTCATTCATTTATTTTAGAACATTTTGCCAACATTCTTAAACTACACTCATACAACTTAGCAAAATCATTAAGTGTTGGACTTCCATCTGGAGTCCAACTCAGTGCTCATAAATTTTGTAATATCAAAATTCCATTAAATGGTCAAGAGTTTGATTCTAAATTAATCATCCTACCATTAGCGAACTTTGATATCATCCTTGGAATGAATTGACTCAGTGACAATAATGCTGTGATAATTTGCCTTAAGAAGAAAGTCACTCTTCATTCCCAAGGCAAGTTTGAAACATTTATAGGAAAAGTCAGTACAAAACTATCATTAATCAATACTATTAAGGCTGAACAATTGATCAGTAAGGGTTGTGATGCTTTCTAGTCACTATGATGGGTGAAGAAAAAGAAAGTATCCCTCTCTCCAATTGTAAAGTAGTTAGGGAATTCACCAATGTATTCCCAGAAGAATTGCCTGGTTTACCTCCTCTCAGAGAAATAGAGTTCTCTATTGAATTGATTCTTAGTACCCAGTCTATATCTAAAGCTCCGTACAGAATGGCGCCTAAGGAACTTCAAGAACTCAACAAATAGTTGTAAGAGCTCTTGAATAAAGGTTTTATTAGGCCAAGTATGTCTCTTTGAGGAGCACCCATTCTATTTGTAAGGAAAAAGGATGGATCTATGTGAATGTGCATAGATTATCACAAACTAAATAAAGTCACCATAAAGAATAAATGCTAGTTGCCTAGAATTGATGATTTGTTTGACTAGTTCTCTAGAGCTGTCATATTCTCTAAGATTGACTTGAGATTTGGATATCATCAATTGCGAGTAAAAGAAGATGATGCAGGAAAGACCACTTTTCGTACTCACTATGGTCATTTTGAATTCTTGGTGATGGCTTTCGGACTCACCAATGCACCATCAATCTTTATGGATTTGATGCTGCGAGTTCTTAAGCCATATTTAGAAAAATTTGTAATCGTCTTTATCGATGATATTCTCATCTATTCTCAAACCTTAAAGGATCATGAAGATCATCTGAGGTTAGTATTAGAAGCTCTGCCTAAACATCAACTGTATGTCAAGTTCTCCAAATGCAAATTTTGGCACAAGTCCATTGCATTCTTGGGACATGTAGTCGATGCCCAGGGTATACATGTAGATCAAAACAAAGTAAGCGCTATTCAGGATTGGGTTCAACCTAAGTCAGTCACTGATATTAGAAGTTTCTTGGAATTAGCTAGATATTACAAGAAGTTTGTTAAGGGCTTTTCCCAGATCGCTTCGCCTTTGACTAAGTTAACTCAGAAAGCCATTCCATTCATTTGGAGTCCTGAATGCGAGGAAGCATATCAAAACCTGAAGGACGCACTCTCTATCGCTCCAGTACTTGTTTTCCCAAGGAAGGCTTGAACTATTAGGTGTACACCGATGCCTCTGGAATTGGACTAGGTGGTGTGTTAAGGCAAGAGGGTAAGGTAATCGCTTATGCCTCTCGTCAGTTAAAACCCCATGATAAAAATCATCCAATTCATGATCTTGAACTTGCCGCCGTAATCTTTGCTCTAAAAATTTGGCGTCACTGTTTATATGGAGTTTAGTGTTCAATTTTCACTGATCACTAAAGCTTAAAATATATTTTCACTTAAAGAGAACTGAACTTCCATCAGATAAGATGGTTAGAGCTTATTAGTGATTATGATCTGAGCATTCAAGATCATCCAGGGAAAGCAAATGTAGTGGCCGATGCTCTTAGCCGTCATGCTACTTTATCTTCCATAATTGCCTCCAATTCCTTAGAACAAGGATTTAGTAAGCTTGAAATTTCTACAGTCAATGGTGATGTGCTGAGTTATATTCTAGTAAATATCAATGTGGAACCTACCTTCCAAAGAGATGTCTCTATCTCACAGACAGAATACGATGATTATCTAAAATTCAAAATATATATTGAAGGTGGTCGTCGTCATAATTTGCAAATGCATAATGGTGTAATCTATCTAGGAAATCATTTGTAGATTCCTAAATCCATGCATCATGAAGCTTTGATTGAAGGCCATAATTCTGGGTATCACATTCACCCAGGAAGTACTAAGATGTACCAGGATCTAAAGCAATCATTTTGGTGGCCCGGTATGAAAAAGGATGTAGCCAATTTTGTGGCTAAGTGTCATGCCTGTAATTTGGTAAGGGCTGGGCACCAAAGACCTGGTGGTCTTCTGCATCCATTAGAAATTCCTGAATGGAAATGATTCGATATATCTATAGATTTTGTCATGGAATTGCCTCTTGCAAAATCTGGTGCCGATGCAATCTGGGTTATAGTATACCATTTGAATAAATCAGTGCACTTTCTTCCTATCCGCCAGACTGACTCTATTGAAAAGTTAGCAAAGCTCTATATCAAAGAAATTGTCAGGTTGCATGGTATTCCGAAATCAATCGTATCCGACAGAGATAACAGATTTACTTCTAAGATTTAGCAAGCTGTGCATCAAGATCTGAGTACTACTCTAACTATGAGTATAGCTTTTCATCCTCAAACAGATGGTCAGATTGAAAGAGTAAATCAAGTTCTGGAGGATTTGCTTAGGCTTTGTGTTCTTTATTTTGCTGGTTCTTGGGAAGATCATATTCCATTAGTAGAGTTTACCTACAATAATAGCTATCAGGCCAGTATTAAAATGGTTCCATATGAGGCATTGTATGGTGGAAAATGCAGTACTACTCCGCTAGCTTGGTCAGAAATAGGAAGAGTTCAGCTTTTTGGTTCAGAGTTAGTTGAAGAAACCAACAAGAAGATTCATTTAATTCAGCAGAGAATTTGTTCGGCTCAAGATCGTCAGAGCAAGTATCATGATGCTCACCATCGTCTCCTAGAATTCAATGTTGAAGATTCTGCCTATTTGAAATTTAGTCCAATGAAGGGTGTCTATAGATTTGGCATAGCTGGGAAACTCAGTCCCCGCTATGTTGGACCTTTCAAGATTTTGGCCAAGGTAGGATCATCGTATATTGGTTGAATCTTTCTGATAACTTTGCAGCCATCCGCAACGTGTTCCATGTATCATCATTAAGAAGATGTCTCAGAGACCCTTCTCATCTCATTCAGCTTCCAGTAGTAGAAATTCAACCTGATCTTTCTTATGCAGAAGAACCATTCAAAGTCTTAGCTCGTGATCAGAAGCAACTAAGAATTGATCTTTGGAAGAATCTACTAGGGATAAAGAAGTGGATATGCACAATAAATATCCACAGCTCTTTAAAAGTCCAGGTACTATTCTTTTCTTTCCTATTTATTTCATTTAAATTTTCAGTCCTTATAATACTTTCTTCACTGAATGATGTCGGAGATGACATGATTCTTAAGTGGGGTAGTTTGTAACAACCCAAATTATTACCTTAGCTAAATCCAAATTAATTAAGCTAAACCAAGTTCTAATTTTAATTCCATTAGACTCATTAAGTTATTTAAACCTAACCCTAGAAGTTTGGGATAAATCGGAGCCAAATTGAGAATTATGATATTTTTGGCTATTTTTGGATCCTGAAAAATACTTAAATTAATTTAATTTCCAAACTAAAAATTGATTTTATTTTTGAATTTCTCATGCCTCAATTAGCTAAAGGTTAAATTTTGAGAATTTTTGGAGCTCATTTAGTCCTAAATTTGATTCATTAAATTTAAGGAATTTTAATTAATTAATAAATAAGAAATAATAAATTAAATTAAAATTTAATTTAAATAATTATAGCCAAAATTCGCTGTCGGGACTGCGTCAGATCCGCTCCGGGTCCCGACAGTGGCTCAGCCATATCAGCCAATGGATGCGCTTGCACGAATCATGGCACGGGATCAAACGACGTATGATCATATTACTAAGGACTCATATCGCCCGTCGGATCGAGTAGCTGATCCAATGATCAATAACGTGCCCGTGGTATGTTATCCTATATCATCATCAGGCCGTCCATCTCCAATGACTTTGCAATCAAACGGCTGCCAAGGACCCCGCCATGTTCACCTTCATCTCGGGGTGAGATCCCCAACCCAATAGAGGAAATTTGCTCGTACAAGCCACGTCAATTCTGTCTGCCACGTCACCTAGACCGTTAGGAACTTCCCATATTTGGTTGAGCCACCTTGGAAACCTAGAAGTTGGGGAGGAGCCCCATTGAGGCCGAACAATGGAGATAGCTCGGACTGAGCCTGAGTCATGGCTCCTAACCTCAGTACCACCCCTGAACCTCCCTCGAGCTATAAATACCACTTGAGAATCATAGTGAGCCCCTTTGCTCACTGTGATCCCCTAAGTTCCTTGCGGCACTCCTCCTGAAATTCTCGGTGACCTCGGCTGAACCTACTGTGTACCGCTAATAGTGGGAGAGGTTTTATGTTCGGACCCCCAGGTGTCCAAGTGGAGCTCAAGTATCCCAGTGTTCCCTGTTGTGCATGGTCATCGTCTCTCCTTCTCAGCTCAGGTACTGTCGTTACCCCTTATACTGTCGAGCTGAATTTAGTTTGGCTCCTCGTTAATTAGCCATATATGCTGTGATATGATCATACCCCAGTGTCCCGCCTGTTTGCTGAAGTAATGGGGAGGACTGACAATGGACTAGACGGCATGATCATCATCTAAAAGTGCACAGACAGTTGGCCATCGGCCAAAGAATCGGGGTGATTCCTCGAAGCATTGGGTCTCCATTTAGCACCTTAATCCTTCCTGGAGTAATTGTAGACTAGTTGCAATCACTGGGCTCGACCTAATCGATCAATTTGACTGGAATCGATCGACTCAGAGCGAGCCTGCGTCCGTAAAATGCCGTGAGTAGCACACCCCATTGATCCCTCCATGCTTGGGACCAATTGAGTTTCCCAATCGATGCCCCTCCAAGACCTGAACATGTACGTCTAGAGCCTAGCTCGCATCATTAGCTCTGTGAGGAGAATTCAATCCCTACAGGTACACCTTAAGAGTCATCTTGGCCGAGTAGCACCCTAGATTTCTGGTGCATCTCCGATGGGGGTTCATAGTTCATTCAATGCATCTAGGGCCACTGAAGGTGTATCCATCGAGATCCTAGCGTGTCATGGTCTGAGCATGAAGAATTTTGCAGTTGAAGCTAACCCTAGGGATCGGGTGTCGGGGAGTCTCTGTGAAGACAACGATTAGTGCCAGGTCGGGCTAGACCCCGGCCCGCGCGGTTTGGATTTCAGGCCACGACATTATTTAAGAGTTTATGGAATTATATTTCTTTGGATAAATAATTGATAAATAGATTTCCTATTATTCCAATTTAAATAAAAATGTAGAATAAATTATTTAAATAACTTTAGTTATACTTATCCAAATAGTATGATCTAATATATCATGTTAATTAGAAAAATGCAAGGAGTAATAATATAAAATAAAATTAAGGATCCAATAGCTAGATTTTAAATAATTACCTAATCCTTCTCTATTAGTATTTAAATTATAATAAATTCATTAATTGTCCAAAATGTTGATTAAGGTCTTTGAATGCTCATGAGACCATAGAGGACCTATGAAGACTATTAAAAGTAATTTAAGATCTTTAAATTTGCTAATCATCTCTTAATTACCCTAAAATGAGATTAGTAAATTAAGCCTTAGATTAACCTTTGATTTTAGTAAATCTAGTTTCTAATGTCTTATTAAGTATAGTAGTGACTATAAATGTGTTTGGATCTTCCTAGTATGCCTTAATTCCCTTAATCACTTTAGTTGGCCTTAAGGTGGGGTTAGTGAGAATTAAGCTAATAATGCTATCAAATCCTAATTTAACTATCTTATCCACTTCACTAATCAATATGAAGTTTATTAAAATAGACTTGAATCAATTTAGAGGCATAAATCTTAAAATCCCATTTCTTAGCCTTAAGAGGAGCATTTTGGTCATTTTGACCAAAATATGATTAAGCACCCCTTAAAGCCTTGAAAATTCCAGTAAAGTATCTCTAATTAACTCATTAGCCCCTTTCTGAAATCTCATGTTGATGAGGGTGAAGTTAAGTAAAAAAATCCTAAAAAGTTTTAATTAAGATCTTAAGATCTTAAGAGTATTCAAAACCACTTCCTTAATGGAACAAACCTAATTAGCTTTAACACTAAATCTTCAATGTAAACACCTTATTAAGTTGATTCATAAGCTAGAAATCCTAAAAGAAATATCCTTATAAAATCCTAAATCTAATTTTTAGCCTAGATCTAAAGTGATCAAATCTTAGATCCTAGACTTCAGATCATCTAATTGAATTGAATCGTCTTCTTTGGGATTCCTTAAGTGATTAATTATTTAAGCCTTTTAAAACTTCCTTGTGGGTGTAAGATTTATTCAATCTATATCATAATGGAATTATTCTAAATATTGAATATAGATCTTAGATTCTTAGTTCTTAAATGATTATTTATCTTATAATACTAGAATAACCTTTTATTAAGACCTTAATTTCTAAATCCTTCAACTTATATGATTTTGCACCTTTAGACTATGTTTGAGTGTGAACCATAGATCCTCTTTAGGATTTCACCTTGGATTTAGGATTTGAATCCATATGTGGAGTTTAAGTTCAGAATCCTCAATCTTGATTTTCTTGATCAAGATTTGGGTTAAGTTAGTAAAATAATAATAATTAGGTCATTGACTTATTTATTTCAACCTTCATAGTCATCATTTGATTATGAATTTGAACTTGTTAAGTTCAAATGTTAACATTAAGGTCATGAATCTGAGATTATACTCGATAGCTGAATATTGGAGGTCATAAACTTGTATCTTCTCAGAATAGTTAGATTTAGATAATTTAGATAATAATGGATATTACATAAGTATAGTTGAGTCCCTTGCTTACTTCGACTTTGATTGCTTTGCACACCTTGAATATTGAGCCTTGTCCCTTGAGCATAATAGGAGAACTTAGGATATGGAAGATACATCCTGAGTTAGTAGTTGTAAAGCATAACATTCACTCAATTCTTTTAGTGCATTCAGTCCAATAAGGTATGTCCTAGCTTAGTCTGCCTCTTCAGTTCTAGTTTTTTTATAGAATAGACTCAGACCTAGTCCAGTGCTTGGCTAGGATGAATACATGTCTGATTCTAAAAGTTCAACTCGGACCTAGCTCTGATGATGCCTAGGATAGACACATGTTGAACTCTCTATTCAGAGGCCCTGTTTGGCCTATTTATATTATGACAGTACTATGTTTTAGGCTTACTTTTACTTCAGTTCAATTTCAGTGCTTTGTTTTGTTTTGCCACTTGCTTCAGTGGCCTTACTTTTTGGTGCTTTTAGTTGCTTTACCACATGGTTCAGTGGCTTTACTTTTTAGCTTATTTATGCTCTTAGCTTTCTTTTGCCACATGCTTCAGTGGTATTTTATATATTAAATTTGCATGCTTGTATATATGTTCTAATTGAGTAGTTATTAAGTATTGACATATTTAGGATGCTAGTTTTGTATGTTCATTTCAGCACCTTTCAGTATAGTTTTACTTTTATAAAATCAATATGTCTTCAAGTGATCATAAGCATGTTAGGTTCAGTTTTTTTCAGTAATTGCAGTTATTTTTGCTCTTTAGCCTCACCTTGCTTAGTTTTATGCTTTGTATGTTATGTTACATACCTATTGTTCAATTATAAATAAATAGTTTATAGCTATCCTTTTCTTTGTAGCTTGATGCACCCTATATTACTTGCATATTTAATGTAATTAATGTGATATCCTTAAAATTTTAGTTTACTTAAATAGCCTAAAATATACTTAGATAATTTGTTTAACTATAGCCTTTTTCTTTTATTGGCTGGGGCCCTGACATTTGTGATACTGACAAATGTCAGATTTGGAGTTGTTCGTTGGTGTTTCTGCAGGAGAGGAGCCAGTGCAGGAGGAGGATATTCCTACTGCCGTTTAGTTGGATATTTCCTTTTTTTTGCAGTGAGATTAAGAGATATTTTCTTTCTTTTAATTCAGTTTGTAATAATTAAATTATGGATTTATTTACTTTCTACACTTAAGCTGAGTTAATGTTTCTTTTTCTATTTTATACTATGCTGTGATGTGGATGTTATACCATACTATTTCTTTCTTCCGCTACTTTGATATATTGATGTATGTTTACAATTCTAGGTGACAAGTCCTTGGCTTAAGGCTGGTTGGGTCTTACCTGACTCTACTTGAGTTAGGGATTTGCCACAGTTGGAGCACCATACTCCCCTCCCCGTGTTTATGCTAATATCAGTATTAGCATGGTTGTGAAGGGTACGGGGCCCCACACTCCCTTATCTCACCATGTGGGTTGGGTCCACTCAATCCATCCCATCCATTGGCAATCCCCTCCCCCATTAAGAGAGCCTTTGGCTCTCAGCTCTCCACTTCCTCATTTGCCCAGCTAAGGTTCATTCCCCTCTTCCCTACATTGCTATACTTCCTACTGGAAGAAACCTTAGCCCCTTCCTCTTCTTGCTTGTAGTTGGGAAAAAAGAAGAAATGATCTCTCAAGCACTCAAGCTTCCCTTAAAAAATCTGACATTATCAAAGCCAAGGTACTCCATTTCCTTCCATTGGTTAACCCAATGGCTGTTCCATTTCATTTTTATGCTCATTTGTATGTCTATAAATTTGCGATTATCTTAGTTGTGCATCTATGAAGCTATGTTTAAGATGTAGAAACTCATGGAAATCTGTAAATAATAGGGAATTGTATGTAAATCTGATAATATGAATTTCTATACACCTAGTCCTTTAACTCCATTGTTTGCATTGATAACTTAATCGTTTGGTATCAATTTGGGTATTAATGGAAAGGTCTCAGAAAGCATTTCCATTGGTATATGGCACCGTACATAAAGTGCTCTAGGTTGAGAGTATTTGAGCCCGAAAGTTGACCCTTTGCGGTTTTCGCACAAGAGAAATCATCGTTGGGCACCACAGCGTGCAACACCACCCAAAGTTGCAAATCCAAGTCATAATAGTTTAATGAAGCATAAAAATATTTGGCATTCGCTGACTAGCTTCCTAGTTTGGTGTGATAGCGAGCCAAGCACAGTTGGAATTTGATGAAATTAAATTTCCCCACTGTAGCACGCCACAGCGCCTGAAAGCGCTACAGCGTGCCATATCGCCTGAAAGTGCTGTAGCGCACTGCAGCACCCAAATTTCAAATAGTTTTTTGCCACAGCACTGTAACCCACTACAATGCACTGTAGTGCCTAAAAGCCCCGCAGCGCACCACAGCGCATCGTAGCGCCTGACTTTCTGCCAGAAGGCGCCACCATGTGCCATAGCGTCCAGAACTGTCCGGATTGGTCCAGAACTGGCTGAAATGCCAAAACCTCACAGTTTTTTAAATTTTAAGGACCATAAAACCATAGTAGGGTCAAATTATATCAAATATGTAGGTGAATTTCTAATTTTGCATTAGATGATAATTTAATCCCTAATCTTCCCTAAAACCCTAAATATTGATTTAACTATATCTTTGTCAATTAGACTCCAAATCAGAAAATTCAAAGTGCTAGATAGCTAAAAATTCCAGTGCTAACAATAATTTGAATCTTGACCCTATAAAAATAAGAAATGATCACAATACCCCTAACCCTAATTAGGTCATAACTTGACCAATTGAAGTTCAACTTGGGTCTACTCCTAATTAAAGTACTTAGTGTAATATAGGGAAGGTATAGCCACTGAGTTTACTGAATTTGGACACCAAATGGAAAAGTTAGCTTTTTGACCCCCTTAGCCTTAGGAAATTCCATAATTGCCCTTGAAATTAAAATTGTTATGACTAATTTATTAGACCTCAGAATTTAGTGTTCTTGGACTATAGGGAATCCTTGAACATCAACCAATAATAAACTGCATAAAAAATTAGATTTTATTAGTTAAAATTTACTAAAATTCCTCGTAGGTCAAAAACCTAGTTTGGACCTATAGGACCCATTCATTATCCAGATTGAGTGTACCTACTATCTATCTTCATATTAGATAATAAGAAATTATTTGGCAATAAGAAATCCTAATTTGGAGCCCTAAATTAATAAGTAGCTTTTTTGACCCTTAAGTAGGGGCAAAATGGTCATTTTGCCTGGAATTCAGATTAAGCGCTCTTAAGTCCTAATTTATCTCTTAAATCACTAAAATCAATATTAGAACTATGTTAGTACCTTTTAAAGTGAATAAAATCAGCTTTCCCCTAAAATTGGTTAAAATCATAAAATTTCTATAAGTCTTTTCCTTAGGATCTTTCACATCACATTAGGACCATTTCTAAGACTAGGATTAGATCATATGTCAAATTTCATTCATTAGATAAAATGGGTTATTCAATGAGTGAATCCTTGGTTTTAATAATTTATAAATTTTAGAACTTAATTTTGATTATTTTGTCTTTTAATCTTAGACTCAGTATAGGAAGATTATTCTATTGAGTTTGACTTTGCTTAATAGGATTTACCTCAATCATTAGTTCACTTAAAACTGAAACCTTATACCCTAAAACTTTACCTTTAAATTATTTGCTTAACACCCATCTCGTGGTGTTAAAATCATAATCCCTAGTTCAGTAAATCTTGATCAGATCTTAGTATAGAACATCTAAATCCATTAATTAGGTCATAATGATTTTTTATTTAACTTATAGTCGACATTGATTTAATCATATTAGGACCTAGCTAGTCCTAATATTTTGTAATATATACTGCCATACTCTAAGTTACACTCGATAGTAGGAATTGGAGATCCTAAACTTGTGTAACTTAGAATAGCTAGAATGGTTTAATTAGATAACAACAGTGTCACCATGTATAGAAGGGTCCTTTGCTTACTACTTGATTTATTTGTGCTATGCATTCCTTGTATTTTGTGCTTAATTCCTTGGACATGTCAGATAAGAAAACTTTGTGCATGAAATGAAAACTTAGAATAATTAAGATAACTGTTGCCTTAGGTTCAGTATATTATGATAGGTTCTAGTGCACATTTACCCTAAAGGATAGGGGTAAGGAGTAATAAAGGTGCTTAACATTACTCATTGAGGAGTGTGTGTTAAGCTTGGAACCCGTATAGTCTTGTAAACGTGCTTGTCTCCTCAGCTATTTTTGGATGTGTCCACAGAAACAAAAATAAAATAATTAAAATATTTCTGCATTTGTATTTACTACCTCTTTAGTTTTGCGATTCTATTATGTATGCCCTAGCCCAGAAAAGCTTTGGGAACTTCTGTCTGGGCCCGATTGGCCAATTTTTTGATATGGTAGTTTTACATACCTGTTCAGCTTTAGTTTACTATTTTACTGTATTATTGATGCATGTTATTTCAGTCAGCTATATTTCCTTACTTATCTACTCACATGTACGTATATATATATACATATAATATATATATATATATATATAATGCTAGACTTTACTGCTAACTATATGTACTATTTTCAGATTTACTATTCTAAGTCAACATATGTCATATGATCATCAGCATGTTTAAGATTGAACTTTTCTTTCAAGTACTTTTACTTACTGCATTATATATATGTATACCTATTCTTTTATGAGTTTGCTTGAGGCATGCTTTTGCTTCAATTTCTGCTTAGTTATAAATGTTGTATTTATAACTTACCTTGCTCCTTATTTGCTTACTACTCCCATGCTAGTCAGTTCATTTTTATTGTGTTTAAGTTTAAATGGTGAAATTAATAATTCATGTAAAATATTCAGCTTAAATTGTACCTAGATAATTATCTAATAAAAATTTTCTCTTATTGATTGAGGCCATAGAATTATAAAACTAATAATATCAGATTCAAATTAATCTG
This sequence comes from Gastrodia elata, assembly GCA_016760335.1. NCBI lineage: Eukaryota > Viridiplantae > Streptophyta > Magnoliopsida > Asparagales > Orchidaceae > Gastrodia > Gastrodia elata. Next base: position 85,507,072 of record CM028669.1, on the reverse strand, counting down.
AGGAGCTAGGTGTAGAAGGAGAGGAGCCTTATATAGAAGAGGAGCATCAGTCGGGTGATCTAGAAGCTGCCTACTTTCCCTTCTGTTTGTGTGAGGATGAGAGTCATTTTGATTAATTTTCAATCATTTAAACTTTAATTTATATGTTGTAATAATACATGTACCTTCTGACTATGATTAATTTTTTGTGCTGTTATTTTTTTGAGCTATTTATTTTATTTTATGTCTAATGTATGGTGAAATGGATATACTGCTTATTTCATATACTTCTGCACTCTGTGTTTGTATTGATTTAGTGACTGATCTCCTATATTCATTATGTGAAACCTCCTTCCCTTATTAGTGGATTGTGGATCTTACGTAATTCAATGATAAGTGAGAGCCTTGCTAGAGTGGCACACCACCCCTTGAGTCTAATCTTGCGGATTAGGGGTGGGGCGCCACATAAGTAGGGGCAAAATGGTTATTTTTGATCAAATTCAGGTTTAAGTGTTCTTAAGCCTTAGAGTCTTAATCTAATTATTAAAATTAGTAAATAAAGTTATTTAGAATTAAATTCTTATAATTTAGGCTTATTAATCATGTTTCCAATTATAACCTTAAATTTTAATCTTAAGTAAATTCTAAGTAAATTAAGCTCCATGATGTGGGATTCTTCTCACATCATTTCATCCTTAAGTCTTATAAATCTTTCAACCAATATTAGTTAGCTTTAGTGCTTGAGTGTTCCTCTTAGTTCCTTAAGATATTCTTTCTTAGAAATTAGGAAAAGACTTAGGTTAGAATTCATTCATTAGGTAAATTGGGTTACTCAATAGATGAAACCTTGATTTTACTAGTTTATAGATTTTCATAGTTTTATTATGATTAATTTATCTCTTAACCTTAGATTTAAGAATAGAAATCCATCATATTAAGTTTGATTTATTTAATAGGACTGCCTTAATCCTTAGTCTGTAAAATTAGGTTTAAGCCTTAGCCTTTAGGATCACCTTGGGATTAAGTGATTAAACCCCAATAATTGGAGTTTAATTCTTAATCCTTCCATCTTGATTTGTCATAATCAAGATGGGTTTTGGTTGCTTAAATCATCAAAATAGGCCAATTGATTTACTTGTTTAACTTATGTAGTCGACATTGATTTAATCATTTTAGGACCTAGCTAGTCCTAAATATTTTCAATCTTATAAGGTCGTGAGTCTAAGTTATACTTGATAGTAGGAGTTGGTGATCCTGAACTTATGTAACTTGGAATAGATAGAATGAATAATTAAATAATAATGGATATCACCCGCGTCTAGTAGAGTCTCTTGCTTACTTTGAAACTTTGATGCTTTGCTTACCTTGTAATTGAGCTTTATGCCTTGGACATAATTGATAGACATAGAATATTTGATGAATATCACATGTAAAATTTGAATATCGTAAACATCAATTGCTGTTTTAATCGGTGCTTTCGCTTTCCCTAATTTTTGGTTCAGTGGAGTGTGACCTAATTAATCTGCCTCTCAGTTCAGTTCCTTTGCTGTTTTAATAGGCCAAGCCTAGGCCTTTGCTTGGCTAGGATGGTATTGCCTGTTTTCAGCAATGTCTAACCAAGCCTAGACCTATGGGGGTCTAGGATGGTGTTGTTAGACTTTTTGGTTAATCATGTTAGATTAGCCCTCTTCTGATATGGTGATACTTGTTTTAGGTGCACTTCTATATTTTTAGTTCTGTTTTTCTGCCTTAGCCCAGCAGGCTAAGTGAGACTGCACATATTTTAGTTCAGTATTTTCGCCTTAGCCCAGCAGTTTAAGTGAGATGTTGCTTGTTTTCAGTTTGAGTGGCTCATTTGGTCATAGTAGTTTTCATCTCATTTTTACTGCATTTCAGCACTTTCTTACTTACTATTTTCCGGCATATTAGTGCTGGACAAGATGATGAAAGATGCTATATATAGAGGCCTCAATTTTCCTGTCTTAGCCAAGGAGTGGCTCAAAAGAGTGGATTCTATCCTTGAAATAATGGGATGGCCGGATAGCGTTAAGGTCGCTCTAATGATGTTTCTTTTTTTAGATGATGCAAGAGAATGGTGGGACACCACCAATCATCAATTAGATAAAAAACTTTGACGGGAGCATCATGAAGTCACTTTTGAGGACTTCTGCATAGCCTTTAATACTATATATATAAGATAGGATCTTTATCAAATTCAAACTGTTATGTTATGATAATGCTTTATATCTTTCCAATTGTAATGACTTTATCTTTGGAATAATAAGAATTTAACAAGTATTTTAGCTCTTTTTCTTAGACTAAAAATAGTTATCTTAATTTCAGAATGAATCCTGCAACATCTCCTAACAACACTCCTGTCAATACTACCGTCGCCTCAAACAATAATACTGATGAAGTGACCTCATTTAGGAACATGGTAAATTCCATGTTAGAGATTCAAAATCAATATGCATTAGCCATCAAAAGTTAGTGTCTGCTCTGACATCTACCAATGCAGTACATCTTCAGCATCTCCTGCTTTTCCAACACTCCCCAACAGTCTGTCGATAGGTTATTGCATAGTTTCCTGAGATTGAGACCTCCTACTTTCGATGGTAGTCTGTCTCTAATAGATACGATGACATGGTTAAGGACAATTGAAAAGAACTTGATGAGTATTAAGTGTCTTAACCCTGAGACAATGCATCTAGCCGCACATCTACTTCAAGATGAGGCAGAACATTGGTGGGATAACATCTGTGAGACTCATTTAAAAGACTATGAGCTAGAAGACATATCATGGGACTTGTTCGCAGAAGCCTTTCAAGAAGCATTTGTGCCAACGTCGGTAAAGAATTATATCATTGATTCTTTACTGTGATTGACTTAAGGGAGACATTCTGTGTCTGATTATGAGGCAGAATTCAGAAAACTAACTCGCTTCACTCCAAATTTAGTGTCTACAGAAGCAGATCAATGCTATTATTTTCAAAGGGGCCTTCATGATTCTATTAAAGATCACATTATTCCATTTCGTTTAACCAACTTTGCTCAGTTGGTTGAGACAGCCCAGGTAATAAAACATCACCAGTCAGCCAAGGATCTCAAATGAAAGGCATACGTGACGTCGAACCGCCATGAAGCCTTCAAGAGGCACCGACCCAATAAGGGAAGAGCTTACCAGATTGCAGCCACTACAACTACTGATCAAGCTCCAGAATGCAACAAGCCACACCCGTATGGAAAATATTATCATTTTGGTTAGCGCTGTTTCACTTGTGGTCATCCGGGCCACAGTTATCAGCAGTTCAACGCTCAGAAAATGATTGATGGAGTGATAACTAACCGTTTCCATCGGAACAAAGTGTTCCGAGCTACTCCTATCAACAGAAGAGAACCAAAGATGGCTCTCATGCCACCTCCAACTAAGAAAAGCCATAAACCTGCTAAAGAGCAAACAGCTGCTTCCAAACCTCCAATACAAAATCAAATGAGGGTCAAAGCAGTTAATAATAGGCAGGTGGGAACAGCTATGATTTACAACCTCACTCCAATGGAGGTGGCAGAGGATAATAACGTCATCTTAGGTACACACATTTAAATTTTTTCTTATATTTAGCATTGCAAATTTTATTAAATGATTTTCATTAAACATGGTAAACTAGTATGCATAAACAAAAAGCCCTGTAATGTATTGTATGATACTGGGGCTAGTCACTCATTCATATCTGAAAGCATTGGCAAAAGTTTGAACTTACCTTTTTATAAACTAGAGAAAATCTTAAGTGTTGGACTTCCATTTGGAGCCCAACCTTGTGCAGCTAAGTTTTGCGATATTCAAGTACCCATTAATAAGAGATCATTTCAAGCTAAGCTAGTAATTCTACCCATCGTCAATTTTGACATCATTCTGGGCATGAACTGGCTCAGTATGCATAATGCCACCATTGACTGCCAGAAGAAGAAGATTATCTTGCATTCACTCGATGCCTCAGAACCTGCATAGGGAGGTTTATGTGACGACCCCAACATTGGGTAGGAGATTAACCCAACATCGGTGCGTCACCACAACACTTAATACTGGATTAGATGGAAGCTAACTCAAATCATTAGATGTTATGTTTGACCAAGAATTTAGAAGAGGGTATTAAGTTAAAATGGGAAAATATAAAGAAATGATAATGCATGAGATACATATGATGAATATAAATTCAAATATATGTGATTAAAGTAATTACAATTATAAGTATGAAGATGATAATGATATGCATATATAATATGAGTATATATTATGAGATGTATGTACAATTTAATTCATTCATGTGATCTTTCCTAAGCAATTTTATAATAGAAGGAATACAATATGAATGAGCATTTAATATTTACATTCATCACATTTATGAATATGTAAGATCTAAACATCCAATTCAAAATTATATGTGAGAAAATCATATAAAGCAATTGGCTATCCTAGGATTCACACATCTTAAATAAATCATAATTTAAAAATAAAGAATTAACACCTTTCTTAAATTAAGTATGCAGCTAAATTCTAATTAGGTATGTAACTAGATTCCAGTTAGGTATGCAACTAGATTCCAATTAAATAAGCATCTAAATTCCAATTAAATATGCAATTAAATTTCTTTCAAATATGCATTTAAATATCCATTTAAGTATCCATTCATCCAAGCCAAACTTTTAAGTAAGATCTAAATTCCAACATAAGAATTATAAAGACAAACAATTAACTTTAATTATTACATACCAAATTAAACAGTAAGAAAGCAAAGAAAGTAAATCTCTCTCTCTCTCATAATTTAACTAAAGGTAAGTAATTAATATTTATAAAGCGCAAGCAGCTATTAGCTTAAGCACTTAGTCCAGCTCCACTGGCATCCAAATGCACCTGATCTATTATATTTTGGTATTTAAATATGATAGGGCAAAGCCAATAAAAAGTAATTATAGTTAGACTAAATAGTCTAAGCACATTTTAAGAGTAGGCTAAATATTTTATTATTCAATTTGGATATCATAACTAGTTACAATATAAGCATAAGCAGCAGTGTAAAAATGAAAGCATAAAGTATGGAAATCAAATAAAAAATTGTAAAGAAAGATAATTGAAATAAAAGAGTGAGTAAGAATACTCACAAGTAAGGCCATTCTAGCCTGCATATAATATAAGGGTAAGAGTTCCAAAATAGGCTAGAAAAGTACTAATGCGCATATGGAAATAAATGAAAGAAGCATATATATATCTAATGAACTTATGCGGAGTAAAAAAAAGAAGAAAGTGAAGCAATTAAATGTAATTATAACAGCATTCACCGCAATCTAAATGAACTATAAATAAGTAAAGTACAGTACTAGAAACATAGAAAATGCAAAGTATAGTAAATAAGGGAAGATCTTAGACTATCAATCTAAGAAAAACATAGTATAGTGATGAATCCAAAATTTACATCCTAAATATAGAAAAAACTCATTCATTTCCTTATTAAAAATAGCCCCCATGATCAAATTCTGCTTAATTTCAAGTAAAAAGTAAGGTCAACAATATTTGGGAAATTTTAGAGTATTTTTTTGTGATTTATGGAAGAAAATCGCTGCGGCGCACTATTGCCTGGACAACAGAACCAAATCAAACTAAATTCGTACTGTTTAAACATTATTGAAATTAGATATACATAAGTAACAAAACACCCCATTCCCTAAGGATGATAAATCTCGGAACTCACATTCCAAATTATAATTTCAGACTATGAACACTTGCGTGTGAGCGCAGATGTCAAATTTTTGGTGCCGTTGCTGGGGAATGGTAATTGTTTTGTATTAAGGATAATCTACTAGTAAATAGTTATTTAAACAAATCTCTTTGCATATAGTTTTATTTTGTTTATCTTTGTTTTGCATATATATTTTCTTATATCTATGATTTACCTTTCTATTAAATTTTACTATTCTTATTTTCATATATGGAGTACTCAAATCTCACAATCAAGCACAATAAAAATCAAAATTGGTGTAGGTGGTGCTGGGGAACGCATTTAAGTTCTGATTATAATGCAAACAACCCTTTTGCACCTTCAAAAACAAAACTGATTAATGGCAATAACTTTGATAACAATTTGCAACACAAGTACACACTTTGTTATGAACATTAATAACACAAATTGGTCGAGTGAGAAGTCTTACTTAGAAGAATCAATGGAAGATTTTAGTGGTTATGTGAACAACAATTTGCACAAAATTGAACCAACCTTGATTAGGCATGAATTTAATCTGGAAGATGAAGAGCATATATGTAAATCAATTGAGGCTAAGTTAGAATTTATATTACAACAATTAGCTAACCCCATCCAAGAAGTTATCATAAATGAATAGATAAAAGATCAAGCTGAAAAAGTGCTGATTTGTAGTGAAGACAATTTAACTCAAACAAACAATGAAAATGAGAAAGAGTTGGAGTATCAATTTGAAATAGATAACTTGAAAATGCAACAAAATTTTCAAATAAAAATAGTTGATCAAATGCAGTCCAAAAATTATGTCTCCTACACACCTCAAATGCATCTACCTCAATGTTTAACATTAAGTGATGCATTATTTGAGGATAAGCAAGCTAAATTAATTCAAATTAATAAAGGTGTCGAAACCATTTATGATCTCTCAAATCTCAACAAACCTCTTAGCAATATTGATGATTATTGTATGCAATTTGAATTTGTTGAGAAATGCTTTGATTTTACTCCTAAGAAAATTGAATTTCTTGCCGTTTTACAAAATGAAATTCAAACTAATGAATTTGAGGAATTTGATGACAAACATAAGGCAAGAAATAAGAAGAATAAAAAGAAGAATAAAGAGAAGAACTATTGTAAGTTAGAAGACACAAGCTAGGACTGAAAAAAAAAAGATAGTAGAGTTATCATTCATAATAATTACATTATTAAACAAGCTCGTACTCATCCTAAGGCCTTAATGAAAATTTGGAAAGAGATTTTAAATGGATACAAACTATTTTTGGTCAGGCTGAGGACATTAAGCTAAGCGCTCAGTGGGAGGCAACCCACGCCTAAATTAGGTTGTATTTCTTTTATTATTTTCAATTCTAGTTTTCATTTTTCTTTTCGTTGCATTTTGATTTTTCTTGAAAGAAATAAATTATGGAATCTCATATTTTCAAAATATTTTTATGATTCGCAAATGACCTATTTTCTGAATTTTTCAAGACTATGAAAGTTACAAGAATGTCAATAAAAAAAAATTGATTGTCAACCATAATTTGCTTAACGAAAAAATGACTGAATTCATTGACAGCATTAAATCATCTAAATAAGAGAATGATCTCAGGTTGTATCTAGTCTCCAAAAATTTAACAAAATCAGTTCTAAGGTTTACGTGTGGGGGAAGCTTAGAAATCAAAACTAGTGTTTAAATTGAGTAAACTAAAGAGTGTGCTAAGCCCATATAGGACTTCATAATCACAAAGATTTGAAATTGGGATGAAGAAAAATATCTCTTCCTAAAGATAAAAACAAAAAGGAAAAAATTGGGATGAAGAAAAATATCTCTTTTAAGAAAAGAAATGAAATAGAATGATGAAAAATATCTCTCCTAAAATTTTAAATATCTTTGTGATTCATAAAAAAGAGCCATATGACACAAAACTCTTGATTACTCACTACCTCCCTAGTTCAGTAATTCTAAAAAACCTTCCCCATTACCTCGAACCAAGCATTACAAACTTAAAATTGGAGACTATTTTATCAACCTTAGTTCATAACCAAAGTTTGAAAATTTATATGATGAAAAATGTGCTTGTCATTTCAGTTAAGCATAAACTTTGAATTGCAATCAATCTCACATTGACATTACTTATACTCTCATATCTTAGAAACATAAAAAAATTAATTTTGAGCTTACTCGAGGACGAGCAAGAGTCTAAGTGTGGGAGTGTGATGAATCCATAATTTACATCCTAAATAAAGGAAAAAACTCATTCATTTCCTTATTAGAAAGATCCCCCATGATCAAGCAATTTCTGGGAAATTCTAAAGTATTTTTTTGCAACTTTTAGAAGAAAACCACTGCGGTGCGCTATAGCGCGCGGCAGCGCGCCACAGCTGCTGGCTTGCAGAAGATAGTTATCAAGGGAATTACTAAATTCTAGAGCAATTTCACTACGGCGCGCCATAGGGCACTGCAGCAAAAAAATTATCGTAACTTAATCGCTACAGCAGATGAGTTTTCAAAACTCGATCGCTACAGTGCGCTACAGCGGGAGAATTTTTGAAACTCGATCGCTACAGCGTGCTACAGCGGGAGAGTTTTTGAAACTCGATCGCTACAGCGCGCTACAGCGGGAGAATTTTCGAAACTCGATCGCTACAGCGCGCTGCAGCAGAAGAGTTTTTGAAACTTAATCGCTACAACGTGCTAGAGCAGAAGAGTTCTTAAAACTCGATCACTACTAGCGCATTGCAGCGGAAGAGTTTTTGAAACTCAATCGCTACAGCACGCTGCAGCGGGCAAGTTTCAAAACTTAAAACTGCCACAGCGCGCTACAGCAAAAGAGTTTCAATACCCAATTGCTGCAGCACGCTGTAGTGTGCTCCAGCGCGCTACAGTGGCGCGCTAAATTTCTATCTGTTCAGGCCATTTATTGCGGCTGGGACAAGACTCTCAGCTTGCTCCTTGTCTCCCAGCCATCATTTCTTTTGCAGAAGAATAGTTTTTAAAGAAAAAATGAATTCTTTAAGTGATGTGGAATTAAGGAATGGAAAAGGGAATGTCTTATCTTGCCTCAAGTGGGCTAAGCACTCATTATTGCATAAATTTGGAGGGAAGAAGCTAGAATTTGAAAGCAAAGAAGGAGATTAACTCTTTTACATATGCAGCTCTTCTTCACAAAAGAGAAGTTCCCAATTTTCATCAAAGAAGTTCAGTTTTTAGGGGGCTGCATAGAGGAAGAAAGAGACATCTCCAAGAGAAGTGGAAAGAATTGTTGCTAGAGGAGAAAGAACCGGAGGCTACACTAGGGAGCTAAAAGAGAGGAGAAGAGAAAGAAGAAGAGAAATTTGGAGAACCCCATTAAGGGCTGTTCCTAGTAAACTCTAACCTTATTTTTACATTTTTTTTAGTGGATCATGAAAGGGTCTTCATCCTTCTATGTTTTTCTTCTTTTCTCCGCTGTAATGGAAGGCTAAATTCCCTTAGGGAGGGTTGGGCAAAGCCAATTCTAAAATGCAAAGGACCCAATGAATAATGTAGAACTTCCTTAAGCATTGATCTAAAGAAAATTTGTTTTTGAATGACTCAATGAAATCATCTAAAGAATAAGTTGTGTAATAAATGAAAATCTTATGTTATGAAAATATGACTATAAATACTAATAAACAAAATGAAAGTCTTGTGCTCCATGGCTCATTTCTTAGTTAAGAGTGGGGTATATGTAAAAGAGGTGCTTAGAATTTATTGAGAAGTTCTTGAGCCTTCTTGCACCATGATTTACCCTCAACCAAGGAGTCAAAGCATGTGAGCTAAGACCCATTAATTAGAGCTCTGTTGCTCAGCATACGCGAAAGGAGGGAGTGGATTCTTTGATAGCTCATGAATGGCGTGACATAGTTCATGGAGCCCAAATGACATCACTTCCTTATCTAAACTGCACATGACGCACGTGATGCTCATTAGTGGAATCAATGCTCTTGAGATCAGCTAATAAAAACTGTAAATTTTGGCAACCTAGATGTAGGAAAACTAAAGTGCTCTTTTTGCGATCTCATGAGAATATTTGTGCAGAAATTGAACCCTAGGGTGGTCATATCTCGCACAAGATTTGCACTTGAAGGATTTAGAGGATAACTCTAAGGAATACAATGTGCACTTGATTAATTAGCATAATAAAAAAAGAATAAAATATGCTTGAGAAGTAATACAATTTGAGGCCCCCATCATTTCACATGGAATAAGCCCTACTCACTTCTCTACTTTAATTAGTTTCTTAGATCTGAATTATTTCCTGGACAATAGAACCAAATCAAACTAAATTCATACTGTTTAAACATTATTGAAATTAGATATACCTTAGTAACAAAACACCCCATTCCCTGAGGATGATAAATCTCGGAACTCACCTTCTAAATTATTACTTCAGACCACGTACACTTGCGTGCGAGCGCAGATGTGTATTTCACCGTCTGTCATCTAGAACTATGAAAGTAACATATTTAGAAGCTTTGATTAGTCTTAACAATCAATAAGATTATAGAAGATCTCATATTTTAATTGATTAGAGCTATTTTATGAAAGTATCCATTATGCGGGAAAATATAGAATAAATCGAGGAGTTAAACACGTATATTTAACAAGTAAAGGAAAGCAGGATCGAAACAAATAACACTCACATTCACCCTCTGAGAATGTGAGGTCTCCTTATTACTCCTAATTAGCCTGCCCTTGGCTTAACCAACAAAGTAAGCCCCTATAGTTTTTAATGCAAAAGTTTTATTCATGCACAATGTCTTACATGAATGATTCAAATGAATAAGGCTCAAAGCTAAGCAAGCATTCAAGAAAGATTTCAATAATTGTAAACTATGTGATATTCAAAGTTATCTAATTTTTAATGGTCTCCTTAATTATTGGAGCTAATTGAACTCCCAATTAACTTTGAGATATTGATCTCAAGTTAATTGTTAGTAATAATAGAAATTAGGATTTTGAAAATAATAGTTTCATTTCATTCTATGAGATGACAAAATATTTTATAAGTATAATAATACTAAAATGAAATTACTCCTATCCTTATCCTAAACCATAAGCTTCAAGTAAGTTGACTAAATCAATGCTTAGGAAACTATTTATAAAAAGGCATAATTAATTAAACACTATAATTGGAGAAATTAAGAGTTAAGGTTCTATTCACTAAACTCATCTAACTAGGTTAAATTAGAAGGATCTCATTTAAAATCAGCTACTAATCTAGCTAGTTTATTATAAAAGGAAAGGTCTAAGGAAATAAGAAAGAAGAATTTGTAAACTATAAACTCTATATTTTTTATAAATTATAAAGAAATCAATAGGTTTCCTAAACTATTCTAAATGAATTTAGGACTCCTATTACTAGTTCTTAAAGAACTTAAATGAGGACTAATAAACTAAGATGAAGTGAACTAGGATTCGATCTAGTTACTTAAGCTTAGTCCTAATTGATTCATAATCTACTACTACATAAGCATTAATGTTAACTGACAGACTAAAAATACACGTCTGCGCTCATACGCAATTATTTGTGGTCTAAAGTAATAAGTGGAAAGAGTTACTTTCCGGGATTTATCGAACCACAGAGAATTGGTTGTTTTGTTACTAAGGTCTTTCTATTCTCACTAATGTTTAAGCTATGATTTAATTGATGAGTTGGTCCTAGATTTAGCATAGTAACTACTAAATGAAGATAAGTTAGATAAAAGAGAGAGAGGAGAGTTGGGGTTATTCCTCATGTGATGATACATTACCAATGTACTTTTGATTTCTCAAGCTTCCTCTTTCATTTATATTTTGTTTATCAAGTGAACATTGATAAACTCGAGATTTTATCTCAAAGTCTACAAGTTCAAATCTTGTGCACAAAATGAACACACATTTGGTTCTACTTTGGCACAAAGATTCTTATAAGATTTTAGGTTTTAGATTTTCATCTCATCTCTTGATCAAGGAGATTATGATTATTGATGCTTTAGGATCTTATAAGCATTGATTCCACTATGAGCATCACTTGCATCCCACATAGTTGAGATTATGGATTAATATGTTGGGCTCAATGACTATGTCACTTAGTTCATGAGCACTCAACTATTTCTTCCTTTATCTCAATTATGTTGAGCTAAGGAGCTCATTTAGTAGGTCTTAGCATCACATGCATCAACACTTTGATTTAGCTTAGATTAATGTGCATTAAGCTCAAGAACTTTGTCACATAGTTCTAAGCTCTCATGCACTCATAAACCTAGCATCCAACATAGTGTGAGCTATGGAGCATAAGACAATTTAGTTCTTAAAATTATTAGTTCATTTCCTTTTATCCACATTCAAGACCAAATAATAAAAAGCATATTTCATTAAGTCCTTTTACAATTTAATATCGCTTGAGGAAAACTTCATACATTAATAATAACACATACACATGAGAATTCCCTAACCCTCCCCAAGGGAGATTTAGCTACTCATTACAAAGGAAGTGAAGAAAAACACATACATGGATAAAGACCCTTTCATTATCAACTAAGAAAAGAAAATACAAAAGTAAGGTTTAGAAGATACTAGGAACGTTCCTTGGAAGTTCTCCGGATTTCATCAAGCTCCTCCCTTAGGTCGCTAGTGTTGCCTTCTTTCTCCTCCTCCTTAGCTAGAGCTTGCCTTGCCACCCTTGGGGAGTTCCTCACTTCTCCTTATGCACTCCTCCTCTTTACTTAGTGTCTTGAGAAAAATTGTGAACCCTCCTCTAGATAAGAGGAAGTGTATTTATAGGAGAGGGGTAGCATACTCCTTCATCCTCTTCAAAACTAGCAAATTGATAAAAGAAATCTGAAGTAATGATGGCAAATCCCAAAATAAAGATGAAGTGACCAATATCCTTCTTTGTTTATCCTTCTTATCAAATAAAGAGGCCATCTTCCATTGAAAATCGAAGCTGCAGCAGGGAATGATGGCTGGGGACAAGATGCAGGTTGAGGGTCTTGTCCCAGCTGCAATAAATGCATCAGACTGGCAAAATTGGCGGCGGCGCACTGTGGTGTGCAATGGAGCAAGCAAAAGAATGCCAAGTCTCCCGCTGCCGTGCGCTACCGCATCCATATTTCGCAAATTTACCTGTTGCAGTGCGCTATAGCGATTCATTTGGCAAGTTGTACCGCTGCAGCACGCTGTAGCAGGAGCATTTCGCAAAACGCTCCGCTGCAGCGCGCGGTAGCGGCTCAATCTGTAAAACGCTCCGTTGCAGCACGCGGTAGCAGCTCAATTTGCAAAACGACCTGCTGCCGCGTGCTGTCGTGCCCACGGTTCACAAATGGATCCTGCTTCAGCGCGCTACCGCGCCCGTGGTTCATAAACAGACCCGCTGCAATGCGCTACCATGCCCGCGGTTCGCAAATAGACCCGCTGCAGCGTGCTACCGCTCCCGCGGTTCGCAAATAGACCCGCTGCAGTGCGCTACCACACCCGCGGTTCGCAAATGGACCCGCTGCAATGCGCTGTCGCGCCCGCGGTTCGCAAATGGATCCGCTGCAGCGCGCTATAGCATTCCCGTTTGCAAAATGACTAGTTGCATCGCGCGACAGCGGATTCCCTTAAAAAATTTAGGAATTTTGCAAAAATTGTCACAGAGCTCATTTGGGTGCCATTTTCTTGAAAATGATAGATAAAATTTGATTTAGGAGTAGTTTAAAAGTCAAAAATGAATGAGTTTTCCTTTATTTTAGACATAATTTATAGATTCATCACACCCCCACACTTAAATTCTTGCTCGTCTTCGAGTAAGCTTAAAATTGTATTTTTGCTGTACAATAAAGATGATAGTCACAAAAATTCAATTAGAGTCAATATAAGTTAATGTTCGTGCATAGCAAAAATGAAACAAAACATTTAGCAACATTTAATTATTTTAACCTTGATAATAAGGGTGGTTTACTCAATTAATCTCCAAATATTTTGATTTTCATGCTAGACACTAGGTGATGGAGAGAGTTCATTATGGACCCTAGACTAGAAAAAGTGGTCAAAACCTCCAAGAGTTATGCCATATGTGCCCCTTCTTATGAATCACAAAGATGAAAAGATTTGAAGGAGAGATATTTTTCTTCATCCTTTCACATTTTGATCGTTTGGGAGAGATATTTTTCATCATCCCTTTTTTTTTGAATATGTATTTTTGTCCTTTTCATTCTTAGGGAGAGATATTTTTCTTCATCCCCAATATGCATCTTTGTGAACATGAAGTCCTACGGGAGCCTAACATACTCTTTTTAGAGTTCTCCCCAAATTTCTAGTCTAAGTCCAATGCCTTTCCCCACACTTAGTTCAAGGCATTAAATTGAGTTTTTGAAGAATAGATTATCCTCCCTTCATTCCTCAATTAAAATATTTTTGTGCTTATAATGTGTTTGGTTATTTAAGAATTGCACCCATTTACTTATATTTAAGTTCATCTTGTTAATTTGTGATTTCCAAAAAATTCAGAAAAAATAGCAAGTTTAAGCATGCCATAAAAATGAGGGGATACGAAAATTCATAAATTGAAATCTTAAAATAAAACACACAAGAAGGAAAAAATACAACGAAAAATAGTAAAAATGTACAAAAAAGAAAAATACAACCTAATTAATCCTGGGCTTCTTCCTCTTTATCCGCATTCCCTACGTACACGGATTCGCAAGGGTAGTGCATCTATGGGATGGGGGCACCAATAGGTCTTGGCAACACGGAGGCATCGGATCCACCTTGCAAGCTCCAATCCTCAAACATCATCCCAAGGGCTTCATGGAAATCGGATTGAAACCTGCACTGCTGGACGAGTTCTTGCTTGAAGAACCCCGTGTCCGTGGCAAGAGCCTTGCTGAGCTCTGCTTGCTGATTGTGGAGATGTAACAAGATCCTGTTTGTGAGGTATGAGTCGGGCGTCGCGAATGTTTCCCCCTGTGCACCCATTCTTTTCTTGGGTAGCTTTCGTTCGTTTGCCCGGACATTTAAATTTGAAGGATTAAGGGCGCAACCGGGGGGAATGATGGTGTCGGAGGAGAGTACCTTGACCCCTTGGGTCTCGCACAGCCCTGATATCAAAGACCCAAAAGCCAATGCAGCGCAGGGACCCTTGAGAGCTTTCCAAAACTGCTCAAAAATAATATTAGATACGCGGATCTCACTCGGCCTAACCAACGAGCACAAGAGGAGTGCTCGGGCACGGGTCACTTCGGTCAAGTGACTCGTAGGCATGACAAAGCTAGAAATGTAAACTAGCCAAGCACTACTTGTCTCCGTTAATTCAGAACGAGGAATGTTGGCTAATCCTCCTTCCCATTCTGTGTCATTTTCGATGATTTCCGCCACAAGATCAAGGGGGTCATGGCGAAATTCTAATAATTCCAAGTAGGAGCAAGAATGCACTTCCTCGAGCTCATAGAATTGCTCAATTTGAGCAATCCCAAGGGTGACACCCTTACCTCAACAGAAGATCCGCTGCCCGGCAGCATCGATTGCGTTCGCATAGATCTCCTGGACAATCACCGGGTACGTAGGGACTCTCTTGGTCACAAACTCCCTCCATCCATGAGGGTTGACATGTTCAACCGGAACGGGCAAGGCTTGGTTGAAACTCCTCTCTGGAATTAATTCCGTTGGGAAGTGACGGAGAAGAATCGGTGCTCGGCCTCCGCGGACGAGAACCTCTTCTTATTGAAGGATCCTCCGGATGAAGATGCTTCCGCCTCCCGCCTAGGAATGACCTTCTTTCCGGAAGACATTGTGAGATGTAAGAGCTAGAGAGATCAAGAGCTAAGAGAGAATAAGAGAACTGGAATGATGCAAGGATAACCCCCCCCATTGCCTCCCTATTTATAAGCAAGAGAAGGTGGTCAAATAGTCTTCCCCATGCCATTAATATAGTGATCCATGTGAAAGGGGGGGGCAGCTTTTTCAACATGCTTTTTGACTGCTTGGGGAACCTAAATGTCATGACCTTTTGACTGCATTGTTCCCAAGACGGAAAAAAAAATTTGCAGCTGGAGCAAACCGCTGCAGCGCGCGGTAGCGGATTGTCCACTACAGCGCGCTATCGCGGAATTTCTGCTGCAGCGTGTTGTAGCGAAATTTTTGCTACAGTGCGCCTTCGCAGAATTTTCGCAAATGCGCGGCATACCCGCTGCAGCGCACTGTCACGGAATTTCCGCTACAGTGCGCTGTAGCGCTGAATTTTTATTTATTTTTTATTTTTTTATTTTTTTTGGTTTGGGTTGCCTCACAAAAAGCGCTTAATTTAACATCTTTAGCTAGACTCGCTATCGATTAACTAGTCGAATCCGGAGGTTTCCTCTTCCATAAGCTAAAGATGCTTGAGTGAGCACAACCCACAGGGTGGCTCAAACCTTCGTCATCTCTAACTTCCCCTAGCGGATCCATATCCTCTAATTCAAGCTTTGGGGGAGTCTTCTTCTTCCTTTTCCCTCTTCTCATTTTCCTTTTCTTCACTCCTTCCTTGCTTCCCTTTTCATAGGAAGGAGTTGAGCTATGATCATAATTCCTTTCTTCCAACATTAGATTTTCAAGTATATCATCAACCCATAATCTTTCTTCTCTTACCCTTCTCATCACCTCATTTTCCATTTATCTTTTCTTAAATAAAGTGGGTTTAAGGTCAATTAATTCAGTTTTTCCTTTTACATTTACACTCATAAACCCACGACCTACATCAATAATAGCTTTCACACTCATTAGAAAGGGTATCCCAAAGATAATCATGGAATTCTTATTCCATTGATCACATTCACATACCACAAAATCAGTTGGAACTATAAAACTTCCCAATTTGACTGCAACATTTTGTATCATTCCAAGAGGGGTAAGGGATTCTAAGTTGGCAAATTTCAAAATCATTGAGGTATATTCCATCCCTCCTACCTTTAGATATTCATAAATATGATAGGGCATAACATTGACCGAAGCACCTAGATCACACAAGGGATCTACAAATACTTCATTTCTGATTATGCAGGGGATGCTCAACCTCCCTGGGTCTTCACATTTAGGAGATGTTAGCTTCTCACTCTCATTCCCCATTTTTTCTTTCCCTTCCTCTAGCATATTACCTCTTGCACTCGTACCTTTAGTTTTAATTCCCCCACACATATCTTTCGAATGTATCACACTAACCAACTCCTTGGGGTTTATTTCGGTCGAACTGGGTAGGCCCCCTTACTGCCAAGTGGTCATCTGCTTGGAGATCTGCCTCAATTGGGTCTCTATATTCCTCAGGGAAGCTTCTATCCCTTGGATAGAAGCATCATAGCGCGTGATAGTGGCTTCTATGCGGTGCATAAATTGGATTGTTTCTGCTTTGAAGGAGTTGAATGCCCCTTCTAAATTGGGATGATGATTATTGTTGTTATTTCCACTATACACTCCTTGTTGATTGGATGAACCTCCCCCATATTGATTTATGTTATTATTGTTATTACTCCAAGAGAAATTTGGATGGTTTTTCCATCCTGGGTTGTAGGTGTTAGAGTAAGGGTTATTTATCGAGTTGTTATTTCTCAGGTAATTTACTTGTTCAGTGTTGGTTTGTACAAAGGAGTTATTTAGATTGCAATTTTCACTGTTAAGCTTCCCCTCGCACAAATCACAATGCACCTCAAGAACAACATTAACATTCATTCATTCTATTTTTTCATTTAAGGCATGTATTTCCTGTTGTAACATCATTATTTAATCGGACTCATTTACCTTTAAAGCTTCCTTTTTTAACCTTTCAGAAGGCCATTGATATGCATTGTTGGTCATTTCCACCAAGAGGTCATAAGCTTCCTCTTGGGTCTTACTGCTAATAGAACCACCGGTGACTGCATCTATGAGTGTCTTCGTAGGAGCGTTCAAACTATTATAAAAGGTTTGCACTTGCATCCATAGAGGGAACCCATGATGTGGGCAACGCTTAAGGTATTCCTTAAAATGGTCCCACCTATCATATAGAGTCTCGCCTTCCAACTGAGTGAAGTTGGTGATCTCAATTCTCAATCTAGCTATTTTAGTTGGATGGAAATATTTGGCTAAGAATTTCTTAGCCAAATCATCCCATGTTCGGATGGAATCACTAGGTAGAAAGCTGAGCCAACTCTTGGCTCTATCTCTTAAAGAGAATGGGAAAATTCGCAATTTAACTGCGTCTTTAGAAACACTGTTAAACCTGAAGGTGTCACATATTTCAAGAAAAGTTGAAATATGTGAGTTCGGGTCTTTGTGGCTAATCCCCCAAACTGATTATTTTGTACCATACTCAGTGTGGAAGGTTTAATCTCAAAATTATTGGCTTCAATATTTAGCCTAATAATAGCAAGGGGGATTCCCCTAACAGTGAGTAGTGCATAGTCTCTGAGTGCTCTTCCCCTAGTCTCTCCTAAAGGTTCTCCTATATTTTTATTATAGTTGTCCATTATGGCTTGTTGATTTGAAAGATTTTGTTCTCTCCTAGCTTGTAAATATGTTCTCTCAATTTATAGATCAAAAAGATATTCAGTGCAAACTCTTCTACTCATCATACAAATAATAATAAGGCTATCAACAACAATTTTAGCAATAAAGTTCAGCATATTAGCAAAAATAAGATAAGCAAAAAAAATGTAAGATATTAGTTCCTATAATTACAAAAAATCAAAAACTAGAAATATATGCAAGAAATATTTAAATCACTAGATACTTATAGATTATCCTTAATACGAAACAATACAAATTCCCCGGCAATGGCGCCAAAAACTTGACAGACTGTAAATACACGTTTGCGCTCGCACGCAAGTGTACGTGGTCTGAAGTAATAAGTGGAAATAGTTATTTTCTGGGATTTATCGAACCACATAGAATTGGTTATTTTGTTACTAAGGTCTATTTGTTCTCACTAATGTTTAAGCTATGATTTAATTGATGAGTTGGTCCTAGACTTAGCACGGTAACTACTAAATGAAGATAAGCTAGATAAAAGAGAGAGATGAGAGTTCGGGTTATTCCTCATGTGATGATACATTACCAATGTACTTTTGATTTCTCAAGCTTTGTCTTTCATTTATATTTTGTTTATCAAGTGCACATTGATCAACTCGAGATTTTATCTCAAAGTCTCACAAGTTCAAATCTTGTGCACAAAATGAACACACATTTGGTTCTACTTTGGCACAAAGGTTCTTATAAGATTTTAGGTTTTAGATTTTCATCTCATCTCTTGATCAAGGAGATTATGATTATTGATGCTTTAGGATCTTATAAGCATTGATTCCACTATGAGCATCACTTGCATCCGACATAATTGAGATTAGGGATTAATATGTTGGGCTCAATGACTATGTCACTTAGTTCATGAGCACTCAACTATTACCTCAATTATGTTGAGCTAAGGAGCTCATTTAGTGGGTCTTAGCATCACATGCATCAACACTTTGATTTAGCTTAGATTAAGGTGCATTAAGCTCAAGAATTTTGTCATATAATTCTAA
Organism: Gastrodia elata; assembly: GCA_016760335.1. Classification (NCBI taxonomy): domain Eukaryota; kingdom Viridiplantae; phylum Streptophyta; class Magnoliopsida; order Asparagales; family Orchidaceae; genus Gastrodia; species Gastrodia elata. The sequence continues at coordinate 85,487,834 of CM028669.1, read as the reverse complement.
GCTCTCATGCACTCATAAACCTAGCATCCAACCTAGTGTGAGCTATGGAGCACAGGACAATTTAGCTCTTGAAATTATTAGTTCATTTCCTTTTATCCACATTCAAGACCAAATAATAAAAAACATATTTCATTTAAGTTCTTTTACAATTTAAGTTCACTTGAGGAAAACTTCATACATTAATAATAACACATACACATGAGAATTCCCCAACCCTCCCCAAGGGAGATTTAGCTACTGATTATAAAGGAAGTGAAGAAAAACACATACATGGATAAAGACCCTTTCATGATCAACTAAGAAAAGAAATACAAGAGTAAGGTTTAGAAGATACTAAGAATGTTCCTTGGAAGCTCTCTAGATTTCTTCTTCTCCTTTTTCAAGCTCCTCCCTTAGGTCACTAGTGCTACCTTCTTTCTCCTCCTCCTTAGCTAGAGCTTGCCTTGCCACCCTTGGGGAGTTCCTCACTTCTCCTTATGCACTCCTCCTCTTTACTTAGTGTCTTGAGCAAAATTGTGAACCCTCCTCTAGATAAGAGGAGGTGTATTTATAGGAGAGTGGCAGCATACTCCTTCATCCTCTCCAAAACTAGCAAATTGATAAAAGAAATCTGAAGTAATGATGGCAAATCCCAAAATAAAGATGAAGTGACCAATATCCTTCTTTGTTTATCCTTCTTATCAAATCAAGAGGCCATCTTCCATTGAAAATTAGAACTGCAATAGGGAATGATGGCTGGGGACAAGATGCAAGTTGAGGGTCTTGTCCCAGCTGCAATAAATGTATCAGACTGGCAAAATTGGCAGCGGCCGCTGCAGCGCGCTGCCGTGCGCTGTGGCGCGCAATGTAGCAAGCAAAAGAATGCTAAGTCTCTCGCTGCTGCGAGCTACCACGTCCACATTTCGCAAATTCACCCGCTGCAGCACGCTATAGCGGTTCATTTGGCAAGTTGCACCGCTGCAGCGCGCTGGCTCGAGAGCATTTCGCAAAATGCTCCACTACAGCGCGCCGGACCGGCTCAATTTGCAAAATGACCCGCTGTAGTGCGCTGTAGCGCTCGCAGTTCGCAAATGGATCTACTGCAGTGTGCTATCGCACCAGCGATTCGCAAATAGACCCGCTGCAGTGCGCTACCACTCCCGCGATTCGCAAATAGAGCCGTTGCAGCGCGCTACCGCGCCCGCGATTTTCAAATGGACCCACTGCAGCACACTGTCGCGCCCGCGGTTCGCAAATGGATCTGCTACAGCGCATTATAGCGTCCCCATTTGCAAAATGATCCGTTGCAGCGTGCGGCAGTGGATTCCTTTGAAAAATATAAGAATTTTGCAAAAATTGTCACAGAGCTCCTTTGGGTGCCATTTTTTTGAAAATGATAGATAAAATTTGATTTATGAGCAGTTTAAAAGTCAAAAATGAATGAGTTTTCTTTTATTTTAAACATAATTTATGGATTCATCATTAACTACACTTAATGAATGTAATAAATAGCTCTAAAGATCATCTATAATTCAAGTTATAAATCAATTTTAAAGCGTCTATCTTAAGGTTGAAATATAATTCAAGCAATTTACTTAATAATCAAGCATCTAAATTTTGAGAACTAAACTCAAACACATGTAATTGAAGATGACATAGAAAGTAATAAATGTAATATGTTTGCTATCCTAAGATTTTAAATACCTAAAATAAGAAATTTAAGGAACTAGAAATTATCACAATAACACTAATTTAGTAGCCAAAAACCTATAATCAACAATTGTGATCTAATGGAAATGATATATTTAAATTTGGAATCCTTATAGTATAAGGAAAAGAAAGACATTAAGTAGATCAATTTTGGACAACATTGGAAAATTAGGATTTTCAGGACTCCTATTTAGAGCTAAAAAGTGATTAAGAAAATTATGATTTCAATATTAAATTTGATCTCATATTGTTATTCCTCACATTTTTGTGAGTGAAATGGACTATTTAATAATTTAATTTGGACATTAAATAATCAAATTATGTCATATACAATATTGGAATTAAATTAGAATTAATTAATTAATCTAAAATAATGACTAATTAAGACATTCACAAAAACAGAAATCAAATTGCATTTTTGTAATCTACACATTCTTGCGATCAAAATGATATATAATATCGCATTATTTGGATGTGTATTATTAAAGTTACGATTTAATAAAATTTGAATTTATTTAAACATTAATTAATGGTAGAATTATCATTTAATATTTTCGGTCTAATCATTAACAAAATGAATACTTATTAATTAATCACAACATAGAAATTAGGACTGACGGTGACAAAGAAAACAATGACACAAAAATTCGCGTGGTACGAAAGAGGGTGCCGTCTTGACACGCGGCAGCACCAGGATTCGACATGCGCCTCCATAGAAAACGAGAGGCGGCACGGTCGAACCGGAATGGACTGGTTCGATTCAAAAATTTAAATGGACCGAGCACTTGAACCCTTCGTCCCCGTTAACTTAGGCAGAAATACCAAAAATTAGAGTTAAATAATCCGGCGATTTCGGTCTACCTCGAAGCGTGGTCCACTCACCATTCGATAGGTCTTGTTGAGATCTGTCAAATGGTGCAAAAGTTATAGACGAAGACTTCCTTAATCGCCATAGAACTTCAACCCTAATTAGGTTAGGGCGAACAGCTTGGTAGAACAAAAACCCGAGCAAGATGAAGCTCTATCGGGTAAATCAGACCTGATTGAGTTCAAATCACTTCTTAAGGTTGCCAGATAAGTTTAAATAATTCAAAATTAGAAGTAGGAGAAGGAGGTGAGTACCTTAAGGTTTCACAAGGTCAGGTTATCAAATGGAGAGAAAATATAAGAAAAACCTTCCCAGAGCTCAAATCGCCTCCCTCAAAGCTATTAACCTCCGCAATAGCTACCAATGAGTGCCAAACCTGGAGAGGCAGCCGAGAGAGGGAGTATGAGGGCTCGAGCAGGCCAGCTAGAGAAGCCATAGTCCTCCTCTGCTACCTATGATTGCTTGTCTGAGAAGACGTACAGGGGGGTGATCCTGGCCGTTCCTTTGATCTGTCGATCGAACCGCCATATCTGGTGCATCAGAACAAGATGATCACGAGCCGTCTGATGCGATCAGAGAAAGGCGCAACAGTCACGAATAGCACGGATCACTGTCCCGTGTGCTGGCCGCACACACGATATCTGCACGGTCCAAAAATACAAGTGTTGTAAAATTTAAATAATATGTATAATTATTTATTTTATTTACTTTATTTAATTATTTAATTAAACATAATTTATTACTCAAAATAAAAAAATAAAACGGTCTTTGAAAAATCCCAAAAGTTCACCCTTATCTAATTGAGGGGTGAGGAACTCAAAAATACAGTCAGAGTTTTGATCGGAGATTAATTTAATTATCTTAATTTTCTGAGTATTTAAATAAAATTAAAATATTTGGAGAAAATTTGACGATTTCCAAACACTTCCAAAATACCACCCTTATCTAATTTGGGTGTGGTGAGTCTAATGGTGGACTCTGTTTTGATTCTGAGGTTTAAATAAAATAGACATTCTCATAATTATAAGAAAACCAAGAAAAGCTAGAAATTGTCAAACTATCTCCAAATCATACAAAAATTAAAATGAAGGTTCTTAATACTATTATAAGACTAATGGAAGAAGATTATAGTCAATTAGGTCACTAATTAATGAGTAACAACACTATGGTTGTTACAGACTCCCTTCCATAAAATGAGTGTCGCCCACGACACACAACAATTATAAACAAGGAATTTAAAATACGCGAAGGGAATTTAAGAAAACAATAATGAAAAAATGAACTAAAACTACTTGATTAAGAAAAGAATTCTAAGAACTTGTTTGCATATTTTCTTCTTTCTCCCATGTGACTTCAACAGCTAGATGGTTCTGCCAGTGGAATTTAATCATAGGAATGCTGTGGTTTCTTAACTACTTAAGATCTCGCCCTATAATTACAATATGTTTAACGATGAAAGTCAGATTAGGCTGCAGCTCGATTGCTAGAATCTGAACTTACTGATTAGGATCTAACAATCACTTCAAAGGGTTCCAGATACCTTGGACTTAGGTTTCTAGAAATACCGAATCTTCATACACCTCACATCGGACTTACTCTTAGATGCACACAATCACCAACTTAAAACTCTAATGAATGATGATGAGCATCATGATACTTTTTCTATTGATCCTGAGCTGTCATCATATTGTGTTTAATAAGAAGAACTTTTCTAGTAGTCTCCTCGATCAAATCAGAATGATAAAGCTGAGAGTCTCCTACTTCAGTCCAAGCAATAGGAGTTGTACACCTCCTTCCATATAGAGCTTCGTAAGGAGCCATACCAATGCTAGACTAGAAATTGTTGTTGTAGGTGAACTCAACTAAGGCAAGATGATCTTCCCATGATCTGCCAAAATCAAAAGCACAAAGACGAAGGAGATCTTCTAAGATCTAATTAATTCTTTTAGTTTTACCATCAGTCTGGGTGTGAAATATAGTACTCAAAGCTAAATTCATCCCCATGTCTTGTTGAACAGCAAACTAGAATCTAGAAGTAAACCTATTATCTCTATCTGAAACTATGCAATTCGGTGTACTATGTAGACAAACAATTTTCTTAAGATAAAGCTTAGCTAACTTCTCCACAGAATCTGCCTAAAAAATTGGAAGGAAGTGAGCTGACTTTGCAAGTCTATCAACTATTGCCCAAATTGAGTCAGAACCAGACCTACAATTAAGCAGTCCCACAATAAAGTCCATAGAAATATCGGACCATTTCCATTCAGGAATGTCTAAAGGTTTGAGAAGTCCACCAGGCTTTTAATGTTCCACTTTAACTCACGAAGAGGAATAGAACTTAGAAATGAAAATTTCAATATCACTCTTCATGCGAGACCACCAGAATGATTTCTTTACATCCTGATACATCTTACTGCTTCTGGGATGAACAGTGTATCCAAACTTATGAGCTTCTGATAATATTTGCAGATGTAACCTCTTAAGAATCCATAACCTAGTCTTCTGAAAAATTACACCTTCAGTATCAAGACTTAATTCAAATCTCTTTCCACTAAAGATATCAGAAACTAGAACAGAACAACTTTCATCTTCCTAAGAGCTTCGACAATCTTAGACCTCAGAGAATCATCCGACTGAATAGAAAATAGTAGAGTACCCAAATCAGCAAAACTGATTGGCTCAAGATTCAATCTGACAAAATCCTTAATCAAAGATTTGTTGCAATAAAGGGAAGATAAAGTCGCTTTACAACTCAGGGCATCAGCCACAACATTAGCTTTACCTGGATGGTATTGGATTTCTAAGTCGTAATCGCCAAGTAACTCTAGCAACCTATGTTGATGGTAATTAAGTTCCTTCTAAGTGAAGATGTATTTCAAACTTTGACGATCAATAAATATCTCACACTCAACTCCATACAGCTAGTGTCCCTAGATCTTAAGAGCAAAAACTACCTCTGCAAGTTTAAGATCATACATAGGATTATTCTTCTCATTAGGCTTAAGCTATCTAGAGGCATAATCTATTACATGATGATCTTGCATTAGAACAAAACCAAGCCCTAACTTAGAGGCATCAGTATAAATATGAAAATCTTTATCCTCTCGAGGTAGTACTAGAACAGGAGCATAACTCAACAACTATTTCAACTTCTAAAAAGATTCTTCACAGGCTGTGCTCCAGATGAATAGAACTTTCTTTCTAGTTAACTGAGTTAATGACAAAGCAATTAGAGAAAATTCAAGAACAAACCTTTTGTAATATCCAACGAGTCCTAGGAAACTGCAAATCTATATTACAAATTTAGGTTGGACCCACTGTTGAACAGCTTAGATTTTCTTTTGATTGACTTTAATGCCTTCAGCATCAATCACGTGACCCAGAAATGCCACGAACTTGAGCCAAAACTCACACTTAGAAAACTTAGTGAACCACTTATTCTCTCTTAACAACTCAAGAACAACACGTAGATGCTCTTCATGCTCAGCAGCTGACTTCAAATAAATTAGGATGTTGTTGATAAAAACGATGACAAAATCGTTGAGATACGGCTGTAAGAATACGTTGCATAAGGTCTATGAAAATGGAAGGAGTATTTGTCAGTCCAAAAGACATGACTAGAAACTCAAAATGCCCATATCAAGTCCTGAATGCAGTTTTATAAATATCTTCATCCTTGACTCGAATATGGAAATAACCAGATCTTAAGTCAATCTTGGAGAAGACTTTTGCTCCGGCGACCTAATTGAACAAATCATTGATCATCGGAAGAGGATACTTATTCTTCACAGTCACTTTGTTAAGCTCGTGATAGTCTATACACATCCGCATCAAACCATCATTCTTCTTGATGAATAGGACATGAGCTCCCCAAGGTGACATACTAGGGCGAACGAATCATTTCTCTAACAACTCTTACAACTACTCTCTGAGCCCTTGCAATTCTTTCGATGCCATTATATACGAATTCTTAGATTTAGGTTGTGTCCCAGGAATAAGCTCAATAGAAAACCCTACCTCATGCAAAGGAGGTAGTCCAAGTAAGTCTTCAGGGAACACATCCAAGAACTCTCTAACAACGATAGTCTCTTCTGAACTTCTAACTTGCTTTTCCTCACCGATTAAGGTCACTAAGATTGCATAGCAACCTTTATTAATGAGGCACTTGGCTTCAATTGTATTGATTAAGGATGTAGTCAAGCTAAGATTTCCTACGAAAACTTAAGGTTTCTTTCCAACCTCAAGCAAAACTCTCTTTCTAAAGTAGTCTATAACGGTATTAAACTTACTTAGCTAATCCATACCTAAAATTATGTCAAAGTTTGTAATTGACATAGCAATAAGTTTCTAATTGGGATGTCTACCAAACAAAACTCACTAGTACATATTTCAGTACCAGATGGTATTTTCACTACCAAAGGATTGCCCAGACAAAAATGTTGAAGGTTAAGGGAAGAGGCACAACTCACAGACATAAAAAAGTGACTAGCACCAGTGTCAAAAAGTGTGTCATGGAACTGATTCTTAATAATTAGAGTTTCTATTGCAGAGAAAATAAACTGGTAGATGGAGTCTGTACTGATTGTTATTGGATAATTTTGGAGTTCACAATATAATCACCTCCCTTGCTTGCACTCTAGTTCATTTGATGTAAACTATTGTCACATTTCACTAACACATGCAAATTTCAAGTTAGTGCTATTTGAATGATATAAAAAAAACAAGAAGAATGACACCAATTAAATGACATAAAGGGATGATTTCATACTTACATGTTGCACTTTAGCAACTTGCTTAAATGTAATGAGACCTTTTTCTTTTTATGTTTATATGCGGCTATCTTTCATTGAGTAGTTAGGATGGACCTAATTTCTCTATTGATATTTATAAGTGATCTCAATTGTTGATGCACCTCTTTATTCTGGATAGGAAAGGGGGATTTTGTTCCATGTTTATATGATGTGCTTGTTGGGAGCTTACTATTTTGTATCTTTATATAATTTATTATTTAATGTCCTTAACAGCGTGCTCTAGATTTAGGACTAATTGCCATTATACATAGTAAATTGTTTTTGGGATTATATTTTCTTTCTATAGTTCTTAAAATTGATGGTGAGCAAAGCTGCAATCTATTACTAAATTATTGAAGTACTTACAATCATAATGGTGAAGTTTCATGAGACTTATGCATATTTTCTCTTTATTTGTGAACAATTCTAATGAGTCAAGGATTTCATATCAATTTAAATGTCAATAGTTTGAAGATTTAAGTATAACATATATGCCATATTGTATTAGTGCCGAGTAATATATGGATGATTTTCTCTTACTTTTAATCTTCCTCTATTATTTTTTGGTGATGAGTAGTTATGCAAAGATGATAGCTTCTAATTCTTTTCTTTTATTTAATGCTATCATATGTGAGATAGAGAGTGCCGAATTTCATAGTGTTGCCATTTATTTCAATATGAATCAAATGCTGTTATGAATCAAATATTGCTATTAATTGAAATGAGAGATCAAATGCTATCATCCACCATAATGTGAGATCAAATGAGATCAAATGAGATCAAATGTTACCATCTACCATAATGTGAGATCAAATGAGATCAAATGTTGCCATCTATTATAGTGTTAGATCAAATGAGATCAAATGGGATCAAATGTTGCCATCTATTAGAATGAAATCAAATGCTGCCATCTAAGACAACATGAAATCAAAGGCCGCTATTCTTTGCATGTTAAGTTATTTATTGTTATCATTTGTAAAGCTAATCCAAAAATAACTATTGTCTTTTATGAATGCTGTATCTATGTTGTTGTACATCATTATGTTGAATTTATATTGTTGTATCTTAAATGCTGAACTAAATATAATTATTCTCTGCATGTTAAGTAGAATATTGTTGCCTTTTATAGATGCTAAATTAATAATGCTGTCTCTTACATTGTTGAATTAAATTACTGATATCCTTCTTTATTTTTCAATTATGTTTGATTTAGGATGTGTCAATCCTAGGATAGCATATTGCTTCATATGATTTTCTCACATATAATTGTGATTTGGATGCTTTGATCTTACATATCCATAAAAGTGGTGAGTGTAAATATTTAAATGCTCAGTCAAGTTAAAATTTCCTCTATTGTAGAATTACCTATGATTGGATTAAATTAAATGAAATGCATGTATTTTTTCTAACTAGTTTATTCAAATCCCAATTGCTAGTTCTTATATCAATGTAAATTGTGAATTGGAAATATTTAGAACTTCTATAATTAATTATTCTCATATGTAGAATTAATATATGAATGAATTAAATAGAATAATTTCATAATATATGCTCAATCCATCTCATGCTAGTATTAAATCAGAATAAACAATCCTATGTAATGGATTGACTTTATGATAGTTCTATATTATTGATCTTTCAAATTAATCTTCCAACTGAATGGAAGACTTGTATTTTATATCCTATGTGCTCCTTTTGAGTAAATACAATATAGTTCATGCCAAAATTATTAGAAGTGGAATTTCATTCTTATGTTTTACATGTTTTACTTCTCCTTTAGTTGCATGTAAGATTTAATTAAGAATCTTTTAAATTCAAAATTAGCTTAACATTTTCAATTGCTAAGCTAAAATTCTTTAAAAGAATTCATAATAAGACTAGTGCTCAAACAATCACTTAGATAATTAGCACATATTCCAATAGTCTTTAACCTTCCAAATTAGTTCTCAATTGATTAAACTAGAGAATAATAGCTCCATCTCATATTTTAAATAAGTTATAGATTTCTAAATTCCTATAACTACAAATGAATTATTACTTGTATGATATAATTTACTTCCTTCCTTACATTCAAATACTCAACATCAATTAATCTTAGATAACTTCATGATTAAATTGATTTGATATTTCCTAATTTGAAAAATGACTAGATGAAGCTAATAGAATTTCATTTGGCTTATACTTCCATTAGCTTAGCAAACTATAAACCTTACTTTTCCTTACTAGTTTCTTTAAACTTTATTCATTAATATAATTAATTTGATTAGTTTAAGACTAGTATAGGATGAACTTCATTTACATGAAAATACTATTTTCAAAACTTCTATTTCTTCTACTATTAATTATTTAAAGATCAATATCTATAAGTCAATTATGAGCTCAATTAGCTCCAATCGTTAAGTAGATCAATAAAATTTAGATAACAAAAAAATATCTCATAGTTTACAATTATTGAAATTTATTGAATGCTTGCTTAGCTTTGAGCTTTTTCCTTGAACATTCATACAACATCATTATGCATGAATAAAAGTTTCATAAAACTTTATGGGGAATACCTTATGGCAAATTTGAACAAGAAAGATAGCGCTTATAATAGGAATTCACATTTTAAAGAGGGTAAATATGAATGTTCGACCTCCCGCTGTATTTAGTTAGGCAGACGTGCTTAATTCCTCGTCCCATTCTTTTGAGTGCTCCTGCAGAATGAGATAACTTCTAAATATTACTTCAACTAATAATATAAGAGTTCTTTTACAATATTATTGATTATAAGATCTCTTCAGAACTATTTAGTTATGCTTACTTTTCATAGTCTTAGGTTATGTTTGTCTTAGACCAAGAGTCTAAGATACTTTTTTACTTTCTATGCTTTACACTTTCTATTTCTAGTATGGTATATTGCTTACTTATAGTTCAATTAAAATACAATGTATATTATTTAATTTCATTTGATGCTTCACTATATTTCATTACTTACTTAGCATAAATTTGATTGAACATGTATTACTTTTATTTCATTTTACTTCAGATACACATAGTAGTTTCTAGCATTTTATGATGCTTTTCCCTTACCATTTTTAGATGCATGCTTGGACTTATATATAAGTAAGCATTTTTACTCAGCTTATTTCATACTGTCTTCTTTACAGTTATGTTTACTTCCTTTTTTCCTTTACTTGACAGTTTTTATAGCTCCGATGCTTAGTAAATTATAAATTAATGCTGGTGACATCCTATTTACTTAAAATGTAGCCAATCTTAAAATGTGCTTAGACTGTTTAGTCTAACTATACTTCTTTTTTTATTATCTTTGCCCTATCATATTTAAATACCAAAATAAGATATATTAAGAGCTCTTTGATACATGTAATATAGGTCATAGTGCTTGAAGAGCTTTTAAAATGAAAAGCTTTCGCTTATTATTTAAATTTTTTTGCACTTTTAGTTTAATGAAGAGAATGATTGTATTCTCTCTTTTCTTTTCTTTTAAATGGATTTGTAGTCATTAAACTATAAATTGCTTAAGTTTTCTTGAGTTATTTTTACCAACATCTTTGCATATCTGTGTTGTGATTACTTATTTTGTAATTGCTTGGGTTGATTGAGTGGATTATATTAATTTCTTGTATTGTATATACTTGTAATGTTATAATGTTTTTTCTATTGCTATTCTTTGCAACTTTACTTTAACTTAACAACTACTCATAAAGAGACTTGGCCACTTAGCATCTATACTTGATTAGTTTTCTTCTAATTGAGTATTGGGTGCGAAGGTAACATCCCAATATTTGGATTAATCTCCTATCCAATTATTGGGGTCATTATAGTTGATATCAGAGCCAAAGTTGAGAATGTTAAGTTAAAGTGAGATATCCATTCATCCAAGGCAACAACATAGAAAGGAAAAAAATACTTAAAGAATGTCACCTTAGGAAATTGAATGAACATCAAATTCAATAATTGATTTAAATCTTATTTGAATTTAACTAACTTATTCAAAGATGAAATAATCTAGAGTCTAAACTAGAAAATATTTCTAATTCCTTTCAAAGTCACTTATGACTTGTAGCTTCTATTTCAATGTAGTTTTATGTACTCTTTCTAAGTATTACAAACTTTTTAAGAACTTCTTAAGGAGTTTCATGTCTATTTAGATCTAAATCAACTGACTCTTCGATTGAGAATCCAGAGTTAGAGTTAAGACGGTACACTAGAGAGTTCTTTCAATATTGGAATGATGATCACAGCTTCGACTCAATGTATGGACATCTCTACTTGGAAGTGTCTAATACTGGAGGTGAAGTGCTTGATAAAATATTAAAGTACAGTGTGTTCAGGGGAGACTGCATCCCTCAATTAGCTAGGTAGCTCGAATACCTTCAATACTATGGGGTGCCCCAATCACATACGCCTCCAAATGTTAGATGAGTTCTTCGACAACTATGCCCAAGATTTGTGGGCTCATGCCCACAGCATTCCTATTCGAGCCAGTAGACGCCTTCATCGTGCATCCCTATATACTGATTTTGAATTCATGTTTTATAAAAATTCTGTAAGTGAATAATTAGTTTCCTTTTAAAGCAACTTTCATAATAATTTGCACATTGTAGTAACTCTTTCTCTTCTATCTTATGTACTTTTCTTAATGTATCTCAAATTTTGAATATTAATGATAAGTCTTTCTTTTTCTAAATGTTCTAAATTTTAATTTTTCATTATTAAATAGAATGAATTCAGATCAAGAAGATCCTTCTTCTTCCATTATGAAGGATGCTGAACCTAGTAACCCATCTCTTCAAGAAGAGATGAGGAAGATAATGCATTTATTTAAGACTATGATTGAGGCCCATACAAGGGCTACTGAAAGAATATCTTCCACAAGCAATCCTTCTCGATCATCTCTTATTTCTCCTTTCCCTTCTCCAATTCTACCACAATATATGCAAGATTCACTTCCTACTTGTCTCGCCTTACCAGAAACTCTTGCTCATGCTTCTAAGGCAATTTTTGCTCCACTACCACCTACTCCAGGCCCGATAGTTGATTCCTTTCTCCTAGCTTTCCTACGCTTAAACCCTCCTAGTTTCAATGGCCAAGCCTCATGACAGACTGTAAATACACGTCTGCATTTGCACGCAAGTGTACGTGGTCTGAAGTAATAAGTGGAAAGTGTTAGTTTTCGGGATTTATCAAACCACAGATAATTGGTTGTTTTGTTACTAAGGTTTATTTATTATCACTAATGTTTAAGCTATGATGTAATTGGTTGAGTTAGTTCTAGATTAAGCACAATAATCACTAAGTGGAAAATAAGTCAGATAAAGGAAGAGGAGATTTGGGTTCATCCCACATGTCATGATAAGTCCTTAATGCATGTTGATTCCTCAAGCTTTGTCCTTCATTTACTTAAAATTATATCAAGTGCACATTGTTCTCCCTTGAATTTTATCTCAAAGTTTCACAAGTTCAAATCTTGTGCACAAAATGAACACACAATCGGTTTTATTTTGGGACAAATATTCTTATAAGATTTTAGGTTTTGAGTTTTCATCTTATCTGTTGATCAAGGAGATGTAGATTATTTAAATTCTTAATAATCTTATAAGCATTGATTCCACTACAAGCGTCACTCGCCTCACACATAGTTGAGATGAGGGAATAATATGTTGGGATCAATGATTTTGTTACCTCGCTCATGAGCAAGCAACTAATTCTTTCCCACCCTCAATTATATTGAGCTAAGGAGCTCACTTAGTGGGTCTTAGCATCACACGCATCAACACTTTTAGTTGAGCATAGATTAAGGTGCACTAAGCTCAAGAACTTTCTCACATAGTTCTAAGCTTTATGCACTCATAGATCTAGCATCGAACCCAAGGTGAGTTATGGAGCACAAGACACTTTAGTTCTTGAGTTCATAAGTTCATTTTCCCTTAATTCACAATCAAGATTAGGAATGCTCCTTGGAAGTTCTCTGGATTCTTCTTCTCCTTTTTGAAGTTCCTCTCTTAGGCTGCTAGTGCTGCCTTCCTTCTTCTTCTCCTTAGCAAAAATGGCTCTTCCACCCTTGGGGAGTTCCTCTTCCACTATGCACCCCTCTTCTTTACTTAGATGTTTTTGAGCAAAATTGGGAACCCTCCTCTAGTCAAGAAGAGTGATATATAGGAGAGGGGCTGCATTCTTCCACTTAAGATCCAAACCAGCCATTACATTAGAAAATTTTGAGCACTGATGGAAAAAATCCCAATTGATGGTGAGGTGACCAATATCTTCATTTGTTTAGCCACAACATCACCTCATAAGCCTCCTTTTCAATTAAAAACGTAGCAGCTACAGAGGGAATGATGGCTGGGACAAGATGCTGGTTGGGGTTCTTGTCTCAGCCGCAATAAATGCATCTGCCAGAAGAAATTGCGGCGGGCCACTGCAGCGCGCTACGGCGCGTTGCGGCGTGCAATGGCACAAGTAATTTTCGCTAAGTGTCCCGCTGTCGCGCGCTACTGCGCTAGCATTTTGCAAATCTGTATTCATTTCTAAAGACCAATTATTAGTTTACAATCATGTTCATTATATAAGATTATGAGAAGCAATACAATAGTTTAACAAATTATTATTTGATTTTCAGAAAGCATCTCTAAATGCCATTATTTTCATATATAAATGTCGATTATTAGTTTATCATCATATTTATTAAATGAGATTATGAGAAGCAAAATAGCAGTTTAATAAATTATTATTTAATTTTCAAAAAATATCTTTAAATGTCATTGTTTTCATTTTATTTTTAAAGATTGTTGTTTTCATCTCTAAATATCGATTGTTAGTTTACCATCATGTTCATTAAATAAGATTATAAGAAGCAAAATAGCAATTTAACAATCTCTAAATGCTATTGCTTTCATTTTATCTCTAAAGTCTGATGTTTTCATCTTTGAAGACCGATTATTAGTTTACAATCATGTTCCTGAATGATCATAGGCTCCACCATGCATTTAATCAAGGCACTGAGTCCAGAGTCTTAGAATTTTAATTTTTTATTTTTCTTCTATTTTGTATGCTGCTGTTAAGTGCTAACAACTGCCTTTAGAGAAGCTTTCTGAAAATCAAATAATAATTTGTAAAATTGTTATTTTGTTTCTTATAATCTCATCTAATGAATATGATAATAAACTAACAATTAGCCTTTATAGATAAAAATAATGGCATTTAGAGATACTTTCTGAAAATCAAATAATAATTTGTAATACTGCTATTTTGCTTTTCATAATCTCACCTAATAAACATAATGATAAACTAGCAATTTACCTTTAGAGATAAAATGAAAATAATGACTTTTAGAGATTCTTTATGAAAATCAAATAATAATTTGTTAAACTTTTATTTTTCTTCTCATAATCTCATCTAATGAATACGATCATGGTGTTTTTGTTGAGCAAAAATTGATTCAAATTTGAATATATGTGTAGTCACTCTTTATGATATTTTCATATTCTTGTTGAGCAAAAATTGGTAAATTTATTTAAGGTTGCTGCATTTTAATTGCTAGGTGGAGGTAATATTATTGAAATAAAAGGTAATGATGGAAAGAGGCAATACAAATATTTATATTTTGGTATTATTTATAAGGGTGGTGGTATAAATAGAATAAAACAATATTTGACAGGTATTAAAAGTAATATTAGTTCTTGTAAAAAGTTTTGCATTATGTTGGTTTTCAAATGGAGGAAAAATTGAAACAAATTTTCAAAAGAAGCAACAAATGCATGAATCAATGGAAGTTGATTGCACATACTCTGAAGCTTGTAATGTGGAGGAAATATAATCGACGTTATCAAGATCTGATCATTCACAACCTTCAATAGATAAGGGTAAGAGGAAACTTGAATATATTGATAAATTCTTTGCCCCAAGAATAGCAAAAAGTGTACAACCTTCTATTAATAGTATGATATCTTTCAAAGAAGCTGTGTATAAAACATATATGGCTATTGCAATGAGGTTTTCAGGTTGTGGCATACCACATAATATTCTGAATTCCCATTTCGCACAAAAACTATTAATGTCATATCTGTTATAGGGCCCATGTATGAGCTTCCTTCGTATTATAAAATGAAGGTTAAGTTGTTAAGAGATTGCAAAGAAGAGTCTACATTATTAGTTGAATCTTTTAAATATTATTGAAAGAAAACATGTTGCACATTAATGGCAAATTAGTGGACAAATAATATAAACAAAATATTGATCAATTTTCTTGTATACTGTCCACGTGGCTTGTCATTCTTGAAATCTGTCGATGGATCCGATGTAACAAAAGATGCAACTACATTGTGTGATCTGTTTTCTGAAGTTGTTGAATGGATTGGGCCAGAAAATAAAGTTCAATTTACAACTAATAATGCAATCAACAATAAGAAAGCGAATGAACTTCTTTAAAAAAAATATGGCAATATATATTGGTCGTCATGTGTTCCACATTGTATGAATTTAATTCTTAAGGATATAGCTTTTATGGGACATGTTGATGAGCTGGCCAAGAAGACTTCAAATGTTACTTTATTTGTTTATAATCATACATTTGTATTATCCTGTCTACGAAAAAGTCTTATGTGGCAGGAGATTTTCCATCCCGATGCAACTCATTTTGTAATGACTTTTATTATATTACATAGTATTCATGCTCATAAGCATGATTTGCAGGCTTTTGTTACGTGCAAGGAGTATGTAGATTCAAAGCTCGCGAAAACTCTTAAAGGAAAAGAAGCATCTTCAGTTATTTTAGATAAAAAGTTTTGGAGCGACTGTTTTATTATGTCGCAAATATATGGGCCTCTTATAAGACTGTTATGAATTGTTGATAATGATGAGAAATCATATATGGGCTACATTTATAATGGCATGCACAGAGCTAAAATGATAATCAAAATTAGAAATAATAAGAGACTCTATAAGTCGTATATTGATATCATCAAGAAGAGATGAGATGGGCAACTTTGCCAAGAAATTAATTCTGCTTCATATTATCTAAACCATCGGTTTCAGTACGATCATGATAATTTTTGCAACAAACCTGAAGTAATGCATGCTTTAGTAGAGTTATCGAAAATAATGATATATGTAGCAAGCCGAATGATGCAATGAATGAAGTAAGATTATATCATTATAATTTAGAAAGTTTTGTTATGTCAATAGCAATATTATTAGCCAAGGAAATGCAACCATGTATGTTCTTTTAAATTTGTTTTACATTTTCAAGTTTCATATGAAATTGAACTGTTAATGTTTAAATTATAAGATGAATGGTGGCGAATGCTTGGGTCAAGCGCTCCAAATATTACAGAAGTTAGCTATTCGTATTCTTAGCCAAACATCTTCATTGTCTATATGTAAAAGAAATTGGAGTGTTTTTGAAAAAATAATACAAGACAGAGGAATCATTTTGAGTATCAAAGACTAAATGATCTTGTTTATGTTCGGTACAACATGAATCTAAGAAATATGTACAATTTGTACAAAACATGGTT
This sequence comes from Gastrodia elata, assembly GCA_016760335.1. Taxonomy (NCBI): domain Eukaryota; kingdom Viridiplantae; phylum Streptophyta; class Magnoliopsida; order Asparagales; family Orchidaceae; genus Gastrodia; species Gastrodia elata. Next base: position 85,470,966 of record CM028669.1, on the reverse strand, counting down.
GTTACAAAATGGAGTTATGATCCTTTATATTATGTTTTAAACATTTTCTAAATATAAGTAGGTTTTGTTCCAAAAAATGGAGTTATGATCCTTTAGATTACACATTTATTGACTCCTTCGATTTTTGGGTTGAAAATGAAGAATCGAGCATAGAACTTAGTTTGGGAGATTTGGAAAATAAAATTTACAAAGATTATGTTATCCTTATTATTTCTACTCAAAATATGCATAGTCATAAAACACATATTAGTAAGTGTCTAAAAATTTATGTTTCATTTTTTTAATTGCATTATATTTACAAAAGTCTAATAAAATTTAAAATTTTTAGCTAAAGATGTTCTCGAAACCAACCAAACGATAGAGGAAGATGACATTGTTATATTTGGGTTGATTAATTTTGCTAGCTATAATTTGAATTTTGAAACGAACATTGATGATCTATTCTAAATATGCAGTTGAAGCAAGTTTTTTATTTAGAATGGTAACACGTTATTTATTTGCTAATGAAGAGTTTTTGCCAATTTTGTTAGGTGTTGTTGTGTTTTTCACTTTTTATGTTAGGTGTTGCAGCTGCTATTGATAGTTTTGTAAGTGGTGGTAATGTTTGGTGCTGGTATTTGATGCTTCTTTGTAAAAGAGTGTTTTATTTCAATCTTAACATTACATCTTTATTAGTTTTTTAATGTGAGACAATGACAAATGAGAATGAAATTGGGGCCACATTCTTCGATTTGAAACACTTTCCCCTTAATCTGAGCTAATTGATAGATACTTGTTATTAAATGCTACTATGGAAAGGATCCCCGAAGGGTCATGGGCCCCGTCATGCTTCTAATCGAGACACTAAATCTAGAGTCTCTAAATTTTAATTTTTTATTTTACTTTTGTTATTTTCTTAATTTATGAAGTAGTTCTTTTAATTTTTGTTTATTGCACATTTATTAAAGGTTGATGCTTAAGATAAAAAAATTTTTGTATGATGCAAGATAACTATATTTTTGAGAATTGGGGCATGGAATCATTCCAAGTTTTTGAGCAAAGATCACTTTGAAATTAGCAAAAAAGTTTAATCAATATTGGTTAGTTTTCGATCTCTAATTCAGAAAGCATCTCTAAATATCATTATTAGTTCACCATCATGTTCATTAGATAAGAGTATGATAAGCAAAATAATAGTTTAACAAATTATTATTTTATTTTTAAAAGATTTCTAAATATCATTGTTTTCATTTTATCTCAAAAGATTATTATTTTATCTCTAAAGATTGTTATTTTTATCTCTAAAAGTCGATTGTTAGTTTACCATCATATTCATTAAATGAGATTATAAGCAAAACAGCAATTTGCAAATTATTATTTGATTTTTATAAAAAATCTCCGAATGCCATTATTTTAATCTCTAAATGTCGATTATTATTTTACCATCATATTCATTATATGAGATTATGAGAAGCAAAATAACAATTTTACAAGTTATTGCTTAATTTTCAAAAAGCATCTATAAATGACATTGTTTTCATCTCCAAAGGTCGATTGTTAATTTATCATCATGTTCATTAAATGAGATTATGAGAAAGAAAACAGTAGTTTAACAAATTATTATTTGATTTTCAAAAAATATCTCAAAATGCTATTGCTTTCATTTTATCTCTAAGGGTTGTTATTTTTATCTTTAAATATTAATTATTAATTTACCATCATATTTATTAGATAAGATTATAATAAGCAAAATAATGATTTTATAAATTATTGTTTGATTTTCAGAAAGCCTCTCTAAATGCTATTATTTTCATCTCTAAATATCGATTATTAGTTTATCATTATATTCATTAGATGAGATTATGAGAAACAAAATAATAATTCAATAAATTATTGATTTATTTTCAAAAAAATATTTCTAAATGCCATTATTTGATTTTATCTTTAACGACTATTATTTTATCTCTAAAGGTTGATTATTAATTTATCATCATATTCATTAGATAAAATTATGAGAAGTAAAATAACAATTTTACAAATTATTATTTGATTTTCAAAAAATATATTTAAATGACATTGTTTAATATGACATTGCTAATGATATGAATGCATATCGTTTTAGTGAAGAACTGTTATTTGCTAGTTAATAAAAATTCTTTTATTTATATAAATTATTTTTACTCTCTTATTGATTGAGTGTTGGAAAAAGTGAGTGCAAGAAAATATCTCGTAGAGATTCAACCTATTGATATTTGCAAGTAATCAATATCATATTAAATTATAATTTTTCTTACGCATTTTTATGATTACATTTATATTAAACTGTAAGTTCGCAGAGATTCTACATATTCTTTTATTGAACATCAATTATATTGAAACTTAGAAAATTGAATTTATATGCAATTGAATTGGTTCTCTTATACGCATTTTTATGATTACATTTATATGAAATTTTTCATTCAAATTGTATTAGAACTTAGAAAATTGAATTTTATAAAAAATAATAACATTTTTTTAAAAATAATAATGTGTGAAGATTAAAAACTAATTTTATGATTTTTTTTTCTTGTATATTATATATACTCAAAATTTTTTAAATAACTCATTTTTAATATTTATATATATATATATATATATATATATCATTTAATTAAAATATTATTTATTACATCATCACAGTTCAACCTCATTTTCGACTCCGATTCGACCTTCGAACCTTGAACTTCTCGCCTTAGCGATTCGACCACTGGCCCGGTTTTTAATTTCTTGCAAACAATGCCGAGTTTTACAGAGAAGCCAAAAATAATGCAAGCGGAATTAAGAGATGAATAGAAATATTCATTAATAAGTTCATTGTTTGAGCACTTGAATAGCATGCTATAACAAATCCAACAAATGCTCACAAAAAAAGTGGCACAGCCATCAACAATTGAAATTTTTTAGATGGATGTCAATTTAACTCCATATGACATGATTCGAATTCAAAACAAAAAGGCAGGTCAGGTTGACCCAAATAATACCATGTCACTCTTGGGTTGAAGTTTTGAACTCAATCACTAGGAGCAAAAGCCTCCTTTCTAAACTAGGAAGTGGGAATTTGTCGAAAAATTAAGCCTTGAGGGAGAGGAGTTTTTGCATTACCTTCAATGGCAAACCAGTGCCTAAACCATTGCTGAACGATACACCATCAACAAAAAGTGCCCACCACAATTCATCTCACTAAGAGAACAATTCATTCAACAAGAGGAATGAAACGACCATTAAGTCGGATCTAAAAGCACGCTTGGCTATATGTTTTAGCTTTTATGCACTGATCTTAACAAATAATCAATCACCACCTAAATAGGATGCCTTGAAAAGTAAGGTCAAATCCTTACAAGGCATCCTGTTTTTTGCCCATATTATCAGTTTAACACAGTAAATTGGTCATTGCTCATGGCCTTCATGCTAACAATTAAAATATAACATCTTCCTTGGAATTGAACTTTTAAACATGCTTGATGATGTAACTAAGTAGCTCTTTTAGCTGCATGAGTGATTTGTCAAGTTCCTCATTCAGTGAACTCAAAAATTCAAAGAAGGGAGCATATTTACCAGCAAATTTCGATATGAATCTGATGGAATTTCCAAAACTGTTATTACTTTGTTGGAGTTCATTTTGATTCCATTTGAACTTAGCATTTAACCCAAGAAAAAGCTTCATGAACTATATAGCATTTGTTGGAGTTCATTATATTCAAAATTGAATCTGAATAATTATACCTTCTCTTATGAATTTGATATCCAGTAAAATCTGTACTCTTCAATTTGTTGTTATTTTATTGGGCGATCAATCGTATAAATATTATATCGCAAGTAGTATGAGACTCTGCTCCATAAATTTTGTTGTTGCCCATCTGAATACACCGAGATTTGCATTTATTTAGTAGTATTCAACACTTCAATGCACTGTCAAAAATGTTATCCTAATTCTTACCATAATAAAGATTCTCCTACGATGATTGTGGTTTTCCATCTATCGATTTTATTGCTTCAATTTGATTTCACTTCCCTGGCCTTCAATATAAAAAACAAACCTAATGTAGCTCATTGCATTAAATCTCTTCGCACTATTAAATTTCATCCTCGTGTATGGAACTTGGTGGCTACATTAAGAGGTGGCACATTAAGTAAAAAATTTTAGCAATGGTCACCTCACTATTGCATTGTTGCTAGACAATATTTACTAAAGAGAAATTTGATCTGAGGTAAAAAAAAAAATACAAATTCTTATCCTCAGCTATGGTGAGGCTGCAAGACACCAGAAATGAGGGTGACACAAACGATGTCGAGGACAACAACTATAGAGCCGGACAGACAACAGCAACGCAGGCGAGCACAAGGACGATGCAGGAGAGGGCGAGGAAAACGCAGGTGGGAACGAGCATGAGGCAGGCGGCGACAACAACAATTGTGTTGGCCAACGCAGACATTGCTGCAATGTCCTCTTCTCCATGGCAGTTTGACAATGATGACGACAACACAAATCCCTCTCCTCTACTTTTACTTTATACTCAATTTACAGCAAACCAAACAGCTCCTAAATAAAATCAATGAGTGCTATATACAACTCGCAATCCTCTTCACAAGTAATTTGAAGGGTTAATTGTCCTATTTCCCTTTGCGCACCAAAAAAACTCTTATTTACGCTTAATAGTGGGCACTAGCCGAGTTGAATGAAAATTCATCTAAAGCAAATAGCCTTTTAAAACTTACATGGATCAAACTTACAATAACAAATATTATACAATAGATCTAATTTTTTCCAATGTGATCAATATTAATATCTGCATTGCTATATGGATTACATATTGGAGGAAGATCAGTTGTAAAGAAAAAATAGGAGAGTTGGTTACAGATGAACTAGGAGAACATAGAGTGTATCTTTATTAAATATTAATGGTCTTGCTTTACAGTGTGGGTTCTTCAGTTCCAACTCCACTTATAGTAGTATAACCCCTGCAATTGAATTTGTTACTGCTATGGCTCTACTCTCCATTTATTAATTATTATTTTATTCTATCCAGTTCATCAAACAAATTCTCGTACTTTTCTTAATCGCTCGTATATTGAAGTCCTCAGATACCTGGCAACCTTTAGTATGATGCCCAACATCTCTATAATAATTGTCGTACTATGACTTATTAGTTGCATCGGCTGATGCTCTGATTAACAATCTTTAAATCTATCAAAACACCTATAATTGAACTGACAATCTCCACCAAAGATATTAACAATATGTATGAAAAGTTGATGCTTCTCTTCTAGGTTGGTAATCGGTATAAGTAAACTTCCTTTGCTCAAATTTGTAAGAGTGAGAAGGTTGATATCTTTTCCTTTCAAATCGAAGATGTCTTTTAAGAACATGTTTCAAATGTCAACTTGTAATTTTCACAATTTACCTATTTAAACAAACATTATCATTAAAATATCTTTATTAACATATGTTATCACCAAAACTAATGGCACCTTCTCATGCGTCCTAGATACAGAGTTAAATCAGATACCTTATTATAACTCTATAGCAATAGCACGACTAATCACTACTCACTAGTTCCAATAGCTCTGCAAAAGATTTCGATTGCAGACATAATGTATCAAAAAGGACCTCCTCATAGCCCCTGAGCAACTGTTGCTTGAGCCATTACATGCTTGTGGTTATTAACGTCTCAAATACATTCAGAAAAACCATGTTAATTTTCAAAAAAGGTAACCAAGGTTGTTGGTTTATAATAAAGAGACATCGTGACCTCCTTAGCCTCTTTGTGCATTTACGATTGAGCCATAAATAACCTCTTGAAATTGTTAAAATTGTTGATCAACGCATGAGAAGTCATGTAAACCACCAAAAAAAAAGAATATTCAAAGGTTGAATGCAGTAGTCTTTATCTCTAATCGCATCCTTGATATAAAGAAAATTTCAAACACTATGACTAATAATATCAAATTTTCTAGATACGATTTTTAAATTAGAAATTTTAATAATACCAAATCTCAATTGTCTTACAACTAGAAGGTAAAATTTTAAAAAGAATCATATTTTAAAATTAAAAAGAAATATTTTGATTTTGAAAGTGAACCCACTTGTATGTAGAATCTATTTACTAGTTGTATTTGCACTGTGAAACAAGGTTCAAATAATAATAATAAAAAAAAGATATAATATAATTAATAGTTTAAACTTAAAACTTAGAAGAATTAGAAAAAAATAAAAAATAATACATCTGAATCCAAATTAATATAGTTCATGATGCTAAAATTGTTGCATTTGAGGATTTATGATAAATTAGAAATTGCAGAAACATAAGCCGACCAAATTAAAAGAAAAGAAAATAAGAGCTTGATTTAAGTAAAACATATTAAGGTGATGATCAAAAAATATTTTTAAGAATGAAAATAATCAATATAGATATATTAATTATTTTACTAAATTTTTTAGTAATAGTTGTACCAATACAATTAATGTAAATGAGTTTAAATATTATAAAAATAAGATCAATTATACTTTCATTTGGTGGGTTGGCAAAGCAAAGATTTGAAATAATTTAAAGAAAATGTGGAATTGAAAAAGCTGTGGGATTGGATGGATCCCTATTGATGTATGGAAATACTTGATAGACAAAGGATTTTTTTTTATACTTACAAAGCTATTTAATATTATTTTGAAGGCTAAAAGGTTGCTAAACAAGTGGGAAAAAAGTATATTGTTATACCTATTTATAAAAATAAGATGATGCCCAAGATTCTACAAATCATAAGAAAATAGAGTTGATGTGTTGGACGCTAAAATTTTGGGAGAGAATGATTGAATATAAACTACAAAGATGCTCATATTTCACAAAATCAAATTGATTTTATGCCAACAGTAGATCTACCATGAAAATCATGCATTCACTAAAAGGTTTACTGAAAAATTTTAAAAAGAGGAAAGAATATCTTCATTTATTTTTATTGATCTTGAAAAGGCTACTAAAAGAAACTCTTTAAAGAATTTTGGAGAAAAAGAATTTTTGGGACATACTAATGTTTTTAAAGATATGCAAAATGCGGTTATAACATGTGTTCAATCACAAGTTGGCTAGTCTAATGATTTTCCAATTACTATTGGATTACATCAAGAGTTTGCTCTCAGTCCATATTTTTTGCTTTAATTATGAATATTCTTATTTAACACATTAAAGAAGGGATTGCTTGGTGCATGTTATTTGATGATCTTATGTTAATTGATAAGACAGGATAGAGTAAAGCAAAACTTAAGTTGTGGATATCTACTTTAGAATCTAAAATTTTTTATCTTAGTAGATCTAAAAATAAAATATATGGGAGTATATTTAATCTTAATGGAACCCATAATCTCAAGAACATAACTACTGAGTATCATGTGGCCAATACGAGCAAGATATTTATATACCTTGATTCAGTTATTCAAAATAATAATGAAATAAAGAATGATGTGATTAATAAGATCCAAGTTGGTTGGATGAAATGAAAGAGCTTTTGAAGTATTGTGTGATCAACAAATCCCACTAAATTAAAAGTTTTTTTTAGAGTAGTGATACAACCAACTATGCTATATGAGGGCCAAATTTGATAAACAAAAAAAAAGAAGCATACTAATAAAATAAGTGTTACAGAGATGAGGAATGCAAAGGTTATAGTGGGTACACTCGAAAGAATAGAATGAGAAATGAGTTCATTTGTAGCAAAATTGGAGTGGCTCCAATAGTGGATAAGATAAGAGGATGTCAACTTAGATGGTTTTGAATATATTGAGCAGTAGCTCGTTTGGTGTCCCTAACAAAAAAAATTGAGCATGGTTTGCCCATGCTAAAAGAGGAAGAGGAAGATCTAAAAAGACATTGGAATCTATTTTATTCAGAATGCCTAGAGAGGGACTTCTATTTGATCATGCACAATGGAAACAAAGGACTTGTGCAATCAACCCACCTAACTGGACTAAGGCTTAGTGTTGTTGGTGGTGGTGGTGATGGAGGCATCATCAATTTTCACAATGAAAACACACATTGGTTTAGTTACTTCAATCAAATTCATTATCTCATTTCACTGCCAGCTTGTTTTTTAATACATGAGATGAGTTTTCTTCTCAAAGATCAACATACCTAGACACAAAAGTTCAAGCTTGATTTACAAATAGTTATCACAGATTGTTAACAAGAAATAGTGTAGAAGATCTCATTTTTCATTATCATCTTCATGAGATGATCTTCCATACAGTAATTATACAGTAACAAACTCACAAGTGTAGCAAAATAAGTGTTCCTTTTTGTTATGATGACCTTCTCAATTTGAAAGTGTTGAATGGACTCTTGTGTTTGGTTTCTGTGATGTTCCATCACCCCGTACCAAAGGTATCGCACCATTTTATTTCATGTAGAATATGGTACAAGATTGACGAATCAATGAGAGAGTAATCTGGGCATAAGCAGCTTATATAAAGTGAAAACCAAGAGGAGGTGCAACTTTGTGATGAAAGATTCTTGAAAAATTCGATCAGCTAAGCATATGGTGAGGTCAGTGTTACAGAATTGTTTAGCAGTTGCCATTATAACAGAAAGTACTTATCAATCAAAGCTTCAGGCTCATTTATCTGATCCAAATCAATCAAAGCAAGTTTTATGCCAACTTATCAAAAGTTAAATTAGCTTTCATGATAATTGAGTTAACCTTAGTTGAGAATGCTTCTTATTTGATTAATTCAACTATGAAACTTATGGAGTTGTGTGATTTTATTTATTATAAATGCACATTTGATTATAGTAATAATGTGATAATTATGTGTCACTAATGATGGCAGAAGGCGATTTCCCGCAACAATTTGGAAGAACTTGCTTGAAAGGTTCAATAAGTAAAACTAAAAATTGTTGAACGTTTGGAGAATAATTTTTTTTTTTTTTTGTCAAACACAAAATAAAAATAAACAAAAAAAACATATTTTCACATCTTGCTTCATGTTTTTAAGAAATAAAAATAAGAATAGGAAACATAAAACGACCCATAAGAAAGATTGTTCCTTAATTTTTTTAATATTTGGCTATTGTTGATAATTGAAAACGAATGGTATGGGGAAAGGCATAAAACAAAAGAGTGAAAAGAATGGGCAACTTAAGAATCACCTGCAGAAATTTAAATTTAACGAGTCCTAACACCAGCGAGAATAGCACTCAATTGCATAACTTCTAAAAAGAACATAAATTGGCACATCTTCTTGGTTATTTAGCAACCCTAAACAGATTGTAAGGTACTCTTAATATAAAACCAACAAAGTTCAAGAACCTAAAGTTGGTTCCACCACTTCCAACAAAAAGAATACCCTCACCCTCTTCCCATTAATTGGTTAGCAAACATACAAAGCATCAACAGGGGCACAAGGCAACACATTGAAGTAGCTGCCATCGCATCAACAAAACAATGCAAACCACTAAACAACTATAAAACTTTTCCATTCGTGTTGACCATAAGAATCCTGAAATGATCTGAAACAATAAACAAGACAAGTATACAGTTTGAACCTATTTTACATATTAATTCAGTTCTACTTAAAACATGCAAGGATTCGTTTATGGCCTTGCTTATATCTGTTTTAAAACAAGATTAGCATATATTAACTCATTCCACGTATCAGGGATTCCAGGGAGGCACCAATGACTGCAGTCCTGGCCCCTTTTGGAGACTTTTTCTCCTTTCACCACCCTCTTGCCATAAATAGAGGGGTGCCCATCTTTTCGAAAATTAGTCAGCCTAGTCACATTCAAGAAAATCAAGGGAAAACTCATTCTTTCCTTGACCTCCTCTAAAATCTTCATTCTCGAAGGGTAGTTATCTATGATAGACCCAGTTAAGGCAGGGGATGTCTCTCCATTGCATGTGCCACCGGAATCCCAGTCTCCGCCCCTAGTCGAGGAAAATCCAATAAAATAAAATGTCTTCGAAAAGGATTCAGAAACCATAAGGTGCGGTTTGCACGCCTGCACTATGAATTCGGTGCAAGTGTGCCGTGGTGAACACAGTTGCATTGCAATGCATGCTTGCATAATAGGTCTCGGACGCAACTTTATACGTAAACCGCACTTAATAATTTCTCAATAAAATATACAGCTATTAAGATAATAAAAAAATTTTTAAGCCTAACCACATGTAACTCACAAAAGCTCGCAATGAATTAGTGCAACTTGAAAACTTTTCCCTTCCTCTGTTACCAAGTTTGAGAACATTTTTATGCCATGTGAGACTGATTTTAATGAGTTACACTTTGGAGGGCATGCATAGTATTGCACTAAATAATAAACAAAAAGGGTAACTAGAAAATTGGATTGTGTAACTAACTATGGAGGAATGGAGATTGCACAAACCTGAAGTGAGCAGTAGAGTATCCGCGGTAAAAAATCAAAGTTTTTGAAGGATTCAAGTTTTTATCAATCCATTTTCCCCAAGTTTGCATTGACTTTTTAAAAGCTTCTGTTGCATCAAAGTGTGGATAGATCACATCACCTTCCTTGTAGTAGTTATTCCTGGGCACAATAATTTAGTTTAAATGTTGTCAGTAGGGCGTCCAAGAAGAATAAAAAATATATAAAGAATTAAAATAAACCATAATAAAAAGAAAGAAGCATTTACCCCCTAGATGTTTTTCCATGGGTCCACCAGTGACCAGTGTTGAAAACCAATATGTCAGCCCTTGTCCATCGAGGGGATGTCTTGCATATTCTATCGATCATGAGAATTGGCTTGGACTTGAGCTTTGCCTCTCTAGCAAGAAAGTGGGACCTAACAAAACTTATGGTACAGTTATAATCCTGCAAAATTATTACTCAGTTCAGAAATAAACACAGCAATTTAGCACCGCAAGTAATTTACCATAATAGTCACGGCTACTTCAGTGTCGCCAATTTAGTCCTCTTAATTTTCCAAACTATTCGATGTCAGACTTAGTCCCTCCACACAATTCATTATATGACCAATTTAATCCCTTAATTTTAGGGACTATATTGGTTTCCTAATAATAATATAGACAGATCAGATAGGTTGGAAACTAAATTGGATATATTGAATCACATGGGTAAAATTACAAATCTGAAACAGTAGAGGAACAATTTTTTAAAATTTCCTCTGCAGCTACAGATCAAAAGAAAACTAGTAACTTAGCTCTCTAGGAAATGGAGAAACAACATGTTCTTTTAGGGGTTTTAGCAAACAATATGAACTCTCTTAATTCTCAAAAAAAAAAAAAAAAGCATATCATTTAAAAGAAATAAAAATAAGGTGCAAACTGTTACCTATTCTTACCATAAAAAGAAAAACATAGAAACCACGTCCTTTACTTATCTTGTACCCATGCGTTTCATACATTCTGCTTTTATCAGGCAGTGCTTCACGCAGAATACACAGCATCGATTCAAACTGGTTACGATTTATTGAATCTCCAACGATCATTAGCCTTTTACCTCTCAGTCTCTCCAAAAAGTCGCTTGCATTAAACCTTCAAAACAAATAAGAGTGTTAAATATGAAGATTTAATATGACAATCATAAGCCATGCCCGCTAAATTGGGATGACAATAATAATAACAGCAATCATATTAATAATACTAATAGTAACAACAACAACAATAATAATAATAATAGAATAGTAATACCAATAATAATAATAATAATAACAATAATAATAATAATAATAATAATAATAAAGTGGCACAGAATTTAGAAATCAACTAAAGAAAGAGCAGAAACACATAAAACTCAGAAAATATATGCTGAAAGAAAAGGAAAATACAGGTGCTATTCCAAACTCAGAATGATTAACAAATTCTAACAATGACATTAGCTAAATAGCGTGCCCTGATGGGTGAGCGGGTGACACTAAAAATAACTTTACAGCAACCAAATACGAACTATCATGAATTTCCATGATAGATGCAACTAATATATTTTTTGGGTTATCATAGAATGTAAGTTTTCCACTCAAAGCTAAACTCAAATTTGAATTTGAAATAAATTCAAGGAGAAATATTTTTATTATTGCTATATACATAGATCGTCATTTTTCTGGTTTAAATTTAAATTCAAAAAATGGAAAAAAATTTGGCAAACTATTAATGTAATTAAGGAGAGTTAAAGAGGATTTATGCATTTCTAATTCCTAATAAAGTAATTGTCAAAATAAAATCTCTTTGGCTGTCTTTCACAAAATCACTTCAATCCTAGAGGAGTTAGCCCTCGTCAATTAGTATCAGAGCTGCTTTGGTTGTCATTCTACTTATGGATATCCTACCAAGAGTTATCATGATCTACAAGAATTATACAAATGGTTGAAGTGCACAAAAGCTTTTTTCAATAAAAGACGCTTGGATGCCAAACCAGTTCAGCCAAAAAAATATCGCAAGCGCCATGTGTGCCCCAGCCCACATGTCTGCGCGGGATATGCACAAGTGGATCACATCCTACGCCCATTTTGCGTGCGTGTGGCTGAAATTTTGGCAAATTTTTTGTGCGTGGAGAGGAACTCTTTTTATATATACCGAATCCAAACACATGAATCCAGATGATTGTTGAAAAATGGGATAATCCAACATGGAGTTATAAACGTGATTAAATATATCAAAAAAAAACTTTTAATTCCTAATAGATACAAATAAAAGAGAAGCTCATCTCTAGATTTTGTCCAAGGCAAACTACAAATCCCTTCCACCAAAACAGCCTTACCAAAATTATCATCAGCACCACCTCTCTTACCCACTCCCCAATTAACATCAAAACCACTGCCACCAATTTTACTCCTTCATGAAATAATACCAATATTATCACTATTAGCACCATCTCCTAAATTTGTTGCAATTTAATTTCTTAAAGACAATCCAAAAAAATACCAAATCACCACACTTATCACCAACCTAAGAATATTATCCCATCAAATTATCAAAAAAAATTCATTTCCACTAATAAAATTCATAACTCCAATATTTTTAAATTTTGATTTTTTTCAATTAAGACACCCTCACCTCTATCAAATAAACATGCCTTTGGCACATGCTTCCAGAATATCATAGAAATTCCAAACACTGGGTAAATCAAATAAATTATTGATGCCTTGGCATACAACTTCTAGAATAATGCAAAGAGATATGGATTAAGAGATAAACTTTGATGCAATTCAATAATAATAAAAAATCTTCATACAAGCCATCATGTAGTTGAGCACATTTCATACACAATTATACATATCTTTAATAACATCAATATAAGCCACATAGATTCTTTTACTTCCCAAAAATTTCCAAAGAAACTTCTACTAGTACTTGATCATAAGCCTTTCAAGATCAATATAGATTAGATAGAAATCTTCTATTCTTCCTCTAAATTTCTCCAACATGCTTTTTAGTAAATGTATAGCCTTCATGATAAATCTACCTAAAATAAACCAATTTGATTTTTTGAATTCGAGTATCTAATCATAATTAATCGATCGATCTCTCCCAATGTCTTAATGTATGCTAATTAACTTAATTCCCCTATAATTTGCATTGTTATGACGATCATTATTATAATACTCTACTCATCCTGCATCTTTTGTCTTTGAAATCATTTAAATAATTTGGTGAGGTAAAGAAATCTCTTCCTCACCCAACCATTGCCCCACATCAATAGGAATCTCATTCTATAACACAACTTTTCAACTCTTCATCTCCTTTAAGGCATTTTAACACTTTATTTTACTAACATATCAAATAAGAGTACAATTGTATTGATACAACCTTCAATAAAAAACATATGAAAGTCTTTCCTTATATATTAACTATACTTATCCCTAAAAAAAATTTTATCACTAGATTTGTTATAATTTATTTAAGTCAAATCTTACTTTTTTTTCTCTTAATTTAAATAGCTTATATAAATTTTAAAAATTAATTTTTTTAAATGCCTCTAACCCCCCCTGCCTCCCATAAATAGCAACAAGGCTCCTCAGCAATCAAGACATACCCTATGCATCTTAAGAGATATATATTATATATACTTCTTATATAAAAATAAATAAATATATATATATACATAAAATTATGATCTTTGCCAAATGCAATGTTACCAAAATTATAAATCAAAATATAGATCAAATACTTCAGAATGAGGATGGAGATGTTCAAATTAGGTTTACACCAAGACAATCCATCACTATACCCAAAATAAGTATAATAGTTACTTCAGGCATTTTGAAAATATCAATTCAAGATCAACAAATAGATAAGGAATCAATAACACCCCCAATTGAAAATATAAATATATCAAAAATTAATGTTTTACATCCCAATTATGAAGGGAAACAATAATCCCATATTAATAAAGAAATGCTTTCAATAGTTAAATATTTCAAGATGATCTTTAAATGTTAAATTATATTAAAATTGACTGCTTAGCAGTTAAAAATATTATATAAAAGGATGTTAAGAATTTAGCCTCTAGGCAAACCTTTGTACAATGGTAAGCACAATTATCAATATTTGATTTTGATATTAAATATATATCATCAGAGACAAATTCTCTTCATGATTTTCTCACTCATGAAATTTTACAGAGCAAAAAAGAACCACGAGGTATCTATATACTTAGGAGAAGGAACACAATGGCATTAATTCCTTCACAAATCCAACATTATCCCAATGGCATTATTGGAATTATCGTTTCATTAGTAATATTAAAACCTAAGAAATGAACTTTGATTTCAGAGTGTTTCTTTTTTGGAGAAGAAATTATTAACTCATTTTTAGAACTAGATCTAAATATTTCTAAATGGTTAAAATGTAATCAACTAACTTGTAATACATCATCTATGCAAACGATTATAAATATTGAATATGATGAAAAAATTGAATTCATAATACTTTGGAATTATGATGGAGCATTTTAAGTCCAAAGGGCATAACAGTTCATTCAAAATGTCCAAATGGAACAATAAAAGCTGTTTAACATCTATCTTCATCTTTGATTTGAATTTGCCAATTTCCTTATTTCAAATCAAATTTTGAAAATATTTTTTTCTTACAAAGTTAATTTAGAATATCTTTTACTAAAGATTGAATATCAGATCCATTTTAGTATTTTATTAAGAGGTTTATAATTTATAACTACATGAGGTTTTCCTCTTTCTTTCTCACTTGAATTCATAATATAGAACAGTACAACTCTATGGAGAGTATGATTTTATAAATAATCCTTTTTGAAGTAATTCCTCAATTTCTTTTCACAATATTGCAAATGTTCTTTATTCATTTGACAAGGCCTTGCCTAATTTTTTAGTGAATATCCTCATACGATAATGAAATAAGTGTTTTTCTATTCCAACATAAGTTTGAATTATTATAGCATATTTCATTCTAAAATTTTTTCATTATTTCAAAAAATTTTCTTTTAAAATTTTCTGATTGAAGTATTTCTTTTATGGAAGCTGAATTTATTTCTTCCTTAAGAAAAATTATTTGTTTTTCTTTTACTTTGATTTTTTCTATTTGATTAGTTATTACTTCTTTTGAATTGGAAATAAAATGAAATTTTATTTATTTATTTATTAAATATTTTTGAATATATTCTAGTTTCATCAAATTTTAAGAGGCATAATTTCATATAAAAATGGTGTGCCTAATATTATATAAAATAAAAGATTTTTTACTAAAAAATGGAGTTTTTATACAATTACCATTTTTATAAAAATGATAATTTGCATTCAATATTCATTTTATTCCCACTTGCCAGTAGTTTTTTCAAAATATTTTGAAGGAATAATTCATTTTTGTATACAATTAATATCAACATCACTATCTACTAAGGTTGTTAATTTATTAATCACAAAATTTTTATTTATTATTAAGGTTACTGTAATCAACCATTTATGGATTATAGCCTTTTGTATAGTACTTAAGAAATCTAAACCAGTAATTGGATGGTTCTAGTTGAGAAATTCTATTATTCATTTAAGTTTGTTTTTTTTAGAGAGATAATTTCCTATTAATGATATTATTGAAGTACATCTTTCTTTCAGATTTCATTCATTCTTTTGATTGCTTCAGTGAGATTTTAAAATTAAAAAGATACTTTTTTATCTTTTCATTTAATAATAGATCCAATATTTTATATCTAATTTAATCTTTTGATACTTGGGATAAAACATTTATTAATTCATCTGTATAAGTATTAATAATAATCAATAGACCATTCATTTCTACTATGTTCTTATTGTTATTTTCTTTACAGCATTTTGTAAAAAACAGTAAAATATTTTATTTCTAATTCTGTTTCTGATTTTTTTAATTTTTCTCCCGAATCATTTGAAGAATTGATCATAATCTTTAATAAGGATTTTCTTAATCATTCATCAATGTTTAATTTATTGCTTTTTTTCTTAACTGTACATATATTAGCATAATGGCATATTATTCTACATTGGAAACATTTTCTCTTATTTTCTTTCTATTTCTTCTTTCCTCTCTTTATGAAGATTCTTGATTATCATAGTTTTTTCTTTTTCTGTGATGATGATGGATATTTCTCTTTCTTATGATTTTTTTTTATTATTATTACTAGAAGAAATTGGAGAAAGTTCTCCCAAGTATTTTTTTTTCAAGTAATCTTTCTTTTTTTATTTGATATTAGAATTTAATATCATTACAGAGAGCAAAACCTTCTGTCATAACATGAATTTATGAGTTTTCATAGGAATAAAACTCATGGTATACTTTTAGTTTCAGTATTCCTTAAATTTCTTTTTATTCTTTAAGCAAAAAGTCTTGATAGTCCTTGCATAAATTTTTGCATCCGATGAATAATATAAGCATAATTCAAAGTTATAACTCATAAATACATCTTTATACCATTTAAATGAGATACGATTGGACACTTAAGCTTTTGTAATAAAGCTCTTGTTTTTCTTCCTCCGTCAATGATGATTCCAGTAAACTTTTCTAAAATACTTAATACAATATATAGACCGCATCTTCAGCAAAATCACTTTCTACTTATTTTACTGAAGTGAAAAGTTCTATTTTTTAAGTCCAACCAGCCTTTTTAATGTGCCTGTGAAATCGCAAGTACTCATTTTTGCATTTTGTGAATCGACATTATTTTTTAACTCTAAAGTTGTTGCATAAATCATCATTCATGTAGAGTATTATAAATTTGTCTTTCAAAAAATCCATTTATATATGCAGTTTCCATCATTTGTAATTGAATATCGTTTACTTCAAATAAGACATTCATTTGTGTTGGTTTCTTATAGTAATGTCTATCAAGACCTCTAGGTGGTGGATAATTCATTTTATTAACTTGTAAATTATCAGTTCTTTAATTCAAAAAGCTATTTTTTAAGAGTTTCTATTTCATCTTCTTCTAACTCAATTTTTGAGATAATTTTGAAATTATTTTCTATAGTTTGAATACTAGTATTCTTCATTGTATTGATTAAATCATCAATGTCCTTAGTGGAATGTCCTAGATTATCGGTAATTATATTAGATGAAGGTTTTAATTAAGGATGTTCCTTAATTATATTAGAAGTTTTTATTATTTTAGATTCTTCATTTTATTTAATAACTTTATTATGATATTATGAAATTTTCTTTTCCAAAAAAATTAAATGACTATTAATAATTTCTAGGGTGTTATTAATAAAAGAAGTTGCAACTTTGAAGTTCTTGATGTGATTGGGTTAATCTTGAACGAGAAGGTGAGGAGAAAAACCGGTGGCAATGTCTCAACATCTAGCGCCTTAAATGTTGAGAACAGAGGAAGGAACTATGAGCAAGACTCAAAGTCAAGTCGAAGAAATTCCAGAAGAGAGAAGTTTGTGAGTCGAGTTGAGTGCTAGAATTGCAGAGAAGAAGGTCATCTTAGAAGAGATTGCCCAGAGCGGAGAAAAGTTGGAGGCGCAAAATGGGTGAAAGGCGGTGCAGTGAGCATAACAACAATGAATCTCAAAGATGTGCTGACCTTATCCTTAGACGAAACATCTTGGATAGTGGATTCGGGAGCATCATGTCATACTACATCTAGCAAGGCGGTGCTTAGAAATCACACCCCGGGCGAGCTAGGATGCACGGGCATGCTAGTTGGCACTACATGTAGCATTATGGGGAATGGAGGCATGGACGTTAAACTGTCAAATGGAGCAACATGGTAGCTGAAAGACGTTTAACATGTTCTAAGACTGAAGAGGAGATTAATCTCTATCGGCTAGCTAGCACGAGCTGAAATTGTGACCAAGTTCGGACAACTCTTGGAAGATGACCAATGGTGCGCATGTGACTGCATGTGAGAGAAAAATTGGGTCACTATCTGTGACAGGTTTGGCTCCAACAGCGAGGCATCAATCAGACGGGCTAGAAGAGGGGTCAAAATTTCCCATCTTGAAAAATGATGTGACCAGGGGGAAGAGGCGAGACAAGTTCTTTCTTGATAAGTCTAATGGTCCGAGAGAGATTAAAGAGGAGGCTCAAGAGATGTGGGTTGAGCCTCGGGCACCAAAGGTTGAGCCCAAGAAGTTTTCTGAGTTGCGATGTGTCCGAATTAAGTGGGAGCGAGCTAAAGATGACAAGGTGGTGCAGCCAGCAGCACCAAGCTTGGTGAAGAGCTTGAATGAGCTACCCACTAAAGGAAAACTACTCTTCAAACGTAGGCGATGAGGGGACCCATGGGCAGCATGCATTGCAAAGCAAGACATGCTCAAGATGTCAAAAACAACCAAAAATTGAATACTCTGATCTGTTTTCTCCGGTAATTGGGCTCAGGACGTGATCGAAGGTGCTAAGCTACACCATGCCTCAAGGACTACAACGCAAGTGCTACCAAAGTGAATAAGAAATGGTAAAAAAGTGGCCTGCACTTAGTCTCCAAGCAGGATTTTGTTGAGTTTGTGCAGCCCAAGGTGGTGTGCCAAGTTTGAATGCACTAGATACAATTGGAATGTATCAATGCAAGTGAGAGCCAGATGTGGCAAAGCCTCAAGCCAATGGAGTGGCCTTGGAGAGGATCATGGGACAGTTGCAAAGCTTGGAATGGCTTCAGGTTAGACATGGATCAATCAGTGCAATTTGAGCACAAATCAAATTAAGTTGGGCCAAAGTATGCTGGAGAATCTGGACTGAACCAAGAGCCTGGCACTTGGGCGTGCCCAAGCACTAGCAGCAGAAATCTAGAGGCTTGGGCGCCTGAGTGCGCGCAAGCGCTCTATGTATTTCAGCCAGACTTGCCTAGCTCGAGGACCCCGCACTCAAGCGCTAGGCAGCAAATGCAAATGCCATATAACATTTGGCACATATATATTAGTTGCTTGGGAACATGACACATTCAGGAGAGGGGTGGTGACATGTGTGGTAAGCATGTGAGGGTTATAGTGTCAAATGGAGGCTATTGTGACTATAGAATACCTAAGAGATGGGGCTTATGTTTTAATCATGTGGTTGTGGTGGTTAAAAAGGGCTAAGGAGTTGGGGCAGTTATGAGCTGTGATGAAGAAGTATTATGAATGGGGGGGCTAAGAAAGGCTCTGAGAGCTCTTGAAAAATGATATTCTTTTGTATCTTCTTTGTTTTCATAGTAAATTTCTTCGTAATGTGCCTTCATTATTTTTTTCCAATGTTTGGATTTTCCATATAGAATTTGAATGTTTGTGGTTTGCTCTATTTTGTTGTATTTTTCTTTATTTTTGTTGTTTATTTGCTTTTGTTTCTAAAAGTGCAAAAGTCAGTGATCCCTCAGTTTTTTTGTTGCTTCATCGTCATTAGTGCTCAAACAAGGAGTAAAGGGATGGTCATAATAATTCCTAACAATGCCTCCTATGTCCTCACTATAGCTCCACCCCTGATAATATGTTATTTCCAAAGAATAATTGTTGGAGTCAAAGAAATGCTCAAAATTACTAAACATATCCAAGTTTGCTTGTATCTAATTGTTTTTTAAAATCAAGTGATGACCATATGTCTGGCATCCATCCTCAAACCTTTAGGCATAGGATTTGCTCCTTAGCCAAGTTTCATAATCTAGTTCGTCGAGCTCCAATTGAAATGTTTATTTGTAGGTTTATAGTTTAAGATCACTAATCCCCTAAGTTATGCCACCTATGATTATAATCAGTCAAATCAACTCACAAGCCAACTTGAGATTTGTTAATGAAATAAGCTTATCGAGCCTTGAGCTCAAACTCGAGCTTAAGCTAGCATTCGAGCTCATATTTTGTATGATCTCAAGATCGAGCCTGTGTCGACATGCTCGACTATTCAACGAGCCAATTCTTGAATTTTAATATTAGCCCATGATTTGAATCAAAACTTTAATTTGTTATAACAAGCCAAGTTCAAGTATCTACTTAGCGTATAATGCATATGATTTGAAAAAAATTGTATTGCAATTCAAGCCAATAAACAAACCAAACTCAAGCTTGCAAACCAAAATTGAGTACACCATTAATAAATGGGGCAAGCTCATGCCCTTTATTAGAGCTTTAATAAGCTAGCGCTAGGAAGAAAAACAAAAACTGAGCTCTAGCACGCCCTAACTCAATATCAACTCAACTCAACTGGCTTGCACCTCTATTGTCACCCATCAATATTTTTAAGTTTGCAGCATGTTTTCCTAAATAAAATTTTAAATTCTCACAGAGAAAAAAAAAAATAAGGGCAATCTTACTTCATGTATAAGTGGTGCCAAAGCAGCATTGGAAAAAAAATCCTAACATCTTCACAAAAAATAATTCTGACCAAATAGACATTGGCATCTAAGAGCATTAACATCCCAGTAACGCTGCATCGTGATAACAAAGAACCAAAGTAACCCTTCATCCAAGAGATCCACCGGGAGATAAATCTAAGTTCAATATTCCTTAATATGTACGGTAGGGTAAGGGAAATAATGCTGAAAATAGATCAGAGTCAGGAGATACATAGCTTGTTAGAATACCGGGAAAGCAATGAACAGCACCAGGTAAAGAGCAAAGCAATGCTTGATCCGCGTTATGGAATCAGAACTACGGTGAAAGTGAAATCGATAATGAGCAGAAATGTCGGCTTCTTCCTCTGAAACTCAAGTCAAGGTACGATGAAAACAGCAAAAAAACACGCCTATCAGTGCGATTTTCCTATCTATTTCCCCATCACTCGAAGTACTTCTGACACAACAGTTCTACTAGATCAAAAAGAGACCGTTAACAGCATCTTTAACCAGATTAGTTTAGCATCAAGGAGAAGTCGTTCTTTCACCCCCAAAGTGTAACTTATCCCTCCCAAAATTGCAGCCCTAATAAAATAGTTTTGGTGCTGACCGTCTCTTCTCGCAATACAGTCTTGATGATATGCGAACCAAAAAAAAAAACGAGTTTATAAATTAAAAATAAAATAAAATAAAATCACCTGGGAAGCTCACAATCTTCAGGCTTCCATCTCCATTTTAGATACTCGTCATCTTGCCTCCCATTGGCCTGGCAATCGAAAGCCTCGTCCACATATGGGCAAGACCCCGGCGGATAGAGCGGGTACCGCCCTTCCTCGTCTCTGACCCAAGTTCCTTTGTACAAATCGCAGTTCTTTGCATCTCCGGTTTCCACTGCAGCGCTTTCTGGATCTTTCTTCAGTTCAACTTCAGGTTCGAAGGGCAGCGATGCCGAGGGATGGAGTACAGAAATCTGACTTTGCTCGGAAGGAGGAGACAGAGGGGAGGTGCTGCCATCATCTTCTCCTGAATCCTCTTCCTCGCCTGCTGCAGAGTCCTCCCGAAGTGGAAGCGGAAATAAGGAAGGAGATATGAAAGACTCCTCCTCTAGTGGCGGAGGTGGTGGGAGACTGAGGGAATAATGGGAATGGAGCAGATTCAGAGCGGCTTTGCTGGAGAGGTTCGATGAGGCAGAAAGCGAAAGGAGAGAGAATACCGGGACGGATTGCTTGACCGTGAATAGACTGAAGAGGAGAAGAGGGAGAAGGAGGAGGAGGAAGAGGGAAAGAGTGAAAGGGTTCTTGAGCTGGGCCGAGAAGGAGACGGCCATAAGCGTAGATCAACAATTGGCATTTTGGGGTTCTCTTTCGGCCAAAAAAGTGACCGCCGGCATCCTCAATCTTGGGTCGGTGATGATCTGGGATTTAGGATTATTTGAGAAATATTGTCGTCAGAAATTTAGCATAATAATACATTAAGCACAAAAATCCATTCATCTAAGAGATAATATTTTATTTTTGACTTGTTTAAAAAGAGTGGATCTTGAGCAATAGTAATATAATATAGTGCAGCGATTATTTATTTTATGATTAATCCAATTCTTCGTGGGATACCTGACCTAGCATTTTATTTATAATAAAAAAAGCATGAATTTGAATATTACTTGAAAGTACTCTAAGAATTTGGATATCATTACTATAAACATGTCCAAAACATAAGTACCAATGTGTAATAATAAATAATTTGACTTCTTTGATGTATCCCAAAATTTTTTTAAGTTGTGCTTATATTGATCTTTTACAAATTTGTGTATACATAATTTTTATCAAAAAATCAATTGTGAAAATTGCATTTATAATTTATTTATTTCAATAATTTTGTTAATATGTTAATCATTTTTTTATTAAGATGATTTAAACTATTAATAGTTTATTTTTAGTAATATAAAATATTTATTTGAAATATATATATATATATATATATATAATGTTAAATTAAAATTTTTATATTTAAGATATTAATTTATTAGAATAATCTTCTTTCTCTATGTATATAACAACTAAAGATTACTTGATTTAATTAGCCTAATTAGTTTAGAAACCCCTCTGTTATGATCAAACTCCAAAATTTTGGACCAATTTGAAAGAAAATTGAATAAATTGAATATTTTATTCAATTTAAATAATTAAGAAAATAAGAATATTATTTTAATCTCCAATAAAAAATATGATTGCATTTTTGAGTCTTCCATTAGTCTTAATTAATTTTATTTATGCTTAATGGCTAAACTGTCGTTTTCTTTGGATCACATGCGATTCGCCGCGACCTACATTACAAAGGACGACCATATCGTACGATATGAGCCATCCCACCGTTTGACCCAATCAGATCAAAATGGCTAGAATTTAACCAGTGGTGTGATCTAATCTCAGTTGCTAGATTTTGGCTCATATCCGACAGCTAAGGGTGGTTCTGCGGATAAATAATCCACTGGGTCAAAATCTGTTGCGTCCAATTGATCAGGCTACCAGGATTCGATAGAGCAATATTGTGATGTCTCTCAATTATGATTCCTAGTTGAGGTCCAGAGATTGGGATGGTGTCATCTAACTTGTTGGGGATTGCAGTCTAGATTTAGAATAATAGCATGAACATCACTGATAATTGCTCAATTAATTTGAAGGGCTCCATATGAAGCCCTGTACGGCAGGAAATGTAGTACGCCACTAGCATGGTCTGAAACTGGCAGTGTTCAGCTTTACGGATCAGAATTAGTCGAAGAAACAAATTGCAAGATTCAATTGATCCAACAAAGAATCAAAGCAGCTCAAGATCGACAAAGTAAATATCACAATACTCATCATTGTGCTCAGGACCTTGAGGTTGAAAAATATGTGTACCTTAAAGTAAGTCCAATGAAGGGCATTTATCATTTTGGTGTAACCGGGAAGTTAAGCCCTCGCTACCTCGGACCGTTCGAAATACTAGAGAAGATTGGTTCTACAGCATATCGATTAAAGCTTCCTGAAGATTTCTCTACAGTCCATAATGTATTTCACATCTCCTCTCTGTGGAGATGCCTTCATGATCCATCCCACCTAATCCAACTTCCAGCCATATCACTACAACCAGATCTTTCTTATGCAGAAGAGCCGATTAAGATCTTAGCTCATGATCAAAAGCAGCTAAGGAATCGCTCAATCCCAATGGTAAAAGTCCAATGGAGAAATCGCTCTTTAGAAGAATCTACTTGGGAGAAAGAGGAAGATATGAGAAAGAAATATCCCAGTCTCTTTGAAACTCTAGGTACTCTTTAGTTTTAAAGTCTTATTCATGTGCTTCATTTTCTCTTGTTGTCTTCCCTTGAGATGATGTTGAGGACGACATCGTTCTTAAGTAGGGGAGTCTGTAACAACCCTAGGTTGTTACCATGCAAAATATGGGTTGCTTAAATTCAATTTTTAGTATCCTTGCCTTTAGACCATCAATTTAAGCCTATCTAGAAGATTTGAAGTTCACTGGACTTCTCTAAGTCAAAATTTGCAAATTGATCAATCTAGATGTTTTAGTCTAGACCCAAAATATTTTGATCTCAAAACTAAAATCTGATTGCATTTTTGAATTCCTCACCCCCAAATTAGCTAAGAGTGAAAATTTGGTGCAATTTGGAATTCATTTGGGCCATAATTCAATTAAATTAAAATGGCTCAATTGCATAAAAGGGTCCCAAACAATTTGATTTTGCAAATATACCCATATACCTAAATAAACGGCCGGGATCCGCTGTGCGAACCGCGGGAGATCCGCTGCGGAGCCCGGGTCACGTGACAGCGGCGCCCCGTGAATCTAGTCGTTCCGCCTTTTTAACCAATGGCCAGGATTTGATTCTGCGGAACTGCGGATCCATCGTTGGATCCAGCCCGTGGATCTTACGGCCAGGATCATCCCCGCGATCGGCCATTAAGATCCAGACGATCCCAGTCGTAGCGCCATCCGATCAAAAGATCATACGGCATCCAAGGCACCCGACACTGTGGATCATCGTCCCCACTCCCTCGCGCATCTGACAGGATGATTCTCCCGTACTGCCGGCTACAGACCTTGTCCCCCACTCCCGCGTCCACCTCAGCATGCCGTTGGGATCCCTCCCGTATTGGATTGGAGTCCCGATCGGGCCTAGCGACCCGACCGAGCTCAAATTGGAAATTTGAGAGCTCGGCCAAGGCCCTGACCTCTCGGGCCTCCCCAGCCCGAGCCAGTGGCTCCAGAAGCTTCCCTAAGCTCAGCCATGGCTATAAATAGCCCCAGCTTCGCTTTAATTGACCCTTGCTGATCAATTGAAGCCTCTGCAATTCATCGCCATTGGCGAACTCCCAAGCTTGCGTACCGCTGATAGAGGGTTACTCTTGAAGTTCAGGACCCCTAAGAGCTTCTAGAGTCTCTACGGCAGTGAACCACACTCCGTCTTCCAGTCCCAGCCCCGTCCCGCAAAGCCAGGTACCCCAGTTGCAGGTTCTGAGCCAATGAGGCTCAAACCTTAGTCCATTTGATGTGTTCTTGTACGTATTGTCATTATGAACCCAACAGTATCGTAATTAGGATATAGGTTAGCCCCAATCGATCGAATCAATCGATTGGGTTAAGTTCCTTCGGGATCGCCTCGGTCGAGTAAGGACTCGGTGATCCAGACCATCCCAGACCCCCATACTGGGTGGCTTTGTTCCTCCTCACCTCCCTGATGGTGTTGGGATCGGGCCCGGGGTCTGGCGTGGCCTCTGTGGGGAGAATTATCTCCCCATAGTAGCTCCAATGGAGGAGCCCTCGGGTGAGTAATGTCTGGTCGATCTAGACCATCTCATAAGGGGCTTCGAGTCCCAATCGACGCGTCTGACCACGGTGATTGACAGCGATCGAGTGTCGGCCGAGCCGTGGGCTGGATGCGCCGGAATTTAGCGATTAGGGTTTCCCTAATCGGTCCCCTCCTTCGGGACGATGGCACTGTGCGGGCCGGGTCAACCCATGATCCGCGCCGTGCGACTGTGCCGGGTCTTCCGGGCCCCGGTCGACCCGCGCATTTTGAATTTGGGTCGAGCCGTTTTAATTAAATCAGAATTTTGGAATTATTTTCCTTAAGGAAAATAATTCAATTATTCAAATCATAGGATTTTGATTAAATAAAAATACAGAATGTATTATTTAAATAACTTTTAATCCACTGGTCCAAATCCTATAATATTATATATGAAAATGATCAAAAAAATCTCAGGAACCTAAATATAAAATAAAATCATGCATCTAATGGTTAGATCTTTAAGTATTACTTAATTACAGTGGATCTTAATTAGGGAAAATTAGTAATTTTACTTACCCAAATTACATGTTTAAAGTGTCATTAGTTCACTTGTGATGACTATAATGCATGTACTAAGTAGATTATTTTTTCTGAGCTCTGTAATTTTAGTTATGCCCTAATTTTGTTAAAGCATGATTAGTATATATTAGGGTTTATACTCATTAGATCTTAGCAAACACAGGTTTTGATTACTTGTATGATTAATTAGAACTTACATGCCAAATATCATGTGATTTGAATGGTTGGATTTATACTTATGTGCTAATCCTTTTTGATTAGAATTAGGGTTTGATTAGCACTAAGTAACCCTTATTTTAGACCTTGATTTATCAATCTGACTTATAACAGTAAGTTAAATAAAATGAATTCATCCTTATAAACTTATTGAGTATACTTGAATAAATCCAAAGATTTGGGATCTTAAATATCCTAATTAACTTAAGAAATCTTAAGATTTGGATCAAGCTTATAAGACTTGATCTAGATCTAAGATTGCCACCAATAATACATAATTAATCCACTGATTTGACATTGATCTTTAAATATATACTTGATTTTGCTTAAGGCATGAGAAGGGATCAAACCCTAATCTACTTAAGGAGGATCTGAATCTTTAAGAAGCCTAACTTAATTGAATTGATTTCAAAACTATGAATTGAATATTTTTCCAATAATATATTTGATTTACTATTGATTCTAAACATTTAAATTAGACAAATTAAGGTTAATAACAATCTTTGGTGATTTCACTATCTGAATCAAACCTTAAGATCCCTGATATTCTCTTAAGTAATAAACTTGCATAAAAAGATTATTAATACTATAATGATTGAATAAGTGATCAAATCCTTAATAATATGTGTGATTTAGATCCAATAATCTTAGTTCCAGAGTGATAAGATGACTTAATCATCTGATCTAAACATCCTAAACCTAATTGAAAATCAGAACCTAAGAGCTTGATATCAACATCTAGAAAGGAGATCTCGGATATCTCTTCATAAGATCGTCTTGAATTATCTAAAAGACCTAAATTCATATATCTTGAGGTAGGAAGCCTTATATAACTTCTTGAGGTAGAAGTATAGAAGATCCCATCACCTTAGAAATTGATCTACTCTCCTTGTGGTAGTAATCCATTAAGATACTAGAAAATATACTTCTTCTTGTGGTAGATGTGATTTTAACACACGCTGCATTAAGTCCATAAAGATGGACGGTGCATTCATCAATCCAAAAGACATCACCAAGAATTCGTAATGTCCATAACGGGTTCGAAACGCGATCTTCTCAATATCAGAATTCTTAACTCGCAATTGATGATACCCAGATCGTAAGTCTATTTTGGAGAAGACTTTTGCTCCAAATAACTGATCAAACAGATCGTCGATACGCGGCAGAGGGTATTTGTTACTAATAGTTACTTTGTTTAATTTCCTATAGTCGATGCACATCCTCATCGATCCATCTTTCTTTTTAACGAACAACATCGGCGCTCCCCAAGGGGATGAACTTGGATGGATGAGACCCTTCTCTAATAATTCTTGAAGTTGGTTGCTCAACTCTTGGAGTTCTTTTGGCGCCATGTGGTACGGAACCTTTGACAGTGGTTGGGTTCCGGGAATTACTTCTATGGTAAACTCTACTTCTCTGTTCGGAGGAAGACCAGGCATGTCCTTAGGGAAAACATCGGGAAATTCACAAACTACACGGTTCTCGGAAAGAGGTATGACTTCTTTCCTTTTTCCCAGCATCGTTACAAGGCATGCACTGCATCCCTTCTTGACTAGTTTCTCTGCCACCATGGCGTTGATTAACGACGATTGGGTGCTAAATTTTCCCACGAATGATTTGGAGTTTCTTCCGCTGCCCAAGGTTATTTTCTTCTTTTGGCAGTTTATGGATGCACCATGTTGGCTTAACCAATTCATACCTAGGATTATGTCGAAGTTGGTAATTGGCAGTAAAATTAGCTTAGCTCTGAAGTTTTGATCCTCAATAGGAATATCTAGATTGCAGAATTGTTGGGACTGCATACGAGCTCCAGTAGGTAGCCTAATACTTAGTGAACTGGCTAGTTAATGTGTCTGTAGTTTAAGCATTTTAGCCCACTCTTCCGATACGAAAGAATGACTTGCTCCCGTATCGAATAAAACATTACAAGTTGTGTCGTTTATTATTAATGTGCCTATAGTTATGATAATTTGCGTAAGGATAATTATTCAAGATTTGAAATACTGGAATAGTAAGGGACAATTATTAATACAATAAGAAAGAATTTATTTAAGGCGTACCTGATACCACGTCATTATTTTCAGGAGCAGAAGCTGGAGTTAACATATATACTCGGGCAGGTGCCGAGGGTTGCGTGTTCTGGGACCCTGTATCTTGGCGATTGTAAGTCAACCTTTGCATAGGTACATTTGCCCTTAAGTTTGTCGTAGGAGCCGGCATTATGGCAGGAGCAGGCTCCCGCTGGTTCATGGGTTGAGCATGAAAGGTTTGCTTATGGCGGGAGTGGTCAATGGGCACACCATCGATGGTATTCTTCTCTTTATACTTATAGTAGCGATGGCCCTTACGGCCACAAGTGAAACATACACCACCAAAGTGGTAGCACTTTTCGTACAGATGCTTCCTCTTACATTCAAAATTCTGAGGCTGAGATTGTGTAGTTTCCATATTGTATACTCTGGCCGTCTTGTGATGGCCAAAGCGCTCGTCTCATGGACGCGTGACTATAGCTTTTCTCTTCCTGTCCAGCTGACTTTGGAATCCTTCCTGCAGACGGGCAGCCTCGATTAATTCGATTAAGATTTTAAACTATCGAGAGACTAGGTGTGCTCTAATAGAATCTCTCAGACCCTTCAGGAAGCGGTGACACTTGGATGCTTCCGTTCTCACTAGATCTGGAACGAATCTTGATAGTCTCCTGAACTCTTGTTCGTAATCAGACACGGACTTATTGCCTTAGGCGAGATGAAGGAGTTCATCTTCTAAAATTGCTTGTGCTGAGGCCGGGATGAAGGCTTCGCGGAATGCTTCCATGAACATATCCCATGGAATGTCCTCCACCTCGAAGTCTGCAAATCTATTATTCCGTTCATTTTCCCACCAGTATTCCGCTTCTTCTTGGAACAAGTAGGTCACTAAATGGATTGCCTCAGAATTAGGACATTTAATTAAGGCTAGATTCTTCTCTATCAGTTTTATGCAGATCACTGTATCCATGGGGTTTAATGCCCCGTTGAATGTGGGAGTACGAAAATGAAGGAAATTGTGTAGGACTCAATCTCCTGCATTATAAGAAGAGGATTCAGAGAATTGTTGTTTGACTGAGAGGATGAGAGACCGTGTCTCCTGTGCCTGTTGTGCATTACTGTCAATTAAGGCCTTTATTAAATTGGCCATAAGGCTTGACTCCTCAGGTCCGCTTGATGATGGGATCGTCTTTTTAATAAGAGTGGGAGCAGAGGGGGAACCAGGATTCATAGCTGCAGTTACAATGAAGTTTTAGAAACATAAAATTTCATTCATTCTTAAATTCTTTCTCAAAGGAGAAGATATATGGATACATCAAAATTGGTAAATGAGATGACAAGAAATGACATAAGGAAACTCCTAAGATCTAGTTACAATACTCTACCCAGAAGGTAGCACAAAAGTCATCATATGTAACCATGTGACCTTTCCGAGCTAATCTCCTATAGACCCAATACCACCAACGACTCACTGATCCCCTCAGTAGGATCTCTACAATCTCTAGGCGGTACTCCTCTGGATAGGCTGTCTCTCGAAGTGCTGTGGTAACACGATCCAGCCACTCTTTGGCGAGTGCCGAAAGACTACCTCCGAATGATGAATGTATCAGGATCTTGTCTAGTACTGCGACTCATCGGGGTGATTCTCCATCTACCGTCCTCCCATAGATCTGACCATCCCGAAGGCCGTCTATCCAATAATCATCAAACCTCCTAAGGTAGCACAGAAATGCTGACGGTGAGTATTCCATCCCCTAAAATAGTTCAACCCATAAATATTTCATTCATTTATTCTTTTCAAAATTTATTAAAATCCTAAGATGTCATTTTAAGTTTCAGTTATCTTGTTACGTGTATTTAATCCCTAGGGTGTCAGTATTGTAGACATAATTTCCCTTTCTATTTTCTGAGACAGCTTAATGAACCTTTTGGATGATTGCTTTGCATGACACATAGTAATTGTGATATTGTCCTGACACAGAGAACAAATTATAAAGAAGATGGGAACAAGCTCCTCATCTGACATTTTATAATACTTCTCTGATACCAACTGTAACGCCCCGTCCCGTCGCCGTGCGCAAAAGACAAGTGTAATTCATAGTTCGGCAGCGGAACAGTGCGCTACTCGAGAATGGTGGGCCATATAAGCAAAACCCATCATCCTGAATAGGCTAGAGAGACGGAGTCGTACTGAAGACTGCTGACTCGAATCCTAAGAGTAGGATCGAGAGTCAATATCTAAGATAAGACTGAAATACTTATCTTAGGTATTAGACTAGTACATACACAAAGTTCAAGGAAGTGGGAAGGAACCCATGTATATTACAAAAATACACCAGCATTTTCAGTATGTTGATCGCATCACAATACTAAGTATAGTAATATAATAGAGTGCAGAAGCTAAAAGCAAAACATCCTAGAATACATTCATCTCAAGCAGTAGTAAATATCCATCTTAGAAAAGAAAAGTAAAAGTACATTCATAGTTTATTACAAACCATTTAAATGCAGAAATATAAAGAGTCTATCTAAAATGCTGAAAAGAGCTAGTAAGTAAAAGTAGATGCTCGGTCCACTACAGCTCCAAATACTCCTCTTGAGTCTCTGGTACATCCTCCTGACCTGTCTCCAAAAACTGCTCAGGATCTAGCAAATTGCCGGATCCCAAAAGTATCCCGTGTTAGACAAGAAGTCTAACACATCGAATCTAGCTATGCAAAGCTAAACTAAACATAACAAAGTATACAAGTAAAGTAAAGCTATAATAGAGCTAAAGAAAATATGTAAGCGAGAAAAAACTGTAAGTACTGAGTAAATAAGATAGTAAAAGGGCTATGAATTATGGAGCTATCACCAAACATTATGCTGAAAAGGATGCTATAAGCTGCACTATATGCCACTGAAATAATGCTCACAAATATGCTATACCACGGTATATCGAAGAACTATCACTGAAGGTTTATGAGTGGTACGGTCCAATATAAGCACAACAGTTAGGAAGTCAGTATGGTGACACAGATGCACCCTGAAATTCCCCAGTCTGTGTATATAACATTCTGTATCTTATACTGTATCACTAATAACCATGTGTCACGACAGAACGAATGAGTTCAACTCATATTTATGCTTATGCTTATGCCATTATATTGAATGAATGAAAAATCCAGAAATCCATGAAGAATTTAGTAAGAAACAATAATGAATCCTAAGTCCCCACTGTGTAGGATTCTACTAAAAGGATCCTGACTCCTAGTTTCTAGATCGGTATTTAGTTAAAGTTACATATTTACTTAAAGATCACTAGACGGGGTGATACTATACACATATGTAGCATGCAGCAAGGAAAGAGGGTCCTCATTACTTAGTTTGATTAAGCCACCCTAATAAAGTGATCTTTATTAGGAAGCACCATCCGATGATGATTTTGTATCTCAAGCTAAGTATTAAGTTACTAAACTCACAATCATACTTAGCATCTTAAGGAAGGTGAATCCCGTTACTTAGTTTATTTGAGCCATACCTATTGAAGCGATCTTTGATAGGAGGCATTGCCCGATGGCAATTTGTCTTTCAATTAAACTAAGGAATGGGTACCCATTTAATACACTCTTAGAATCGATTGATTTACTCTAAGCAAGGTTATATCCGCCTAAGCCCGCAGGATAGCAACAAAGATAAATCTCACTTAGAGTGACTCAACTAATCCCGAATATTACTGGGGACAAGTAATATGGGTATACTATACTGCACTACCCAATAATCAAGGTTCAATCAAGTCTATTTAATAGAGCAAGGATTTATCGAGACTACAAGTCCTGAACTAATAGGTAAGTCTTATACAAGGTTTCATCAATAAAGTGTGATCAATGATCACTTAATATGGATTCTACCACAAGAAGAAGTATATTTTCTAGTGTCTTAATGGATTACTACCACAAGGAGAGTAGATCAATTTCTAAGGTGATGGGATCTTCTATACTTCTACCTCAAGGAGTTATATAAGGCTTCCTACCTCAAGATATATGAATTTAGGTCTTTTAGATAATTCAAGACGATCTTATGAAGAGATATCCGAGATCTCCTTTCTAGATGTTGATATCAAGCTCTTAGGTTCTGATTTTCAATTAGGTTTAGGATGTTTAGATCAGATGATTAAGTCATCTTATCACTCTGGAACTAAGATTATTGGATCTAAATCACACATATTATTAAGGATTTGATCACTTATTCAATCATTATAGTATTAATAATCTTTTTATGCAAGTTTATTACTTAAGAGAATATCAGGGATCTTAAGGTTTGATTCAGATAGTGAAATCACCAAAGATTGTTATTAACCTTAATTTGTCTAATTCAAATGTTTAGAATCAATAGTAAATTAAATGCATTATTGGAAAAATGTTCAATTCATAGTTTTGAAATCAATTCAATTAAGTTAGGCTTCTTAAGGATTCAGATCCTCCTTAAGTAGATTAGGGTTTGATCTCTTCTCATGCCTTAAGCAAAATCAAGTATATATTTAAAGATCAATGTCAAATCAGTGGATTGATTATGTATTATTGGTGGCAATCTTAGATCTAGATCAAGTCTTAGAAACTTGATCCAAATCTTAAGATTTCTTAAGTTAATTAGGATATTTAAGATCCCAAATCTTTGGATTTATTTAAGTATACTCAATAAGTTTATAAGGATGAATTCATTTCATTTAACTTATTGTTACAAGTCAGATTGATAAATCAAGTTCTAAAACAAGGGTTACTTAGTGCTAGTCAAACCCTAATTTCAATCAAAAAGGATTAGCACATAAGTATAAATCCAGCCATTCAAATCACATGATATTTAGCATGTAAGTTCTAATTAATCATACAAGTAATCAGAACTTGAGTTTGCTAAGATCCAATGAGTATAAACCCTAATATTTACTAATCATGTTTTAACAAAATTACGGCATAACTGAAATTATAGAGCTCAGAAAAATAATCTACTTAGCACATGCATTATAGTCATCACAAGTAAACTAATGGCACCCTAAACATACAATTTGGGTAAGTAAAATTACTAATTTGCCCTAATTAAGATCCACTATAATTAGGTAATACTTAAAGATCTAACTATCAGATGCTTGATTTTATTTTATATTTAGGTTCCTGAGATTTTTCTGATCATTTTCATATATGATATCATAGGATTTGGACCAGTGGATCAAAAGGTATTTAAATAATACATTATGTATTTTTATCTAATCAAAATCATATGGTTTGAATAATTGAATTATTTTTCTTATGGAAAATAATTCCAAAATTTCGATTTAATTAAAACGGCTGGACCCAAATTCAAAACGCGCGGGTCGACCGGGGCACGGAAGACCCGGCACTGTCGCACGGCGCGGGTCGTGGGTCAACCCAGCCCGCACAGTGCCGTCGTCCCCGCTCCGTCGTCCCGAAGGAGGGGACCAATTAGGGAAAACCTAATCGCTAAATTCCGGCGCATCCAGCCCACGGCTCAGCCGGCACTCGATCGCTGATCAATCACCGTGGTCAGACGCGTCGATTGGGACTCGAAGCCCCTTGTGAGATGGTCTGGATCGGCCAGACCTTACTCACCCGAGGGCTCGTCCATTGGAGCTATTGTGGGGAGATAATTCTCCCCACAGAGGCCATGCCAGACCCCGGGCCCGATCCCTACACCATCAGGGAGGTGAGGCAGATCGAAGCCACCTAGTCTGGGGGTCTGGGATGGCTGGATCGCCGGGTCCTTACTCGACTGAGGCGATCCCGAAGGAACTTAACCCGATCGATCGGGGCTAACCTAGATCCTAATTACGATACCGTTGGGTTCGTAACGACAATACGTACAAGAGCACATCAAATGGACTAAAGTTTGAGCCTCATTGGCTCAGAACCTGCAACTGGGGTACCTGGCTTTGCGAGACGGAGCTGGGACTGGAAGATGGAGCGTGGTTCGCTGTCATAGAGACTCTAGAAGCTCTTAGGGGTCCTGAACTCCAGGAGTAACCCTCTATCAGCGGTACACGAGCTCGGGAGCGCCTGGATGAAGCTCGAGAGTTCGACAATGGTGACGAATTGCAGAGGCTTCAATTGATCAGCAAGGGTCAATTGAAGCGAAGCTGGGGCTATTTATAGCCTTGGCTGAGCTTAGGGAAGCTTCTGGAGCCACTGGCTCAGGCTGGGGAGGCCCGAGAGGTCGGGCCTTGGCCGAGCTCTCAAATTTCCAATTTGAGCTTGGCCGGGTCGCTAGGCCCGATCGAGACTCCAATCCAATACAAGAGGGATCCCAACGGCATGCTGAGGTGGACGCGAGAGTGGGGGACAAGGTCTGTAGTCGGCAGTACGGGAGAATCCTCCTGTCAGATGCGTGAGGGAGTGGGGACGACGATCCTCAGTGTCGGGTGCCTTGGATGCCGTATGATCTTTTGATCGGATGGCGCTACGGCTGGGATCGTCTGGATCTTAACGGCCGATCGCGGGGATGATCCTGGCCGTAGGATCCACGGGCTGGATGCAACGATGGATCAGCGGTTCCGTGGAATCAAATCCTGGCCGTTGGTTAAAAAGGCGGAACGGTTAGATTCACGGGGCACCGCTGTCGCGTGACCCGGGCTCCGCAGCGGATCGTCCGCGGTCCGCACAGCGGATCCCGGCCGTTTATTTAGGTATATGGGTATATTTGCAAAATCAAATTGTTGGGACCCTTTTATGCAATTGAGTCATTTTAATTTAAATTGAATTATGGCCCAAATGAATTCCAAATTGCATCAAATTTTTACCCTTAGCTAATTTGGGGGTGAACAATTCAAAAATACAATCAAATTTTAGTTTTGAGATCAAAATATTTTGGGTCTAGAGTAAAGCATCTAGATTGATCAATTTGCAAATTTTGACTTAGAGAAGTCTAGTGAACTTCAAATCTTCTAGATAGGCTTAAATTGATGGTCTAAAGGCAAGGATACTAAAAATTGAATTTAAACAACCCATATTTTGCATGGTAACAACCTAGGGTTATTACAACTGGCTGCTCAAACTGAATAAGATCTGACATTATCAGTTTCATAATGCCAGGGTCCTAGCCAATAAAAAAAAATCTTATTAGACAAATTATCTAAGTACATTTTAGGCAAATAATTTATTAAGTATTCATTAATATCACCATTTTACTCTAAACCAAATGAAACATCTATCTAGCATGGGAGCAAGTAAGTATACAATGGGATGATGATAAGTTATAAATGTAATATTTATAACTAAGCAAGAATTGAGGCAAAAATACACCTCAAGTAAACTAAATAAGGTAGAGCATACATATGTAATACAGTAAGTAAAAATATTGAAAAGAAAAGTCTAACCTAAATATGTTGATAATCATATGACATATGCCAATTTAAAATATAAATCTAAAAATAGTATATATAATAAGTAGTAAAGTCTAGCATCCTATATATGCATCTACTCAAGTAAGCGGGTAACATAGGAAAAATACAGCTAACCAAAATAAAATGCATCAATAATATAATAAACAGTAAGCTAAAAAATATTGTAAATAATGTACAAACTGTCATATTAGAAAGAGTTGGCTAATCCAGCCAAATATATTCCCGTAGTCTTTATGGGCTAGGGTGGACATAATATCACAATATAGTATAATATGACTGAATAGGCAGATAATACTATGCAAATATCTCTTAGTTATTTTACTTTTATTTATGTGGACAATTTCAGAAACAGCTGAGGAGTCAAGCACGTCTACAAGACTGAATGGGTCCCAAGCTTAACACACTCTCCTCAATGAGTGATGTTAAGCATCTTGATCTCTCCTTACCCCTGTCCATTTATAACAACCTAAGTTATTACCATAGTTAATTAGGGCTAATTCTAAGTCTTAAATATAATTATAAGTGCTAATTAGGTCAATTGGAGTTAACCTCTAAGACCTAGCCCAAATCAGTAGTCAAATGGATCGAATCCTGATTTCTGGAAATCCAGAAACCCTAAAATTTGACCTATAAATTGACCTCGGATCAAAAAATGGACACCGCCATTGCGTTCATTGACCCCAAATTAGCTTGGGGTGAAGTTTTCGTGTCTTAAATATTATGAGTCTATTATTCTTATTTACACTGTGATACTTGGATGGTTTATATTTCCTTAAATCACTTCCGCACTCTGTTTATTTACTTATACAATGACTATTAGTTTGATTCTGTGTTAATCCTTCCCTAATCAGTTGGATTGTGGAGACTATCCTAATCCAATGATAAGTGAGGGGTTAGCCAGAGTGGCACCCCACCCTTAACCTAATCCTTTGGCGGATTAAAGTTGGTGGGCGCCACAGTTGGTATCAGAGAATTCCATAAGGTGTCAGATCAAGATTTGCATTCTTATCTACCTAATGGATGATTCTTCTGCCAATTCAGTCACTATATCAGAATATATTAGAGTCACATCCAAGACATCACAGTATCATGAGCTCAGAATAATAAGAGTATAGAAATAGAAAACACAGTCATGGTACTACAGCTTAAATGAGTACGAACTTAGGATAAATGAGTAATTAAGTAAACTAAATAAATCTTATAGGATCAAACCTAAGTATAATATGTAACTAATTCAAAATTAAAACTTTCTTAAGAGTTACAAGATCAAGAATTTAAGATGTTAGAATTTAATTTTGTACAAGATATACGAATCCCTAAAGGATTTTAAACCATCAAATAAGTCTTAAATCACTCTTAGGTGGTTACTTTCTAATTTCTAAATTTTGTCTCATTAAAGATAATAATATAACTTAAGGCCACAGTTGATATTTTGGTCAAACTACTGGAACCTTAGTAGGTAATTATCTAAAATAAGAAGATTAGATTGAAAGACCATCCATTGTATCAAATCACTACTAGTATCTATGACTTCTAGTTCACTAATGCCTTCCATCCCACGCCTCGAGGTAGAAACTCAACATAATACGTTATGAGAAAGAAAACCTCGTAATAATACCTACAGTCACTCTTTGTCTCTGTTAATAGATGGTTACTACTGTACCTCTTTCATCAATCATCTTATCAATAAATATAATCTGATTTAATTCTTCTTGGATTCTAATACCATGACACTTATACAACTCAGATTGAACTTTTAATCCTGGGTCATCCCCTCCTTCTGCGGTCTCTAACAATTCCTCAATCGAGACCACCACATTGCTAGAGATAATAAGAGTCTTGGACGACACCCAAGCCAAGCTATTCGAGGGAATGGAGAGAATAATAATCGCACTTGCTAATCAGAATTCCCCTCCATCATCAGTAGCCCCACTTAATAATCCATATAATGGCTGTACAAAGCCCCATCCCAATGGAAGGTGCTACCATGGCACGAGAGGCTATTATACTTGTAGCTGACAGGGTCATAACGTCCAACATTGCATACATAATAAAACCATTGGCAGCACTTGCATTGATCGTTCCAAGCACCCTCAGGCTGCGGCATTGAATCGAAAAAAGGAAACTGGCTAACACACCTCAACCCATTTTGGCAAGGCCTCCACAAAGACAGAGATGCAGCGATGGGCTTAAAGGAACCTACACCCATTTAGGTATGGCCAAAAGTAATGCTCTTATTTCAGGTACACCTATTCAATTATCTAATTATTCTCATCATTTAAATTTTATAGTCACTTTATTATTAATTCTTATTCTTAGTCATCCTCAAATCTTACTTGTACTATATTAGGGTGTCACATTAGACAATTACTTATTCCTATCTTAGGTAGTCAAACATTTAGATCTATGTCATGATTTTGTGACTCATAGCGATAATTTCTTTATCGAGTAGCAACTTACCCAGCTAGGTAAATGATCTCTCACTCTTTAGATTAAACTGAATGATAGAATCTATTAATTAGGCGAGTCATAATTGTAACTCAAAATGCCAATTTAGCATTTTCT
The DNA here is from genome assembly GCA_016760335.1 of Gastrodia elata. Classification (NCBI taxonomy): domain Eukaryota; kingdom Viridiplantae; phylum Streptophyta; class Magnoliopsida; order Asparagales; family Orchidaceae; genus Gastrodia; species Gastrodia elata. The sequence continues at coordinate 85,432,680 of CM028669.1, read as the reverse complement.
TAGGTCTCTAACCCTTTACTCCATTAAATTAAATAGTTAAAAAGCTCTGGTCTTTAATGGTAAACCTTTGAATTCTAGTAGTATCCTAATATTTTTCTTAATTCATGATAGATCTTGTAAATGACTTATTCACCCTTGATTAAACCCTTAAGTGGTAAATATCACTTACGTATAGAACCACAAGGATCCTTGAGCCTTAAATCATCATATGCTTAGTAGGAGGTACCACATACTAAGTGATAATCCTATCCCATAGTGCAGAGTCTTGTGATATGAATGAGTATTTAATCTGTAATCTTGGAAGACCTACTCCGCCTCTGTATATTAGATTTTGCTGGATCCTGGGAAGACTACCTTCCCTTGGTGGAATTTGCATACAATAATAGCTTCCAGGCCAGTATCAAGATGGCTCCATACGAGGCACTTTACGGCAGGAAGTGCTCAACACCCATGTCTTGGTCCGAGACCGGAGACGTTCAGTTGTTCGGCTTAGAATTGGTCGAGGAGACGAACAAAAAGGTTAAACTTATCCAACAGCGTATCAAGGCAGCCCATGATAGACAAAGTAAATATCATAATCTCCGTCATCGACCCTTAGAGTTTCAAGAAGGAGACTTCGTTTACTTAAAGGTCAGCCCCATGAAAGGAGTCCATCGCTTCGGGGTTGCTGGTAAGCTTAGTCCAAGATATGTTGGACCATTCAAAATCCTCCAGAAGATTGGGTCAGTTGCCTATCGATTAGACTTGCTAGAGAATTTCGCAGCAGTGCACAATATTTTTCATGTATCGTCCCTAAGAAAGTGTCTTCGGGACCCATCTCATCTTGTGCAGCTTCCAGAAATTCAAATCCAACCAAACTTATCATTTGCTGAGGAACCGATTAGAATCCAGGCCCGTGACCGCAAGCAACTCAGGAATCGTGCAATCGACATGATTAAGGTTCAATGGAAGAACCGTTCCTGCAACGAGGCCACCTGGGAAAAGGAATCCGATATGCGGTCCAAGCATCCCAAACTCTTCGAAAACCCAGGTACTTCTATTTCTTAGTATTTTGAACCTTTAAATTTCCATGCGAGTCATGCTTAGTTCCACCTGAGTGATGTCGAGGACGACATCGTTCTTAAGTGGGGGAGTCTGTAACAATCCAAGTTGTTACCATGATTGATTAAGACTAACCCTAAGTCTTAAACATAATATTAAGTGCTAATTAGGTCATTTGGAGTCAACTACCAAGATCCGGTCCAAACCAGAGGTCAAACGGATTAAATCTTTATTTTGAGAATTTTAGGAACCTCGGAAATTGACCTATTTAAATTAACCTCTGATCGGAAAACGGACACCACCATTGCGTTCCTTGACCCCAAATTAGCTTGGGGTGAAGGTTTTGTATCAATCGGAAGTTGTCAAATTTTGGCGAATATTTTAATAATAAAAATACCACGGAAATCGAGGTATCAAAATACTCATCGGATCAAAAATCCGACCGCGTCGTTGAATTCCTTGACCCCAAATTAGCTTGGGGTGAAGTTTTCGTGTCAATCGGAAGTCATCAAAATTTCGACGAATATTTTAATAATAAAAATATCACGGAAATCGAGGTATCAAAATACTCGTCGGATCAAAAATCCAACTGCGCCATTGAATTCCTTGACCCCAAATTAGCTAGGAAAAATATGTTCAAAATTTTTTTTCTGAAAATGTTAAAAAAAAAAATTAATTAATTAATTAATTAATTAATTAATAATTAATTAATTAATTAACGGCGCCGTACGACGCCGTTAACTCCAGTTAACGGCGCTGTCAGATCGACTGATCCATCCGGACCGTCCGATCGCGCGCGGATCCAACGGCTCTCGGCCGCGATCCGCGTCACGCGGTCTGGAGCGATCCGGACCGTCCGATCGCGCGCGGATCCAATGCCCTCGGCCGCGATCCGCGTCACGCGGTCTGGAGCGATCCGGACCGTCCGATCGCGCGCGGATCCAATGCCCTCGGCCGCGATCCGCGTCACGCGGTCTAGAGCGATCCGGACCGTTCGCGATCACATAGATCCGACGGTCCAGAGACGTCTACCTCGCCCTCTCCGCCCGCGTGACACGCGGCGGCCCATCGCATTTTCTGGCCAATCCGGCCAGATCCAGACCTCGGCGAAGTCACCGTCCGGTTTATAAGACCTCGGCCTACCCCTAGGCTCCGAGTTTACACCGATCGGAGCCCGGATAGAGCCGAAATCAAGCCCCGAAGTCAGCCCTATTTTTCCGCCGAAACCTTCGCCGATCTGAACTTCAGGTACCCCGATCTCCCTCGTTTACCGTTCGATCATTACAAAAATTGTAGGATATGTAGATTAGGATGTCATCTTCACATCTACCGTTCCGATCGGGCTTAAACCAACCCAATCGGGCGCACCAGGTCCCCGAAGCGGACTGGGTTCGGTCCGCCGAACCCCCCGGAAGGCGAAGCGTCGCGCTTCCGGGCCGGGCCGGGTCGACCTGAGCCCGACCTGTCCGGGTCGGGTCCGCGTCAGCGCGGGTGGGGCCACCTGGCCACGTGGCAGCCTACGGGCCCGCAACGTGTCAAGTGGGGGCCCACAGCCCGTCACCAGAGCTGAGTCAGCAGTCCGTGGGACCCACAGTGCCACGTGGCAGCCTCTGGCAGTGCCACGTGGCAGCCTCTGGCAGTGCCACGTGTCAGGTGGGCCCACTGTCCAGTCAGCCGAGCTGAGTCAGCAACCTGTGGGCCCACAGTGCCACGTGGCAGCCTCTGGAAGTGCCACGTGTCAGTGGGGCCCACTGTCAGTTAATTAGAAATTAATTAAATTACTGTTAGTGTTAATTAATTACTATTAGTATAATTAATTACAGTTAGTGTTAATTAACCCAGGATTAGTGTTAATTACTTTGAACAGTAACTTTAATTAAATAATTATCATTAAAGATTAATTAAGGATCAATTAACTGTTAATTAAATCTTAAACAATAATTAGGATAATTAATTACTTTTGAATAGTAAAACCTAATTAATTATATTTAATTTAATATTAACAAATAATTAAGACTAATTAAATAGTAATTAGCACTAATTACTTTGCTATAGTAAAATTAATTAATTAATTAATAATTAAACAGTGATTAATTAAATAAAAACTTTAGGAATGAATAGTAAATTTAAATAATTAAATATAATTAGAGATTAATTAAACAGTAATTAGCACTAATTACTTTGCTACAGTAAAATTAATTAATTAATTAATTAATAATTAAACAGTGATTAATTAAATAAAAACTTTAGGAATGAACAGTAAAATCATTCAATTTAAATAAATGAATAGTAAATTAATTCAAATTGTATTTTTGAATAGTAAATCTTAAAAGTTTAATAACTTTTTGTAAGATGATCCAAACATAGCCAATATGGGTCTTAAAATGCTCAGAAATATATTTAGAATCAAATGGCATAATGTAAAATTTCGTTTCGGGGTACGTATAACGAGGTAGCATTTTAGAGCCTCTTTAAAACCCCATAACTTTTTACCCGATTATCGAAACATAGTCAATATGGGTCTTAAAATGCTCAGGAGAGCGGCCCCATTACCGTGATAGTATTAGTTTTCCTATTTGGACATCAGGACAAAAAGTCAACTCTAGAACTTAGAGTTGACTTTGGTGAAAAATGATCAAAATGCCCTTAGACTTCAAACAGCCATAACTTAGTCAGATCAACTCCAAATTAGAAAATTCAAGATTCTAACTAGCCTAAAATTTCAATGTCATCATTATAATAAAATAATATTTAGGATCTGAATCTTAAAAAATTAGGTAAATGACTAAATTACCTATAGCCTTATTTTAGCCATAACTTGACCGTTTCTCGCCCGATTTAGGCGTACTTACTGTCTATCTTCAAGTTAGACAATAAGGAACCAATTGAAACTAAAATAATTCAATTCTGACTCATAAATCAAAAGTTGACTTTTTGACCCTTACTATTTTGCCCTAAGCTTGGACTATGTACTCTTAACCTCTATTTTACATTTCAAAACTCTTAAACCAAGGTTATAATCTTCTTAGTATCAATTAAGTGAGGGGAATCAACTCTTAAGCTAGATTCCTATAATTTCTGTTAAGTCTTAAAAGCACTACACCTTAAGGACCTTTCCTAAGACTAGGACTAGATCATAGGTTAGAGTTTATTCATTGGGTAAATTAGGTTACCATATGGGTGAAATCTTGGTTTATTAGTTTCTAGACTTTCTTTTATTTTACAACTCATTCTGATTATTTTGTCTTTTAACCTTAGGTTTAAGGTAAGAGATTCATCATATTATGTTTGATTACTTAATAGGATTTGCCATAACTAGTAGATCACTTATAGAATAAAACCTAGACCTTAGGTCTTATCCTTTAGATTATGTGATTAAACCTAATTCTCGTAGTGTTTAATCCATAATCTATAGGTATAGAAGATCTTGATCAGATCTTAGTTAGAACATCTAAATTTACAAAACTAGGACGTATGATTTATTGATTTAACTCGTAGTCGTCTATCTGATTGAACTAGATTGGAACCTGATCAGTTCCAATCCTTTTACTTAACTTGTAAGGACGGATTTCTGAGCTACACTCGATAGTAGGAAAATGGTGATCCTGAACTTGTGTAACTTGGAATAGTTAGAAAGTTAAGTAGAAAACAAATGATATCACCATGTTTAGTAGAGTCCCTTGCTTACTTTGATGATTGTTGCTTACGCATTTCTTGTACTTTTGTGCCATATTTTCTTGAGCATATCATATAAGACATTTGGTGCATGAATAAAATGTTAGGAAATATGGAGACTCCTTAGATCCTTTGTGAAAATATTAAAGTGATTTATGAAAAGATAATGATTTTATGAGCTGCCTCTCAGTTATATCCTTATTACCTAGCCTCCTTATGTTGCTAGGGGAAGGATCTGCTTTTGCTGTGTGCCTAGTTTACTAGCCTCCTTATGTCGCTAGGGGTACACCGTTGGTGCCTTAGCTGTACTGGCGTTAAGGTTGCCTTGTATGCTTAGTTTACTAGCCTCCGTATGTCACTAGGGGCATACAGTTGGGCCTTAACCGTACTGGTGCTAAGACCCTTCGCTTGCTTTGTGTGCTTATATGCCTAGCCTCCTTATGTCGCTAGGGGTGCACAGTTTATGACTTAGCCGTGATGGTGCTAAGCTTCTTTTGTATTCGATGGGCTTGAATAGCTCTTTTCTGTATGGCAGTCGATGCACGTGTGACTTTATATGCAGTTGTTGTTATTTACTTTTCAGTATTCTTATTCTGTCAGCTATTTTCTTGTACTGCTTGATATACATATTTAGGATGTTAGAATCTTGCTGCTATATGTACTTACCATTGCTGAGTTGTTTATTTATTTTAATTGACATGTTTTCTGTTGATCACCAGCATATTTAGGATGTAGAATTTTTCTTACTACACTTGTTTAGTTACGTATATTTATACGCCCTTCCTTGTTTAGCTTGTATGTGAAGCATGTCTCAGCCTCTTTCCTTTTCTTTGCTTAAGTTATAAATGATAATTTATAGCTTCCCTATTTCTTTTGTATTGCTTGCTGCTCCCTTACACATATTATTGCTTAGATGTTGTAGGATGGTGATATTGCTTAACACATATAAAAATTTTTCAGCTTAAAATGTACTTAGACAATTGTCTAACCAGATTTTTCTTTTTTGGCTGGGGCCCTACATTGTGAAACTGACAATGACAGACTCCTTTCAGTTAGATGAGCAGGAGTTAGGTGTGGAGCCTTACCCCGAGGAGGAGCCCATAGAAGAAGCTGCCGTTTAGTCCCTTTATACTTTGAGTGAGAATGAGTGGTTTTCATTCTATTTTTATTTAAATATTTTAAATTATGTAATAATATAGGTACCATTGACTGTATATTGGATTTTATGCTTATATTCTGAGTCTATTGTTCTTATTTACACTGTGATGCTTGGATGGTTTATATTTCCTTAAATCGCTTCCGCACTCTGTTTATTTACTTATACAGTGACTGTTAGTTTGATTCTATGTTAATACTTCCCTAATCAATTGGATTGTGGAGATTATCCTAATCTAATGATAAGTGAGGGGTTAGCCAGAGTGACACCCCACCCTTAACCTAATCCTTTGGCGGATTAAGGGTGGTGGGCGCCACAACGCTCCCCCCGTCCGATCAAATGATCGGATGGCTCAAAAGAGCCGTCAAATGAAACGAATGGCAGGGAATGACGTTAAGTTTATATAATGACACCGTTAAATGGTTTAAATAATAATATTATTTAAATTATTTTACACACTTAAATTAATTAAAATTAACTTATAAAATATAATTCAAAAATTTCTAATAAATCACTCATAGCTAATTGAGGTTTGATGAATGCAATGGCGCACTCGAATTTTTGATCCGATGAGTATTTAATTATTTGATTTTTTTTCGGGGTATTTAAATAATATTAAAATATTCATCGATAATCCAACGACTTCTAAATGCATCCAAAATTTCACCCATAGCTAATTTGGGGGTGGTGAACACAATGGCGAAGTCAAATTTTTTGATTTGAGGTCAAAATAAAAAAGTCAAATTCTGGGGTTTTGAAATTTTCTAGAAATCAAGATTTACTCTATTTGATCCCTAATTTGATCTAGATCTTATAGATAGGTTCTAAACGACTTACTTAAGATACTAGAACCATAAATAAGACTTAGATTAGTCTTAATTGACCTAAGTAACAACCTGGGTTATTATAATAATCCACCATGTACTGAACCCAAATACAAATGTTTTCCTAATATTCCAAGTTTTTATTTTTTTTATGCAATAATATTTTTCTTATATGACATGTTCAAAGAAAAATAAGCACAAAGTTCAAGAAATACATAGCACAAAATCAAATAGTAAGCAAAGGACTCTACTAAACATGGTGATATCATTTATTGTCTAATTTAGATGTTATAACTATTCTAAGTTACACAAGTTCAGGATCTCTAATTCCTACTATCGAGTGTAACTTAGAAGTACATCCTTATAGGTTACAAAATATTAGGACTAGCTAGGTCCTAATATGATTAAATTAATGTCGACTATAAGAAATCATCACGACCTAGTTTATGAGTTTATACATTCTAAACTAAGAGCTTGTCCAAAATCTATCAAGTTAGAGATTATGGATTAAACACCATAATATTGGGCTTAATCACATAATCCTAAGAGTAAGACTTAAGATATAGGTTAAATCTAAATGTGAACTAATGATTGTGGTAAATTCTATTAAGCAAATTAGACTTAATAGGATGAATCTCCTATCATAAATTTGATGTTGAAAGATAAAATAATCCAAATAAGTTGTAAAATCTAGAAACTAATAAAACCAAGGATTCATTCATTGAATAATCCCATTATTTAATGAATGAAATCTAACCTAATATTTAATCATATTCTTAAGGAACAGATCATAAGGTGAAGTGAGGATTCCTAATAATAAAACTTAGAACATATTTAAGAATTGATTGTATTTCTTTATACTTGCTGATTTTATTTAATTAGGGAGGTTAAAAATGTATTTTAGCTAAGTAAGACATATTAACCTTAGGGATTTTTAAACCAAAAATTGAGATATTTTACAAATTATCCCAATTGAGGGATTTATAACTTAAATTAATCATAAATTAGTTCTATTACTGATTTTAATGATTTTAAAGGGTATTTAAAAGGTTAAGGATATTTAACCTAAATTTTGGGCAAAATAGTCATTTTGCCCCTACTTAAGGGTCCAAAAAGCTACTTTTTGATTAAGAGCTCTAAATTGTGATTTCTTATTACCAAATGATTTCTTACTATCTAACATAAAGATAGATAGTAAATGCACCAAATTTGGATAAGAAATGAGTCATCTGGCCAAACTAAGGTTTTTGACCTAATGGGTATTTTAGTAAATTACACCTAATGAAATCTAAATTTTTATACAGTTTACTATTGGTTTCTATTCAAAGATTCTATAGAGTCCAAGAACACTAAATTCTGAGGTCTGATGAATTAGTTATAGCCATTTCAATTTCCAAGGGCAATTTAGTAATTTTCTAAGCTAAGGGGTCAAAAAGCTAATTTTTTTATTTGATGTTCAAATTCAACAAACTCAGTCACAATAACTACCCTATATCACACTATGTACTTTAACTGGGAGTAGACCCAAATTGGACTTCGATTGGTCTAGTTATGACCTAATTAAGATTAGGGGTATTTTGGTAATTTCAAATTTGTTTAGGGTTCATAAATTAAATATTATTTTAGATTATTGTTGGCACTAAAATTTTAAGCTATCTAGCACTTTAAATTCTTAGATTTGGAGTCTAAATGATTAAGATATGGTCAAATGAATGTTTTTGGACGCTACGGCGCGCTGTAGCGCCAGACGGTAATTTCGCCTGTTTAAGACCTATAAAGGGCCACATTTCAAGCTCAAATACTCTCAATCCAGAGAATTCCATGAGCGGTGCCATATATCAATAGAAAGGTCTTTCTGATACCTTTCTGTTGACACTAAAATAGGCATAAACGGATCATCCTAGCTATATGAACGATGATGATAAAGGCAGAGGTATGCAGAATAGACGAAAAACAGAGCATGAGGTATATTACTTTGAAGAACTATAATGGCTTCCATACTTAATCATGGATGTCTAAAGATGCGAATAAGCATAATAGAGGAATGAAATGACCAAGGAAGGAGAACAAATAGGTACCTTAGCTTTTAGAACAGGAAGAAGGAACCTTGGAAAGCTTGGAGGAGGAACTTCTTCTTCTTCTTCTTCTTTAGCACAAAGCTCAGCAATGGGGGGAAGGGTAGAAGCTTGGGAGCCTTATCTTGACAGCAAAAAATGGAGAGGAAGAGCCAAGCTTCCATTTATTGGAGGAGAAGGAAGGGAGAAAGCTATCATGAGCTAGGAGGGAGGGAAGGAAGAGGGATGACCATAGCCATCAAACCATGTCATTAAGGACGGGGAAGTAAGAGGGATGGCCATAGCCATCAAAGCTCTCAATTAATGAGGGAGAAAGAGATGGGTTAGCTGAAAGTGAAGGTAAGGGCCAGCCGAATGGAATAGCCAACTATGAGAGAGAAAAATAAAAGCAATTAGGAATAAATAATCATTTATTCCTTTAATTAATTAAAAATTATGATTTTAGAAACGCGCTCCGAAAATTCCTAACAATTCACCCCAAACTAATTTGGGGGTGACGATCGCAACAACAAAGTCGGATTTCGATTATGATGATTATTTAATTATTCTATTTTTCGGGGTATTTAATTATATTAAAATATTCGCAAAAATTCGACGACTTCCAAATGCGTCCAAAACATCACCCCTAGTTAAATTGGGGGTGATGATTATAACGGCAAAATCAGATTTTGATTTAGAGGTCAAAATAAATACATCAATTTTCTAATTAATTTAAATATATTAAAATATTCAAGAAAATTCAACGAATTCTGAAAATTCCCAAAAATTCACCCTTAGCTAATCCGAGGGTGAGGATCACAACGGCAAAATCGAATTTTAATTCCGATGAGTATTTAATTTTCCAATTTTTGGGTATTAAATATTATTAAAATATACGTCGAAATTTTGATGACTTCCGATTGACTCGAAAACATCACCCTTAGCTAATTTGGGGGCAATGAGCGCAATAGCGAAATCTAATTTTTGATATGAGGTCAATTTATATAGGTCATTTTCTAGAGTTGGGAAGATTGTATACACATATTTAGCATGTTTCCAAGAAAGGTGGATTTAACCCTTAGCTTGTTTTAAACTGCACTTATCGAAGCGCACTTCGATAGGAGGCAGAACTTGGTCACAATTTATATATCAAGCTAAGCTGTTAAATAACCTAATTACAAGCATACTTAGTATTCTACACAAAGTGACTTAAGATACTTAGTTTGCTTAAACTGCACTTATTGAAGCGCACTACGATAGGAGACAGAACTTGGTTGCAGTTTACATCTCAAACTAAGGATCTTGTTTACTAATTACAACACTATTAATCTTGGAAGATTTACTCTAATGGGACTGTATTCATCTAATCCCTTGGGATAGCACCTGGTCATAAGTTCACATTAGAGTGAATCAACCAATCCTGAATACTACTGAAATAATCTAGCATTATGGGTATACCCTACTATACCCCACCAATAATCTAGGTTTAGAAGGTTCAATTTAATTGATAAGGATTCATCAAAGCTATTAATCCTTACTCTAAATGGGTGAGTCCTACACAAGGCTCCAAGGGTGTGATCATAGAGATCACTCAATAACAATTTCTACAACAAGGGGGAAATTTTATTCTAGGTGCTTTAGGTAGTTCATACCACAAGGTGTCAAGATCAACCTATAAGGTTATGAAGGATCATCTAAGATTCCTATCTCAATAAATTACAAAAGTTCTTCCTACCTCAATGCATTAATATTTAAGGTCTTTAAGAATTCAAGAATGATCCTAAAGTAAGACCCTTGAGATCTCACTCTTTTATTTCTTAAGTTAACATTTAGGGTTTACTTTTTAGTCTTGGATTAAAGTGATCAGATCAGATGAATAAAAATCCATTTGGTCATACTTTATTCTACAATCATGGGATGAAATCAAAGATATTATTAGAGTTAGATCATTTCATAAATCATTACAATTTTATTATTCATCTTATGCTAAAAGTCTTATATAAGAGAAAATCAAAGATCTAAGGTTTAGATTCAAATGATTCAATCACACAGTTTTAATATTAACCATAGCACTTATAATTCCATAATTTAAGATCAATATCAAATCATATGCATTATTAGAATCATGTCGATTGAATTATCTTTCAATCAAGGATGTTTTAGTTAAGGTGATTAAGGTTTAGATCTTAATTAAGATAAGTTAAGGTTTAACCCCTAGCCTTACCAAATTTAAGATCAATGGTTAATTTAAAGATCAATGACAAATCAATGTATTATTGGTATATTATTGATGTCAAATTTTAGATTTAGATTAAGTATCATTTACTTAATCAAGTTCTTAAGATTCTTATGTACAAATATAATTTAATGTCAATTTAAGCAAATTTAGGTGTCTAAATAAATGTTAAAGTTCTCTAGCATACATCATAAAATCATGAAAGCATAAGAATGTAAAGATGATATAAAATAAAAGGTAATTAAGGCTAACTAAATTCTAAATCAAACTAAAATGATTAGCACTTGATTATAAATCTAAAATAATTAAGTTTCATGCCATTTAGTATACTTGGTTAATATAAGCAATTAAGAATCCTATTCTTTAACATTTGACACAAGATTTTTATGACACATAATAGGTTTTAAGCGCATATTAAAATGAGCAAATTTTCAATTTTAATTTTAACATAGAATTTTATGTAATGCTCAATTTTAACTAAACTAGGTTCAAATTTGATATAATTTGGTCCCACTAGGGTCTTAAGGACCTTAAAATGTAAAAATAGCGAAGTTTTGGCCATTTCAGCCATTTCTGGACAGTTTCATAAAATTTTTGGGTGCCATGGCGCACTGTGGCGCGCTATAGCGCGCTGCAGCACTGGAGCACACTATGGTGTGCGGCAGCACTTTCAGCGCTGCGGCGCACTACGATGGGTTTCAGCACTTGATTTTCAAAATGTGGTCGCTATAGCGCGCTGCGGCAGATTTACATTATTTTTATCAAAAATATATTTTTTACACATCGCAAGTTATTATGACACTGAAGCACGCTGTAGCATGCTACGACATGCTACAACGCATTATGGTGGATTATTTTCTGCAACTCGGGTGCTGCAACGCTAGACGGTAATTTTGCCTGTGCAAAACCCATAAAGGGACTTATTTCAAGCTCAAATACTCTCAATTCAGAACGTTTAATGAGCGGTGCTATATAGTAATGGAAAGGTCTTTCCAATACCTTTCGATTGACAGTAAAATCGGCACGAACGGATCATCCTAACTATACGAACAATGGTGATAAATGCCGGGGTGTGCATAATGGATGAAAAATAGAGCAATTTTCTTTCAAGGAAATGTTATGCTTTAAAGAGCCTTAATAGCTTCCATACATGCGTATGGATTTCTAAAGGTACATTCAAGCATAATAACAATATGATGGAGGCAAGGAAGAGGAGCAAATGGGTACCTTAGCCTTGCAAGAAACGGAGGAAGAAGACTTAGAAAGCTTGTACGAGGAACTTCTTCTTCTTCTTCTTCTTCATCACAAGGAGCAACAATGGAGGAAGGAGGGAGAGCTCTCAGCTTGGTAGCAAGGAAATGAAGGAGGGGGCTGAGCTCCTTCTTAAAGGAGGAGAAGGAAGGGGGGAGGCCATCATGAGCTAGAAAGGCTAGGTGAGGGGAGAGGGATGGCCTTAGCCATCAAACCTTATAATCAAGGAGGGGGAGGAGAGGGGTCAACCGAATGGAGGGGTATGGGTGGCTAGCAATGCAATTTAGAAAAATGGATTCTCTAAATTAAATAATTGTTTATTTATTTTCTACATTTTTAATTAGTTAAAAATTCAGATTTTAGAAACGTGCTCCAAAAAATCCCAAAATTTCACCCCTAGCTATTTTGAGGGTGAGGAATTCAATGACGAAGTCGGATTTTGATTGCGATGATTAATTAATTATGCTAATTTTTGGGATATTTAATTATATTAAAATATTCACAAAAAAACTTCCAAACGCATCCAAAACATCACCCCTAGTTAATTTGGGGGTAACAATCGCAACGACGAAGTCAGATTTCGATTTTAAGGTCAAATTAATTACCTCAATTTCCTAATTAATCAAATATTAAAATAATCCAAAATAATTGATTGAGCTCTGAACTGCTTCGAATCTTTAGTAATGGCTAGATGAACTTAACTAAATGATAATTAAAATATGATTAAGCTAAAATTAAGCTGGGTAACAAGCTTGAGTTGTTACATAGGATGTGTGCCTAATCTATTCATAAGTAAGGATCTCATCATTTGGTGACCCCTCCACCATAATCATGTTAACTTAAGAGTTAGCAGGACCATGGTGGGGATGGGCCGCCATAGTTGGTATCAAAGAATTTTATAAGGTGTAAGATTGGAATTTGCATTCTTCTCTACCTAATAGATTGTTCTTCTACTATATAGTCACTAACTGAATGCTTAAAATAACATCCATATTATCATAATCAAATACTCAAAATGAAAGGCATGAGATGGAAAATACTTCTATAAATAGTGAAACTTAAGTAAGGAATAAACTAGAAAGTGAAAAATAGTTTAATAACTTGGAGGAATATTCATAAAACCTTTTGTTTTAAGGAAATTGAATATTAAGGAATTTGAGTTAATATTATGGATTCTGATATCAATAGATCAAAGATATAGAAAATTCAAAATTTGTGTTCTAAATGAACTTCTTCAGTACACCATCTTTAAAAGACCATATCTTCCACATTTGACTAAGAAGTGACCTAAAGCGCATAGGATCTTTATCAATTTAAGCTGCTATGTTATACTTAGCACCTTTTCTATTGCAATAAATTTATCCTCTGAATTACGAGCATCTAAGAAGTATTGTAGCTTTTCTTTAAGACTAAAATTATTTGCATTTATTTTAGAATGAATCCTACAACTTCTCTCCTCAACACTGCTGATTCTTCAAATAGCAATGCTGATGAAGTCACTTCACTCAGGAATATGGTAACTACCATATTAGAGAACCAAATCTAATAAGCAGTGAAAATCCAGAAACTAGTATCTGCTCTTATTACTGCAAATATTGGTATCTTTTTTACATCCTTTACTCATAATATCCTTCATACCCTTCATCAGTCACTAATGAGTCATTTAGTAAGCTTCATAAGATTAAGAATTCTAATCTTAAATGGGAGCATATCCCCTACAGATACTGAGGCCCAACATAAGATAATCAAAAAGGATCGAAAGCACAAAGCTTATCAAAGGGAAACTAGCACAGCAATGGAATCAATCCAAGAATGCATTAGACCACATCCTTACAGAAAGTGTTATCATTTTGGTCACTGCTGTTTTGAGTGTGGTCATCAGGGCCATGAATATCAGAAGTGCCACGCTAAAATGACAGTGGATGGAGTCTTAATTGATCATTCTCATCGAAACAAAGCATTATGTGATACCTCACTTAAAGGTTTAGAATCAAGGATGACTCTAACATCACCACCGCCTGCGAAAGAGAATCCAACCAACACGGAGCAAGTAGCTACTCCTAAACCTCAAGTACAAGATTTCCTGGGAACAAAAGAAATTAATAGCAATTTTGTCTCAGGTATATATATTCAATTTCATTATTTTGTTCAGCTCTAAAATTTATTATTTCATACAAATTTAATTTGTAATACTTTAATTATGATTATTCTTTAATTTGAATCTTATATAAGCATAATCTTGTACTCGTGATATCTTATCCTTGATTTGATGATTGCCTTTTTCCTTAGCTTAATTCAATCAAACCTTAGATTCTTTTAGCAAAGTCATACTTTTGTGATTTATAGAAATAATTCTTCTTCTAAGAAGTGACTTACCCAATTTGGGTTAATAACTTCTAGTTTCTTAAATTAGATTGATTCATATTTTTGAATCTATGGTCGAGGAAGTCACAATTATGACTTGAAATATTAGCTTAGCTCTTCCTTTAGATTCTAAGCATCTCATTCTCTTGGGATGAGTGTTCCCAATTCCTTGAAATGGATAGTTATAACCATAAAACCTCATCTAATTAAGTCATAATTATGACTCTTAGTAGTAACCTATGATTGTATCTTATCTTAAATGATAAGCAGTCCATTGTTTTGATTTATTTTGTTAACTCTTATAATTTCAATGTACCGAGTCATCTTATGTGACTAAATATAATAGACTTCTCTCTCTCTCTCTCTCTCTCTCTCATAAGATTAAGTATCCAAGCTGGATAATCATCCTTTTTGTCTAAGTATTAGTCCTTAACCAAGGATGATTACCTGGTTACTAATAAAAGCCTTAGAGTGAATTAAAATGGGCTATTGGGAGAACTACTAACTTGACTTCATATTTCTCATTTTCAATGGGGATTGGTACTTTGCAAAATTGGTGAGCTGGCATTTGGGCTCTAGAGGGTAACCCAACGTTAAGGGGATTGGCTAAATGGTACAAGGGGAGGTTAAGTGCTTTTGCCCAACCTTTCGACATAAAGGAATAGCTAGCCCCAGTGTCGAATAAGATATTATAGGGTTTGTCATTTATGCAAATTGAACCTAATTACAGATGTAATTAATTACTAACCATGTTAAGCAAGTAATAACTATAAAAATTAGAGAGGTTCAAGAGTGTGTACCTAATACCATGTGATTGTCTTCAGTGGCTTCAACTAGTGTGAGGGTGTATTCCCGTGCAGGGCCGACAGGCCTGTTGTTATAGGTTTGTAGTGGAGGTGGCTGAGGTGCATTTGGGTGAGGGACATTGTAGCAACCCTAGGTTGTTATCCTGCTAATTTATAGTCTAAGAAATCTTTAATTTTGATTCCATTGCTTTAAGAACATCAAATAAATCCTATCCTAAAAATTTGGAGTCCATTGGATTTCTCTAAGTTCGAAATGATATTTTGATCAGTCTAGATGCCCTAGTTTAGACCTAAAATATTTTGATCTCAGAATTTAATTCTGATTGCATTTTTGAATTCCTCACCCCCAAATTAACTAGGGGTAAAAGTTTGGTGCAATTTGGAAATCATTTAGGTCATAATTCATATTTAATTAAAATGGTCCAATTGCATAAAAGGGTTCCTAACATTTTAAATTTGCATTTATACCCTTTAAACTAATAAAATGGCCGGGATCCACTGTACGGACCGCGGGCGATCCGTTGTGGAGCCCGGGTCATGCGACAGCGATGCTTCCATCGTATCCACAATCCGTTCTGTTAATCCAATGACTAGGATTAGATCCCGCCAAACTGCGGATCTGCCGTTAGATCAATCCGTGAGATCCTACGGCACGTATTTAATCCGATTCGGCCGTTAGGATCCAGAAGATCAGCACCACCGCGTCTTTTTGATTGGTCAATTAGACGGATCCGGACCCTCCCGCAACTGTGGATCTTCGTCCCCACTCACTCGCGCACCCAACAGAGAGATCCCCCGTACTACCAGCTGCCTTGCTTGTCCCCCACTCCTATATCCACCTCAGCAAGGCCGTTAGGACCTCCCCCATCTTGGCAAGGACCCCCAATCAGGCCTCGTGACCCGGCCGAGATCGAATTGGAAATTTGAGAGCTTGGCCATGGCCCGACCTCTCGAGTCTTTCCAAGTCCGAGCCAACCCTCCAGAAGCTTCCCAATTCCCTGCCAAGGCTATACATAGCCCTTGCATTGCTCCATTTAATCCTTGCTGATCAATTGAGATCTCTGCAACTTCCACCATTGCTGTTTGTCTGAGATTGCGTAGGAGATCCCAGGAGCTCCTGAACCGCTGATAGTAGGCTCTCCTAGTGTTCAGGATCCTTTGCAGCGTCTGGAACCTCTGCTAAGGCTAGCCAAACCCTCAGTCGATCGTCCCAAGCTCCCCCATCAAACCAGGTACCCCCATTTGCTGATTTTGAGACAATGAGACTCAGACCTTCCTCCTTTTGATTTCATTATATGCGTATTATCAAAACGAACTCACTGGTATCAAAATTGAGCCATAAGCTAGCCCCGACCGATGGAATCGATCGATTGGGTTAAGTCCCTTAAGGAACGTCTCGAGTGAGTAAGGTCCCGGTGTTCCAGCCCATCTCAGGCCCTCAGACCAGTGGGATTCGATTCGTCTCGCCTCCTTGAAGGTGTAGGGATTGAGCTTTGGGTCTAGCATGGCCTCTGTGGGGAGAATTATCTCCCCACAGTAGCTCCATTGCGAGAGTCCTTGGGTGAGTAAGGTCTGGCCGATTCAGACCATCTCACAAAGGGCTTTAGGTCTCGTTCAGTGCGCCTGACCATGGTAAACGTGTAGCGATCGTTGGTTGGTCGTGCCGTGATCGGGATGTGACGGAATTAACCAATTAAGGTTTCCCTAATCGGGTCCTTCCGTCGGGACGGAGGCTCAGGGCGAAGCCCCTGTACAGGTCGGGCCGACCTGTGACTTGCGCGGTGCGACAGTCCCGAGTCTTCGGGCCCCGGCTGACCCGCGCCTTTTGATATTGGGTCGAACCCATTTTAACTATATTCGAATTATTGGAATTAGTTTCCTTAAGAAAAATAATTCAATTATTCAAATCATAGGAAATTATTTAAATAAAAATACATAATATATTAATTGAATAACTTTTAATCAACTGGTCCAAACCCTATAATATTATATATGAAATTGATCAGAAAATCCTAAGGGACCTGAATATAAAATAATATTGAACATCTAATAGTTAGATTTTCCAGTTTTACCGAATTATTATAGATCTTAATTAAGGTTGATTAGCAATTACACTTAACCAAATTGCTTGTTCAGGGTGCCATTAGTTTGCTTATGATAAGTAGAATGAATGTGCTAAGTGAATTATTTTTCTGATTTCTATATTTTAACTTATGCCCTAATCTTGTTAAACTATGATTAGTGAAAATTAGGGTTTATATATATTAGATATTAGCAAACTTAGTCTTTGATTAATTGTATGGTAAGTTAGAACTTATGTACCAAATTGTATGAAATTTGATGGTTAGATTTGTAATTATGTGCTAATGCTTTTGAATTGATTTAGAGTTTGATTAGCACTAATTACTTTCTGTTTTTTAAAATTTTTCTATTAATATGATCCATATCAGTAAACTAGATGTATTGAAATTATGTATGCAAAGTTATGATGTATAATTTGAATAAATTATAAATGGAGAACTTAAACATCTTAATTAACCCTAAGAAGTCTTAAGACTTTGATCAAGCTTTTAAGACTTGATATAAGTCTAAGATTGCATCAATATTACATATCTAATTCACTGATTTGACATTGATCTATAAATAAACTCTTGATCTTAATTGGACATGAGGAGGGGTTAAACCCTAATCTGCTTAATTAAGGTCCAAACTCTTAAACCTTAAATAAATGAATATGATTATAAGATAATGTGATTGACATTATTCCAATAATACATCTGATTTGATATTGATCTTAAATATTTAGATTATACATATTAAGGTTAATAATAAACCTATGAGATTGCTTAATCTGAATCTGAACCTTAGATCCTTAATTTTCTCCTAAGTAAGATTATTAGTATGATGAGATTAATAGAACTATATTAATTGAACAAGTGATCTAACTCTATTAATATTCTTGATTTAAATCCCATGATCTTAGAATAAGCTATGATCAGATGACTTAATCATCTGATCTGATCATCCTAAGTCTAAATGATAAGTAAGAACTATAATGTTAGTAGTAGAGTTAAAAGTGTGAGATCTTAAGTATCTCAACATAAGATTATTTTTGAAATATTTTAAAGACCTAAATTTAAATATACCTTGAGATAGGAGGACTTTGCATAACTTATTAAGGTAGAAGCTTAGAAGATTCCTTAACTTTAGAAGTTGATCTTAACCCCTCGTGGTAGGAATCTGTGATGACCCACTTAAGTAGTAATAAGTGAAGCTCTTAAATATTGAGGCGCCTTTTCAGATAATGGTGGAGTTCCCGATAAGAACTCCAAAGTTAAGTGTGCTCAGGTGGGAGCACTCCCAGGATGGGTGACCTGCTGGGAAATTATCTTCTGAGAGTAAAATCGTGAGGCCTTTCAGGCTAAAGCAGATAATATCTTGGTGCTTAAGAGTTTGGGCTGTTACAAATGGCATCAGAGCAAACCATAGGGTGTCAGATAGGAGCTAAGTGTCATACAATGAAGTTACCACTTTATGTGAGCAGCCTCTTGAACCCATGATGGTTAAGGAAGTTATCTTCTGAGAGTAAAATCGTGAGGCCTTTCAGGCTAAAGCAGATAATATCTTGGTGCTTAAGAGTTTGGGCTGTTACAAATGGCATCAGAGCAAACCATAGGGTGTCAGATAGGAGCTAAGTGTCATACAATGAAGTTACCACTTTATGTGAGCAGCCTCTTGAACCCATGATGGTTAAGGTGTTACATGGTTGTGGGTACCTCTTGTGCATGTAGGGGTCACCTCTAGTCCTATCTACCCAATGGATAGTTCTTGGATCTGTGTGTGGAAACTGACGAGGATGTTAGTTACTTAAGTTGGGGAGATTGTGATGACCCACTTAAGTAGTAATAAGTGAAACTCTTAAATATTGAGGTGCCTTTTCAGATAACGGTGGAGTTCCTGATAAGAACTCCAAAGTTAAGCGTGCTCAGGTGGGAGCACTCTCAGGATGGGTGACCTGCAGGAAAGTTATCTTCTGAGGGCAAAACTGTGAGTGAGGCCTTTCAGGCTAAAGCAGACAATACCTTGGTGTTTAAGAGTTTAGGCTGTTATAGAATCACTTAAGATATTAGAATGACACCTTTCCTTGTGGTAGAATTTATATTGAGTGATACTTGATCCCTTTTTCTTAAAACCTTATATAGGGCTTGCCTATTTAGCATAAGAAATTATAGTCTTAAAAAATATTTGTTAATTAAATAGAGTTGTGAGAACCCAAATTATTGGTTGGTGTAGTATGGCATACCCATAGTACTGATTTTCTTTAGTAGTATTCATGATTGGTTGATTCACTCCAATGTGGACTTATGAGCAGGTGCTATTCTGAGAGATTAGACGAATACAATCCCGTTAAAGTAAATCTCCCAAGATTAAGAGTATATTTGTAAAAACCTAGGTTGTTACCTTAGTCATTTAAGGATAATCCAAATCTTATTTATGGTTTAGGTAGCTTAGTTATGTCATTAGGAGCTCACCTCTAGATCCAATTCAGATAAAAAATCAGAATTTTGGAAAAATCTAGAAATCGTAGAATTTGACCTATTTAATTCAACCTCAGATCGAAAAACGGACTTCTCTATTGTGCTCATTGCCCCCAAATTAGCTAGGGGTGATGTTTTCGTGTCAATCAGAAGTCGTCAAAATTTTGACGAATATTTTAATAATATTTAATTACCCAAAAAATTAGGAAATTGAAATACTCGTCAGATCAAAAATCTGACCTTGCCGTTGCATTCCTCACCCCTCAATTAGCTAGGGGTGGATACTTAGGAATTTTTGGGAGTTGATTATTTAGATAAGATTAATTAATAATATTAAGATTTAAATAAAACTATTATTTAAATTGATTATATTATTATTTTATTTTATTATTCCGCGACACTGTTAGTCCGATTAACACCGTCCATCCTAATTGAATAACGCCGTTTAAACCGCGACACCGTTAGTCCGATTAACACCGTCCATCCTAATTGAATAACGCCGTTTAAACCGAACGGCAAACCAGGACCATTCGATCAGCAGATCGAACAACTCTCGCTCGCTGTGCCTGAGGCTCGCTACTCGTGAGCACGTGGTGCGTAGCCTCGGTCGCGGCCCAGCCATTGCGCGTGGTCCCCCTTGGAGACTCCGCCGTGCATCCTTAACACCTCATAGCGGCATCCGTATCCAAGATTTAGTGCAGGTCCATCGGAAGCGCTCGTGGAGTCGACTCTGGAAGCCCTAGAAGCTCTCTGCCGTCCATTGAGGTACCGCCCCCAAATCCTCTCCTTTGCATTATAGTATGCGATTCCCTTCAGATAGCCTATTTCACGCATAAGATTACGATTGTATGGGCCTTCGATCGACCTTTGAACGGTTCAATCGTTCGAATTCGTCAAGACATGAACAATGCTTACCGTTATAGCATGCCGGCCCGACCCTAGGCACCTAGGGTTAGGATTAGCTCACCATTATGACCACCTCTGGCCTTGGATCTAGCACCGTCGGGTAGGTCTCGTTGAGACCTACCCTCGACCGTGCGAGCGGGCGCTTCCCGTCGCCGATATCGCCACCTTACATGGTGCTCTAGCTCCCATGTTGCGGATGCGGGGGTTGAAGGCGAGGGCTCGCCTCGGGTCGGGTCAGGTCGGGCCCGACCCGCGAGGAGGCCTTCAGGCCACGCTGAAGCCGAGGGTGCGGGTCCCTCATTAAGTGCGCTGTCAGCCGCACGGGCCGACACACATTTCTATCCCGCCGCGGCTGTGCTGTGGAGCCCCCATTCGCCTCATAGTCGTCAGCTGTGGGTCCCGCCCGCGGGTCTGCGACCAATCCGGTCGTGCCACGTGGCAAGGTGGGTCCCGCGCCATTAACGCATGCAGAAGAAGTTATAATATATATATATATATATACTTTAGCAGAACTTAGTATATGTAAATGTATTTATATAACTAGGCATATAGTTAGCATTGGAGTTAATCAATCAGAATAATGTGATTAATATTTAGTAATAGGTAATTAGGTAATATTAATCTTAAATGACAGTTAATTAATCTTCCTTAATTAATTAGTATAATTATAGATATATACATATATATATATATATATATATATATATATATATATAGAAAATAATAAAATGTTACCTAATAATTAATCATTTGTTAGTTTAATTAATTAATTAATATCATTTAATTAAATATTAAAACAGTGACGTTAAAAATAATTATAGTCATTAAATTAAATTAACTAAGATATTAGATAGCTAACTATAGCCTAATTAAATTGATTTAATTAGTTAATAAAATACTAATCCTAATTAAACAGTAAGGATAATAATTATATAATTAACCTATTGAAATTAATTGAATAATAGGTTAATTAGTATTTAAATAATAATTAAAATTAATTAATTGCAGATTAAGAATAATTAATTAATACAAAAAAATATATCATTAACTTTAGGAATGAATAGTAAATTAATACAAATTGAATAAATGAATAGTAAATAATGTAAATTATATTTTTGAATAGTAATTAAATTAATTAAAATTTTATAAAACTTAAAAGTTTAATAACTTTTTGTAGGATGATCCAAACATAGTCAATATAGGTCTCATTTTACTCAGAAAAATAAAAGGAATCAAATGGCGTAATGCAAAAATTAGTTTTTGGTACGTATAATATAGTGACATTTTAGGACCTATTTGAACTATCATAACTTTTAACATAGTCATCCAAACATAGGCAATATGGGTCTTAGAATACTCAGGAGAACAACCCCATCATTGTGGTAATATTAGTTTTTCCATTTGGATGTCAGGATAACAAGTCAACCCTAGACCCTATCATTGACTTTGGGGAAAAATGACCAAAATGCCCCTAAAATTTAATTGACAATAACTTGGTCAATTCAACTCCAAATTCAGAAATTCAAAGTGCTAACTAGCTTAGAATTTTAATGTCATCAATAAAATGAAATAATATTTAGGATTTGAACCCTAGAAAATTAAAGAATGACCAAAATACCCCTAATTTTAATTAGGTCATAACTTGACCATTTGAGGTCCAAATTGGGTTTACTCCCTATCAACACACTCAATATATTATAAGAAAGCTATAGAAATTGAGTTTGCTAAAATTAGACTGCAAATAAAAAAGTTTGGTTTTTGTCACCCGTTGCTCGACCCAAAATCACCGAATTGCCCTTAGAAGTTAAATTAGACATAACTTAGTCATCCGACCTCAGAATGCAATGTTCTTAGATTCTATGGAATCCTTGAATAATTAACAAACAATAAACTGTATAAAAATTTAGATTCCATTAGGTATAAATTACAAGTTTGCCCTTTTGGTCAAAAACCTTAGTTTAGACCTGTAGGACCTGTTCCTTGCCCAAATTGGGCGTACTTACTGTCTATCTTCAAGTTAGACAGTAATAAACAATTGGATAGTAAGAAACTTTAATTTAGACCCTTAAATCAAAAGTTGACTTTTTGGACCTTTATGTAGGGGCAAAATACTCATTTTGCCCAAAATTTAGGTTAAACATTCTTAATCTCTAATTTATCTTTTAAAATACTAAAACTAATATTAGATTTATATTAAAGTTAATTAAGTGAGTAAAAATGAACTATTAGGTCAAACTGATAAAATTCAAAAAAAAAAATTCTTTAAGTCCTTTCTTTAGGATCTTTCACCCCACATTAGGACTATTCCTAAGATTAGGAATAGATCACAGGTTAGATTTCATTCATTTAAAAACAAGGTTTTTCAATGAATAAATCCTTGGTTTTATTAGTTTCTAGACTCTTACACCTTATTTATCTCTTAACCCCAGATTTAAGATAGGAGATTTATCCTATTAAATTTAATTTACTTAATAAGATTTATCTTAATCAGTAGATCACTTTTAGAATAGAATCTAGATCTTAAGGTCTTATCCTTTGGATTATCTGATTAAGCCCAATCTTGTGATGTTTAATCCATAATCTATAGCTTAGTAGATCTTAATCAGATCTTAGATAGAACGTCTAAATTCATAAAACTAGGATGTATGATTTGTTGATTTAACTAGTAGTCGTAATTTGATTGAATTAGATTAGAACATGATCAGGTCTAATCCTTTTAACTTATAAGGATGAGCTTCTAAGTTACACTCGATAGTAGGAGTTGGAGATCCTGAACTTGTGTAACTTGGAATAATTAGATTGGTTAAACTAGAAAATAAATGATATCACCATATTAGTAGAGTCCCTTGCTTACTTTGATATTTTGTGCTACACATTCCTCGATATTTGTGCCATATTTCCTTGGACATATCAAATAAGACCTTAATGTATGAATAAAATTTTAGGAAAATATGGAGACTCCTTAGATTCCTTATGAAAACATTAAGATAAATGATTAAATATAATAATTGCATGTGCTAGAGCTGCCTCTCAGTTATGTCCTCTGCCTAGTCTCCTTGTTGATGCTAGGAGAAGACTATGTTTATATTTTCTGCCTAGTCTTATTGATGATGCTAGGATACAGTATTGATGTTTTGTATACATTATTTTCATTCAGTCAGCTATTCATTTGTTCTGCTTTTATACATTTTAGGATGTTAGATTTATTGTTGCTATTTATATATATCATTATTGAGTTTTAGTTGCTTAACTTGCATAATTCTTATGATCACTTGCATGTTTAGGATGTAGTATTTTCTTTTAGTACTTGTTCAGTTACTTATACTTATATGCCCTGCCTTATTTAGCTTACATTTGAAGCATGTTTTAGCCTTCTTTTTACTTAAGTTATAAAAGTTGTTTATAGCTTTTCCTCTACCTTGTTATGCTAGTTGCTCCCTTATTTGATATAGTTGTTGCTTAGAATATGTTAAACGGTGATATTACAAAACACATAAAATTTATTAGCTTAAAATATACTTAGACAAATTTATCTAACAAGATTTTTCTCTTTTTGGCTGGGGCCCTATATTGTGAAACTGACAATGACAGATTCTCATCAGATAGAAGATTAGGTGCTTGAGGTTGAGCCTTACCTAGAGGAGGAGCCTTTAGAAGGAGCTGCTATTTAGTTTCCTTATAAGTGAGGATGAGAGGATTTTTGCTTTAATTAATTAAACTTTAATGTGATATAATAATACAAGTACTCATGATTGTGTGTTTTGAATTACTATGCTGTTTATTCTGAGTTATATTTCATACTATTCATATTGTGATGCTTGGATGTCTCTTATTTAAATTGCTTCCGCACTCTGTATGAATTTCTTATAAAGTGATTGAATATTTAATTCTGTGTTTACTCCTTCCCTTATTAAGTAGATTATGGATTTCATCCTAATCTAATAATAAGTGAAGGGTTAGTCAGAGTGATACTCCACTCCTTAGCTTAATCTTATGGATTAAGGGTTGGGGCGCCACTATATTAAACAAGTACTCATTCCTTAGTTTGATTGAAATACAAATCGCCAACGGGGCGATGCCTCCTAGCGAAGACCGCTTCAATAGGTATGGTTCAAACAAACTAAGTAATTAGTATCACCTTCTTAAGACACTGTGTATAATTATGAGTTAGGCATCTTAATAACTTAGCTGGAGATACAAATCGCCAACGGGCGATGCCTCCTATCGAAGATTGCTTTGTTAGGGTGGCTTAATCAAACAAAGTGATAAGAACAACCTTTCTTGCAAATGTGCTAAATATGTGTATACAATCATCCCATCTAATGATCTTTAAGTAAATCTTCAACTTTAACCAATCATTGTTCTAGAAGCTCGGAGTCAGAATCCTTTTAGTAGGATTCTGCACAGTGGAGACCTAGAATTCATTATCGGTATTTAAAGTTTTGTGGATTTTTGAATTTTAATCATATAGAATATAAGCATGGGTATAAACATGAGCATGAGTTTGAGGAATCATTTTAGCAGTAATGTATGAATATCAGTGATAAATTATGGGTTACGAAATATTGCATACATTAACTGGGGAATTTCTGGATGCATCAGCATCACCGTACTATCTTCCCAACTAGGTGTATATATACATTGGACCGTATGACTCATAGCCTTTCAGTGATAGTTCCGTTACATATCGTGGCATACCATTTTGTGGCATATTTGGGTGCATCATTCCAGTGACATATAGTACAGCATTGGACATTATTTGTATTGATTTCTGAGTTTTTAATATTTTCGTTTACTTTTAGTATTCAGTTGTGATGTAGTCTTACTTTGCTTAGTCATTACAGTTCAGTTATATAGTGCCTTTACTATTATTTTCTACAGTCATGTTTACTTTACTATTTATTGCATTTACTTTAGAACTGCTTAGTTAGTTGCGATGTGTTAGACTTCTTGTCTAACATGGGGTACGTTTGGGATCCAACAATTTGCTAGATCCCGAGCAGCTTGTGGAGACAGTGCAGGAGGACCTAAAGGAGATCCCGGAGGAGTACGTGGAGCCTTAGTGGATCAGCTTTCTACCTTTTGCTTACTGCTTATTTCAGTACTTTAGATAGACTTTACATTTTATCTTTTAAATCAGTTTGTAATAACTCTGGATGTATTTTACTTTTCCTTTCTGAGATGAATGGTTACTACTGCTTTGTGATGAATGTATTATGGGTATTTTACTTTAACTTCCACACTCTGTTATATAACTATACTTAGTATTATGATGTGATCAGTATACTGGAAATGCTGATATATTGATAATGTATATTAGATTCATATTTATCCTTTTAAATTTAATATACGTATTAGTCTAATACTTAAGACAAGTAATCTACACTTATCTTAAGTATTGACCCTCGATCCTACTCTCAGGTTCAAGTCAGCAGCTTTCAGTGCGGCTCAGTCTTTTAGCCTATTCGGGGAGATGAGTTTCTGTAAGCTCATCCCCTTGAGTAGCGCACCACTCCACTGCTGATTATGATTATAATTGTCTTTTGCACGTGGCGACGGGGTGGGGCGCTACAGTTGGTATCAGAGATGTATTATAAAGTGTCAGATAAGGAGTTTTGTTCCTATCTACTTTATGATTTGTTCTCTATGTCAGGTCAATATCACAAATTACTCAGTGTAATGAAAAGCAAACATCTAGATGTTCATTGAATTACCTCAAAAAACGAAGGATTGATTATGTCTAGAATAATGACATCTTAGGAATTCAACGCACATAATAACTTGATTTAAACAATGCCTATTCTTAATATCAAAAATGACATCTTAGGATTTGAACGAACTTGAAAGTAATGATAAATTGTGAATGAAAAACTTATAAGTTGAGTTATTTTTGGGATGGATTACTCGCAGTTAGCATTTTGGTTCTACCTTAGGAGGTTTGACGACTACTGGATAGATGACCTCTGAGATGGCCAGATCTATGGGAGGGTCGTCGATGGAGTGTCACCTCGAGGAGTTGAGGTACTAGATAAAATCCTTATCAATTCATCCTTTGGAGGCACCAGTCTTTTAGCACTCGCCAAAGAATGGTTGGATTGCGTCACTACTGCACTTCGACAGACAGCTTGTCCGGAGGAGTACCGTCTGGAGATCGTTGAGATCCTACTGAGAGGATCAGCAAGTCATTGGTGGAATTGGGTATAAGAGATTAGCTCGGAGGAGCCACTATTGTCATATATGATGACTTCTATGCCACCTTTTGGATAGAATATTGTAATTAGATTTTAGAGATCTTATTATGTTGTTTTCTTTCATCTCAGTTATGTGTTTTATGGATCTATGTATCTTCTCTTTTAAGAAAGAAATGAGTGAATCAAATTATAGTAAAATTTTATATTTCTAAGTTCATACTTGTATTTGCAGTCATGAATCCTAGCTCTCCACTTGCTCCTACTCCAATTAAGAATATGGTCACGTCGTCAGGCGGACCTGAGGAGTCCAACCCTATGGCCAATTTATTGATGGCCTTAATAGATAGCAATGCACAATAGGCGCAAGAGACACATGCTCTTATCCTCTCAGTTAAGTAGCAATCTACACCCCCATCAGGGTTCTCATCGTCTTTTCATCATACAGGCAACGGGATCCTACATGGTTTCCTTCGTCTCCGAACTCTTATGTTCAATGGAGCGTTGAATCCTATGGACACAATGAACTGGCTTAAGATGGTCGAGAAGAACTTGGCTAGTATCAAGTGCCCTAACTCTGAAGCCATCCGCCAAGTAACTCATCCATTACAAGAAGAAGCTGAGTACTGGTGGGAGAACAAGCAAAATAACAAATTTGTCAATTATGAAGTAGAGGACATTCCTTAGGATATGTTCTTGGAAGTGTTCCGTGAAGCGTTCATACTGCGTAAGCTCAAGCAATTCTAGGATGAACTCCTCCATCTCACACAAGACAATAATTCAGTGTTCGACTATGAGCAGAAATTTTGGAGATTGTCACATTTCATTCCAGATCTAGTTAGAACGGAAGCATCTTGATGCCACCATTTCCTGAAGGGTCTGAGACACTCTTTTAAAGCCCACTTAGTATCTCATTAGATCAAGACTCTGACTGAATAAATCGAGGCTGCTCGTCTACAAGAAGGATTACAAGGTCAACTGAACCGAAAAAGAAAGGGGACAGTAATGCAGCCGAGGAAGGAACGCTTTGGCCATCATAAGGTGGAAAAAGTCTATAACATGGAAGCCACACAACCCTAACCTCAGAATTTTGAATGCAAATGAATGCATCTGTATAGGAAATGCTACCACTTCGGTGGTGTATGTTTTACTTGTGGTCATAAAGGCCACCGCTATTTCGAATGCAATTAGAAGAACATAATCGACATAGTGCTCATCAACCACTCCCATCATAAACAAGCATTCCATGCACAACCAAGGAACAGCCGAGAGCCTGGTCCTGCTATAATGCCAGCTCCAACCTCAAACTCAAAGGCAATTGTACCAGCACAAAGGCCAAATCATGATCGTCAGGGTCAAAGGTCCCAGAATAAACAACCCTCAGCACCTGCCAGGGTATATATGTTAACTCCTGCCTCTGCTCCTGAGGAAAATGGTGTGGTGTTAGGTATGCCTTAAATTAATTTTTATTTAGTTCTCATTGTTTCAGTAATCAGTCTTTACCATTTTAGTATTTTAAATGTTTGAGTAGCTATTCTTATTAAGTTACTGTAATCATAGGCACCTTATCAATAAACAATAAATCTTGTAACATCCTTTTCAATTCGGGAGTGAGTCATTCCTTTCTATCAGATAATTGGGCTAAAACACTTAAGTTACCAACCTATCGATTAGCTAGCTCGTTGACCATCGGGTTGCCTTCCGGGGCTCATATACAGTCCTAACAATTCTGCAACATAGATATTTTTATTGGAGAACAAAACTATGGGGCTAAGTTAATTATATTGCTAATTGCAAACTTTGATAATCCTAGGCATGAATTGGCTAAGCCAACATGGTGCTTCCATAAATTGCCAAAAGAAGAAAATAACTTTGGGCAGTGGAAGTAATTCAAAATCGTTCGTTGGAAGATTTAGCACCCAAGCATCGTTGATCAATGCAATGATAACAAAAAGGCTAGTCAGGAAGGGATGCAATGCGTATCTCGTAACGATGTTGGGAGAGAAGAAAGAAGTCGTGCCTATTTCCGAGAACCGTATAGTTTGAAAATTTCCTGATGTTTTCCCCGAAGACCTACCTGGTCTTCCTCCAGTTAGAGAAAGAGAGTTCTCAATTGAATTAATTCCCAGAACTCAACTACTGTTGAAAGTTTTGTATCGTATGGCGCCAAAAGAACTTCAAGAATTGAACAATCAACTTCAAGAACTGTTGGAGAAAGGTCTTATTCGTCCAAGTTCATCTCCTTGGAGAGCGCCAGTTTTATTCGTAAAGAAGAAAGATGGATCGATGAGAATGTGCATCAATTATAGGGAATTAAATAAGGTAACCATCAAGAATAAGTATCCTCTATCTCGTATCGATGTCTTATTTGACCAGTTATATGGAGCTAAGGTTTTCTCAAAGATAGACTTGCGATCGGGATATCATCAGTTGCGAGTTAAAGATCCAGATGTGGAGAAAATAGCATTTAGAACCCGCTATAGGCATTATGAATTTTTGGTAATATCCTTTGGCTTAACAAATGCGCCATCCCTTTTTATGGATTTAATGCAACGCATCTTAAAAGAGTATTTAGATAAATTCGTCATCGTATTCATAGACGATATTCTGATTTATTCAAAAAGTAAAGTGGATCACGAGAACCATCTGCAATTAGTGCTAGAAGAGATTCGAAGCCATCAGCTATATGCTAAGTATTCCAAATGCAAATTTTGGCTTGACTCGGTCACTTTTTTGGGTTATGTCGTCGACTCTCAAGGAATCAAAGTAGATCAAAATAAAGTGAGCGTAGTTCAAGATTGGTCACAACCAAAATCCGTGACCGATATCAGGAGTTTCTTAGGACTAGCAGGGTACTATAGAAAATTTGTTAAGGGCTTCTCCCAAATTGCGTCTCCTCTCACAAAGTTGATGCAGAAAGCAGTACCATTTATCTAGAGTCTAGAATGTGAGAAAGCATTTCAATCATTAAAAGATGCTCTTTCTTCTGCACCAGTTCTAGCCTTACCTAAAGAAGGTCTTAACTACCAAGTCTGTATTGTTGCATCTGGCATAGGTTTGGGATGTGTGCTGATGCAGGAAGGAAAAGTTATAGCTATGCATCTTGTTAGTTAAAACCACATGAAAAGAACTATCATGTCCATGATCTCGAACTAGCAGCCGTAGTTTTTATGCTGAAAATTTGGCATCATTATCCTTATGGAGTCCAGTGTTCCATATTTACCTGATCATCAAAGCTTAAAGTACATCTTCACTTAGTATGAGCTAAACTAATGCAGTGAAGATGGCTTGAGCTAATAAGTGATTATGATTTAAGCATCCAATATCATACAGGAAAATCGAACGTCAAAGCAGATGCACTCAGTGGTCATGCTACTCTATCTTCCATAATCCTATCCAGTTCTCTAGATAAAGAATTTTGAAAGCTTGAAATCAGGCCAGTACGTGGTGCTATGCTAAGCACATTGATATCCATAAGTTCAGTTGAACCCACATTTCATCATGATGTCTCCATCTCCCAAACCAAGGATAAAGACTATTTAAAGTTTAAAGCATACATCAAAAGTGGTCGTTGCTTTGATCTTCAGATTCGAGGTAATGTAATCTATCAAGGGGATCGCATATGGATTCCCAAATCCATATATTAAGAGATTTTAGTGGAAGGGCACAATTCTGGTTACTAAGTACATCCTGGAAGTACCAAGATGTATCAAGATCTGAAGAAATCATTCTGGTGGCCTAGAATGAAGAAAAGTGTGGCTGAATTTTTAACAAAATGTCATGCTTGTAACTTAGTTAAAGCTGAACACCAAAAGCCTAGAGGACATCTTCATCCTCTAGCAATCCCTGAATGGAAGTGGTTCGATATTTTTATGGATTTTGTTATGGGTTTACCTAAATCAAGATCCGGTGCCGATTCAATCTGGGTCATTATTGACCGACTGACCAAATTAGCATGTTTCATTCCTATGCCTCAAACTGATTCTGTGGAGATATTAGAAAAGTTGTACATCAAGGAAATTATCAGACTCCATGGAATTCCCAAATCTATCATATCTGATCGAGATAGCTGTTTCACTTCCAAATTTTGGCAAGCAGTGCATCAAGACTTGGGAACTACTCTAGCCATGAGCACCGCTTTTTATCCTCAAACAGATGGTTAAATGGAAAGAGTCAATCAAGTATTGGAAGATCTTATTCGTCTCTGTATTTTAGATTTTGGAGGTTTCTGGGAAGATCATATTCCTCTCGTAGAGTTCGCATACAACAACAGTTTTCAGGTGAGTATTGGCATGGCTCCATATGAGGCTCTGTATGGTAGGAAATGCAAGTACTCTATTAGCATGGTCTGAAACAGGCAGTGTGCAGCTATATGGTTTTGATTTAGTTGAAGAAACGAATCATAAGATTCAACTGATCCAGCAAATAATCAAAGTAGCTCAAGATCGCCAGAGTAAGTATCACGATGCTCATCATCGTACTATAGAATTCGATGTTAGAAATTTTGTGTATCTTAAAGTTAGTCCGATGAAAGGCGTATATCATTTCGGTGTAGCCGAGAAGTTAAGTCCCTGCTACGTCGGACCTTTTGAAATATTAAACAAGATTGGTTCTGCAGCGTATCGATTGAAGCTTCTTGAAGATTTTTCTGTAGTCCATAACGTGTTCCACATCTCCTCTCTGCCGAGATGTCTTCACAATCCATCTCACTTGATTCAACTTCCAGCGGTATCTCTCCAGCTGGATCTTTCTTATGTGGAAGAGCCAATCAAGATCTTAGCTCATGATCCAAAGCAGCTGAGAAATCGCTCAATCCCAATGGTAAAGGTTTAGTGGAGGAATCGCTCTTTAGAATAATCTACTTGGGAGAAAGAGGCAGATATGAGAAGAAAATATCCCAGTCTCTTTGAAAATCCAAGTACTCATTAACTTTTTGAATTTTATTATATTCTTCAAATTTCTTCATGTTTGTCTTCTCTCTTGAGATGATGTCGAGGACGATGTTGTTCTTAAGTGGGGGAGTCTGTAACAACCCTAGGTTGTTACCCTGCTAATATATAGTCTAAGAAATTATTAATTTTGATTCTATTACTTTAAGAACATCAAATGAATCATATCCTGAAAATTCGGAGTCCATCGGATTTCTCTAAGTCTGAAATAATATTTTAATTAGTTTAGATGCCCCAGTTTAGACCTAGAATATTTTGATCTCAGAATTTAATTCTGATTGCATTTTTGAATTCTTCGCCTCCAAATTAGCTAGGGGTGAAAGTTTGGTGCAATTTGGAAATCATATAGGCCTGAATTTATATTTAATTAAAATGGTCCAATTGCATAAAAGGGTTTCTAACATTTTAAATTTGCATTTATACCCTTTAAACTAAAAAAATGGCCAGGATCCACTGTGGGGACCGCGGGCGATCCACTGCGGTGCCCGGGTCATGCGATAGCAGTGCTTCTATCGTATTTGCCATCCATTCTATTAATCAAACGGCTAGGATTAGATCCTGTGAAATTGCGGATTTGTAGTTAGATCAACTCGTGAGATCCTACAACGCAAATTTGATCCGATCTGGCAGTTAAGATCCGGAAGATCAGGATCATCGTGTCTTTTCGATCGATCAATCAGACGGCTCCGGACCCTCCCGCAACTATGGATCTTCGTCCCCACTCGCTCGCACACCCGACAGGGATATCCCCCGTACTGCCAGCTGCCCCGCTTGTCCCCCACTCATGTGTCCACCTCAGCAAGGCCGTTAGGACCTCCCCTGTCTTGGTAAGGACCCCCAATCGGGCCTCATGACCCGGCCGAGCTCGAATAAGAAATTTGAGAGCTCGGCCATGGCCCGACCTCTCGGGTCTTTCCCAGCCTGAGCCAACCCTCCAGAAGCTTCCCAATTCCCTGCCAAGGCTATAAATAGCCCTTGCATTGCTCCATTTGATCCTTGCTGATCAATTGAGCTCTCTGCAACTTCCACCATTGCCTTTTGTCTGAGCTTGCGTAGGTGATCCCAGGAGCTCCCGAACTGTTGATAGTAGGCTCTCCTGGTGTTTAGGATCCTTTGCAGCATCTGGAACATCAGCTAAGGCTAGCCAAACCCTCAGTCAATCTTCCCAAGCTCCCCCGTCAAACCAGGTACCCCCATTTGCCGATTTTGAGCCAATGAGGCTCGGACCTTCCTCCTTTTGATTTCATTACATGCGTATTGTCAAAACAAACTCAATGGTATCAAAATTGAGCCCTAAGCTAGCCCGACCAATCAAATTGATCGATTAGGTTAAGTCATTTAAGGAACGCCTCGTGTGAGTAAAGTCCTGACGTTCCAGTCCATCTCAGGCCCTCATTCTAGGGGGCTTCGATCTGTATTGCCTCCCTGAAGGTGTAGGGATTGAACCCTGGGTCTGGCATGGCCTCTGTGGGGAGAATTGTCTCCCCACAGTAGATCCATTGCCGGAGTCCTCGGATGAGTAAGGTATGGCCGATTCAGACCATCTCACAGAGGGCTTCGGGTCCCATTCGGTGCGCCTGACCACGGTGAACGTGTAGCGATCGTTGGTTGGTCGTGCCATGGTCGGGATGCGCCGAAATTAACCAATTAGGGTTTCCCTAATCGGGTCCTTCCGTCGGGACGGAGGCTCGGGGACGAAGCCCCTGTGCGGGTCGGGCTGACCCATGACCCGCGCGGTGCGACAATCCCGGGTCTTCGGGCCCCGGTCGACCCGCACCTTTTGATATCGGGCCAAACCAATTTTAATTATATTCGAATAATTGGAATTATTTTCCTTAAGGAAAATAATTCAATTATTCAAATCATAGGAAATCATTTAAATAAAAATACATAATGCATTAATATATATGATATTGTATATGAAATTGATATTATATATGAAATTGATCAGAAAATCCTCAGGGACCTGAATATAAAAAAATATTGAATATCTAATTGTTAAATTTTCCATTTTTGCTTAATATTGTAGATCTTGATTAGGGTTGATTAGCAATTACACTTAACCAAATTGCATGTTCAGGATGCCATTAGTTTGCTTATGATGAGTAAAATAAATGTGCTAAGTGAATTATTTTTTTGATCTCTATACTTTAACTTATGCCCTAATCCTGTTAAACCATTATTAGTGAAAATTAGAGTTTATATATATTGGATCTTAGCAAACATAGTCTCTGATTAATTGTATGGTAAGTTAGAACTTATGTACCAAATTGCATGAAATTTTGATGGTTAGATTTGTAATTATGTGCTAATCCCTTTGGATTGATTTAGAGTTTGATTAGCACTAATTAATTTTTGTTTTTTAAAAATTTTTCTATTAATATGATCCATATCAATAAACTAGATGTATTGAAATCATGTATGCAAAGTTATGATGTATAATTTGAATAAATTATAAATGGAGAACTTAAACCTCTTAATTAACCCTAAGCAGTCTTAAAACTTTGATCAAGCTATTAAGACTTGATCTAGGTCCAAGAGTGCCATCAATAATACATATCTAATTCACTGATTTGATATTGATCTATAAATGAACTCTTGATCTTAATTGGACATGAGGATGGGTTAAACCCTAATCGGCTTTATTAAGGTTCAAACTCTTAAACCTTAAATAAATGAATATGATTATAAGATAATGTGATTGACATTATTCCAATAATGCATCTGATTTGATATTGATCCTAAATATTTAGATTAGACATATTAAGGTTAATAATAAACCTATGAGATTGCTTAATCTGAATCTGAACCTTAGATCCTTAATTTTCCTAAGTATGACTATTAGCATGATGAGATTAATAGAACCATATTGATTGAACAAGTGATCTAACTCTATTAATATTCTTGATTTAAATCCCATGATCTTAGAATAAATTATGATTAGATGACTTAATCATCTGATCTGATCATCCTAAGTCTAATTGATAAGTAAGAACTATAGTGTTAGTAGTAGAGTTAAGAGTGTGAGATCTTAAGTATCTCAACACAAGATTGTTTCTGAAATATTTTAAAGACCTAAATTTGAATATACCTTGAGGTAGGAGGACTTTGCATAACTCATTGAGGTAGAAGCTTAGATGATCCCTTAACTTTAGAAGTTGATCTTAACCCCTGGTGGTAGGAATCACTTAAGATATTAGAATGACACCTTTCCGTGTGGTAGAATTTATATTGAGTGATACATTGTCACTTTTTCTTAAAACCTTGTATAGGACTTACCTATTTAGCATAAGAAATTATAGTCTTGATAAATTCTTGTTAATTAAATAGAGTTGTAAGAACCCAGATTATTAGTTGGTGTAGTATGACATACCTATAGTACTGATTTTCTTCAGTAGTATTCAGGATTAGTTGATTCACTCCAATGTTGACTTATGAGCAGGTGCTATCCTGAGGGATTAGACGAATACAGTCCTATTAGAGTAAATCTCCCAAGACTAAGAGTGTATTAAATAAGTACTCATTCCTTAGTTTGATTAAAATACAAATCGCCAACGGGCTATGCCTCCTAGCGAAGACCGCTTCAATAGGTATGGTTCAAACAAACTAAGTAATTAGAATTACCTACTTTAAGACACTGAGGGTGGTTGTGAGTTATGCATCTTAATAACTTAGCTTAAAATACAAATTACCAATGGGCGATGCCTCCTATCGAAGATCGCTTCGTTAGGGTGGCTTAATCAAAATAAGTGATAAGAACCACCTTTCTTGCAAATGTGCTAAATATGTGTATACAATCACCCCATCTAATAATCTTTAAGTAAATCTTTAACTTTAACCAATTATTATTCTAGAAGCTAGGAGTCAGAATCCTTTGAGTAGGATTCTGCACAGTGGAGACCTAGAATTTATTATCGGTATTCAAAGTTTTGAGGATTTCTGGATTTTAATCATATATAATATAAGTATGGGCATAAACATGAGCATGAGTTTGAGGAATCATTTCAGCAGTAATGTATGAGTATCAGTGATAAATTATGGGTTACGGAATGTTACATACATTCACCATACTGTCTTCCCAATTGGGTGTATGTATATATTGGACCGTACGATTCATAGCCTTTCAGTGATAGTTCCATTACATATGGTGGCATACTATTATGTGGCATATTTGGGTGTATCATTCCAGTGACATATAGTACAGCATTGGACATTATTTGCATTGATTTTTGGGCTTTTGATATTTTTGTTTACTTTCAGTATTTAGTTGTGATGCAGTTTTACTTTGCTTAGTCATTACAATTTAGTTATATAGTGCTTTTACTATTATTTTCTATAGTTGTGTTTACTTTACTGTATATTGCATTTACTTTAGAACTGCTTAGTTAGTTGTGATGTGTTAGACTTCTTGTCTAACACATGGTACTTTTGGGATCTGGCAATTTGCTAGATCCCGAGCAGCTTGTGGAGACAGGGCAGGAGGACATACAAGTGATCCCGAAGGAGTACGTGGAGCCTTAGTGGATCAGCTTTCTACCTTTTGCTTACTGCTTATTTCAATACTTTAGATAGACTTTATATTTTATCTTTTAAATCAGTTTGCAATAACTCTGGATGTATTTTACTTTTTTTTCTGAGACGAATGGTTACTACTGCTCTATGATGAATGTATTCTGGATATTTTGCTTTAACTTCCACACTTTGTTATACTACTATACTTAGTATTATGATATGATCAGTATACTGGAAATGCTGATATATTGATAATATATATTAGATTCATATTTATCTTTTTAAATCTAATGTACGTATTAGTCTAATACTTAAGATAAGTAATTTACTCTTATCTTAAGTATTGACTCTCAATCCTACTCTCAGATTCGAGTCAGCAGCCTTCAGTGTGGCTTAGTCTTTTAGCTTATTCGAGGAGATGGGTTTTTGTAAGCTCGTTCCCCCGAGTAGCGCACTGCTCCACCGCTGATTATGATTATACTTGTCTTTTGCCCGCAACGACGGGGCAGGGCGCTACAGACATTAGCTGTCTCACGCCTCATAGCTGAAGTAGAAGGTGGTGCCGCAGGCTTCTGAAATAAGTCAAAGGCTAGGCAGCACTTGGAGCGATCGATTTGATCTCCATCAATTGTTTTTGTAGCTGTACAGTGATAGAATTCGTGGCCTGGTCGTCCACAAGTGAAGTAGGCATGATTCCCATGGTAACACCAACCTTACGAGTGTGGTTTCGTGCAACCATTGAACGGATCAGTGGAGGGAGCTTCGGCTTCAAGCTGATATATTCTGGCTTGTTTGGGAGGATCCAGCTAGAATGAAGTGGACCCGATACTCCTCTTGGGTCCTTCCCTAGTCTGATCTTGCTCTACTACCTTGGCAGTTTCAAGTAGCTCCGTAAAGTCTGTTATGTGTAGTGGGATCACTTGGCTCCTGATGGTGGGTCACAGATCACTCTGAAATCGGTGGTAGTGGTCTGGCTTAGTAAGAATCAAGCTGGTAGAGAATCTTGCAAGGCAACAAAATTTTGCTTTGTATGCAGATACAGATTGGTCGCCCTGTTATAATTTCAGGAACATGTCTCCCAAGCGATGTTTGGCAGATAGAGGGATGAATCGAGCCTGGAAGGCCTCAATTAATTCATCCCATGTAATGTCCCATAGTGGTACCTCGACAAATTGTGTACTACGAGTGGTGTTCCACCAGTATTTGGCCTTATCATGCAGGAGGTGGGTAGTAAGACGGACCACTTCTGAGTCAGGGCACTTGAAGCTTATCAGGTTCTTTTCCAACATTTGTATCCAGGTGGCAGTGTCTATTGCAGAGAGACACCCATTAAAGGTAGGGGGTCTCAAGTGGAGTAAGCTATGCAATAGTCCTTCTAAGGACTGTATGTGATGCTGGTAAGAGTATTGTAGCGTCAGGGTAACTTCTGTCATCGTGCGGTTCTGGCTTATCTGAGCTACCAGTAGCTATTCCATTCTTTCGGCCTGCTTGGCCTAAGCATCTGCGACCTTCTTAGCCTATTTTTGGCTGGATTTTGCTTGTTTTTGGTGGGATTCCACCATTATTTTGACCACTTCCAACAAGGAACTTACCTCGCTAGATGAAGAGCTGAAGGGAGCAGGAGAGGGGCTCTGTCTGGGATTCCTTGTCTTTCACTAGAGTCTGGATTAAAAATAACACATTTTCAAAAATTCAAAAAGTTAAAGATTGTATCATTCCATCTCTTTCATTAATCAAAAGTAACAATAAAAATACATCATCGGAAAGAGTAGATAGAACGTAAGATAATGGAAGACAACAACTGGGAAAACATAGAGTCTATCCTATGTATTCTTCAGTGAAGGCCTGGGAAAAGTCAACATAGGTTATCCTTCGGTGCAGGCGATTCGCTCCGTATCTGAGCGCCCATTATTTTCGGGCCCACCACTCCTTGGCGTAGTGTAGGAGCTCAACAATGCTGAGCCAAATACGATATGGGTAACTTAGCTCATCAAACATTTTGGTTACTCTTCGTAACCACTCTGTGGCCAGGATGGGGAAATCCAGTCCCCTATATACGGCATCTTCTAACATCCTTTCGAATATGCTGGCTCCCACTGGGGAGACTCCCTGGACTTCCCTCCTGTATTATTTTGCCATAAGCACATCAAATTTCCACTTATTCTCAAAGTGGGTGTAGAAATTGCACATTGACATGATAGTGTAGCAGTATCCCTAGATATCTAGATCAAGCATCAAAAGTATAATTGTTCAATTCTAGCTCCAATATTCAAAATTAAGATACAAAAATGCATAAAGCAAAATAGGTAGCCAAAAAATGAAAGCTAAAAGATCTAGCTGATATATCTAGCAGTAAAGGCATGACGGAAGTCAGCATATGTTACCTCCTTTTGCATTCCTTCACGCCGATGGGTGAGTGCTCGCAGGGTGACGTTCCACCAATCCTTGGCTTTGTCATGTAGGAGACGGGATATAATGGGGATTCTAACATTGTCTGGATAGTTAATTGTTTCAAACACAAAATCTATCTGTTTCAGCAACTTTTTGGCTACAACGGGGAGATCATATCCCATGAATACACCTTGCTGGAGTAGTCGATCCAGCATTTGGACTTCAAGGTTTGAGACTCCTTCTACGTACCTCTCGTGATGCTGATGGAGTTGGACGATGTACTCCCACCTATCTTCAAATCATTGGTAATTCCACCTAAGCGTCATCTTTGCACGTCTAATGATTTTTTAAGTTACATTAGTTTAATAATATTTTACTTGTGCATGCATTTTCATTTATATACTCTTATTATCCTAAGCTCATGATTATAGTGCTTGGTTGTAACTCTTGTATTTAGTTAATGATTAACTAGTAGAAGAATCATCCATTATGTAGAGTGGAGTACAAATTACAATCTGACACCTTATGGAAGTCTTTGATACCAACTGTGGCTCCCCACTCTCATTGGACTAAGGAGTGGAGTGTCACTCTAGCTAATCCCTCACTTATCATTGAATTAGGTAAGATCCACAATCCACTGCTAAGGGAAGGGTGTGCACATGATAAATAATAGAATTAGTCACTAAGCCTATACATACATATAGAGTGCAGAAGTATATGAGAAGTAAAGACTACATCCATTCACCATACATTAAACATGAAATAAAATGAAATAACTCAAAAAATAATAATGTACAGAAAGTAAACACAGTCACAAGTACCTATATTATTATAATATTTTAGTTAAAGTTTACGAAAGGAAATAAAAATACTCTCATCCTCACAATGAATATAAAAGCAACTATATATCCTCTGATCCAAACTGCTGCACCTCCTCTAAGTATGGCTCCTCCTCAGGTGCAGGATCCTCAAACTGCTCAATATCTGACATTGTCAGTTTCACAATACATGGGCCCCAGCCAATAAGGAAAACTCTTGTTAGACAAAATGTCTAAGTACATTTTAGGCAAGCAATTTATTAAGCATTTATTAATATCACCATTTTACTCTAAACCAAATGAAACATCTATCTAGCATAG
Source organism: Gastrodia elata (assembly GCA_016760335.1). Lineage (NCBI taxonomy): Eukaryota > Viridiplantae > Streptophyta > Magnoliopsida > Asparagales > Orchidaceae > Gastrodia > Gastrodia elata. The sequence continues at coordinate 85,392,650 of CM028669.1, read as the reverse complement.
GAGCAAGTAAGCATACAAGGGGATGAGGATAAGTTATAAATGTAGTATTTATAACTAAGCATGAATTGAGGTATAAGCACGCCTCAAGTAAACTAATCAAGGTAGGGCATACATATGTAATACAGTAAGTATAAATATTGAAAAGAAAAGTCTAATCTAAACATGCTGATGATCATATGACATATGCTAATTTAAAACATAAATAAAAAAATGGTACATATAATAAGCAATAAAGTCTAGCATCATATATATGTATCTATACAAGAGAGCAAGTAAGACAATATAACTACAGCTGACTGGAAAAAAAATATGCATCAACAACATAATAAATAATAAGTTGAAAAACTGTAAGGAAAGAATGTATAACTACCATATCAGAAACAGTTTTCCAATTTGGCCCAATATATTCCCATAGCCCTTATGGGCTAGGGTAGACATAATATAGCAATATAGTACTGTATGACTGAAAAGGCAGATAATACAATGCAAATATCTTTTAATTATTTACTTTTATTTATGTGGATAATTTTATAAATAACTGAAGAGTCAAGCATGTCTGCAAGACTGAACGGGTCCCAAGCTTAACATACTCTCCTCAATGGGTGATGTTAAGTATCCTGATCTCTCCTTACCCAAGTCCATTAGAATAATATGCACCATAATATACCATGAACTGAACCAAATTGCAAATGTTTTCCTAATATTCTAAATTTTCATTTTCATGCAACAATATTTTCTTATATGATATGTCCAAGGAAAAATAATCACAAAATTTAAGGATTGCGTAGCGCAAAGTTAAATACTAACTATTCTAAGTTACACAATTTCAGGATCTTCAATTCCTACTATCAAGTGTAACTTAGAAGTACATCCTTATAGGTTACAAAATAGTAGGACTAGCTAGGTCCTAATATGATTAATCAATATCGACTATAAGAGTTAAATAATAAATCATAATGACCTAATTAATGATTTCAGATGTTCCATACTAAGATCTGATCAAAACTAATAAGCTAGAGATTATGAATTAAACACCACGAGGTTTGGGCTTAACCACATAATCCCAAATATAAGACTTAATATATAAGTTTTAGTCTAAAAATGATATATTGATTAAGGTAGATCCTATGAAGCAAATTAAACTTAATAGGATGAATCTCCTATCCTAAATCTAGTGTTAAGAGATAAGATAATTGAAATGAGTTGTAAAATTTAGAAATTAATAAAACTAAAGATTTATTCATTAAAAAATCCCTTTTCAATGAATGAAATCTAACCTATGATCTAATCCTAGTCTCAAGAGTGGTCCTAATGTGAGGTGAAATGATCCTAAAGAAAGGACTTGGAGGAAAATTAGGGTTTTCTCAAATTTGTCCTAATAGTTGATTTTATTCACTTAGAAGACTTTAATATAGTTCTAATACTGGTTTTATTGACTTAGAAAATAATTTAGAGTTTAAGGACGCTTAACCTAAATTTTAGGCAGAATGACTATTTTGCGCCTACTTAAGGGTCCAAAAAGCTACTTTTTGAATTAGGGTTCCAAATTGAAATTTCTTAATGCCAAATAATTTTTTACTATCTAACATGAAGATAGACAATAAGTATACTCAATTTGGGTAAGAAATGGGTCCTATAGGTTAAAACTAAGGATTTTGACCTAAGGGGCATTTTAGTGATTTACTTATAATGGAATATAAAATTTTATGTAGTTTACTGTTAGTTATTATTTCAAGGATTCCATTGAGTCCAAGAACACTACATTCTGAGGTCAAATGGCTAAGTTATAGTTATTTCAATTTCTAAGGGCAATTCAGTAATTTTGTCAATCAATAGGGACAAAGACCGAACTTTTCTGTTTGATGTTTAAATTCAGAAAACTCAATTCCTATAGCTTCTCTATAGTATTCTGAGTGTGTTGACAGGGAGTAAACCCAATTTGGACTTCAAATGGTCCAATTATGGCTTAACTAAGGCTAAAGGTATTTTGATTATTTTCTGATTTTCTAAGGTTCAAATTCTAAATATTATTTCAGTTTATTGATGACATTGAAATTTTAAGCTAGTTAGCACTTTGAATTTCTGAATTTGGAGTCGAATTAACCAAGTTATGGTCAATTGAAGTCTAGAAGCATTTTGGTCATTTTTAGGGCAGAGTCCTAAATGTTACTTTTCAAATTAAGCTCCAAATGAGAAAATTAATACTTCCATAGTATTGGGGCTATTCTCCTGAGTATTTTAAGACCCATATTACCTATGTTTGGACCATTAGATTAAAAGTTGTGATTATTTGATTAGGTCCTAAAATATCACTACATTATATATACCTCGAAACTAATTTTTGAATTAGGTCATTTGATTCATTTTATTTTTCTGAGTAAAATGAGATATATATTGGCTATGTTTGGATCATTGTATAAAAAGTTATTAAATTTTAAAGATTTTGAATTAAATAATTTTAATTAATAATATAAAATTACTATTCATATATTCAATTTGTATTATTTTATTGTTCATTCCTTAAGTTAAAAATGAATTTATTATATTAATTAATTATTCAATTATTTCAAATTTGTTTTTGATTATTATTAATTAATTAATAATTAATCTGTTAAATATATTAATTATTTAAATATTAAAATTTCTATTGATTTATTAATATAATATTAATATATACTGTTTAAATTAGTTATTAACTGTTTAATTAACAATTAACCTAATTATTGTTTTTATTATTTCTAATTACCTTAAATTATACTTTATTGTTCACTATTTTAATATTAATCATTAATTTAATTAACATAATTAATAATTACCAGATAATTAATTAATATAAATTAATTTTTCTTTTATCTTATAAAATTATTAGACTAATTAATCATTAAATCTAATTAACCTGCTGTTATCACTAACTAACTACTTATAATAATCTTAAAATTCTCTGATTATAGTTATATGTATAACTATATACTAAATATATAGTTATTTATATAACCTGATTATATAATATATATATATATATATTATAATTATTTATGCAGGAAATAATGGCGGCGGGGCCGACCACGGACACGTGGCGACCCAGGATCGGGCGCGGAACAACCAGCGGACAGCGCCGCTGGGCCCACACGTCGGGCTGGATGAGACGCACCGATAACTAATGGGTTCCGCGGGGCACACGGCGTGCAACCGTTGGTTGCGGGGATGCTGGAGGGACCCACGCAGCGGACACTCAACACGTGTTGACCCGCGCCAACCCAAAGCGGGCGGGTCAGACCCGGCCCGTCCCGGACCGTTCCCAGCCCTCCCGTCTCGCACCGAGACGGAGGAGGTAGGGCATGGAAATTTTCGGCCCTCCTGATGGCTACAGGCTATGGCCAGCACACCCTTAGGTCGGCCTTGGATAGGGCTAGCCTTTGCCTGCCGAGCCGAGCCCGGAGATGGAGGGTGGCGCCGGCGGAAGCGAACCCTAGGTCTAGGGTTTCGACGAGAGCTCATAATGGTTTCTACTGTGGAGCTCTCACGATTTATGATCGATCCGACTCGCTCGATCATCATTCAAGGTAGCGGAATAGACTTATGGAAAGCTAATTCGAACATGCATAAGGAGACGAAGGAGTAAGGTAGTACCTGATTGACGGTCGGGGGGCGCTAGGGCTCGAGTAGGCTCGATCCGTGCTCCGACTTAGCAAACCTTGAGCCCTATGGATGGTTGGAGCCTTATAAGGCATCAGGCGGTCTTGATGAGGCCGAGGAAGCGCCAGATTGGCCTGGAGGAGCGGCGGAATGCCGCGTGGAAGCCGACGGAGATGACGAGTGAGATGATCCCTCGTCTATCCGATCCGTGGCGATCCGACGGATCACGCAGAGCGGACCCACGGATTGAACCCGATTACGAAATCGGGTCAGATCCGAAAGGGAGTGGGGATCCAACCCGATAAGGAAATTCTTTTAATTAATATTTATTTAATTACTTAAATTACTCCTATTTAATTTTAAATAATTAAATTGATTTCAGAAAAATTCAAAATATTCACCCCTAGCTAATTGAGGGGTGAGGAACGCAATGACGAGGTCAGATTTTTGATTTGACGAGTATTTTAATTTCCCAATTTTTGAGGTATTAAAATATTATTAAAATATTCGTTGAAATTTTGACGACTTACATTTGACACGAAAAGTTTATCCTTAGCTAATTTGGGGGCAATGAGCATAATAACAAAGTCTATTTTTTGATTTGAGGTCAATTTAAATATGTCAAATTTTAGGGTTTCTAAATCTGTCCTAATATCAGGTTTTGACTTCTGATTTGGATTAGGTCTTAGAGGACGACTCCTAATGACTTGATTAACACTTAGAACTAAGATTAGGACTAAGATAACAACTTGGGTTATTACAGGTCTACTCCCAGTTAAAGTAATTAGTGAGTTATAGGGAAGCTATAGCCAATAACTTTATTGAATTTGAACTTCAGATGGAAAAGTTAAGTTTTTGACCATTTATGAAACCCTAACTTCCATTTTTGAACCATTTGCTTGTATTTGCTATAACTTAGCCAATACTTATCAGAATTTAGTAATTTTAAGTTCTATGGAATCCTTAGATAGTAAGTTTTAATAAACTAATAGAAAAATTAGATTCCATTAAGTAAAATTACCAAATTTCTCTTATGAGTCAAATTCCTTAATTTGATCTCATAAGGCTTAATAATTATCCAAATTTGATGCACCTACTGTCTATCTTCATATTAGATAGTAAGTAATCATTTGCCACTGAAAATTATAATGTAGAGCCTTAAATCAAATAGTAGGTTTTTAGATCCTTAAGGAGGGGCAAAATGATCATTTTGCCTAAATTTAGGGTTAAGTGCTTTTAGACCTTATTTTCATGTTATAATCCCTAAAATTAGTAAATAAAGTAATTCTGAATATAATTCCTTTAATTTATGCCATAAATTTAGTTTTAAATCAAAACCCTAATTTCTTTCTTAAGAAAATTCTAAGTAAAGTATTAGCTGTATGATGTGAGATTCATCTCACATCATACCTCTTTTTTGAAACTCCTTAATCTATCCTTAATCCTTCTTATAACATTAGTTAGGATTGGAGATTGAGTGTTCATCTTAGTCCCTTAAGATCTTCCTTAGGAGTTAGGATTAGTATTTAGGTTAGAATTCATCTATTGAGTAAATTGAGTTACTCAATAGGGAAGCCTTGGCTTTGATAGTTTATAGATTTTCATAATTTATTAGTGATTATTTGATCTTTTAACTTTAGATTTAAGACTAGAGATCCATCCTATTAAGTGTGACTTTATTTAATAGGATTTACCTTAATCTTTAATTCATGAGATTGGGTTTTAAACTTAGTCTTTTAGGTCCACCTTTGGATTTAGTAATTGAACCTTAATATTTGGAGTTTAATTCTTAATCCTTCCATCTTGATTTGGTATTAATCAAGATGGGTTTGGGATCCTTAAATCATTAAGTAAGTCGATTATTTTATTATTTAAGTCGACAATGATTAATTAAATTAGGACTTGACCAGTTCTAATTATTTTTAATTTATAAGGTCGTAAATCTAAGTTACACCCGATAGTAGGAATTGGAGATCTTGAACTTGTGTAACTTTGAGTAGATAGAATGAATAAATTAGACAATAATGGATATCACATGTGTCCTAGTAGAGTCTCTTGCTCAATTTGATACTTAATGCTTTGCTTACATTGTATTGAGCTTTATACATTGGACATATGTATTGGACATAGGATATTTTGATGAGTATCTCACGTCAACTTTGAAATTGCATATATATATCATTCATATTTTATCGGTATTTTCAGTTTTTTTGGTTTTTAGTTTAGTAGGTTGTGACCTAACTAGTGTGCCTCTTCAGTTCGTTGGTTTTAGCATAATACAATGGCTGTTAGTGTTCAGTAAGTCTATCCATGCCTGGTTGAGCGTTGGCTACCTAGGGTGGTGAGAAAAAGACTTTATGCCCGTATGACTTTATTAGTCAGGATCTAATATGGTAGTATTAGTTGTAGGTGCACTTCTACTCAGTGATATTTAATTCAGTACTTCTGCCTTAGCTCATCAGGCTAAGTGATTTCAGTGATATTCAATTCAGTATTTCTACCTTAGCTCATCAGGCTAAGTGATTTTTATGCATATTCAATTCAGAGCTCCTGCCTTAGTCCATCGGGCTAAGTGATTTTTGTGCATATTCAGTTTAGAGCTTCTGCCTTAGCCCATCAGGCTAAGTGATTTTTATGCATATTTAGTTCAGAGCTTTTGCCTTAGCCCATCAGACTAAGTAAGATTGATGTATTGCTTTCAATTTGAATGGCTTGAGTAGCCATGATAGTTTTTAGTTCTTAGTTTTATATTTACTGCTTAAGTTTAATTTCTGCATTTTAGCACTTTCTTATTTACTGTCTTACTGCATTTACTAGATTATTTCCTTATAGATGCTAGTCTTGCTTGCTGCTTATATATATAGGATGTTTGTTTTGCTTTCAGTTATTTAAATATTTCACCTGTTCATTTACTTTATGTTGATTAGCATAAAGTCATATTGATCATCAGCATGTTTAGGATGAGTTTTTCCTTTCAGTTATTAGTATTTATTCTTTATTTTATGCCTAACCTTACTGCAAATATAGTTAGATGAACGTGCTTACTTCTCTCTTATTGAAGTTATAAACTTATTATTTATAAGTATCCTTTTCTTTTCATATGCATTTTGCTCCTATACTTGCTTGTATGTTGTGTTGTTAATGGTGATATCTAAATTAACATAATAATATTTTAGATTAAAATGTAGTTAGACATTTTGTCTAATTAGAATTTTCTTTTGTTGGCTAGGGCCCTATCATTATGAAACTGACAATGATAGAATCTAAGCTATTTGAGGTAGTAGGGCCTTCTGAAGACCATATTCAAGAGGAGGATCGAGATATTGAAGACCCTTAGTTCTTTTACTGTCGTTTCTCTTGGCACTTGTGAGGATGAGTGTTATTCTTTTTATTTCAGATTTTACCTTTAAATCATGTTGTAATAATGCATGTTTAAACTTGTATTTTCTTTACTGCTATTATTCTGAGTTATATGTTCTTACTACTGTATTGTGATGGGATAGATGTTACTATTTTGCTTCCACTCTATATTTTCATGTACTTTTTATTTAGTGAAATTGTTCTTATAAATGGCAAACTCCTTAATTATAATTGGTTAGGATGTGTGGCGATCGGGGATCGAAGTTCGAGAGTCTTTAAAGAATAATTCATTACAATGTAAATATATACATTTTTATATAAAATGGACATAATAAAAGTTCAAAGTCCAATTATATATAGAGCCAAAACATATATGAAAATTTATAGTTTATCTTTTACAAAATAAAATATTTACATTCTCCTGCTTCTTTATTTCTTCTCCTTTTTAATTGGCAGCTCTTCTAGATTTTAATTATCAAAACCTGAAAAAATTTTAGTTTACCAGTCAAGTAGGAGTACGCAAATCATTCTTATAAGAATAAATCTAGCATCCTATAATAGGCATGAATAAAGTATGAAAATGATTGAAAATCTATATAGAAAATAAAGTAATTTTCTAAATTCAAAACCTACCCTACAAGTTAGCTGTGAAAATCAATATATAAGAATATCATGAAATAAATTTACCAAAAGCATTTGTAATAATAAGTCAAGTCCGTAGACTCCTGAGCCCAAATGGGTAAACCCATAGGCATATTCTGTAGGAAGCTTATCTCGCCACCCATCGGTAGCTTACTCAAAATAGGAACTGATGGTGTGTCTTTCCTCTAGATTTGCCTACTTCCTACAAGAGGCTAAATCCCTCCATATAACTCCCAGGGGTTGCTAACAGGCCCAATCTGCACAGATTCTCAGTGTTGCGTTCCACCCTCCAAAGACATACACCACAATATATATATATACTGTGTTTTATTCTTTTTGTTACATGCTATTTGATATAAATCTTTTGCAGATTGAAAATGCGGTAAATAGTGTAAATAATACTCAAATAGAAAATGGCTCAAATAAGAATACTGAAATAAAACTTATAAGTAAATTTGCGTACCTGACTGTTTTGACAAAATATCAATCACTTTAATTTCTCTGATCTGCCAAAATAATTTAATTCATTAATTTAATATTTTATGTTTTGTAATATTAGATTTCCTAAAATGATAATAAAATGAATATTTGAATATTTTAAATTATTTTATTAAGCTATTTAATTATTATGCCTTATAAGGTCAAATTGGGAATTTGACCTTATAAGGGCATTTTAGTAATTTAACCCTTAGTGAAATATAAAATTTTTATTAGTTTATTGTAGATTATGTTCTAAGGTTTCTATAGGGTCCAAATTTATCAAATTCTGATATGAATTGGCCAAATTATAGTCAATATAAATTCTAGGTTTAATAATTATGGTTTAATATGATTAGTGAGTGATTAGTGAATTTAGTCACAAAATTATTAAACTAATTATATATTTAGGTTCTAATTTTCTTTATGAGTCATATAAAACTGAAATCACATAATTTGGATGATTAGATTTGTTAATATTTACTAATCAGTTTTTAGAGTAATTAGGGTTAATTAGGAGATCTAACTGTTGGATCCTAAATATTTTTATAGTTTACTGTAAATTAGGATTTTATAATCTAAATTGATATTTGGATCACCTAATTTGGAGCTAAATTGACTAATTTATGGTTATTTGAAGTTTCTACAGTTAAAGGTTTAATTAGGGTTAGGTCCTAATTGTGATTAGTTTAATTTTAATCCAAATAGTAAAATTAGTATTTCTGAAATATTCCTTATGATTTTCTGAGTATTTTAAGACCTATATTGGGTATATTTGGTTTAAAGGTTACAAAGTTATGATTATTTGAGTATTTGTAATATTTTTCCTAATTAATTAATACCCTAAAATGTCATTCTGCAAAATATAAGTCATATTGAAAATTAAATGTTATTAATAAATTCCTTGATTTTTGCTGATTGATTTAATATATTTAATTGTATTAATTGGACTTATATTTTGCAAGTTATTAAGGTTTATAGTTTAGGAATTATTTGAATTAAACTAATTGCTTTTTATATGATTTATAATTACTTTTTAACTTTTGATAAATTAATATATCTGCTAATCATAATTTTTATTTAATTAATATTCCTTTTTATGTTTGAAGTAATTAAAATATTTATTTAGATATTAGTTAGATTTAATTTTTCTATTTATGTAAGAGTATATATATATATGAATTTAAATTAAATTAATTAAATGTATTATTTCAATTAATCTGTTTTATTTTATTTAATTATTAAAAATTTTCATTTTCTGTTATTATATTTTTATCTATTTATAAAAATGTTATTATTTAATTATATACATATATTAATTACTGTTTTATAAGTATATTTATATTAATGTTAGTGTTGAAATAATATTCTTAATTTAATTTTCTGCTTATATATTTTTGCTATTTATCCAAGTATTTAAATTTGATTAATATTATTAAATATTTTATTTATCTGTTAAATATATTTATTTAAGATGTTATTATTAATTTAATACTAATTATATATTCATATTTTATACGTATTTATACTTACCCATTTTATTAAGTTAATTAATATCTTTATAATATTATATATATTTTATTATAATTATTATTATTTTTAACTCTATTTGCAGGTTTCTGTCGGCGGCGGGACCTACCAGTGCCACGCGGCACCTCCTCATTCGCAAGGCTGTCCGTGTGGGCCCCGCACACTCGATTATCTGCAGAACAGACAAATCGCGGAGACAGGTCGGGCCAGACGAATCGGGTCTGCCCGATTGAACCCAGCGATTCAGATTGAATCGAACGATTCAGATCTCTTAGGTTTAAATCTGACGGTTATAACCGTCTCGACAAATCGAATAGTTGCCGACACGAACGACACGCGGCCGCAGGAGAGTGGACCAACGCAGCACGCGGGACCCACACTCGTTACGTGCTGATGACATGTGACCGGTCCATTAGCGGAGCGAACTGGCTGGGTTCAACCCGGTTCAGGATCCCGAGCCAGCTCTTCGACTTCTGCCACACGCGATTTAGGGTTTGGATGGCGAAAAGGAGACGGATCGAAGGTTTTGATCCTAAAGTTTAAGCTTCGATTGCAATAATTGCAGAAAATAATTAATGAATTAAGATTAATAGGAGCAGGGAAGGAGGTATTACCTTTATGCGAATGGTCTGAAACAGATCGATCGATGCGGGATCTCTTTGGTCTTCTTAGGGTTTATTCTTATGAAAACTGACGAGAGGAAACAATCGAAGACTTAAATAGGGTTTGAAACAATGATTATCGATGGTGGGAGCAACCATTTGGAGACACGCGGCGAAGGAAACGCTGCGTGCCCTAATACGGGACACGCGTAGATGCTTCGCTGCGATCCGGGAGAGACGATCTTCTGACCGTCCGATCTTTCGATCGGACGGATCAGAAGATACGTCTGATCAAACGACGGTTTTAAAAAAATAGGATACGGCTTTATGCATAAGTAAACGGCGCCGTTAAAATATAATTAAATAAATAATTATTTAATTCAATTTAATTAATATTAATTAATTAATAATTATGTTCCAAATATTTTAAATATATCAATCCTAGCTAATTGAGGGCTTTTGAACACAATGGCGCACTCGGATTTTTGATCCGATAAATATTTAATTACTCAAATTTTTAGGTATTTAAAATAATATTAAAATATTCATTCAAAATTCAATGACTTCCAAATGCATCCAAAACTTCACCCCTATCTAATTTGGGGGTGGTGAACGCAATGGTGAAGTCAGATTTTCAATCTGAGATCAAAATTATTTAAATATTAATAATTAATTGAAAGTGAAATTTTGGTATTTTACAGGATGTGTGCCTAACCTATTCATAAGTAAGGATCTTGTCATTTGGTGACCCCTCCACCGTAATCATGTTAACTTAAGAGTTAACAGGACCATGGTGGGGATGGGCCGCCACACACCGCCAATTGTTAAGTATTTTTTTAATCTTTTTATTGTGCTTGGCAACAAGGTGGGGCGTTACACTTGGTATCAGAGAAGTATTATAAGATAAGATGAGTGTTTCTATCTACCTTATAATCCATTCTCTGGAATAGTTATGATCATAATCACTAAATGTAAGGAAAGCATCATCCCTAGTCCATCAAAATAAATCTCAGAAATGAAAATAAAGAACATCTGGTAAAGGGCAACTTAAGGTTTTGAACGAACTTAAATGTTTAAAATATGCTTAAATAAGCTCAAGTAAAAAACAAAATCCTAAAATGTAATAAATGATATTTATAGGAATGGAAAACTATTATTATGGATTAAGTCACTACCTTAAGATCTTTGATGACTACTGATGAATGACTTTCAAGATGGCAAGATCTATGGTATGACTATTTGTGGAGTATCGTTCATTGGTGTTGAAGTTCTGGACAAGATTTTGGCATCCCCAAACTTTAGAGGTACCAGTCTCTCAGTTCTTGCTCGAGAATGGTTAGATCGCGTGACAACTGCCCTTTATGAGAATGCTTGTCCTGATGATTATCATCTTTAAATCGTGGGATCATTGTTTGGTGGATTAGCAAAAAGATGGTGGTTCTAGATGCGTCTATGGGTAGAGCGAAAGACCAAGAGAGGATGATACATCATCACTTATGATGATTTATGTGCTTCTTTTGTAGCTAAATTATGTTATTGATGTTATCAATATTCCTTATAGTCTTACTTCCCCATCTATAGTACTTTGCTTCTTTGGTTACTCATCCATGTAATTCCTCTTTCAAGAAGTAATGATTGTAACCCCTTTTGATTTATTTGCTGAATCTATATTCTTAGAAAATTGCAATCATGAATCCAGGAACCCCTTCAATGACCACTCCCTTTAAGAACACTATCTCTTCATCCAACGGTTTGATAACATCAACTTGCTGGTAGGCTTGGTGAGAACTCTAATTGAGAGTCAAGCTTAGCAAGCCAAAAAGACTCGTAACATCCTTGTTGCTCAACAACAACCAATTGTTCATGTATCAGCCTCGTCTGCTCCTCACTTCTCTGCAGACAGTATTCTTTGCTGCTTTTTAAGGTTAAGGCCGCTCACTTTCAATGGTGCCCTCAACCCCATGAACATAGTAAGTTGGTTAAGGCTTGTGTAGAAGAATCTCACGAGCATTAAGTGCCCCAAATTTTGAAGCCATTCGTTTGACAACACACTTATTTCAAGATGAAGCTGAATATTGGTGGGAGAATGAAAGGAATATGAAGTTTGATGACTATAAAGTTGAAGCTATTCCTTAGGAATCATTCTTCTTGGCATTTGAAGAAGCCTTCTTTCCCCAGTTTGCTCACACCATCCTCAAAGATAAACTTCTTCAGCTTACTTAGGGAGGGAGATCTGTCTCTAATATGAGATGAGTTTTAATGCTTATCTTGCTTTACTACAGATTTCATGAGGTCTGAAGCATTAAGATGTAACAACTTTCTAAAATGACTTTGAGATTCGATTCAAGCACACTTAGTGTAATGATCAGAAGACCAGGGTTAGGAGATTACAAGTAATAATTTGAAAATAATCATTCATCACAAAAACTACTAAGAAAAATAGTATCCATATATCATAGAGCCAAAAAATTTAAATTAAAGTTATACAAATTATCTTAACTTAGATAAATATAAAATATTATAAAATTCAAATAATAACTTTGCATCTACTCTTGATAATAGGATCCTTCCTAGCTCTTGAAATCAAGCGAGCTTCCGCTTCAAATTCTCACAACCTGTATTAATTATCAATATTGTCAATCAAGCAGGAGTACGTAGAGTATCTAAGAGTATTAATTTCTAGCATCCTATATATGTTATAAATTCAATATAATAAAGTATGAAGGAAACATCATCATTATAATTTGAATATTATGCTAATTTCAAATGGCAATGCTCAAGCGGCTTAAATAATTTTAAAGAAAATTATAAATTGGCATAAAAGGAAATAATTAGCATAAATATAAATTGACATGAGTGGGGAAAACTTAGCATAAATTAATATGTAACATAAATATATCATTTTGGGCCTAAGACCCCAAGTTTCACTAGGAAACTCAAATATAGCATCAAAATTATTTTAAGAAGGTATACAATTACTTATCAGTAATTGTTCACATAAATATCATTTTAGTGAGTCTTTCCTTTAGATCTTCTGTCCCCTTCTATTGGACTAGATCCCTCTTTATTTCTTCACGGGTTGATAGCAAATTCTACCTGTACAGGTTCAATTTTGTTCTACCTCCCAAGAATCTTAGCACATATATTTGCCACAAGTATTTATGGAAAGTAAAAATGTAATTTAACTTATTATAACAATGGGGTACATGCAAAGGTTGTGTACATTCAAAAGGAAGCAATCTCAAATAATGTTAAAAATAATATATTAGAATATCTCGTGTACCTGATCCATTTGTTTACTCAGCAAAACTTTCCTAATTAAATCTGTTAATAATTAATTCTTATACATTAATATACTATTTTAAAACCTAGGAAATGATAATATAAAAATTTTGGGTCAACATTACAAAGTTTGGGTTAAAATTGTAAAATTGGTTAGGTGATGTGATTATGGTTTTATAGTTAACTTAGGATACCTAAATTAAGGTTCAAATAATATTTTCAACTACTGATATCTAAATGAAAGTTGTTCATAATGGATTGAAGATTAAGCATTATAAATTTTAATTACTAGTTCAAAGTATTTTGAAAGTTATGAATGTGTAAAGTTTAGTAAAATTGTTTACTACTAAAATTAGTAAAATAGTTCAAAGTATTTTGAAAGTAAGAAACAATCACATTATTTTCTGAACTTTGGAACAAAAAGTAAACACCTAAATAACAAAACTTAGTTCCGTGTTCAACAATGAAATTGTTCCTAATATAACAGAGAGTAATCATACCAAAAATATAATAAATCCAACAATTAGATTATCAATTATGACAACAACAATATAATAAGAAGATTTTTAAAATTTGCTAAAAATTATTTTCTAAATTCAAATGGACATTTCTTAAAGTTGGAGTGCTTAAATGGTGACCTTAGAGTCCAAATGGACCAATAGTGTCTATTGTAAAATTGTTCACAATTTATAGGAGACTAATTATGCAAAGTTACAGCACGGGGAGTTTAGTGGTTGAAAAGTTACAACTCTCCAATGTTTATAAAAATATAAAATTTTTAAAAAAGAATGTTTAAATAAAATAGAATTATTTTCTCAACTTTGCGGTGATTTTAAATATCTTAAAGGCAAGACTAAGGTGTAGTATTCTCTAGTAATTTATTAAAAATACATATGAGAATTTGTATGCAAAATTATAACAACTAATTTTGAATAGAACAAGAATTATGATCGTACGAAATGAAGTTAAAGAATTATAAAATATTTGAATAAATCTAAGAATTTTTTCTTGGAACTTTATGAATATACACATATAAATTAAGCAATCTAAAATATCATTGTGAGTGTGCCTATAACCTACCAATATTACAATATATATATATATATATATATATATATATATATATATATATATATATATATATATATATATATATATATTTCAAACATGAAATATATTTGATAAGGAGAAGAAATATTAAGAGAGTCTAATAAGAGAGTACCTTGAAGCAAAAAAAATTTGATGAAGCCTATATCTCCTCCTTATCATGAAAAGAATGAGATTGTGTAGTTTAAACCTCTTTTTTTATGTGGTTTAGAGCTTCCAAGATCTTATCCTTTCCGTGGGATTTGCTTAGGGATGAAGTCCTTAGGGTTTGGAGAGGAGGAGAAGAGGAAGAGAAAAGTAATTTGATAAATGATTTCAAATTGAGGTAAGATAAAAATAAAGAAGGATTTAAGGTTTCTAATTTGGGTTAGAAGGTATAGGAGTCTATATAAGGCTTTAGCAAAGATCAAATGGTGTATGTTTAATCATGGCATAATTTGAATAGCTTAACATAACCTAACTCAATTGAAAATAATTTTTGTGGAATATCAATTGGTACCTTTAATTAGATGATTTAAATGCAAAATCCTAAAAAATTATGACATAATATTGCCTAATTTGGCTAAAAATAAAACTTCTGTATTTCTTTAAATTAAAAAAACTATATATCTCCAAAATTTAAAATTAAGGTTTTAAAATGCAGATCCCATTAAGAGGAATTCATAGTTGTCCAATTTGACCAAGTAATTGTCCCGAGATCTGATTTTGAAGTGGTCAAAATCATGTTTGTTGAAACCATAAGAGCTGAATTTTATTTTACTTTTTATTCAAATGTATTTTTATTATAACTCATCTATTTTAGCTCTAAAATTTATAAAATTTTTGTTGATATCTAATTTGATAGTGCATAATTCAAAAATAAAAAAAATATTTAAATTTTGACACCCAAATTGTTTTTTGAATTAAATCTATCATAAAATAACCCATAATAATTGTGTAATGAAAATTTTTCCAAACATTTTCCAAAATTCTCCAAAATTATTATTAGCAACTTGATATTTTTATTTTATAAATATAACTAATATATTACTCAAATTAATTAAGATAATAAACAATAACTCTATTCGCTCAAAATCTTAGAATTTTACACACTCAAAATTGGATAATTCCCTTTTGTGAGATCTGTGCTTGAATTAATATAAATATAATAAAAGTTTGTATAATATACATACCTTTTTTTTTAATAATGGGTAGTGAATGGTGAACACTTTCATAGTAAAGCTTGTAATATTTTGTTCTTATGAGGGTATGTAAGTCACATTTAAAAGAGGACAATGTCTTTTCATGGTATTTGTGCTTGAAATGATATAAATAAAATAATTTGTATAATATGTGATATATTCAAAATTTATAGCAAACATGTAATGATTAAATATTTAAATCATCTTATATATTCATATACTTTGAGTGGAAAATTATACTTTTGCAGGAAAAATGAAGAAAATGAAAAGCATGAGCTGAATCACTAAATTCTGGGTTAAAACCACCGCAGCGTGCCATGACGGTCCATCAAATTCTCTCACCTAGAAGTATACCTGAGCATCTGGAAGTAAGACCGCTGTAGTGTGCTATATCACGCCCTAGCGGGCAGCAACGTCATTTCCCGGGAGAAAAATTAAAACTTTATGCGGAATAATTAAACAGTGATAATCCGCTTTCTCATAAAATAAACCACTACAAAAGTGCGCAACAACGCTCTCCAAGCACGCCACAGAGCACTACAACGCGCTCCAAGCGCGCCACAGCACGCTTTGCCCCATCAGAATTTACACTAAAATGGGACAAAACCGCTGTAGCCAGCCACAGCGCACCATGGCGGCATATTTAATTAACCATTAAATCTGTATGTGAACTAATTGAATAGTCATTATTTCGCGTTTACGAAATATTTTTTGTCACAATGCGCCACAGCAAAATTTCTAATTATTTATGCAAACTTTATGTGAATTAATTGAATAGCCACTATTCCGCTTTCACGAAGGATATACCGTCACAGTGCGCCGCAGCGCGCCACGGTAGAATTTTTTATTATTTATGCAAACTATATGTGATTTAATGGAACATTTACTAATCCGCCTTTTCAAAAATTCAACCGCCACAGTGCACTTTCAGTGCACCACCGCGGATGGGCAGCGACTTAAAGGAATTCATCAAAATACACAGCGGAACAATTTTTGAACTCCAGCTACTGCAGTGCGCTACGACAGAATAGTGTTTTGATCAATACCGTTACAGTGCGCCACAGCACCCGCTATAGAAATTTATAGAAACTCCATTAAATGCAGCATGAGAAAAGCCACAAAATAAAACTTTTAGGCTTCCCCCTACCTCTTGAAACCAGAACAAACATTTAGGCTGGGGAAGCCAAGGAGACTTTGCAGGAAAAATTATAAGGAATGTATTAAAAGGAAGAGAATGAAGGGTCATATGTAATTAATGCTTAGGAGCTGAAAAAGACCTCTATTTAAAGGCCAATTTCAGGCTAAATAAGAGTTCCAATATCTAATATTCAAATGTCTAAAAGATAGGCTGCAACAAGGAAAAGGGGGAGAACTAACAAATAAAAGAAGATATTTGGTAATCTAGACGTAGAAAATTAAAGGTAAATCAAACCACGATCTCATAAAGGTTTAAGTGCCGAAGTAGAACCCCAAAGGGAGTTCTCCTTGCTGCACTAAATCTGAACCTATTGTAATTGGAGGATTGCTCCAATTTTAACAGTGATCACATTATTTAGTTAGGCATAAATAAATTAATTTATACATTTAAATAAAGAAGTGACAACACCAAATCCTTACAAGTACTATAATGAAACCCCAACTCTCTCTCTTTGAACAAATTGTATCTTATCTTAAGGTCATTTGCATTGATAATTTTAGAACCAAATCAAACCAAAAATTGATCTTCTAAACATTATTGAAAGAAGATGTAACTTACTATCAAAACCATCATTCCCAGAGGATGATAAATCTTGAAATTAGCTTCCACTTATTACTTCAGACCATGTACACTTGTGTGCAAGCACAGACATGTAATTTTCGTCTGTCAAGTTTATTGGCGCCGTTGCCAGGGAACAACTTTGTTTTGTATTAAGTATAATCTTCAAGTAAATAGTGATTTAGACTTTTTACTTAATTATCTATACTTTCATTTTCTGTAATTATATCATATTGTGCTAACTGCAGTATAACTAGAGTTTTGATTTAGTTTATTTGTTGTGCTTATTATAACTAGAATTGTATTGCTTATTCACTTTCTTGGAGCGATTGAATTATTAAATTGTTCATTATGATTGTTGTAATCATTTTTGTCTAGCTGAATTTAAGAACAACATGAATAGGAGAGAAAACATTGATATTTTATTTGATCCTGAAATTGAGCGAACATACTTGAGAGCTAGAAGAGAACGAGCAATCCTTAATCAACATCACTTTGAAATGGATAATTTAGAAGCTAATCATTTAGGAGAACCTAGGGGTAGAGCTTTAAGAGATTATGTGTTCCCTACTGTTAGAGGCATCCCTCAGCGATTGTGAGACCGAACATAGAGGCAAATAACTTTGAGATTAAACCCTCAACACTTAGCATGATTCAAAATAACCAATTCGGTGGACTATCCACAAAGCATCATAATTCACGTATTTCAAATTTCTTCAAATTTGTGATACATTCAGATTTAACGGTGTTTCTGAAGACGCCGTTAAACACCAACTTTTCCCATTCTCACTTAGAGATAGAGCCAATAGTTGGCTCAGTTCACTTCCAGGAGATTGTATTCGCACTTGGGACAATTTAGCTAGGAAATTCCTAACTAAATATTTCCCACCTACAAAAATAGCCTGGTTGAGGATTAAGATAATTAATTTCAATCAATTTGAGGGGGAGCCTCTGTATGATAGATGGGAAAAACTTAAGGAGTGTCTGAGGCGATGCCCACATCATGGGTTTCTTGAATGGAGGTAGGTTCAAACCTTTTACAATAGTTTGAATGCTCTAACAAGAACACTTATTGATGCAGCCACCGAAGGGTCACTCAGTAGTAAGACCCAGGAAGAAGCTTTTGATGTCTTAGAAGAGATGGCCAATAATGCCTATCAATGGCCCACTGAACTATTTTTAAATTATAGAAAAACATCTGCTCAGAAGCCGCCGTAGTGCCTTACAGCAGATTTATCCCCCATAGCGCGCTATAGCGAAAATTATTGCTATCACGCGCTATAGCAGACGAATCACAGCAGAAAATTTTTAGGGCGCCACAGCACGATGCAGCGCAATGTGCCCAACTGCAGCCGAAATTTACTGCCTTAGATTCCCAAGGCAGTTAAAGATGCTACGGCGCACCTTGGGACCTTAAATCTAAATTATTGGTGCTGCATAAGCTGTGTTTTTCCATCTTTTTGACCAAAAATTGAATCACACTTATGGCATGATTTAAGACTTGCTTTGACCATGAATTAAAATACAATAAGTGTGACTAATCCAAATATCCAAAATCTTTTCTTCCCCTTGCTATAAAAAGCTGTTAGAAGGGAGTATGAGGCTGCACCTCCTTGAGAACTCAAGCACCTCAGCTCTCAACTCTTCCAACTACTTTCAATCCATCATTTATCTCAATCTTTTCATTCTAAACATTAATAGAGAAATGTCTTCTGGAAAGAAATCCACAGCAAGCAAGGGAACTTCTGCCCCAATAGCTGGTGGGGCTTTCAATAAGAAAAGATTTTCTTCGGTTGAAGCAGAACAACGCTTTAACCAGGTAATAATCAAAAGAAAATTAATCCCAGAATGGGGATTTGGGCTCCCATACCCTGTGAACCCTAAAATATTTTTGAACAGGAACTGGAAGCACTTGGTAAGTCCCATAGGCCCAACTTACGTCTCTCTTGTACAAGAGTTTTATGCCAACGCAATCAATGCGATTGGGCACAAAATCTTTGTGAGGGGGAGGATTGTGGAGTTTGGGAGCAGGGACATAGAAAGATTTAATATCTTAAGAGAGGTACATGAATGCTCCTACCTCCAACTGTTAAGCTCCCAATATGACCCAGCAGAAATTGTGAGCAAGATCATTCACACTGATGCGAGATGGAGCGGAAACCTGGCAAACATTCCTCGAGCACTCCTCACAGAGTCGAGCAATGCTTGGCATGTATTTGTCTCCAGCTTTGCCATGCCCTCCGGGCATCTAAGCAAGGTGACCCGGTCACAGGCGCTGCTCCTTTGTGCTTTACAGCGAGATGAAAATATTCACATCTCCAGCATTATAAGGGAGCAGCTATAGAATTCCCTAACCAGGCCTTATGTCTCTTGCTTTTGGGTCACTCATTTCAGGTATCTGCAAGAATAAAGGGGTAAAGATCCTCTCTTCTAACATCATGATTCCACCCCATGCTCCTCTAGAATTGACAAACTTGAGCGCCCGCACCCAAGAGGGAGTGCTAGCTAAGAAGAGGAGGGGAGAAGAAGGTGAAGCTTCAACTTTTGCTGGTCAGACCATGGCAGATAAACTAATGACGCAGATGTATGCGCATCAACGGGACTTAGGAATCTCCTGTAGTGCCCCACCCCATCGCTGTGCTCAAAAGAAAAGTATAATCATAATCAGCGGCGGAGCGGTGCGCTACTCGGGGGGACGAGCTTACAAAAACCCATCTCTTTGAATAGGCTAAAAGACTGAGCCACACTGAAGGCTGCTGACTCGAATCTGAGAGCAGGATCAAGAGTCAATACTTAAGATACGAGTACATTACTTATTTTAAGTATTAAACTAATATGTACATTAGATTTAAAAAGATAAATATGAATCCAATATACGTTATCAATATATCAGCATTTCCAGTATGCTGATCACATCATAATACTGAGTATAATAGTATAATAAAGTGTGTAAGTTAAAGCAAAATATCTAGAATACATTCATCATAGAGCAGTAGTAACCATTCGTCTCAGAAAAAAAAGTAAAATACATCCAGAGTTATTACAAACTGATTTAAAAGATAAAATATAAAGTCTATCTAAAGTATTGAAATAAGCAGTAAGCAAAAGGTAGAAAGCTGATCCACTAAGGCTCCACGTACTCATCCGGGATCTCCTGTAGGTCCTCCTGCCCTGTCTCCACAAACTGCTCGGGATCTAGCAAATTGCCGGATCCTAAAAGTACCCTATGTTAGGCAAGAAGTCTAACAATTCACAACTAAGTAGTTCTGAAGTAAATGCAATAAATAGTAAAGTAAATACGACTGTAGAAAATAATAGTAAAGGCATTATGTAATTGAACTGTAACGACTAAGTAAAATAAAACTGCATCACAACTGAATACTAAAAGTAAATGAAAATATCAAAAGCTCAGAAATCAATGCAAACAATGTCCAATGCTGTACTATATGTCACTCGAATGATGCACCCAAAAATGCCACAAAACGGTATGCCACTATATGTAATAGAACTATCACTAAAAGGCTATGAGTCGTACGGTCCAATGTATACATACACCCAATTGGGAAGACAGTACGGTGATGCCGATGCATCCTAAAATTCCCTAGTCAATGTATGCAATATTCTGTAACCCATAATTTATCACTGATACTCATATATTACTACTGAAATGATTCCTCAAACTCATGCTCATGTTTATGCCCATGCTCATATTTTATATGATTAAAATCTAGAAATCCACAAAACTTTGAATAATGATAATGAATTCTAGGTCTCCACTATGCAGAATCCTGCTAAAAGGATTCTGACTCCTAGCTTCTAGAATGATGATTGGTTAAAGTTGAAGATTTACTTAAAGATCATTAGATGGGATGATTATATACACATATTTAGCACATTTGCAAGAAAGGTGGTTCTTATTACTTAGTTTGATTAAGCCACCCTAATGAAGCGATCTTCGATATAAGGCATCGCCTGTTGGTAATTTGTATCTCAAGCTAAGTTATTAAAATGCCTAACTCACAATCACACTCAATGTCTTAAAGAAGGTGATTCTAATTGCTTAGTTTGTTTGAACCATACCTATTGAAGCGGTCTTCGCTAGGAGATTTACTTTAACATGACTATAGTCATCTTAGGAGATTTACTCTAATATGATTGTATTCATCTAATCCCTAGGGATAATACTTGCTCATAAGTCCATATTGGAGTGGATCAATCAATCCTGAATATTACTGAAGAAATCTGTACTATGGGTATGCCATACTACACCAACCAATAATTTGGGTTCTCACAACTCTATTTAATTAACAAGGATTTACCAAGAATATAATTTCTTATACTAAATAAGTAAGTCCTGTACAAGGTTTCAAGAAAAAGTGATCAAGTAGCACTCAATATAGATTCTACCACAAGGAAATGTGTCATTCTAATATCTTAAGTTATTCCTACCATGAGGGGTTAAGATCAACTTCTAAAGTTAAGGAATCATCTAAGCTTCTATCTCAATGAGTTATGCAAAATCCTCTTACCTCAAGGTATATTCAAATTTAGGTCTTTAAAATATTTCAGAAATAATCTTATGTCGAGATACTTAAGATCTCACACTCTTATCTCTACTACTAACACTATAGTTCTTACTTATCATTTAGACTTAGGATGATCAGATCAGATGATTAAGTCATTCGATCATAGCTTATTTTAAGATCATGGGATTTAAATCAAGAATATTAATAGAGTTAGATCACTTGTTCAATCAATAGGGTTCTATTAATCTCATCATGCTAATATTCTTACTTAGGAGAAAATTAAGGATCTAAGGTTCACATTCAGATTAAACAATCTCATAGGTTTATTATTAACCTTAATATGTCTAATCTAAATATTTAGGATCCATATCAAATTAGATGCATTATTGGAATAATATCAATCACATTATATGATAATCATATTCATTTATTTAAGGATTAAGAGTTTGGACCTTAATTAAGCAGATTGGGGTTTAACCTCTCCTCATGTCCAATTAAGATCAAGAGTTTATTTATAGATCAATGTCAAATCAGTAAATTAGATATTTATTATTGATGATAATCTTGGACCTAGATTAAGTCTTAATAGCTTGATCAAAGTTTTAAGACTTCTTTGGGTTAATTAAGAGGTTTAATTTCTCCATTTATGATTTATTCAAATTAAACATCATAACTTTGTATACATGATTTCAATACATCTAGTTTACTGATATGGATCATTTAAATAGAAAAATTTCAAAAAATAGAGAGTAATTAGTGCTAATCAAACTCTAAATTAATCCAAAAGGATTAGCACATAATTACAAATCTAACCATCAAAATTTCATGCAATTTGGTATATAAGTTCTAACTTACCATACAATTAATTAGAGACTAAGTTTGCTAAGATCCAATATATATAAACCCTAATTTTTACTGATCATGGTTTAACAGGTTTAGGGCATAAGT
This sequence comes from Gastrodia elata, assembly GCA_016760335.1. Taxonomy (NCBI): domain Eukaryota; kingdom Viridiplantae; phylum Streptophyta; class Magnoliopsida; order Asparagales; family Orchidaceae; genus Gastrodia; species Gastrodia elata. The sequence goes on along the minus strand of CM028669.1, from coordinate 85,369,603 downwards.
TAAAGTACAGAGATCAGAAAAATAATTCACTTAGTACATTTATTCTACTCATCATAAGCAAACTAATGGTACCCTAAACATGTAATTTAGTTAAGTGTAATTGCTAATCAACCCTAATCAGGATCTGTAATAATTAAGCAAAAATAGAAAATTTAACCATTAGATGTTGAATATTATTTTATATTCAGGTCCCTGAGGATTTTCTGATCAATTTTATATATAATATTATAAGGTTTGGACCAGTGGATTAAAAATTATTCAATTAATACATTTTGTATTTTTATTTAAATGATTTCATATGATTTGAATAATTAATTTATTTTCCTTAAAGAAAATAATTCCAATTATTCGAATATAATTAAAATGGGTTCGGCCTGATATCAAAAGGCACGGGTCGGCCGGGGCCCGAAGACCCGGGACAGTTGCACCGCGCGGGTCACGGGTCGGCCCAACCCGCACAGGGGCTTCGTCCTTGAGCCTCTATCCTGACGGAAGGACCCGATTAGGGAAACCATAATCAGTTAATTCCGGTGCATCATGACCACGGCACGACCAACCAATGATCGCTACATGTTCATCATGGTCAGGCGCACCGAACGGGACCCGAAGTCTTCTGTGAGATGGTCCGGATCGGTCATACCTTACTCACTCGAGGACTCCCTCAATGGAGCTACTGTGGGGAGACAATTCTCCCCACAGAGGCCATGCCAGACCCAGGGCTTGATCCCAACACCTTCAGGGAGGCGAGACGGATCGAAGCCTCCTGGTTTGAGGGCCTGAGATGGGCTGGAACAACGAAACCTTACTCACCCGAGACATTCCTTAAAAGACTTAACCCAATCGATTGATTCGATCAGTCGGGGCTAGCTTATGGCTCAATTTTGATACCAGTGAGTTCATTTTGATAATACGCATGTAATCAAATCAAAAGGAGGAAGGCCTGAGCCTCATTGGCTCGTAACCGGCAAATAGGGGTACCTGGTTTGACAGGGGATCTCGGGACGATCGACTGAGGGTTCGACTAGCCTTAACTGAGGTTCAAGATGCTGCAAAGGATCCTAAACACAGGGAGGGCCTACTATTAGTGGTTCGGGAGCTCCTGGGATCGCCTACGCAAGCTCGGACAAACGATAATGGTGGAAGTTGCATAGAGCACAATTGATCAGCAAAGATCAAATGGAGAAATGCAAGGGCTATTTATAGTCTTGGCAGGGAATTGGGAAGCTTCTGGAGGATTGGCTCGGGCTGGGAAAGACCTAAGAGGTTGGGCCATGGCTGAGCTCTCAAATTTCCAATTCGAGCTCGACCGGGTCACGAGGCCCAATCAGGGGTCCTTGCCCAGACGGGGGAGGTCCTAATGGCCTTACTGAGGTGGACGCAGGAGTGGGGGACAAGCGGGGCAGCTGGCAGTATGGGGGATCTCCTTGTCGGGTGCGCGAGCGAGTGGGGACGAAGATCCATAGTTGTGGGAGGGTCCGGAGCCGTCTGATTGATCGATCAAAAAGACGCGACGGTCCTGGTCTTCCGGATCCTAATAGCTGGATCGGATTAAATCCGCGTCGTAGGATCTCACAAGTTGATCTAACGGTAGATACGCAGTTCCGTGGGATCCAATCCTAGTCGTTGGATTAATAGAACGGATGGCGGATACGATGAAAGCATTGCTATTGCACGACCCGGGCTCCGCAACGGATCGCCTGTGGTCCGCATAGCGGAGCCCGACCATTTTATTAGTTAAAGGGTATAAATGAAAATTTAAAATGTTAGAAACTCTTTTATGCAATTGTACCATTTTAATTAAATATGAATTATGGCCTAAATGATTTCCAAATTTCACCAAACTTTCACCCCTAGCTATTTTGGGGGTGAGGAATTCAAAAATGCAATTAGAATTAAATTCTGAGATTAAATATTTTAGGTCTAAACTAGGGCATCTAGACTGATGAAAATATCATTTCGGACTTAAAGAAATCTAATGGACTCCAAATTTTCAGGATATGATTCATTTGATGTTCTTAAAGCAATGAAATCAAAATTAATGATTTTTTAGACTATAGATTAGCAAGGTAACAACCTAGGGTTGTTACAGACTCCCCCACATAAGAACGATATCGTCCTCGACATCATCTCATGAGAGAAGACAAACATGAAGAAATTTGAAGAATAGAATAACATTTAGAAAGTTAATGAGTACCTAGATTTTCAAAGAGACTAAGATACTTTCTTCTCATATCTACTTCATTCTCCCAAGTAGATTCTTCTAAAGAGAGATCCCTCCACTGAACCTTTACCATTGTGATTGAGCGATTTCTTAGCTGCTTTTAATCATAAGCTAAGATTTTGATTGGCTATTCTGCATAAGAAATATCCGATTGGAGAGATACTGTTGGAAGTTGAATCAAGTGAGATGGATTGTGAAGACATCTCCGCAGAGAGGAGATGTGGAACATGTTATGGAATGTAGAAAAATCTTTAGGAAGCTTCAATCGATACGCAGCATAACCAATCTTGTCTAATATTTCAAAAGGTCCAACGTAGCGGGGACTTAACTTCCCAGCTACACCGAAATGGTATACTCCTTTCATCGGACTGACTTTAAGATACACAAAATTTTCTAACATTGAATTCCAGAGTATGATGATGAGCATCGTGATACTTACTCTGGCGATCTTGAGCTGCTTTGATTCTTTGCTGGATCAGTTGAATCTTACGATTCGTTACTTCAACTAAATCAGAACCATATAGCTGCACACTACTTATTTCTGACATGCTAATGGAGTACTGCATTTCCTGCCATACAAAACTTCATATGGAGCCATGACAATACTTGCTTGAAAATTATTATTGTATGCGAACTCAATGAGAGGAATACGGTCTTCCCAGAAACCTCCAAAATCTAGAATACAGAGACGAAGAAGATCTTCCAAGACTTAATTGACTTTTTTCGTTTGACCATCTATTTGAGGATGAAAAGCGGTGCTCATGGCTAGAGTAGTTCCCAAGTCTTGATGCACTGCTTGCCAAAATTTGGAAGTGAAATATCTATCTTGATTAGATACGATAGATCTGGGAATTCCATGGAGTCTGATAATTTCCTTGATATACAACTTTGCTAATTTCTCCACAAAATCAGTTTGATGCATAGGAATGAAATGTGCTGATTTGGTCAGCCGGTCAATAATGATCCAAATTGAATCGGCACCGGATCTTGATTTGGGTAAACCCATAACAAAATCCATAGAAATATCGAACCACTTCCATTCAGGGATTGCCAGAGGATGAAGAAGTCATCTAGGCTTTTAGTGTTCGGCTTTAACTAAGTTACAAGCTTGACATTTCGCTACAAATTCAGCCACACTTTTATTTATTCCGGACCACCAGAATGATTTCTTCAGATCTGGATACATCTTGGTACTGCTAGGATGTACTTGGTAACCAGAATTATTCCCTTCCACTAAAATCTCTTGATGCATGGATTTGGGAATCCATAGGCAATCCCCTTGATAGATTACATTACCTCGAATCTGAAGATCAAAGTGACGACAACTTTCGATGTCTGCCTTAAACTTCAAATAGTCTTCATCCTTGGTTTGGGAGATGGAGACATCACGGTGAAATGTGGGTTCAACTGAACTCATGGATATCAGTGTGCATAGCATAGCATATTGTACTAGTCTGATTTCAAGCTTTTGGAATTCTTCTTCTAGAGAACTGGATAGGATTATGGAAGATAGAGTAGCATGATGACTAAGTGCATCTACTACGATGTTTGCTTTTCCTAGATGATATTGGATGCTTAAATCATAATCACTTATTAGCTCAAGCCATCTTTGTTATTGGCAGTTTAGCTCATGTTGGGTGAAGATGTACTTTAAGCTTTGATGATTCGTAAATATGGAATACTGGATGCCATAAAGATAATGACGCCACATTTTCAGCACAAAAACTACGGCTGCTAGTTCGAGATCATGGATAGGATAGTTCTTTTTATGTGGTTTTAAATAATGAGATGCATAGGCTATAACTTTTCCTTCCTGTATCAGCACACATCCCAAACCTATGCCAGATGCGCCGGTACAGACTTGGTAGATAAGACCTTCTTTATGTAAGGCTAGAACTGGTGCAGAAGAAAGAACATCCTTTAATGATTGAAACGCTTTCTCACATTCTGGACTCCAGATAAATGCTACTGCTTTCTGCGTCAACTTTGTGAGAGAAGACGCAATTTGGGAGAAGCCCTTAACAAAATTTTTATAGTACCCTGCTAGTCCTAAGAAACTCTTGATATCGGTCACGAATTTTGGTTGTGATCAATTGTAACAACCCAGGTTGTTACTTTGCTCAATTAAGACTAATCTAAGTCTTAATTAAGATTTTAAGTCACTAATTAAGTAATTTAGAACTTATCTCAAAATAACCTAGGTCAAATCTGAAGTTAGCAAAGTCAAATCAGAAATTCTGGAAAAATTTCAAACCCTAGAAATTGACTTTTTAATCTAGACCTCAGATTGAAAATCTGACTTCGCCATTGCATTAAGAACACCCAAATTAGCTAGGGGTGAAGTTTTGGAGGTATTTGGAAGACGTTGGATTTTCGTCGAATATTTTAATAATATTTAAATACCTGAAAATTCAAATAAATAAATACTCGTCGAAATGAAAATCCGAGTGCGCCGTTGCGTTCCTCACCCCTTAATTAGCTAGGGGTGATTTATTGGAAATTTTTGGAGTGCGTTTAGTTAGTTAATTTTAATTAATAAAATAGGTTTGAAACTAATTAAATAATAATATTAATTATAAGTACTTTACGGCGCCGTCCACTATGGAGTAACGCCGTCGCTCTGAATCTTTCCGCACCGTTCAAACGAACGGATCGATCGATCCGTCCGATCTCATGATCGGACGGTCGTCGCTTCTTCGTCCTCGAAGAAGCTCCGTGTGGCGAAGGAGCGACAAGTGGCGCCCTAATCTCCTCCCAGCGCAGAGCAGATCCCTTATCCACCGCTTAAACCCCTCAATAATTACTCCACTTGAACATATCCAGCGAGCACTTTGATCAATCGCGTCGAGGAGCTGCATTTTGAGCCACAGATCGAACCCTAAGTTCTGAATCGTAGAATTTCAGGTACCTCTATCTTTCAATCTATGCTTCCAAATCTAGAATTTCTTGTTCGCATATTGATTTCATAGTCTTGATTGAATTTTGAGCGGACCCGATCGAGTCGATCAGGTCTAGTTAACCCGAATTTGTCTAAGTTGCAACAGTAGAAACCGTTACCCCTCTTCTCGCTGAGCATAGTGACCTAGGGTTTGATATTACCGGAGCTATGTGCCTTCTCAAGTGATGTTTAGGGTGCCAATCGAAAGGTCTCTTCAAGACCTTTCGATCGGTATATATAGCTCGTCCTCCGGTGGCGGCGATTTCGCCGTCGTTTTCGATGCCCTAGGCGCTGCTATCGGAGCGGTCGCGTGAAGACGAAGGATCTTTTCGGGCCGGTCGGGTCGGCCCAGGCCCTGGCCCGTGGCCTGTGCCCGCGGTGCTTCGGCTGCCGTGGCGGGACCCACCCCGCGACGCGCGGCCAGTCGCAGCGCGACGCGTGGCACTGCGAGTCAGCGAACTGACAGTGGGGCCGCCGTCGTCTGCCGCGCCATTAACGGCCCGCCACGTGTCCTGAAAATAATTTATACAAAAACATTATTTATATAATTAACGGATAATAAAATAAACAAAAATAAAAATAATTAATAACCGATTTAATTAATTTAATTAAACAGTTTTAATTAATTAAATAAATATCAAACTTTAAACATTAATATCTTGCAAAATTGACATCCAATTAATGCAAATAAATATACCATTGGATTCAACAAAAATAGAGGAATATTATGGCACTGTTAATTTTGCATTTGGACTTATATTTAGCAAAGTGATTTTTAGAGTTTAATTTAAGTTAAATTAAATGTTGCAAATTTTATTTAGCTCATAACTTTGTGTATGTTGATCCAAATATACCCAATATGGGTCTTAAAGTGATCAGAAAACCCTAAGGATTAATTTGATAGTGTTCATTTTGCTATTTGGATTAGTATTTGCCTAATCACTTTTAGGTCCTAACCCTAATTACCCTAATTAACCCTAGAACTTCAATTTACCATAACTTGGTCAATTGAGCTCCAAATTGGATGATCTAAATATCCGTGAAGATCAAAAAAACCTAATTAACAGTAATCTGTTAAAATATTTTAGATCCAATGGTTAGATTTACTAATCACTCCTAATTACCCTAAAAATTGATTAGTGAATATTAGCAAATCTAGTAACCCAAATTGAGTGATTTAGGTTTCAGAGGACTCATAGAACTATTTAGAATCAATTTGTAAGGTTGGATTAGTGTTTGAGTGATTAATTTTGCTAATCACTCACTAATTACTCTTAGCCCTAATTAGGTCTTAACTTAGTCAAATTAGATCCAAATTGAGCCTACCACATGTCATTATGATTAGTAGACTAATTGTAAACCATAGCCACTAATTTTGCTCAATTTGGACACTAATTAGCAAAGTTAGGATTTTTGACCCATAATTAAGAATTTCTTAATCACCTTTAAACCATAGATCTTGTATTGGCCAAAACTTGGCCAATACTTATCAGAATTTAGCAAATTTAGATTTTGTAGAAAGCTTAGGTAGTAAAAAACAATAATCTGAAAGAAAATTTAACTTTCACTTAGTCAAATTACTAATTTGCCCTTATGAGTCAAATTCACTAATTTGATCTCATATGGCTTAATAATCATCCAAAATTAATTTAGTTACTGTCTAATCTTACATTAGACAGTAAGAAATACTTTCCAAAAGAAAATTTTAGAATTTAAGCCCTAGATCAAAATTTGATCTTTTGAACCCTTAAGTAGGGGCAAAATGGTCATTTTGCCCTAATTTAAGGTTTAGCCTTTAAAAGCCCTAAATTTTAAGTTTCTAATCACTAAAATCAGTAAATAGAATGATTTAGAACTGAAATTAATCAAATCCAAGTCTAAATTAGATTTTGATTAAAATCTCAAAATTTGCTCCTTAAGGAAAATTTCATAAGTCTTAAGTAAGTGATTTTTCTTTCTTTAATCATTCTTAGACCAATCCTTAGGTCTTATAACATTAGTTAGGATGTGTGCCTTGAGAGATACTCTTAGTAATTAAGAGCCTTAATTCTTAAGATTAGGAATAGATCTTAAGTTAGAATTCATCTGTTGAGTAAATTGGGTTACTCAATAGGTGAAACCTTGAGTTTACTAGTTTCTAGATTTTCTTAGTTTGTTAAATGATTATTTGATATTTAAACCCTAGAATTAAATAGAGATCTATCCTAATGAATTAATTTATCATTAGGACTTGCCTTAACATAATCTGTGAGATTTGGGTTCTAAACCTTAGATCTTTAGATTATACCTTTAGATTAAGTGATTAGACCCCATCATCTAGAGTCTAATTCTTAATCTTTTCATCTTGATTTGGCTAATCAAGATGAGGTTGGGATGAATTAAATTACAAAACTAGGTCGATGATTTATTCACTTTAACCAAATAGTCGTCTTTTGATTAAGTTATAATTAGGACGTGGCTAGTCCTAATTATCTTCAACTAGTAGGATTCGTGATTCTAAGTTACAGAATGTGTAAGAATTGATGATTCTGAAACTTATGTAACTTAGAGTAGATAGAACGAATAAAGTAGATAACAATGGATATCACCTATATTTTAGATAGAGTTTCTTGCTCACTTTGATTTTGATGCTTCGCATTCCTTGATTTTGAGTTTTATACCTTGAGCATATATTATGTACTTAAGATATTTGATAAATATCTTATGTTAACCTTGAACATTCATAAGTAGCATTATGTTTTCGTTTCATAAGTGGTTTGTAAGGTGTAGCTTGATTAGTATACCTCTTCGATCAACCCGTTCGGGTCGGCAACCTTTCGAGGGTTTAATGTCCGACAGTCTATGGCCATGCCTAGTCCGAGCGATAGGATGGATAGACTCTTGCCATACTGACTATAAAGTCAGGATTTTGATATGGTTATACTAATTCAAGTACACTTACATTCAGTTCTGTCTTAGCTCATCAGGCTAAGAGTTTTCAGTGATGTTCAGTTCAGAGTTTCTTAGCTCATCAGGCTAAGATTTGCTGAGTATGTTTTCAGTTTGAGTGACTTAGATGGTCACTGCAAGTTCCATTTTTAGTTACTGTTTTACTTGCATATTCTGCATTGTAGCACTGTTTTACTTACAGCTTTTTTGCACGTGTTTTTTATATAGGATGCTAGTTTTACTTACTATTTTCATATGCTCACATAGGATGTTTGTTGTTTTTAGTTTTAGACTGTTCAATTTCTGTACGTTACCTAGTATAATCTGTTTGATCATAAGCATATTTAGGTTGTATTTTCTTTACAGTTTTATTTAGTCTTTCTTTTTCTTACTTGTCTTTGTTGCAGTTGCTCGGAGGAGGTATGTGCTTACTTCCTATTTGTTTAGTTATAAACTATAGTTTATAACTTATTACTGTTCTTTTATACGCTTTCTGCACCTTTTTGCTTCAGTACTGGTTTATGGTGATATTCAAGTAACTTAATAAAATTGTTTTCCCTAAAATGTGCTTAGACAATAGTCTAACTAGTTTTTCTTTTGTTGGCTGGGGCCCTACCATTATGAACTGATAATGGTAGGTTCTGAGTTTGTTGGAGCAGCAGATCCAGTGGAGAGCTTACCATTAGAGGAGGAGCCCGTTCCTGAAGATCTGTAGCTTTAGTTTCTTTTGCTTGTGAGATCGAGAGTTTCCTTTTTCAGTTCTCTTAAACTTATTAAATGTTGTAATAATACAGGTTTAACTTTTTTTTTCAGCTCTTTACTTATTCTGTATTATTATATTTATACTATATGGATGGATGTTATACTTTTATTGCTTCTGCACTCTGAGTTCTTGTATGATCATTTAGTGATAGTATTTTTGGATGAATGGCAAAGTCCTTAGTTAAGTTGGATTATAATGTGTGTCTAATCCAATCCTAAGTGGGGACCTTATCATTTGGTGACCCCTCCACCGTAATCATGTTAACTTAAGAGTTAACATGACCATAGCGGGGCAGGGCCACCACATCAATCTTGAACGCGCTCACTTTATTTTGATTGACTTTGATTACTTGAGAGTTGACGACATGACCCAGAAAAGCGACTGAGTCAAGCCAAAATTCGTATTTGGAATACTTAGCATATAGCTCATGGCTTCGAAGCTCTTCTAGCACTAATCGCAGATGGTTCTCATGATTCGCTTTACTTTTTGAATAAATCAGAATATCATCGATGAATACAATGACGAATTTATTTAAATACTCTTTTAACACACGTTGCATTAAATCCATAAAAATGGATGGCGCATTTGTTAAGCCAAAGGACATTACCAAAAATTCATAATGCCCATAGCGGGTTCTAAACACTGTTTTCTCCACATTTGGATCTTTAACTCGCAAATGATGATATCCCGATCGCAAGTCTATCTTTGAAAAAACTTTAGCTCCAGATAACTAGTCAAATAAGTTATCGATATGAGGTAGAGGATACTTATTCTTGATGGTTACTTTATTTAATTCCCTATAATCGATGCACATTCTCATCGATACATCTTTCTTCTTTACGAACAGAATTGGCGCTCCCCAAGGAGATGAACTTAGACGAATAAGACCTTTCTCCAACAGTTCTTGAAGTTGTTTGTTCAATTCTTGAAGTTCTTTTGGCACTGTATGATATGAAACTTTCGACAGATGTTGAGTTCCGGGAATTAATTCAATTGCGAACTCTACTTCTCTAACTAGAAGAAGACCAGGTAGGTCTTCGGGGAAAACATCAAAAAATTTACAAACTATAAGGTTCTGGAAGCACCATGCTGGTTTAGACAATTCATGCCTAGGATTATAACAAAATTTGTGATTGGCAATATAATTAACTTAGCCCCATAGTTTTGTTCCCCAATAGAAATATCTATGTTGCAGAATTGTTGGGACTGCATACGAGCTCTGGAAGGCAACCCGATGGTCAACGAGCTAGCTAGTCGATAGGATTGGTAACCTAAGGATTTTAGCCCAATTTTCTGATACGAAAAAATGACTAGCTCTCGTATTGAAAATAATGTTCAAGATTTGTCATTTATTGATAAGGTGCCTATGATTATAGTAACTTAATAGGAATAGCTACTCAAACATTTAAAATACTAAAATGGTAAAGACTGATTACTGAAATTGTGAGAACTGAATAAAAATTAATTTAAGGCGTACTTGACACCACATCGTGGTCCTTAGGAGCAGAGGCAAGATTTAACATATATACCCTGGCAGGTGCTGAGGGTTGTTTATTCTGGGGCCTTTGACCCTGACGATCATGATTTAGCCTTTGTGTCGGTACAATTGCCTTTGAGTTTGAGGTTGGAGCCAGCATAATAGCAGGAGCAGGCTCTTGCCTGTTCCTTGGTTGTGCACATAATGCTTGTTTATGACGAGAGTGGTTGATGAGCACTCCGTCGATTGTGTTCTTCTCATTGCATTCGAAATAGCTGTGGCCTTTACGACCACAAGTAAAACATACACCACCGAAGCAGTAGCATTTCCCGTACAGATGTATTCATTTGCATTTAAAATTCTGAGGTTAGGGTTGTGTGGTTTCCATGTTATAAACTCTTGCCACCTTATGATGGCCAAAGTGTTCCTTCCTCGGCTGCATTACTATCGCCTTCCTTTCCCAGTCCAGTTGACCTTGGAATCCTTCTTGTAGATGGGCATCCTCGATTAATTCAGTCAGTGTCTTGATCTGATGAGATACTAAGTGGGCTTTAATAGAGTCTCTCAGACCCTTCAGGAAATGGTGGCATCTAGATGCTTCCATTCTAACTAGATCTGGAACAAAGTGACAATCTCCGAAATTCCTGCTCATAGTCGAACACTGAATTATTGCCTTGTGTGAGATGCAGGAGTTCATCCTCCAGAATTTCTTGAGCTGACGCCGGTATGAACGCTTCACGGAACGCTTCCAAGAACATATCCCAAGGAATGTTCTCTACTTCATAATCAGCAAATTTGTTATTCCACTCGTTCTTCCACCAGTACTCAGCTTCTTTTTGAAATAAATGAGTTACTAGGCGGATGGCTTTAGAGTTAGGGCACTTGATACTGGCCAAGTTCCTCTCGGCCATCTTAAGCCAGTTCACTGTGTCTATAGGATTCAACGCTCCATTGAACGTTCGGAGACAAAGGAAACTGTGTAGGATCCCATCACCGTATAATGACAAGATGATGAGAACCCTAATGGGGGTGCATATTGTTGTTTAACCGAGAGGATAAGAGCACGTGTCTCTTGTGCATGTTGCGCATTGCTATCTATTAAGGACTTCAATAAACTGGCCATAGGGTTGGACTCCTCAGGTCCGTCTGGTGACGTGACTGTATTCTTAATTAGAGTAGGAGCAGATGGAGAGCTAGGATTCATGATTGCAAATAGAAGTATGAACTTAGAAACATAAAATTTTACTATAATTTCATTCATTCATTTCTTTCTTAAGAGAAAAGATACATGGATCCATAAAACACATAACTAAGATGAAAGAAAATAACAAAATAAGATCTCTAAAATCTAGTGATAATATTCTATCCAAAAGGCAGCACAGAAGTCATCATATGTGACTAAGTGGCTCCTTCAAGCTAATCTCCTATATACCCAATACCACCAATGAGTCACTGATCCTCTCAGTAGGATCTCAACGATCTTCAGATGGTACTCCTCCAGACAGGCTGTCTCTCGAAGTGCAGTAGTGACCCGATCCAACCATTCTTTGGCGAGTGCTGAAAGACTAGTTCCTCCAAAGGATGTATTGATGAGGATTTTATCTAGTACCTCAACTCCTCAAGGTGACACTCCGTCGATGACCCTTCCGTAGATCTGGCCATCTTAGAGGTCATCTATCCAGTAGTTGTCAAACCTCCTAAGGTAGAACCAAAATGCTGACTGCGAGTAATCCATCCCTAAAATAACTCACCTTATAAATTTTTCATTCACAATTTATCATTACTTTCAAGTTTGTTCAAATCCTAAGATGTCATTTTTGATATTAAGAATAGGCATAGTTTAAATCAAGTTACTATGTGCTTTGAATTCCTAGGATGTCATTATTCTATATATACAATCATTTATTTTTTTAGGTAATTCAATGAACTTTTGGAGGTTTGCTTTTCATTACACTTAGTAATTTGTGATCTTGACCTGACACAGAGAACAGACCATAAAGTAGATAGGAACAAAACTCCTTATCTAACACTTTATAATACAACTCTGATACCAACTATAGCGCCCCGCTCTGTCACCGCAGGCAAAAGACAAGTATAATCATAATCAGCGGCGGAGCGGTGCATTACTCGGGGGGACGAGCTTACAAAAACCCATCTCCCCGAATAGGCTAAAATACTGAGCCACACTGAAGGCTGCTGACTCAAACCTGAGAGTAGGATTGAGAGTCAATACTTAAGATAAGAGTATATGTAACGCCCCATCTCGTCACCGCGCGCAAAATACAAGTATAATTCATAGTTTGGCGGCGGAACGGTGGGCCGTACAAATAAGACCCATCTTCCCGAATAGGCTAGAGAGATGAAGCCATACTGAAGGCTGCTAACTCGAAACCTAAGAGTAGGTTCGAGAGCCAATATCCAAGATAAGAATGAAATACTTATCTTGGGTATTAGGCTAGTACGTACATAAGGTGCAAGGGAGTGGAGAGGAACCTATGTACGTTACAAAATATATCATCAGTTTTAGTACGCTGATCACATCACAATACTATGTATAGTAGTATAACAGAGTGCGGAAGCTAAAAGCAAAACATCCATAATATATTCATCTCAAGCAATAGTAAATATCCAGCTCAGAAAAGAAAGTAAAAATACATCCAAAATTTATTACAAACCATAAAAATACAGAAATATAAAGAGTCTAGCTAGAATACTCGAAAGAATTAGAAAGTAAAAGTAGGTGCTCAATCCCCTACAGCTCCAATAGCTCCTCCTGAGTCCTTGGGACGTCCTCCTGACCTGCCTCCAACAACTGCTCGGGGGCTAGCAAATTGTCAGATCCCAAAAGTACCCCGTGTTAGACAAGAAGTCTAACACATCGAAGCTAGCTATACAAGCTAAACTAAACATAACGAATATGCAAGAATGTAAAGTAAAAGTGCAGGAAAAACTGTAAAGACATCGAATAACTGAGCTGTAAGAACTAAACAAAGTAAAACAGCATCAAAGCTAAATACTGAAAGTAAATGAAAATGCCGGATGCTCATAAACCAAGGTGAAAGGAATGTCAGATGCTGAGAAGGATGCTATAAGCTGCACTATATGCCACTGAAATAATGCTCACAAATATGTTATACTACGGTATATCACAGAACTATCACTGAAGGTTTATGAGTCGTACGGTCCAATGTAAGCACAACAGTTAGGAAGTCAGTATGGTGACGCAGATGCACCCCGAAATTCCCCAGTCTGTGTATATAACATTCCATATCTCATACTGTATCACTGATAACCATGTGTCACAACAGAAGGAATGAGTTCAACTCATGTTTATGCTTATGCTTATGCGATTATATGGTATGAATGGAAAATCCTGAAATCCATGAAGAATATAGTAAGAAACAAAATTGAATCCTAAGTCTTCACTGTGCAGAATCCTGCTAAAAGGATTCTGACTCCAAATCTCTATATCAATATTTAGTTAAAGTTGCTTATTTACATATCACTAGGCGGGGTAATTATAAACACATATTAAATATGCTACAAGGATAGGACTCTCAACATTTAGTTTGATTACGCCACCCTAATAAAGCAATCTTCATTAGTAGGCACCATTCGATGATAATTTTGTATCTCAAACTAAGCATTTAGTCACTAAACTCACAATCATACTTAGCGTCTTAAGGAAGGTGATTCTCCTTTACTTAGTTTTATTTAAGCCATACCTATTAAAGCGATCTTCACTAGGAGGCATTGCCCGATGGCAACTGTCCTTCAATAAAACTAAGGAATGGGCACCCGTTTAATACACTCTTAGGATCGATTTATTTACTCTAAGCGAGATTATATCCGCCTAAGCCCGCAGGATAGCAACAAAGATAAATCTCACTTAGAGTGACTCAACTAATCCTGAATATTCCTGGGGACCAGTAATATGGGTATACTATACTCTACTACCCAATAATCATGGTTCAATCAAGTCTATTTAATAGAACATGGATTTATCAAAACTACAAGTCCTAAACTAATAGGTAAGTCCTATATAAAGCTTCATCAAGTGAATGTGATCCAAGACCACTTAATATGGATTCTACCACAAGGAGGGGTATCTCTTCTAATGTCTTAAGTGACTACCACAAGGAGAATAGATCGATCTCTAAGGTGATGGGATCTTCTATAGTTCTACCTCAAGGATTCATACAAGGCCTCCTACCTCATGATATATAAACTTAGGTCTTTTAAATAATTCAAGATGATCTTATGAAGATAATATCAAGGTCTCTTCTTTAGATGTTGATATTAGTCTATTAGGTTCTGGTTCATAATTAGATTTAGAATGATTAGATCAAATGATGGAATCATCTGATCATACTTAGACTAAGATTAAGGGGTGTAAATCAAACATATTGTTAAGGATTTGATCACTTGTTAAATCAACATAGTATTAATGATCTTGTTATGCAGGTTTATTACTTAAGAGAAAATCAGGGATCTTAAGGTTCGATTCAGATTGTGAAGTCACTAAGGGTTATTATTGACCTTACTTTTCCTAATTTAAATGTTTAGAATCAATAGTAAATCAAATGCATTATTGAAAAATGTTCAATTCAAAGTCTTGTAATCAATATAATTAAGTTAGGGTTTTTATGGTTTTAGATTTTTCTTAAGTAGATTAGGGTTTAACTCCTTCTCATATCTTAAGCAAAATTAAGTATGGATTTAAAGATCAATGTCAAATCAGTAGATTAATTATGCATTATTGGTGGCAACCTCAGACATAGATCAAGTCTTAAAAGCTTGATCCAAATCTTAAGATTTCTTAAGTTAATTAAGATATTTAAGATTCTAATTCTTTTCGTTTATTCAAGCATACTTAATAAGTTTGTAAGAATGAATTCAATTCATTTGCCTGCCGTTCTAGACCAAACTGATAATTCAAGTTCTAAAACAAGGGTTACCTAGTGCTAATCAAACCCTAATTCAAATCAAAAAGGATTAGCACATAAGTATAAATCCAACCATTCAATTCTCATGAAAGTTGGCATGTAAGTTCTACTTAATCACACAAGAAATTAGAGACTAAGTTTGCAAAGATCCAGTAAGTATAAACCCTAAAATTCACTAATCATGTTTTAACAAATTTAGGGCATAATTAAGAGTACAGAATTCAGAAAAATATTCTACTTAGCACATGCATTCTATTCATCATAAGTAAACTAATGGCACCCTAAACATACAATTTGGATAAGTAAATTTACTGATCTACCCTAATTAAGATCTATTGTAATTAGGCAATAATTAAAGATCTAACAATTAGATGCATGATTTTATTTTATATTTAGGTTTTTGAGATTTTTCTGATCATTTTCATATATGATATCATAGGATTTGGATTAGTGGATTAAAAGTTATTTGAATAATACATTATGTACTTTTATTTAATCAAAATCCTATGATTTGATTAATCGAATTATTTTCCTTAAGGAAAATAATTCCATTAATTCGATTTAAATAAAACGGCTCGGCCCGAAATCGAAAACACGCTGGTCAACCGGGGCCCGGGAGACCCGGCACTGTCGCACCGCGCGGGTCGTGGGTCGACCCGGCCTGCATAGTGTTGTTGTCCCCGATCCTTCGTCCCGATGAATAGAGCCAATTAGGGAAACCTAATCGCCAAAATTCCGATGCATCCAGACCACGGCTCGGCCAGCATTCAATCGCTACTCCATCACCGTGGTCAAATGCGTCGATTGGGACACGAAGCCCCTTGTGAGACAGTCTGGATCAGCCAGACCTTACTCACCCAAGGATTCCACCATTTGAGTTACTGTGGGGAGATAATTCTCCCCACAGAGGCTATGCCAGACCCCGGGCTCGTTCCCTACACCATCCAGGAGGTGAGGCAGATCGAAGCCCTCTGGTCTGGGGGGTTGGGGTGGTCTGGATCGCTGGGTCCTTACTCGACCGAGGTGATCCAGAAAGAAACTGGCCCAATCGACCGATTCGATCGATCGGGGCTAACTTAGGCCCTAATTACGATACGGCTGAGTTCGTATTGGCAATAAGCACGAAAATGCATCAAATGGAATAGGATAGGAGCCTTATTGACTCGAACACTGCAACTGGGATACCTAAATTTGCCAAAGGGTGTGCAGGCATCACGGGAGCAAATGCTAGATTGGATGAGCTTCATTGAGCTTTCTCTGAGAGTTCCTAAACTCCAGGAGACTCTCCTATCAGCGGTACGCACGCCTGGACGCCTGGAGAGCTCGGATAGACAGCAATGGAGCTCGGGAATGGTGGGAGCAAGATCGACTCCAATTGATCAGCAAGGATCAAATGGAAGAGAGCTGAGGCTATTTATAGCCTCAGGGAAGTGCCGTGAAGCTTCCAGAGGATTTAATTGGGCTGAGGAGGGTCGGAGGGTTCGGGCCATGGCTGAGCTTTCGAATTTCCAATTCGAGCTCGGCCAGGCCACGGAGCCTGATTGGGGTCCCTTAGCCATTAGGGGATGCTCTGCAACGGTCGGCTGAGCTGGAGAGGGGAGTCACAGACCGGATGGCCAGCTGGCAGTACGGGAAAATTCCTGTCGGGCGAGGGAATCTAGCGGAGACGAAGATCCACAGTGCCAGACCCCGCGGATGTCGTCTGATCTATTGATCAGATGGCGGAATGGTCAGATGCACTCGGATCTTAACGGCCGATCGCGGAAGTGATCCGGGCCGTTAGATCAATCGGGTAGATCCTACGGTTGATCCGCGTTTCTACGGAATTAAATCTCAACCGTTAATTAAAAAGGCAGAACGACTGGATTCACGGGATGCCACTGTCGCGTGACCCGGGCTCCGCAGCGGATAGCCTGCGGTCTGCACAGCAGATCCCTGCCGTTTATTTAGGTATGATGGTATATTTGCAATTATGTTTTAATAGGAACCCTTATGTGCAATTGAGCCAATTTAATTTAAATTAAATTATGGCCCAAATGAATTCCAAATTGCACCAAAATTTTACCCTTAGCTAATTTGGGGGTGAGGAATCCAAAAATGTAATCAGATTTTAATTCTGAGATCAAAATATTTTGGGTCTAGATTAGGGCATCTAGACTGATCAAATTGCAATTTTTGACTTAGAGAAGTCCAATGGACTTCAAATTTTCCAGATAGATTTAAATCGATGTTCTAAAGGCAATAGCACTAAAAGTTGAATTAAACAACCTGTAATTAGCATGGTAACAACCTAGGGTTGTTACAGACTCCCTTACTTAAGAATGATGTCGTCCTCGATATCATTTTAAGAGACGACAATTATGAGAGAATATGAAGAACATGAATAAGACTTTTGAATTTAAAGAGTACCTGGAGTTTCAAAGAGATTAGGATACTTCTTTCTCATATCCGTCTCTTTCTCCCAAGTAGATTCTTCTAAAGAGCGATTTCTCCATTGAACTTTTACCATCGGGATGGAGCGATTCCTTAGCTGCTTTTGATCATGAGCTAAGAGATTAATCGGCTCTTCTGCATAAGAGAGATCTGGTTGTAGCGATACGGCTTGGAAGTTGAATTAAGTGAGATGGATCATGGAGACATCTCCGCAGAGAGGAGATGTGGAATACATTATGAACTACAGAGAAATCTTCAGGAAGCTTTAGTCAATATGCTGCAGAACCAACCTTTTCTAGTATCTCGAAAGGTCCGACGTAGAGAGGACTTAACTTTCCAGCTACACCAAAATGATAGACACCTTTCATTGAGCTGACCTTTAGATACACATACTTTCCCACATCAAGATCTAGAGCACGATGATGAGCGTCGTGATATTTACTATGCCGATCCTGAGCAGCTTTGATTCTTTGCTGGATTAGCTGAATTTTATGATTTGTTTCTTCAACCAATTCTGATCCATAAAGCTGAACACTGCCAGTTTCAGACCATGCTAATGGTGTACTGCATTTTCTGCCGTACAAAGCTTCATATGGTGCCATACTAATACTTGCTTGAAAACTATTATTGTATGCGAATTCTACAAGGGGAAGGTGATCCTCCCAAAAACCTCCAAAGTCCAGAATACAGAGATGAAGGAGATCTTCCATAATTTGGTTGACTCTTTTAGTTTGTCCATCTGTCTGAGGATGAAAGGCGGTACACATAGCTAGAGTGGTCCCCAAGTCTTGATGTACTACTTGCCAAAATTTTAAAGTGAAACGACTATCTCGATCAGATACAATGGATCTCGGAATCCCATAGAGTCGAATAATTTCTTTGATATATAACCTTGCCAGTTTTTCCACAGAATCAGTCTGACACATAGGGACGAAGTGAGCTGATTTGGTCAATCGATCGATAATGACCCAAATTGAATCCACACCAGTTCTTGCTTTAGGTAAACCCATAACAAAATCCATAGAAATATCGAACCATTTCCATTCAGGAATTGCTAGAGGGTGAAGAATTCCTCCAGGCTTTTGATGCTCGGCTTTGACTAGACTGTAAGCATGACATTTTGCTACAAATTCTGCCACACTCTTTTTCATTCCAGGCCGCCTGAATGATTTCTTTAGATCCTGATACATCTTGGTATTACCTGGATGTACTTGGTAGCCTGAATTATAACCTTCAACCAAAATCTCTTGATGCATAGATTTGGGAATCCATAGATGATCACCCTGGTAAATTATGTTACCACGAAGCTGAAGGTCGAAGCGATGTCCACTTTCGATATCGACTTTGAACTTCAAATAATCCTCATCCTTGGTTTGAGAGATGAAGACACCATGATGGAAGGTAGGTTTAATTGAGCTCATAGATATTTGTGTGCTTAACATATCTCCACACATTGGTCTGATTTCAAATTTTTGGAATTCTTCCTCCAATGCACTAGTGCAAATTATAGAAGATAGCGTAGCATGACGGTTGAGTGCATCTGCTACGACATTCGCTTTTCCTGGGTGATACTGAATGCTTAAGTCGTAGTCGCTTATTAACTCGAGCCATCTTCGCTGTCGATAATTCAACTCACATTTGGGAAAATATATTTCAAGCTCTGATGGTCGGTGAATATGGAACACTGGACGCCATACAGGTAATGACGTCAAATCTTTAGAGCGAAGACTACTGATGCTAGTTCGAGATCGTGAACAGGATAGTTCTTTTCATGTGGTTTCAACTGTCGAGATGCATAGGCTATGACTCTCTCTTCCTGCATTAATACACATCCCAAACCTATACCAGATGCGTCGGTGTAAACTTGGTAATTCAATCCTTCCTTGGGTAGGGTGAGAACTGGGGCAGAAGAAAGAGCATCTTTCAATGTTTGAAATACTTTTTCACATTCTGGACTTCAGACAAACAGTACTGCTTTTTGGGTCAGCTTGGTAAGAGGAGACTCAATTTGTGAGAATCCTTTGACGAATTTTCTATAATAGCCTGCCAGTCCTAAGAAGCTTCTGATATCCGTCATGAATTTTGGTTGTGACCAATCTCGGACTGCGCTTACTTTGTTTTGATCCACTCTGATCCCTTGAGAGTCAATGATGTGACCCAAAAAGGCGATAGAATCAAGCCAAAACTCACACTTAGAATACTTAGCATAGAGTTCGTGGCTCCTGAGTTCTTCAAGTACTATACGAAGGTGTTTCTCATGATCAGTCTTATTCTTGGAGTAAATCAGTATGTCGTCGATGAAGATGATGACGATTTATCCAGATATGCTTTCAACACATGCTGCATTAAGTCCATAAAAATGGATGGTGCATTTGTCAATCCTAAAGACATCACCAAGAATTCGTAATGTCCATAACGAGTTCGAAATGCTGTTTTCTCAATATCAGAATCCTTAACTCGCAATTGATGATACCCAGATCGCAAGTCTATCTTGGAGAAGACCTTTGCTCCAGATATCTGATCAAACAGATCGTCGATATGCGGCAAAGGGTATTTGTTTTTAATAGTTACATTGTTTAACTCCCTATAATCGATGCACATTCTCATCGATCCATCTTTCTTCTTAACGAACAGCACCGGCGCTCCCCAAGGGGATGAACTTGGACGGATGAGACCCTTCTCTAATAATTCTTGAAGTTGGTTGTTCAGCTCTATGAGTTCCTTTGGCACCATGCGGTACAGAACTTTTGACAGTGGTTGAGTTACGGGAATTACTTCTATGGTGAACTCTACTTCTCTGTTCGGAGGAAGACCAGGCAGGTCTTCAGGGAAAACATCGGGAAATTCACAAACTACACGGTTCTCGGAAAGAGGTATGACTTCTTTCTTTTCTCCCAACATTGTTACAAGGTACGCATTGCATCCCTTCTTTACTAGTCTCTCTGCCACCATGGCGTTGATTAACGACGATTGGGTACTAAATTTTCCCACGAATGATTTGGAGTTTCTTCCACTGCCCAAAGTTATTTTCTTCTTTTGGCAGTTAATGGACACACCATGTTGGCTTAACCAATTCATACCTAGGATTATGTCGAAGTTGGTAATTAGCAGTAGAATTAGCTTAGCTCTGAAGTTTTGATCCTCAATAGGAATACCTAGATTGTAGAATTATTGAAACTGCATACGAGCTCCAGAAGGTAGCCCAATACTTAATGAACTGGCTAGTTAATGTGTCCGTAGTTTAAGCGTTTTAGCCCACTCTTCCGATACGAAAGAATAACTTGCTACCGTATCGAATAAAACATTACAAGTTGTGTCGTTTATGGTTAATGTGCCTATAGTTACGTTAATTTTGCGTAAGGATAGTTCATTCGAGAATTGAAATACGAGAATAGTAAGGTACAAATATTTAATACAGTAAGAAAAGAGAAATTATTTAAGGCATACCAGATACCACGTCATTATTTTTAGGAGCAAAAGCTGGAGTTAACATATATACTCGGGCAGGTGACGGGGGTTGCTTGTTCTGGGTTCCTGAATCTTGGCGGTTGTATGTTGACCTTTGCACCGGTACACTTGCCCTTGAGTTCGTTGTAGGAGCCGGCATTATGGCAGGAGTGGGCTCCCGCTGGTTCACGGGTTGAGCACGAAAGGTTTGCTTATGGCGGGAGTGGTCGATGGGCACACCATCGATGGTATTTTTCTCCCTACACTCATAGTAGCGGTGGCCCTTACAGCCACAAGTGAAACATACACCACCGAAGTGGTAGCACTTCCCATACAGATGCTTCTTCTTACATTCAGAATTCTGAGGCTGAGGTTGTGTAGTTTCCATGTTGTAGACTCTGGCCGTTTTGCGATGGCCAAAGCGCTCGTCTCATGGGTGCGTGACTATGGTTTTTCTCTTCCGGTCCAGTTGACTCTGGAATCCTTCTTGTAGACGGGCAGCCTCGATCAACTCTATTAGGGTTTTGAACTGCCGTGAGACTAGGTGTGCTCTAATAGAATCTCTCAGACCTTTCATGAAGTGGTGACACTTGGATGCTTCCATTCTCACTAGATCTGGATTGAACCTTGAAAGTCTCCTGAATTCTTGTTCGTAATCAGATACTGACCTACTCCCTTGCGTGAGGTGAAGAAGTTCGCCTTCTAGAATTGCTTGTGCTGAGGCCGGAATGAAAGCTTCACGAAATGCTTCCATGAACATATCCCATGGAATGTCCGCTATCTCGAAGTCCGCAAATCTGTTATTCCATTCATTTTCCCACCAATATTCTGCTTCTTCTTGGAACAGGTAGGTCACCATACGGATTGCCTCAGAATTAGGACATTTAATTAAGGCTAGATTCTTCTCTACCAATTTTATCCATGTTACTGTATCCATGGGGTTTAATGCCCCGTTGAACGTGGGAGTGCGGAAACGAAGGAAGTTGTGTAGGACTCCATCTCCTGAAATATAAGAAGAAGGTCCGGAGGATTGTTGTTTGACTGAGAGGATGAGAGATCGTGTCTCCTGCGCCTGTTGCGCGTTACTGTCAATTAAGGCCTTTATTAAATTGGCCATCAGACTCGATTCCTCAGGTCCGCTTGACGATGGGATCGTCTTTTTAATAGGAGTGGGAGCAGAGGGGGAACCAGGATTCATAGCTGCAGTTACAATGTAAATTTTAGAAAATTTCATTCATTTTCAAGTTCTTTCTCATAAGAGAAGATACATGGATACATCAAAATATATAAACAAGATAACAAGGAATGACATAAGGAAATTCCTAGGATCTAGTTACAATACTCTACCCAGAAGGCTGCACAAAAGTCATCATATGTGACTATGTGACCTTTCTGAGCTAATCTCCTATTGACCCAATACCACCAACGACTCGTTGATCCCCTCAGTAAGATCTCTACAATCTCCAGGCGGTACTTCTCTGGACAAGCTGTCTCTCAAAGTGCTGTGGTAACACGATCCAGCCACTCTTTGGCGAGTGCCGAAAGACTGGTGCCTCTGAATGATGAATGAACCAAGATCATGTCCAGTACCGCGACTCCTTGGGGTGATACTCCATCTACCGTCCTCCCGTAGATCTGACCATCTCGAAGGTCGTCTACCCAATAATCATCAAACCTCCTAAGGTAGAACAGAAATGCTGACGGCGAGTATTCCATCTCCTATAATAGTTCAACCCATAAATATTTCATTCATTTATTTCTTTTAAAATTCATCCAAATCCTAAGATGTCATTTTAAGTTATCTTTTTACGTGCGTTTAATTCCTAGGGTGTCAGTATTGTAGACATAATTTCCCTTTCTATTTCTGAGCAGCTTAATGAACCTTTTGGATGTTTGCTTTGCACTACACCTAGTAATTATGATCTTGTCCTGACACAGAGAACATATTATAAAGTAGATAGGAACAAGCTCCTTATCTACACTTTATAAAACTTCTCTGATACCAACTGTAATGCCCCGTCCCATCGCCGCGCGCAAAATACAAGTATAATTCATAGTTTGGCAGCGGAATGGTGCGCTACTCGATGAACGGTGGGCCGTACAAGTAAGACCCATCTTCCCGAAAAGGCTAGAGAGACGAAGCCATACTGAAGGCCGCTGACTCGAACCCTAAGAGTAGGTTCGAGAGCCAATATCCAAGATAAGAATGAAATACTTATCTTGGGTATTAGGCTAGTATGAACATAAGGTGCAAGGGAGTGGAGAGGAACCTATGTACGTTACAAAATATATCAGCATTTCCAGTACGCCGATCACATCACAATACTATGTATAGTAGTATAACAGAGTGCGGAAGCTAAAAGCAAAATATCTTGAGTACATTCATCTCAAGCAATAGTAAATATCCAGCTCAGAAAAGAAAGTAAAAATACATCCAGAATTTATTAAAAACCATAAAAATGCAGAAATATAAAGAGTCTAGCTAGAATACTGGAAAGAACTAGAAAGTAAAAGTAGGTGCTCAATCCCCTACAGCTCCAATAGCTCCTCCTCAGTCCCTGGAACGTCCTCCTGACCTGCCTCCAACAATTGCTCGAGGTCTAGCAAATTGCCGGATCCCAAAAGTACCCCGTGTTAGACAAGAAGTCTAACACATCGAAGCTAGCTATACAAGCTAAACTAAACATAACGAATATGCAAGAACGTAAAGTAAAAGTGCAGGAAAAACTGTAAGGACATCAAATAACTGAGCTGTAAGAACTAAACAAAGTAAAATTGCATCAAAGCTAAATACTGAAAGTAAATGAAAATGTCGGATGCTCATAAACTAAGGTGAAAGGAATGTCAGATGCTGAGAAGGATGCTATAAGCTGCACTATATGCCACTGAAACAATGCTCACAAATATGCTATACTACGGTATATCACAGAATTATCACTGAAGGTTTATGAGTCGTACGGTCCAATGTAAGCACAACAGTTAGGAAGTCAGTATGGTGACACAGATGCACCCCGAAATTCCCCAGTCTGTGTATATAACATTCCGTATCTCATACTGTATTACTGATAACCATGTGTCACAACAGAAGGAATGAGTTCAACTCATGTGCTTATGCTTATGCCATTATATGGTATGAATGGAAAATCCCAAAATCCATGAAGAATATAGTAAGAAACAAAAATGAATTCTAAGTCTCCACTGTGCAGAATCCTGCTAAAAGGATTCTGACTCCAAATTTCTAGATCAATATTTAGTTAAATTTGCTTATTTACAGATCACTAGGCGGGGTGATTGTATACACATATTAAATATGCTTCAAGGATAGGACTCTCAACATTTAGTTTGATTATGCCACCCTAATAAAGCAATCTTCATTAGTAGGCACCATCCGAAGATAATTTTGTATCTCAAACTAAGCATTTAGTCACTAAACTCACAATCATACTTAGCGTCTTAAGGAAGGTGATTCCCCTTTACTTAGTTTTATTTAAGCCATACCTATTGAAGCGATCTTCGCTAGGAGGCATTGCCCGATGGCAACTGTCCTTCAATAAAACTATGGAATGGGCACCCGTTTAATACACTCTTAGGATCGATTTATTTACTCTAAGCGAGGTTATATCCGCCTAAGCCTGCAAGATAGCAACAAAGATAAATCTCACTTAGAGTGACTCAACTAATCCCGAATATTCCTAGAGACCAGTAATATGGGTATACTATACTGCACTACCCAATAATCATGGTTCAATCAAGTCTATTTAATAAAATAAGGATTTATCAAAACTACAAGTCCTAAACTAATAGGTAAGTCCTATACAAAGTTTGATCAAGTGAATGTGATCCAAGACCACTTAATATGGATTCTACCACAAGGAGGTGTATCTCTTCTAATGTCTTAAGTGACTACCACAAGGAGAATAGATCAATCTCTAAGGTGATGGGATCTTCTATGCTTCTACCTCAAGGATTCATACAAGGCCTCATACCTCATGATATATGAATTTAGGTCTTTTAAATAATTCAAGACGATCTTATGAAGACAATATAAAGGTCTCTCCTTTAGATGTTGATATTAGTCTATTAGGTTCTGGTTCGTAGTTGGATTTAGAATGATTAGATCAGATGATGGAATCATCTGGTCATACTTAAACTAAGATTAAGGGGTGTAAATCAAACATATTATTAAGGATTTGATCACTTGTTAAATCAACATAGTATGAATGATCTTGTTTTGCAGGTTTATTACTTAAGAGAAAATCAGGGATCTTAAGGTTCGATTCAGATTGTGAAGTCACAAAGGGTTATTATTGACCTTACTTTGCCTAATTCAAATGTTTAGAATCAATAGTAAATGAGACGCATTATTGGAAAATGTTCAATTCAAAGTCTTGTAATCAATATAATTAAGTTAGGGTTTTTATGGTTTTAAATTTTTCTTAAGTAGATTAGGGTTTGACTCCTTCTCATATTTTAAGCAAAATCAAGTATGGATTTAAAGATCAATGTCAAATCAGTAGATTAATTATGCATTATTGGTGGCAACCTCAGACATAGATCAAGTCTTAAAAGCTTGATCCAAATCTTAAGATTTCTTAAGTTAATTAAGATATTTAAGATTCTAATTCTTTTCGTTTATTCAAGCATACTTAATAAGTTTGTAAGAATGAATTCAATTCATTTGCCTGCTGTTCTAGACCAAACTGATAATTCAAGTTCTAAAACAAGGGTTACCTAGTGCTAATCAAACCCTAATTCAAATCAAAAAGGATTAGCACATAAGTATAAATCCAACCATTCAATTCTCATGAAAGTTGGCATGTAAGTTCTACTTAATCACACAAGAAATTGAGACTAAGTTTGCAAAGATCCAGTAAGTATAAACCCTAAAATTCACTAATCATGTTTTAACAAATTTAGGGCATAATTAAGAGTACAGAATTCAAAAAAATATTCTACTTAGCACATGCATTCTATTCATCATAAGTAAACTAATGGCACCCTAAACATGCAATTTGGATAAGTAAATTTACTGATCTACCCTAATAAAGATCTATTGTAATTAGGCAATAATTAAAGATCTAACAAT
This sequence comes from Gastrodia elata, assembly GCA_016760335.1. Taxonomy (NCBI): domain Eukaryota; kingdom Viridiplantae; phylum Streptophyta; class Magnoliopsida; order Asparagales; family Orchidaceae; genus Gastrodia; species Gastrodia elata. Next base: position 85,343,364 of record CM028669.1, on the reverse strand, counting down.
CAGATGCATGATTTTATTTTATATTTAGGTTTTTGAGATTTTTCTGATCATTTTCATATATGATATCATAGGATTTGGATCAGTGGATTAAAAGTTATTTAAATAATACATTATGTATTTTTATTTAATCAAAATCCTATAATTTGATTAATCGAAGGAAAATAATTCCATTAATTCGATTTAAATAAAACGGCTCGGCCCGAAATCGAAAACGCACGGGTCAACCGGGGACCGGGAGACCCGGCACTGTCGCACCGCGCGGGTCGTGGGTCGACCCGGCCCGCACAGTGTCATCGTCCCCGATCCTCCATCCCGATGAATAGAGCCGATTAGGGAAACCTAATCGCCAAAATTCCAACGCATCCAGACCACGGCTCGGCCCACATTCAATCGCTACTCCATCACCGTGGTCAGACGCGTCGATTGGGACTCAAAGCCCCTTGTGAGACGGTCTGGATCAGCCAGACCTTACTCACCCGAGGATTCCGCCATTTGAGTTACTGTGGGGAGATAATTCTCCACATAGAGGCTATGCCAGACCCCGGGCTCGATCCCTACACCATCAGGGAGGTGAGGCGGATCGAAGCCCTCTGGTCTGGGGGTCTGGGGTGGTCTGGATCGCTGGGGTCCTTTCTCGACCGAGGCGATCCAGAAAGAAACTGGCCCGATCGACCGATTTGATCGATCGGGGCTAACTTAGGCCCTAATTACGATACAGCTGAGTTCGTATTGGCAATAAGCACGAAAACGCATCAAATGGAATAGGATAGGAGCCTTATTGACTCGAACCCTACAACTGGGATACCTAAATTTGCCAAAGGGTGTGCAGGCATCGCAGGAGCAAATGCTGGACTGGATGAGCTTCCTTGAACTTTCTCTGAGAGTTCCTGAACTCCAGGAGACTCTCCTATCAGCGGTACGCACGCCTGGATGCCTGGAGAGCTCGAACAGACAACAATGGAGCTCAGTAATGGCGGGAGCAAGATCGACTCCAATTGATCAGCAAGGATTAAATGGAGGAGAGCTGAGGCTATTTATAGCCTCAGGGAAGTGCCGTGAAGCTTCCAGAGGCTTTAATTGGGCTGAGGAGGGTCGGAGGTTTCGGGCCATGGCTGAGCTTTTGAATTTCCAATTCGAGCTCGATTAGGGTCCCTTAGCCAATAGGGGATGCTTAGCAACAGTCTGCTGAGCTGGAGTGGGGAGTGGCAGACCGGATGGCTAGCTGGCAGTACGGGAAAATTCCTATCGGGCGAGGGAATCTGGAGGAGATGAAGATCCACAGTTCCAGACCCCGCGGATGCCGTCTGATCTATTGATCAGATGGCGGAACGGTCAGATGCGTTCGGATCTTAATGGCCAATCGCGGAAGCGATCCGGGCCGTTAGATCAATCGGGTAGATCCTACGGTTGATCCGCGTTTTCGCGGAATTAAATCTCAACTATTAATTAAAAAGGCAGAAAGGCTGGATTCACGGGATGCCGCTGTCGCGTGACCCAGGCTCCGCAGCGGATAGCCCGCGGTCCGCACAGCGGATCCCGGCCGTTTATTTAGGTATGAGGGTATATTTGCAATTCTGATTTAATAGGAACCCTTATGTGCAATTGAGCCAATTTAATTTAAATTAAATTATGGCCCAAATGAATTCTAAATTGCACCAAAATTTCACCCTTAGCTAATTTGGGGGTTAGTAATCTAAAAATGCAATCAGATTTTACATCTGAGATCAAAATATTTTGGGTCTAGACTAGGGCATCTAGACTGATTAAATTGCAATTTTTGACTTAGAGAAGTCTAATGGACTTCAAATTTTCCAGATAGGCTTAAATTAATGTTCTAAAGGTAATAACACTAAAAGTTAAATTAAAGAACCTATAATTAGCATGGTAACAACCTAGGGTTATTACAGTATATTACTTGTCTTAAGTATTAGACTAATACGTACTTTAGATTTAAGTATATAAATATGAATCCAATATATGTTATCAATATATCAGCATTTCTAGTATACTGATCACATCACAATACTAAGTATAGCAGTATAACAGAGTGCGAAAGTTAAAGCAAAACATCTAAAATACATTCATCACAGAGGAGTAGTAGCCATTCATCTCAGAAAAGAAAAGTAAAATACATCCAGAGTTATTACAAATGGATTTAAAAGATGAAACATAAAGTCTATCTAAAGTACTGAAATGAGCAATAAGAAAAAGGTAGAAAGCTGACCCACTAAGGCTCCATGTACTCATCCGGGATCTCTTGCAGGTCCTTGTGCCCTGTCTCCACAAGCTGCTTGGGATCTAGCAAATTGCCGGATCCCAAAAGTACCCTGTGTTAGATAAGAAGTCTAACACATTGCAACTAACTAAGTAGTTCTAAAGCAAATGTAATAGATAATAAAGTAAACATGACTATAGAAAATAATAATAAAGGCACTATGTAACTGAACTGTAACGACTAAGCAAAGTAAAACTGCATTACAACTGAATGCTGAAAGTAAACGAAAATATCAAAGCTCAGAAATCAATGCAAATAATGTCCAATGCTGTAATATATTTCACTGGAATGATGCACCCAAGTATGCCACAAAATGGTATGCCACAGTATGTAACGGAACTATCATTGAAAGGCTATGAGTTGTACAGTCCAATGTATAAATACACCCAGTTGGGAAGACAGTACGGTGATGCCGATACATCCTGAAATTCCCCAGTCAATGTATGCAACATTCCGTAATCCATAATTTATCACTGATACTCATACATTACTGTTGAAATGATTCCTTAAACTCATGCTCATGTTTATGCCCATACTTATATTCTATATGATTAAAATCTATGAATCCACAAAACTTTGAATATCGATAATTAATTCTAGGTCTCCACTATGTAGAATCCTGCTAAAAAGATTTTGACTCCTAGCTTCTAGAATGATGATTGGTTAAAGTTGAAGATTTACTTAAAGATCATTAGATGGGATGATTGTATACACATATTTAACACATTTGCAAGAAAGGTGGTTCTTATCACTTAGTTTGATTAAGCCACCCTAACGAAGCGATCTTCGATTGGAGGCATCGCCCGTTGGCGATTTGTATCTCAAGCTAAGTTATTAAGATGCCTAACTCACAATCACACTGTGTCTTAAAGAAGGTGATTCTAATTACTTAGTTTTTTTGAACCAAACCTATTGAAGCGGTATTCGCTAGGAGGCATCTCCCATTGGCGATTTGTATTTTAATCAAACTAAGAAATGAGTACCTGTTTAATACAGTCTTAGTCTTGTGAGATTTACTCTAACAAGACTGTATTCGTCTAATCCCTCGGGATAGCACCTGCTCATAAGCCCACATTAGTGTGAATCAATTAATCCTGAATACTATTGAAGAAAATTAGTATTAGGGGTATGCCATACTACACCAACTAATAATCTGGGTTCTCACAACTCTATTTAATTAATAAGGATTTATCAAGACTATAATTTCTTATGCTAAATAGGTAAGTTCTATACAAGGTTTCAAGAAAAAGTGATCAAGTATCACTCAATATAGATTCTACCACAAGGAAAGGTGTCATTCTAATATCTTAAGTGATTCCTACCATGATCGAAGCCCCCTGGTCTGAGGGCCCAAGGTTGGCTGGAATGCCGGGACCTTACTCACCCGAGATGTTCCTTAAGGGACTTAACCCAATCGATTGATTTGATCGGCCGGGTCTAGATTAGGGATCAATTTTAATACCAGTGAGTTTGTTTTGATAATACGCATGTAATCAAATTAAAAGGAGGAAGGTCCGAGCCTCATTGGCTTGAAACTGGCAAATAGGGGTACCTAGTTTGATGTGGGAGCTCGAGACAATTGACTGAGGGTTTGGCTGGCCTTAGCTGAGGTTCCAGATGCTGTAAAGGATCCTGAACACCAGAAGAGCCTACTATCAGCGGTTTGGGAGCTCCTGGGATCGCCTATGCAAGCTCAGACAGACGGCAATAGTGGGGGTTGCAGAGAGCTCAATTGATTAGCAAGGATCAAATGGAGCAATGGAATCAAAATTAATAATTTCTTAGACTATAGATTAGCAGGGTAACAACTTAAAGTTGTTACACAGGGCCGCAGCCAGTAAAAAGAAAGTCTTATTAGACAATTATCTAAGTACATTTTAGGCTAAATATTTTACATGAATTATTAATGTCACCATTTAAACTTAAACACAATAAAAGTGAACTAAAAAGTATCTGAGCAATAAGCATACAAGGAACAAGGTAGGTTATAAATATGACATTTATAACTAAGCAGGAAATTGAGGTAAAAAGACACACCTCAAGTGACTAAACAAGGAATGAGCAGATACATATAATGCGGTAAGTAAAAGTACTGAAAAAAAAGTCAAATCCTAAATAATTATTAGAAATTTATTACGTTGGCAATTACATTCTACATGCCATAACTAATCATTAGAAACCATAAATAGAGAATTTGAGCGATTAATCATGCTAATATTCACTAATTTAGCTACTTGAGTAATTAGAAACAATTAATAAATTTAATCACAAAAATTAAAATTTTCTTGTATATTAGTAATCCTTGTACTTTTTTGATCAAATATTATATTAGATCATATGATTTGGAGCTAAATTGACTAAGTTATGGATTTATCAAATTTTAAGATTAAGGGGGGTTAATTAGTCTAAAATTTAATTAATAAAATTAATCACCAAATAGAAAAACTAATGGCATAATATTAATCATTGCATTTTTTTGATCAAAATGGTATATTGGATCACTATATTTGGAGTTGTAATTATAAAGTTATGAGACTTTATAAATTTGGAATTGATTAATTAATAGAATTAAATAAATTAAAAAATTCTAAAATTACTATAGCTTTAGTAAATCGTGAAACTTTGGCATCCAAATTCTCTTTACATGAAGCTTCTCATGAGACATGTCATATACCAATGGAAAGTTCTCTTCGAGATATTTTCATTGATACCAAATATACCTCCTAATTGTGCTTATAACTTAAGAAATTATAAGCTCTAATTCGGACTTAAAGAAAAAAATAAATGGTACCTTAAGTTTCGGTTTGGAGCATGGATGAAGAAGATGAAGGTGCAGCTTTGCTCTAGGATAGATCCAAAATGATGCCAACTCAGATTGATATTCAAATGAGATTAAAAATAAGTGTTTTCTGGGGGCTTGTGCGGTGGCTTTGTCACTTGCATGCGGCTTCTTGCCATTGCACAAAACTGTCGGAGGAAATTTTTTTTATTTTTTAAATAATTATTAATTAATTATTAAATACAATTTTAAAATTTTAAAATTAAATTATTAAATGAACTCCAAAAAATCTCAAAATTTCACCCTTAAGTCAGATTTTGATTTCTAGATTAATTTAGTTTTCTTATTTTTCTAATTATTTAAATATATTAAAATATTCGAGAAAATTTGACAATTTCCAAACACCTCCAAAATATAACTCCTAGCTAATTTGGGGGTGATGAGCACAATAGAAAAGTAGAATTATTTATTTGAGGTCAAATTATATAGCTCATTTTTCAGATTATCCAGATTTTGTTGAATTAGGGTCTGATTGACTCCTAATTTAGATCAAAACTTCAGGGCTTACTCTTAATGATATATTAAGACTATTAGAACAAAAATTAGGACCTCATTTAGTCCCGATTGATCAAGGTAACACCCTTGGGTTGTTACACCAAGCTAGCCCACTTCATATGGCATTCTTAAGTTAATCATATACGATCAAGATATTAGATTTATGTCTAAGTTTTGGCAAGCTGTGCATTAAGACCTGGAAACTTTTCCAGCCATGAGCATTACCTTCCATTCTCAGAATGATGGTTAGATAGTGCATGTTAATGAAGTTCTTAAAGATCTCATGCATTTGTGTATCCTAAATTGTGGTGGTTTATGGGAGGACCATATTTCCTTGGAGGAATTTGCTTATAATAATAGTTATCAAGCAAGCATTGGCATGGCTCCATATGAAGCTCTATATTGAAGGAAATATAGTACTATACTAGTAATGTTTGAAACATGAAGTGTTCAGCTCATAGGATCTGATTTCATCAAGGAAACCAACATAAAGGTTCAGCTTATCTAGCAGAGCATTCGTGTAGTTCATGATTGCTAAAGCAAGTATCATGATGCACATCATTTTCCTTTGGAGTTCAATTTTGGTGACCATGCGTACAAAGTCAGTTCGAAGAAAAGCATTTTTTATTTTAGCATAGCAGGGAAACTCAACCCCTGTTACGTTAGACCTTTTGAAGCAGCAGCAAAAGTAAGTTCTGCATCCTACAAGTTAAATCTTCCTGAAGACTTATCAAAAGTTCATGAAGTATTCTATGTATCATCACCGAGGAGGTGTCTTCATAATCCTTCGCATCACAGTCAACTTCCAGCTGCTTCTCTCCAGCCTGATCTTTCCTTTATGGGGGAGCCAATCCAAATCTTTGCTTGCGATCAATGGCAGCTGATGAATCGCTCTATTCATATGGTGAAAGTTCAGTGGAGGAATTGTTCTCTTGAATAGTCTACTTAAGAGAAAGAGCTGGATATGCAATAAAAATATCCAAGACTTTTTGAGAACTTATGCATTTCTCTCTTTTCAAAATCTAGTCTTTTAATTTCTACTTTCTCTTACCCTTCTTAATGATGATGTCAAGAATGACTTTATTTTTAAGTGGCGGAGTCTCTTAGTTTTAACACTAGTTAATCTGAGTGTAAACACCTCTTAATTATTATTCCATTATTTTTATCCAGTAATTAGAACCTAATCCTGAAGTTTTGGAGTTAATCAGATCTCATTATGTTGAATTGACTATTTTGCCAATTTTTTGACTCAGAAAATTAGCTAAAATAAATTGACCTTGAATCAAAAATTTGACTTAGCCATTGAACTCCTCGCCCCCTAATTAGCAAAGAATAAATTTTTTGTATTTTTCCATGAGAAAATTTTCCTCAATTATTTTATGATAGTTTTAAATCAAAAATAATTATAGAAATTTTTTGGGTGTCAAAATAGAAAGATTTTTGAATTTTTAAATTATCCATCATCAAATATCTAGTAATAAAAATTTCATAATTTTTGGAGCTAAAATGGATGAGTTATGATAAAAATACTCTTGGAATAAATAAAAAAATTCAACCTTTATGATTTTGGCAAACATGATTTTGGCCAATTTCAAACTCAGATCCCGGGACAACCACTTGGCCAAATTGGACAATTTTGGTGTCTATAGATTCCTCTCGATGAGATTTTTATTTTGGAACCTTAAATTTAAAGTTTGGACATATAATTTTTATTAATTCTTAGAAATACTTATTTTTAGCCAAATTAAGTAATATTATGCCATAATTGTTGGGAGTTTTGCATGTAAATCACCCAATAAAATGCAATAATTGTTACTCCACAAAAATTATTCTTAATTAAGGATAAATTTAAGACATATTACTTTGAACTATTCAAATTCCACCTAGATCAAACCTACACCATTGAATCTTTGATCGAGCCTTAAAAGCACTCCTAGACCTTCTAACCTTAATTAGAAACTTAAAATCGTGCCTTTATTTCTTTCTTACCTCCATTTGGAAGCATTTGTCAAACTCATTTTCTCTTTTTCTTCTTCTCCTCTCTAAACCCTAAGGACTTCATCTCTAAGCAAAATCCCACAACAAGGAGAAGATTTTTGAAGTTCTAAACCACATAAGCAAGGAGATCTATGCTTGTAAAGACCCACTTAAGTAGTAATAAGTGAAACTCTTAAACATTGATGTGTCTTTTCAGATAATGGTGGAGTTCCTGTAAGAACTTCAAACTTAAGCATGCTCATGTGGGAGCACTTATATGATGGGTGATCTACTAGAAAGTGATCTTCTGAAAGAAAAACCATGAGACCTTTCAAGCCAAAACAGACAATACCTTAGTACTTAAGAGGTTAGGTTGTTACAAGGCTGCACTATCTCATTCTTTTATGGCAAAGAGAAGATCTAAGCTTCAACAAAAATTATTTGTTTCAAAATTTATATAAGGAAAGTCTTACAGAGTAAACGAATGAATCAGGTACATTAAGTACTTAGAACCTGTATCAAATTTTGATAGATAAAATCATTTTACTTGAGTTTTATGTAAAGTAAGTACGTCCCCTATATAGAGCTTATTGTGGATAATATGTTCTTATTTCCTTTAATTCTATGTTGGAATGCAAGCACTATTTTGTAAAATATTTGGTGAAAATAATATAAGATTGCATGTTAAATATTTTACCCTACTAAAATGTGAGAGTTTAGATGAATACACTTTGATTATATTTCAAACTTGTGTTTATCGATAAGAAATGAATTAATAGCATTTAATTTATTTTTGAAGTAAATTCTATATGTTATAATATTTGATTTTTAATAGAATCATTATGTTTAAGATCTAATTGCTAAGCTTTGCATTTCATTAATTTTCTCCTAAATCAGAGAATCAACATGCTTAATATAACTTAATAAGTTAATATAAGATATTGATTGATTCAATCATGAGATTCTAAATTTATTGATTTATCTTATGACTTGATTGTTATCCCTTAAAAATAAGATAAGAAAATATTTGCACTATTGATTATAATCTTTAAATTTTCTTAAGTAGCTATGATTAAGCATGTAACCTTGCATAAAATTTAGGATATTCTAGAATATTAGTTCAATTTTAGTAACTTGTATATTATAGATGAAATTATTTAAAATTTTAAAAGATCCTTAAAGGACAGAGATAATAAGTTGATTAACATGATTTTTATCTTAATCCTAAACTTATGTCTTATTGATTTTCTATTAAATAAGAGAACCATAATGTATTAATCTTTAATTAATCAATAAAAGACGCTTGATTTATCAAACAATCAACTCATAAATATTTAATGATTTATCTCATGATTTGAATGTTTAATTGTAAGATTAAGAATTAAAGGATTCGCATACTTAGTTTATTTCCTTTAATCAATGATTAAACACATAATTTTGCATGCAATTATATTTACCATAATTATAGAATTAATCTTTAGAAATTATAGATTGTAGATGTAAGTATTAAGAGTTTTAGATTCCTTAAAGGATAAGGATATTATTATGTTTAAATGAAAAATACCACTTTCTATAAGATAAATCTGAGGTAAGAAATATTTATTTGATACATGTTGAGGTAGGTCCTTATATGAACCTCTTGAACCTTAGATGATTGATCTTATACCTTGTGGCGAGATGACCTAAGAGACTTAGATTGAGATTCATATGTGGTAGATGACCTAAATTGACTCGGTTGATTCATTAGTTTGACCTATTTTGATTAGCACCTACTACAATGGAGAATGGATTCATTAGTTTGAAATTCTTTGTTTACTCAATTATTCTGCTTAGAAATATAAAGAATGATAATATTTGAATTATCATACGGAGATTGTAGTGCATATCTGTAGAACTGATTTGAGTCAGTAGGATGTGGAATCAGTTGATTCATCCTAAATAGAATTGTAGAGTTCTAGTCTTATCTTAGGTTTACAAGATGAGTACAGTTCATGATAAATATCCCAATTCCTAAGTATATTATAAGAAGGGAATTGAATAGCTTAGTTTGAGAGAATAAATTCTAAAATGATTTTGTTTCCTTATCTTTGTGGGCATTGATAAGTGCAGTTTAAGCAAACTAAGTGTGTCAAGTTATATTTCTTAGAAAAATACTAAGTATGTATATGTACTCTTAACATATGAAAACTTAGAAAATTATGAGAACATAGTTTATAGAAATACTGATTTCAAACAAATTTGGGTTAAAGTAAAATATGTGATTTAGAGTTCTGATTTATATGGAATTTATGAGTATATGTGCATATTAGGATAAATCGAGTTAAATAGTTAGATAACTAGAATAGGTGTTTATTTTTCTTTAATTTTCTTGATTTTTGATGACTTAGAACTAATATTTCATTAAGAGTATTTGGCATAAACTGCACAAGCATAAATCATCAAAAATCATTTGAGAACTATGGGATGTAGTGTGGGGCCCTGTACCCTCCGCGGCCATACTAATACTGATATTAGCATAAACACGGGGAGTACGGTGCTCCAATTATGGTAAATCCCCAACTCAAGTAGAGTCAGGTAAGACCCAACCCGCCTTAAGCTAAGGACTTGTCACCTGGAACTGTAAACATACATCAATATATCAAAGTAGCGGAAGTAGAAAATAGTATAACATAACATCCACATTCACAGCATAGTATACAAGAGTAAAAGAAACAATAACTCAACTAAAGTGTAGAAAGTAAATACATTCAAAATTTAATTATTACAAACTGAATTAAAAGAAAGAAAAGATCTCTCAATCTCACTGCAATAAAGGAAAATCTAACTAAGCGGCAGTAAGAAGATCCTCCTCCTACACTGGCTCCTCTCCTGTAGAACCACCAACGAACAGCTCCAAATCTGATATTTGTCTATATCACAAATGTCAGGGCCCCAGCCAATATAAGAAAAAGGTTACAGTTAGACAAATTTTTTAAGTACATTTTATGCTATTTAAGTGAACTGAATATTTAAAGATGCCACACTAACTACTTTAAACATATAAGAAATATAGGGTGCATCAATCTACAAAGAAAAGGATAGCTATAAACTATTTATTTATAACTAAGCAACAGGTATGTAACATAACATACAAAGCATGAAACTAAGCAAGGTGAGACTAAAGAGTTAAAATAATTACAAGTACTGAAATGAACTGATCCTAATATGCTTATGATCACATGAAGACATGCTGAGTTTATAAATGTAAACTGTACTAAAAAGTGATGAAATGAGCATACAAAATTAGCATCCTAAACATGCTAACACTTAATAACTACTCAATAAGAGCATATATACAAGCATGCAGATTTAATATATAAAAGGCCACTGAAGCATGTGGCAAAAGCAAGCTAAGAATATATAAAGCCACTAAGACATGCGGCAAAGCAACTGAAAGCACCAAAATTGAACTGAAGTAAAAGTAAGCCTAAGACATAGTACTGCCATAACAAAAATAGGCAATACAGGGCCTCTGAACAGAAAGTTCAACTGTCCATCCTAGGCATCATCATAGTTAGGTCCGAGTTGAACTCATAGAATAATAATAAATTAAAATAATAATAATAATTAAGAAAAGAAAAATGACACAATAATGAAATTTGATATAATTAAATAAATAATAAAATAGATTATGACATAATTAATATTAATAATAACAATTATAATAAGGAAATGAATGATAAATATAAAAATAATGATTTAATGACTTAATTAATATTGATATAATATTATTATTAATATTAGTATTAATATTTTTATTAATATTAACACTTTATAATAATAACAATAAATAAATAAAGAAATGACTTAAGCAAAATAAAATAAAATGGAGTATTAATAATAATAATAATAATAATAATAATAAGAAAAATAATATGCTTATACAAGAATATATACTAAAAAGTATCAAAGATAGTTAAAAATTTTCTTTTTTTTTTATTTTTACATATAAGCTCCACAAAAAAATATATTCAACTAATAATCTACTTACACATTGGATTGACATATCATAAATATACTTTGGTATATATTAGTGAGTAAGTGTAGCAATACTCTAATAATAATAATAATAATAGCAATTATTATTATCAATTATTATTATCATTTTTATTATTATAGTAATGATGATGATATGTAATATCGTTACTATTATTATATAATTATTATGATATTATAAAAAGGAAGTTGCTACAATATTTTTATCAGTGCCCCCATCAGTGCCCTAACATCATTAAAACATCTAATTTTAGTGTTTATCTCATAATAATTGAGAATCAGTATTAAAAATAAAGATCATAAATCAACTAAAATAAATTAATTACATTGAGAAAAGTGTTTGAGCATTTATTAAGGTAGTCAAGCATTTTCTTTATAAAAATTATTATGATCATAATTATATGATTTTCATTATTTATTATTAATAATTAGGATATAATATTAAATAAAAAAATAAATATTAAAATAAATATTTGAAAAAATAAAAAAAATTCATCTCTCTCTCTCTCTCTCTCTCTCTCTCTCTCTCTCTCTCTCTCTCTCTTTCACATACATAGGGGAGGGGGTTCAACGGTGTCGAAGGCAGGGAGGGGCGATGGTTAAGGCTGGGCTGGAGGCAGTGGCCGACGAGGAGGAAGGAGAAAGAGGTGGGTTTGGTGTGAGGAGAATGGGGAGGGGGCATGGGTTTTTTATAGGAGAAGAAAAATTTGGGGGTGGGGGGGTAGAGTGCGGGGTCATATGCGTTGGCGGGGCATGACAAGGCGGCGACAGGCGCCATCCAAAGGCCACATTCCACGAACTCTACATACGAGAGGTCGCAATTGAGAGGGTATGCATGTGTGAGGGAGGGGATTATTGTAACAGCCCAAACTCTTATGTACCAAGGTATTATCCGCTTTGGCCAGAAAGGCCTCACGATTTTGCCCTCAGAAGATAATTTCCCAGCAGGTCACCCATCCTGGAAGTGCTCCTACCTGAGCATGCTTAACTTTGGATTTTTTATCAAGAACTCCACTATTATCTAAAAAGGAGCCTTGATATTTAAGAGTATCACTTATTACTACTTAAGTGGGTCCTTACAATCTACCCAACTTAAGTAACTGACGTCCTCGTCAGTATCCATACACAGATCTAAGAACCATCCATTGGGTAGATAGGACTAAAGGTGACCCCTACATGCACAAGAGGTACCCACAACCATAGAGCACCTTATACCAACTATGACAACCCCAATATTGAGAATCACTTAACTCAACATTGATGTGTCGCCGCAATACCTAATACTAGATTAGAAGAAAACTAATCCAAATCATTAGATATTGTGTTTGGCCAAGGATTTAGAAGAGGGTCTTAAGTTAAGATGGAATGGAAAATATGAATGATATTAAGTAATTTATAATTGAAAATACAACACATGGATTTATAAGTGAGAATAAAATACAATTAAGCATGTGATATGTGTAAGGATACATGAGAATGTAATTTAAAACATTTGAAATAAATACATTCAATCTTAAATATGAAGTTCTAGATATTTATTGAGTATTTGACATGTGAGTTATAAGTCTACATTTTTCAACAAAATTTCTAAGTCCTAAAATTCTTAAAAATTTTGGCAGAGACTCCTTTGTAAATGGCTAAGGAAACACCTGCAAAGTTGACATGCAAGACTTCCATTCCAATGGAATTTATAATTTGAAAGGAAAATAACCTAAACTAACATATAATCAATCTATTTTAGTTCCAATTCTAGTATAGAGTTCAATCTATTATATAGGATTGCTCATTTCCAATTCTAAAATAGAGTTCAATCCATTATATAGGATTGCTCATTTTCAATTCTAAAATAGAGTTCAATCCATTATATAAGATTGCTCATTTACAATTCTAAAAGCTTAAAGAGAGAAAATCACATATGTAACAATTGTCTACCCTAAGGTTTACTTCATCTCAATATTTAATACTCACATGTAGATATAAAAAGATTATTACTTAGATTAGAAACTAGTTTCCAATCCTATAAATAATTGAATATACAACTAATTCTAATTAACATCTTAAGCAGATATGCAACTAATGATTTAATTAATATTCATTTTTATACATTTGTAATTATTCATCCATTTAATACATTCATCTATTCATTCATCACAAGTATTTAAATATAAACTAAGCTCCAACAAAGTATAGAAAAAGTAAAGTAAATAACATTTATTACAAATCAACAGTAAATTGAAATGAAAGAAAGAAATTAATAGCTCACTTACAATTTATATTATGCTATATAGTTTAGTATATGATAAATTGAAGCAATAAATTTTTAGCGCTTGGTCCAGCTCCACTAGACTCCAAATGAACCTGATCTGTCATGTTTTGGCATTTAAATATGATAGGGCAAAGTCAAGAAATAGAAAATTTGGTTAGACTAAATAGTCTAAGTACAATTAAAGATTGGTTAAACATGTTATTGTTATAATTGGATATCACTTACTAGTTATAAAATTAAGCACAAGCGTGGGTGTAATATAGTAAGCATATAAGTGAGGAAAAGTAAATAAGAAAAACAAAGTGAGTTAGAATACTCACTTAAGTATACATCTTAGCCTGTAAATAGAATAAGGGTAAAAGCATCCTAAATAGGCTAGAAATAAACTAATTTGCATATGAAAATAAATAAAGTAAAGCATGTATATATTCAAATAAACTTATGCTAAGTAAGGAAAAGAAATAGTGAAGCATTTAAATATGATTTTACAATATTCACTGTAATCTAAGTAAACTGTAAATAAGTAAAGTACAATTCTAAATCATAGAAAATGCATAGTAAGGAAATTGAAGGATGATCTTAGACTATTTGTCTAAGATTCACATAGTCTAGAACTATGGAAAGTAACATAGCTAAAAGCTATGGTGAGTCTTAACAATCTATAAGATTAAAGAAGATCTCACATGTTAATTAATTGAAGTTATTTTAATCTGTGCTCATTCTATGGGCATATTCAGAATGAAATGAGGAGTTAAACACATCTATTTAACAACTAAAGAAAAGTGAGGTCAAGTCCTAAAACACTCACATTCACCCTCTGAGAATGTAATGTCTTCTTATTACTCTATTTTCAGCTTGCCCTGACTGATCCACCATATAAACCCCTAGTAATTTTAATGTGAAAGTTTTATTCATGCACAATGTATTATATAAATGATTCAAATAAGTTAGGTTCAAGGCTAAGCAAGCATTCAAAGAAAATTTAATAATTGTAACTAAGTGATATCCAAAGTTATTTAATATTAATGATCTATTTAATGATTGGAGCTAATTGAGCTCCCAATTAACTTTGAGATATTGATCTCAAGTTAATTATAAGTATAGTAGTAGTTGGGATTTTGAAAGTAGTAGTTTCAATTCAATTAATATGATGTGACAAAATAATTTATAAGTATAATTAATACTATTAGAAACTAGGTCTTAATCACATCCTAAATTATAAGATTCAATTGCAATAATTAAATCAAGGTTTAGGTATCTAGTAGGAAGAGATCAAGATAAAGAAAATATCTAACTCAAGAAATTAGAATTAAGGTAGATTCACTAAAGTTCACTAGCTAGGTTATAGTTTGAAGGATCTAACCAATCAAGTGGTAATCTAGCTAAGTTATAATAAAGTGAAAGGCTTAAGATAATTAATTGATAGGACTTAAGAACTATAAGTTCTAAGTATTCTACTAGTTGATGTTTAAGTAACTCAATAGGATTCCTAAATTATCTTAAGTGACTTAGGACTTCTAATACTAGCTCTTAAAGAAATTAATTGAAGACTTTAAGGGTTATGGTGAATGAACTAAGTTATAATCTAGTCACTAAGCTAGATCTAATCGATTCAATAATCTATAATAACAAAGGACATCAATGTTAACTACTCTTAATGGGTGTAACTATATAGATCTAGGGATCAACTATAGATCAAATTGTAAATCGATCATAGGATTTCTACCTTATGTTGGAAAACTGAATTAAGCACTTGGCAATTAATTCACATAGTTAGAAAATTGAGAACTAAGCTCATATAAATGCAATCTAATTTAGAAAGGGAGATAATAAATATGACATATTAACTATCCTAGTGTTTTATAAAACCTAAAACATAGTATCTAGAAATTTAGAATAATCACAATAATACTAAGTGTCAAAAACTTAAAATCATAAATTATTATCCAATGGAAATGATTTATTTATAAATGAAACTCTTATATCATAAGGAGAAGAATGACACTAAGTATGTCAATTTTGGACAACTTTGGAAAATTAGGATTTTCATGACTTCTAATTAGGGTTAAAAAGTGATTAAGAAAAATATGGTTCAAATGTTAAATTTGATTTCATATTATTGTTCCTCATATTTTTGTGAGTGAAATAGACTATTTGATCATTTAATTTGGACATTAAATGATCAAATTAGGTCACATGAAATAATGAATATTAATTTGTAATTTATTAATTAATCCTAAATATTGACTAATTAAAATATTCATAAAAACAAAAATTAAATTATATATTATTGATTTACTTATTTTTGTGATCAAAATGGTATATAATATTATATATATTAACTAAGTATATTTGAAGTTATTAATGAAATAAGAATATGTATTAATTTAAACATTAATTAATTTTAATTCATTAATTAAGTCTAATTCATTAATTAAGGCAGCGGCAGAAAGAAATTAATAAAAATTATTAGCACATAAATTTTTGATAACACGAAGTTTAAGGCGCTGACAGACGAGACCCCGGCGCAGAAAATTGGATTTGCGACGGCATGGGAATTAGTGTTGTCAGACACGCGACGGCCTTTTAGAGGGGCACGTGTCAACGTGGACCCCACGGGACTGCGAGATTGAACTATGGCTGGACTGCACTGGTTTAGCAAAGAATCCTAAACCCGAAGGCGCGCGGTCCAAACCGTCTCTTCCCCGAAACAACGAAAAAAAATCACGAGAGTGATATTAGAGTTCGAGCTTAAGACTCAACCCGTCCACCTCGCAGGCTTATTTGCATACCGTTCAATATGTATTGTGAAGACCTATCGAACGATACAAGGATCGTGACCTAAAACAGCTTCAATCGATAATTAAATCTAACCCTAGAAATTTTTAGGGCATGCGATCTGTCGACTTGCCAAGCCGATAGATTAAGCTATACCTTAGGGAAATGAATTGATCCTAATTACCAGATACTTTAACAAATACAATAAGTAAACGAATCAAATACTAGTAATCAAAGGATTGGTGATGGAGAAGATGTGCTGATACTTGGAGGTGCGTCGGCAGGAAGAATAGGATTTCTTGGAGAAATCATTAAGTGTCGGCAGCAGCTCCCTAGTTCCCTTTAGCTTCCAGGAGGAGGAAAATCAAGCAAAAGGGAGACTAGGAAGGTATTATGGGGGTTCGACAGACCCTAATGGTGTGGCCGAACAATGGTACACCTGCGGCGAGCACACGATGTCTGTGGGAGACAGATACGCTCAGAGATTGGATCTGGCCCGTCGGATCAAGGAGCTGATCCGATGGCTAGATTTGCTCTAACAATCACGCGCCGTCAGATTTAGAGTAAGTCAAATCCAACAAATCAGATCGCACGGGACGCTACCCCGTACTTGCTCCCCCACAGCAGATTTTTGCCTTAACTAAAAATATCGTTGGAATAATATAAACAATATATATAGATATTAATTTATTTAAAGTAATTATTTAATTAATTTAATATAATTTATTAGTCAAAATTAAACAACCAAACGCACTCCAAAAAATTCCAAAATTCACTCTTACCTTATTGAGGTGTGGTGAACTCAAAAACTTAATTAGATTTTTGATCAGAGGTCAATTTAATTATCTTAATTTTTGAGTATTTAAATATTATTAAAATATTCGGGAAAAATTCAACGACTTCCAAACACTTCCAAAATACCACCCTTAGCTAATTTGAGTGTGGTGAGTCCAACAGTAGACTCTGTTGTCGAATATGAGGTCTAAATAAATTGGGCATTCTCAGAATTATCAGAAAACCAGAAAATATTAGAAATTACCAAATTATCTCCAAATTGCACGAAATTTGAAATAAAGACTCCTTATACTATTATAAGACTAATGAAAAAAGATTAAAGTTAATTAAGTCATTAATTGGCAAGTAACAACACTAGGATTATTACAATTATGGTTAGATACTGTACCATTTAGGAATTAGTAGATCTAAATAAATTTTTATAAATAATATAATTTAAATTTTGTGCATCTTTTCGTCATTTGGTTTCCAAAATTAACAAAATTTGACCAAAATGTGTATCTCAACGATAAGAATGTATCTGCAATAAGATTTCTAAATTTGGAGTTATATTTTATTTATATTAATTTTGTAAATTAAAATTTTAAAAATTAATTAAGATCAATCTGAACTTTCAAATTTGACAAAACTTTTTGTATAGAATTTTTTTAATATTCTTAACTTAACAACACTAAAATTGTTGAATTTGGATTTGAATTTAAGTTTTCTAATTTTTTAAATTTTAAATATTCATAAATCTATTCAAGAGTATCGGTTATCCAGATTACTCCCAAATGTGTACATTACGCTCACAAAAAAATATTTTATACCAAGATATTCTTAGTTTGATATTCTATACCAAGATATTCTTGTAAGCGTCTCTCAAATATCACTTGTTAAGAAAAAAAGAAGAAGAGAAGGCCGCACAAATAATCCAAGCACAACATAAGGATTTATATGGTTCCATGTAAACACCTTTGTCCATGGGAAGAGATGAGGAGAAAGTTCACTATATCGGGAGAAGAATACAATTAGGGTTTCACAAACTCTTTCCAAGCTCTCAACAATAGAGATTTATAGTAGCCTCACACCAAATAATTAGGGATTTTCATTGTGGTAAATGGGCTACAAATGTATTTCTATGTTATAGAAATTGGGCTTGTATTTTCCACAAGTCCCCGTTGTCTCCTGGGAGCCCAAGTCACAGACTTGGAACTGCTTCACAGGTGCCTAAAAACAACTGCACAGGCGCCTTGAGGCCTAGCACTCTGTTTGCTGGGCCCCTCGGTGCATCTGAGGGCCTGGTACTCTGTCACTGGGGCGTTTGTGCGCGCATGAGTTCAAATCTCATTGATCACATATTTATTTTATATTTGAGATTCACCTAATTTCAAAAAAAAATAATTTATCATAGAAAATAAGTAAAGAATTTTAAGATTTTAATTTAAGATAAAAATAATGATTATCATATTTTATATAACTCACTCTGAGGCCTTTTTGCAATGAAGTGTATCAAAGCCTTTTGATTTACACTTTTGATTTACAATTTTATTAAATCTCAATTATCTTAAATTTGACTCATTTAAGGTTTATTTTCTCTTAAGAAATTATTTTTTTGAAATTTATAAAACTTAAAGTAATTAAAGTTAACTAAAATTGCATTAAAAATAAGAAGTCCTCAACAATGTGAAGGATGATTTTTCTTAAGATATTTAACATGATATAATTTTATTAATATATTTAACAATGTTACCTTTATTACTTTATTTTTAAGATAATTAAATATTTTTAATAAATTTATAATTATAATTTTGACTAATAAATCTTAATTAATATTAAATTTACAATAGATTTAGATGCATTATTTGTGATTGAACGCCGAATAAAACACCAACAAATATATTGTAGCAGCGTTCTTAATCCACATTATAAATTTATATTTTAATAATTTAAACCCTAATTCATTATAATTTATTGCAAATACTAGTCTCTATTTTAAAGACCCGATATGGCACATGAGAAAATCTATCCAATAAAATTTGAGATCATTTTATTAGTATTTTATTTTATTTACATTAAAATGATATAAATATTATTTTTAAAGTTTAAATTAAAATATGTTCAAATTTTATTGAATGAACTCTTATGAGTAACACATCAGCGGATCTAAATAGTCATTTCTCATAAAAATAATGGGAATTTAAACTCTTAATTGACCAATACAATATAAAATACAACAATTTTTCCTTTATAGGATTGTTCAAAAAAGAAATAAAACCGTATAATTGAATATAATACTTATTAGAAATCAGAAAAAGTAAAAAAACTTAATTTTTTTTTGATAAAATAAAATAAATAACTTTAGAAAATAGGATGGCTGATGCAAAAAGAAATAAAACCCTAGAGAAGCTCGTTCTGGGCGTTGATAACGACAATTTTATTTGTTAAATTAGTCCCACGTTGCCAAGGAAGCGCATTTAGAGAACAGCAAGCTTATAAATACAAACCCAAGTGCAAAGTGGACGATACTTACCTGGGCAGGGTTTAGGAGTGATCAAGTATGCTCCTTGCCTAAACTTGCGGCTCTCATTGCACTTTGAGGGGGCGTTAGTTTACCATCTCCTCAAGTAGGAGAGTGGATGTCATAATTTATTGCAGGGAGGTTCGCGTTCGCGCGGCCTCTGCTAAATAAATAAATTTGGAATGGCGAATTGATCAGCCGTCGCTTGCTGTGTAGCTGCTTATAATGAGCAAGGAGCTATGTAGCTGCTTATATTGAGTTAGGAGCTCCCTTTAGGATTTCTTCTTTTTTAGTAGTTAGATGATTCAATCCTATTGGCCGACCTTTATATACATCAAAGTAAAAGGAGTTCTATTATGTTCCTTGTCAAGTTCTAAGTAGTACCCATATCAATGAGCACATAATGTGACCTTTCCTCGTAGAAATTGGAACCTTTTGAGCGGTAGGATCATTCACCCGGGTCGGATTGAGCCATTTTCCTCAATCCGAGTTCACCAAAAAGGAGACATAATCCCGTCAATGGCGAGCTCGTTTTGACGCCACAATGCACTCGTTACGCATTCATGGAGCGTAGTGATTTCTGAGCCCGTTTGGACTCGAGCTTGCTCAAATTTAACCACGATACGATCGAGATTCACATTGTCGGACAGTAGAATTCGATCGAGTAGGTTCCCTGTGGTTTGGGTGGGCCCACACACGGATAGGTGTGTTAGAACCGTCGTGGGATGGTGATGGTGTATACCAAAACACTATCGACCTATTTTTGGTATAATTATGATGGTGTATACCAAAATGGTCTTGACAATTAGCACCACCACCTGAGGGGCTTTTAGTGCCAATCAATTGCTTGACCTTGCTAATCATTTTGGTAAGTGGCTTATCCCCTGGGATGGCTGAAAATGTCCAGACTTTGCTGTGAAAGTCTACCCTAATTCGGCGGTTCCGCGGGGACGATGCACAGCCCCGAATTGGCCTAACTCGTGACCCACGCGGTTTGGTTGGCATAATATTCCCCAAATAATCCCTACCTGTCGGGTTTTCCGTCGACCGTGTGTTAACCCACAATGAAATTAAAGTATTCTCAGAATATTCTAATTTAAATAATACCACGATTAATTTAATTTAATTAAATTAGAATTTTAGGAGATTAATACATAATATACTAATGAAATAATTTGATGAATATAAATCTAAAGTATATAAAATTATATATAATATTAATCAAAAAAATTAGGTGAACAAAAATATATAATAAACTATAATATTTAATAACTAATTTTGATAATCACCATCAAATTGTAATTAATTTTCATTAAATCATATTAGGAGATATGACAACCCAAATTTGTTGTTTGAGGTGTCATTGAACTCTTCCGACTATAAGCATCAATTATAGGTAGAAATATTGAGGGTTGGATGTCAAATTCTCAAAGTCAATTTTTAGTTCTTAAAATAATTATATTTTAATCCAAAATTTGTAAAATTACCAATTTTTTAACCATTCTAATTACTCTAAAAGCTTATATATTAATATCCTCACCTAATTGTATGATTTTAAGTGCTTAATTCAACTTATAAAAATTCAATAAGTTTTGAATTCATTTAGAATTTGAGTTTGAGTAGCTTGAGTCTAATAATTAAAAGGTATAACCCTAAGCTAGAGATCTAACGCTTATGTTCAATTTTAGCTTATTAGCTAAATGGATATTTTAGAGTGTAAGAAAACTTATTCAATTACTTTAATCAAAAGTTACAAGGTACATATGTCTGATTAAGTAGTCAAATTAAAGGTGAATTCATCGAACTTTTGGGTTAAAACAAAGTTTAATTTTAATATTGTAATTTTATGATCGTTTGTCTGATAATGCATATGATAGTAGGACGTTGGAGTGTAAAATCTCAAGATTTTGAGTTAATAAAATTATTATTTATTATCTTAGTTAATTTGAATAATTTATTAGTTTTTTTTAGAAAAGCAAAAATATTAAGTTGTTAAGAATAATATTTGAGAATTTTGGTAGATTTTGGGGAATGCTTCCATAAGAGAATTTTTCTCAGTTAGTTTATGATGAATTTAATACAGAATAATTATTAAAAATTTTTGGGTGTTAGAACTAAAATATTTAAAAATTTTTGAATTCTAAAATATCAAATTAGCTATCAAAATATTTTTATAATTCTTGGAGCTAAAATGGATGAGTTATGATAAAAGTATATTTGGAATTAAAAATTTTTTTTTTGACCGTTACTGTTTCAACAAACTTAATTTTGGCCAACTTCAAACTCGGACCCGTGACAACCAGTTGGCCAAATTAGATTATTTTGGTGTCTATAGATTCCTCTCAATGAGATATATATTTTGGAATATTAAATTTAAATTTTGAAGATACATTTTCTTATTAATTTTGAGGAATGCTAAAATTATGTTTTTATCCAAATTAGACAATATTATGCCATAATGTTTTGGGGGTTTTGCATTTAGATCACCTAATTAAAGGCATCGATTGATATTCCAAAGAATTTATTCTCAATTAAGGAAGAATTTAGTCAAATTATGTTATGCTATTCAAATTCCATCACGTTCAAACCTATACCATTGGATCTTTGCTAAAGTTTTATATGGACTCATAGACTTTCAAACTCTAATTAAAAACATAAAATTTTGCCTCTATTTCTTTCTTACCTCCATTTGAAAGTATTTGTCAAGCCCTCTTCCCCTTTATCTTCTCCTCCTCTTCAAACACTAATGACTTCATCCTTATGCAAATCTCATGCAAGGAGAAGATCTTGAAACTCTAAACCACATAAAGAAGAAGATCTAGGCTGCACTATCTCATTCTTTCCTCGATAAGAAGATGTAGGCTTCATCAAAAAAATTTTGCTTCGGGGTAATCTCTTCTTTGATTCTCTCATTATTTCTCCCCTTTACTAAATATATTTCATGTTTGAATATATTTGTGGCGCCCCGCCCCCACCGTGATCATGCTAATACGCATGTTAACATGATTACGGTGAGGTGATCGTCACGACCAATCTCTCACTTATTATTAGATTAGTCCTTCACCATAATCCACTAATAACTAAGGGATATGCAGCTGACATTTCACTAAATGTATATGCAAGAATTACAGAGTGCGGAAGCAAATGAAAATTAACATCCATTTAACCATAATACAAAAAGAAATAATCTAACTCAAAATAAAATATGCAGTAAAGAAAATAAATCTGAAATATATATTATTATAATATTTGAATTAAAGTTTAACTAAAATAAATAAACACTTTTCCTCATAGAAAATAAAAGAACAACCTATCTTAGGTCCACAGTAACGAGATGATCCTCCTCCTAATTCGGCTTCTCTCCTAATGCTACAACATCAAAAAGTTCAGTATCTGACATTGTCAGTTTCACAATTCCAGTGCCCTAGCAAAATAAAAAAGAATCTGGTTAGATAATTATTTAAGTATATTTTAGGTTGATATTTTCTTATGTTTTAAGACATCACAAGTTATCCTAAGTAAATAGGAGTTACAAAGTATCAAAATAAATGATAAAAGCTATAAAATATATATTTATAACTTAAGCAAATATGAGACAAGAAAATATACATCATCCCAAAGCTACAGAAAAGATGAAGTATTTTATATATGTAAATTACTAAATACAAGAAAGATTATAAGCAAATATAATCAAATTACTTATGCTAATTTTCTAAATCAATTGTACTATAAACAAAATTATACTGAAACTCGCATCCTAATATGTTTGCACATAAAACTAAAAACTGCTGAAAATATAGAAATGCTGAAGAAATTATTAATACTGTAAATACTGAAAATACTAAAAATACTTAACTGAACTAAAAATATCTAAAATTAAAAATAGCTAAACTAAGATAAAATATTTTATTTTAATTGGACATGTGCCTAGAATAATCTTACCATAATTGAAACTGACTAAACTAATCATTGAACTAAACTGAAGCATCTAGGACACTGATACTTAGATCAATAAACACATCATCTAGGATACTGATGCTTGGGCCTGAGCTAAATTATATCATCCAGGACACTAATGCCTAGGGTCTAAACTGAACTGTATCTCAAAAATAGAACTATAGAGACATACAAACTAAGGCATATTCCACTGAACTGTTATCTGATTTAATGATTTATACTGATTTATTAATGCCAATGACTTACAAAATTCCAAAACAACATAAGATATTCATAAAATATTCTATGCCATATCTAATATGTCAAAATAATAAAGACTCAAAACAAGAAAGCAGTGCATACAAATCAAGGAATAATAAGCACTACTACGCAAAAATATGTGATATCGTTTGTTTTTTAACTTAATCGTTTTAACTATTTTGAGATTATATAAGCTCAGGATCTCCACTATCCTACTATCCAGTGTAAACTCAAAGCTACGACCTTATAAAGCTAAGCCATTAGAACTAATCAAGTTTTAATTTAAAATAATCAATGTCGCCTATATAAGTTAAATAATAAAATTAATTGTCTTAATTAATGGATTTATTAACCCAAACTATTCTTGATTTAAGATAAATCAAGATTAAGGGATTAAGAGTTAAACTCCAATTATTAGGGTCTAAATCTCTTAAACCAAATATACTAAAGACTAAGTGTCTAAGGTTTCTCAACTCTCTCATGACTTAAAGGTTAAGGCAATCTTATTGAGTTTAATCAAACTTAACAAGATAGATCTCTAATCTTAAACTAAGGCAAAAAAATTAAAATAATCATAATTAAAGGATAAAATTTAGAAATATAAAACTAAAATTTAATTTCATTGAGTAACCCATTTATCCAATAAATAAAATCTAGCCTAAGTCCACTACTAAGCACTTAAGGGAGAAGGTCTTGAGAGCTTAAAAAAAAAGGAAGCTACTTAAAGAATTTTCTAATGAAAGAACTTAAGGAGGAGATTTAATAATTGAGCATTAAAAATAAAATATTAAACTTAGCTACAATTATTTAACATTATGTTGAATCAAGGGAAGGCATAATGTGGGCTTAATTCTATAGTATGAAGCTTTTGAATTTTACTTGGGAGATTTTAAAAGGAAAACTAGGGTTTTCCTTAAAATCAATCTAATAAGCCTAAGTGATCTAAACTTGATTCATAAATATTTACTTTACATATTTTAATGAATATAATAGATTTCTAGGGTTTAAAACCACTTAAACCTTATTTTGGACAAAATGACCAAAATGCCTATACTTAGGGTCAAAAATGCAATTTTTAGAATTAGGGCTCCAAATTGAATTTTATTAATGCCAAATGGTTCTTACTCTCTAATATGAAGATAATTACTAAGAACACCTAATTTGGCCAAGGATTAAAGCTAATGAGCTCAAATTAGAGTTTAAGCTCATTAAGGGTTGATTAATAATTTACTTTGGAAAATCTAAAATTTTTGCTATACTTATGTTCTAATTTATCTAAGGATTCCATAAAAACTAAGTTTGCTAAATTTTGAGGTCAAATGACCAGGCTATGGGCAAATCAAGGTTTGACCTAAATGGGTAATTAAGAGGATTAAAAGGGTTGGGTCCAAAACCCAACTTCTCCAATTAGTGTCTAAATTAAGTAAAGTTAGTGGCTATAATTTTCCTATAGCACTACAACAACCCAAGGTTGTTACCCAGCTTAATTTTAGCCTAATCATATCATAATTATCATTCTGTTAATTTCATCTAGTCATTAGAACCAAACCCTGAAGGCTTGGAGCAATTTGAAGCTCAATCGATAATTTTGGAATATTTTAATATTTAATTAATTAAAAAATTGAGGTATTTATTTTAACCTCGAAATCAAAATCCGACTTTGTCGTTGCTATCGTCACCCCCAAATTAGCTAGGGGTGATGTTTTGGACGCATTTGGAAGTCGTCAGATTTTTGCGAATATTTTAATATAATTAAATGCACCGAAAAATGGAATAATTAAATAATCGTCAAAATTGAAATCCAACTTCACCGTTGAATTCCTCACCCCCAAATTAGCTAAGGGTGAATTTTTGGGAATTTTTGGAGTGTGTTTCAAAAATCTAAAATTTTAAATAATTAAGGAAAATAAATAAGTAATTATGCAATCCCCAAATTACAATTTCCCATAATTTTTATTTGCTTCCAATCAGCATCCCTTCCATAGCCGACGCCCCCATGCCCCCTTAGGCTCCTTCATGATGACTCCCTACTCCTCCCTTTCCCTAGGCTCATGATGGCCTAGTCTCCCCTACTCCATCCTTCTTCTTCTCCTTTATTAAGGAGAAGCACAACCTCTTCTTATTATTGCTAAAATTTTCTCATTCTTCCCCCTCCATTGATCCCTTGTGCTGGCAGAAGGAGCTCCTCCCCAAGATCTTGAAGAAAGCAAAGGTCCTCTTCTTCCTCTCCTAAAGGCTAAGGTACTTGTTTGCTCACTCTCCTTGTTCTCATTTGCTCCTCTATTATGCTTGGATGAATCTTTAGAACTCCATGAGCATGTATGGAAGCCATTAAGGCCCTTAAAGCATCACATTTCTTGAAAGAAAACTACTCTATTTTTCATTTATTCTGCACACCCCTGTATTCATCACTATTTTTTGTATAGTTAGGATGCTCCGTTTGTGCTAATTTTAGTATCAATGGAAAGCTATCGGAAAGATATTTCCATTGATATATGACACCGCTCATTGAATGCTCCAGATTGAGAGTGTTTGAGCTTTAAAGTAGGCCTTCACTGGTTTCACACCTGATGAAAATACCATCTGGCGCTGCAACGCCCAAGTTGCAGAGCTGGACCGCTGCAGCATGCCATAGCGCGCTGTAGCGGGCTGTAGCGGCATTTTAGGAAAACTTTAGGGAATAATAGTATTTTTGCAAGTTGGACCGCTACAGCGCGCCACAGCGGGCCGCAGCTCCAAAAGCGATGCAGCGCGCTCTAGCTCCAGAAGTGCCATAGCGCACTGCAGCGCCAGAAGCGCCACAGTGCGCTGCAGTGCCAGAAGCGCCATAGGGGCTAGAGCGCCAGAAGCGCTGTAGCGCGCTTTAGCCCCAGAAGCGCCACAGTGCACTGCAGCGCCAGAAGCGCCACAGCGCGCTAGAGCGCCAGAAGCGCTGCAGCGCGCCGTCGCGCCTGACTTGCAAAAAAATAAGGCGCTACAGCGTGCTGTAGAGACTAAAAAAATTCAGAAGTGTCCAAAATTTGCTAAAATGGCCAAAACTTGTCCGTTTTTGCATTTTAAGGTCCCTATGACCATAATGGGACTAAATTATATCAAATTTGAACATATTTTAGCTAAAATTGAGCATTGTATAAAATTCTAGGTGGAAATTAAGTTTGAAACTTTGTACCTTAAATGTATTGAGCAAATTGCTAGATAGCTTAGAATTTTAGTGCCTACAATAATCTAAAATAATATTTAGGTTTTGAATTATAGAAAAATTAGAAATGACCAAAATACCCATAACCATAATTAGGACATAACTTGACCAATTGAAGTCTAATTTGGGTCTACTCCCAATTAAAGTACTTAGTGTGATATAGGAAAGTTATAGCCACTGAATTTGCTGAATTTGGATACCAAATAGAAGAGTTAGCTTTGTAACCCCTTTTAACTTAAAAAATTATCAATTTACCCTTAAAAATTTAACTGGCTATAACTAGTTCATTAGACTTTAAAATTTAGTGTTCTTGGACTCTATGGAATCGTTGAACAGTAACCAATAGTAAACTATATACAAATTTAGATTTCATTAACTACAATTTACTAAAATGCCCCTTAAGTTAAAAACCTTAATTTGAACCTATATGACCCATTTCTTATCCAAATTTAGTGTACTTACTGTCTATCTTCATGTTAGACAGTAAGGATTCATATAACAGTAAGAAATCCTAATTTAGAGCCCTAAATCAAAAAGTAGCATTTTGGACCCTTAAGTAGGGGTAAAATGGTCATTTTGCCCAAAACTTAGGTTAAGCATCCTTAACTCCTAAATTATCTTCTAAGTTAATAAATCAAGTATTAAAACTGTATAAGAATTCTCTAAGTGAGTAAAATCAGCTATTAGGTCAAATTTGTTAAAATCCCTAAAATTTCTCTAAGTCTTTTCTTTAGGAAATTTGACACCTCACATTAGGATTATCCCTAAGATTAGGGCTAGATCATAGGATAGATTTCATTCATCAAATAATGAGGTTAATCAATGAATGAATTCTTAGTTTTATTAGTTTCTAGATTTTACAACTTATTTAGAATATTTTGTCTTTCAATATTAGCTTAAGGATAGGAGATTCATCATATTAAGTTTGATTTACTTAATATGATTTACCTCAATCATTAGTTCATATTTAGATTTAACCTAGATCTTAAGTCTTACCTTTGGAGTTATGTGATTAAGCCAATCTCATGGTGTTTAATCCATAATATCTAGCTTGGTATATTTTGGATAGCTTTTAGTTTAAAACGTCTAAACTCATAAATTAGGTCGTGATGATTTATATAGTCAACATTGATTAATCATATTTTACTTAAAGTCACTTTTTGAACCCTTAAGTAGGGGCAAAATAGTCATTTTGCCTAAAATTTAGGTTAAGCATATTTTACTCTCAAATTAGCTTCTAAATAAGTTAAACCCATGTTAGAACTCTAATATGATCATTAAAGTAATCAAAATTAATAATTCAATCAACTTAGTAAAATTCTCTAATCTTTTTTAAGCCTTTTCCCTTAGGATCATTTTCACCTCTAAATTTCATTCATTGAAAAATGGGGTTTTTCAATGAATGAATCCTTTATTTTTTTAGTTTCTAGATTTTATAACTTATTTTGATTATTTTGTCTTTCAACCTTAGGTTCAGGATAGGAGATTCATCCTATTAAGTTTGATTGCTTAATAGAATTTACCTTAATTAATAGATCGCTTTTAGACTAAAGCCTATATCTTATGTCTTATCCTTTCGGATTATGTGATTAAACTCAATCTCGTGGTATTTAATTCATAATCTATAGCTTAGTAGATCTTGATCAGATCTTAGATAGAACGTTTGAATTCGTCAAATTAGGACATTATAATTTATTTCTTAACACGTAATCGTACTTAATTGAATTAGATTAGAACCTGATCAATTCTAATCATTTTTAATTTATAAGGTTGTACTTCTAAATAACACTCAAATAGTAGGAATTCGAGATCCTGAACTTGTGTGACTTGGAATAGTTAGAATGTATACATTAGATAACAAATAATATCATAATATTTAGTAGAGTCCCTTGCTTACTATTTGACTTTGTGCTACGCATTCCTTGAATTTTGTGCTTACTTTTCCTTAGACATATCATATAAGAAAATGTTAATGCATGAAAATAAAAACTTAGAATATTAGGAAAATATTTGTATTTGGGTTCAATTTATGGTGGATTATAGTGCACATTACTCCAATTGATAGGGGTAAGGAGAGATCAAAATACTTAACACCACTTATTGAGGAGGGCGTGTTAAGCTTAGGACCCATTTAGTCTTGCAGATGTGCTTGACTCCTCAGTTGTTTCTAAAATTATTCACAGAAACAAAAGTAAAATAACTAAAAAATATTTGCATAATATCATTTGCCTCTTCAGTTATACAATATTATATTATTACGATAAGTTTTCCTTAGCCCATAAAGGCTATGGGGATATATATATATATATATATATATATATATATATATATATTAGCCAATTCTTTTGATATGGCAGTTATACGTTCCTTTACAGTTTTTCAGCTTATTGTGTATTATATTATTGATGCATGTTATTTCAGTCAGATGTAGTAGTATTATTTTACCTGCTCACTTGTATAGATACATGTATAGGATGCTAGACTTTACTGCTCATATTATATGTACCATTTTCAAATTAATGTTTTAAATTAGTATATATCACATGATCATCAGCATGTTTATATTATATGTACCATTTTCCTATTCAGTATTTTTACTTACTGTATTACACATGTATGTCCTACCATTTTTAGTGCACTTGAGGTGTGCTTTTGCCTCAATCCTTGCTTAGTTATAAATA
Organism: Gastrodia elata; assembly: GCA_016760335.1. Lineage (NCBI taxonomy): Eukaryota > Viridiplantae > Streptophyta > Magnoliopsida > Asparagales > Orchidaceae > Gastrodia > Gastrodia elata. The sequence goes on along the minus strand of CM028669.1, from coordinate 85,313,327 downwards.
TTACATTTATAATTTATCATCATGCCCTTGTATACTTACTTTCTCCTATGCTAGATAGATGTTTCATTTTGTTTAGAGTAAAATGGTGATATTAACAAATACTTAATAAATTACTTGCCTAAAATGTACCTAGACATTTTGTCTAATAAGATTTTTCTTTATTAGCTGGGGCCCTGGCATTGTCAAACTGACAATGTCAGATATTGAGCAGCTTGAGGATCCTGTACTTGAGGAAGAGCCTTACTTAGAGGAGGTGCAGCAGCTTGGACCAGAGAATATTTAGTTCCTTTTTTATTTCATAGTGAGGATGAGAGTTATTTAATTTATTTCATTAACTTTAATTAAAATAATGTAATAAAATAATATCTGTGATTGTGTTTACTTTCTGCACATTATTATTTTTTGAGCTATCTTATTTTAATTGATGTATGATGTATGTGAATGGATGTAATATTTACTTTTCATATGCTTCCACACTCTGTATATATAGATGTAGTGACTGATCTTCTTAGTTACACTAAGCGTATCCTTCTCTCAGCAGTGGATTGTGGATCCTACCTAATCCAATGTTGAGTGAGGGACTTGCCAAAGTGACACTCCGCTCTTTAACCTAATGATTGTGGGCTTAGGGAGCGGGGCGCCACATCCCGCTAGGGAGTTCCTTCTCCTGCCGTGTGTCTTGCAGGCTCTGCTTCTGACCCGCTATTGCAATGGGTCCACTATAACTGTTTATCTGGATAAATAGGATTAAAATAATTGATTTACTTAAATTAATTTGATTTATTCAATTAATCACAAATCCTTAAACATCAATATCTTTTAATTTGGTGATCCAAATGCTTTGATATTATATCTCATTTTAATCAAAAAAATATTAGGAATATTATGGTAGTATCAAATTTCCATTTGGATGTATATTTCTATTAGTAATATTTAGGACCATTAATTAATGACCTAATTAACCCTAAACTTCAAACATGCTTAGCTTTGTAATCCTAACTCCAAACATAGCCAATATATATCTTATTTGGCTCAGGATAATGCCAAGAACGTTTATATAATATTAATTTTGCTGTTTGGAATGCAATTTGATTAATGACTTTTAGGTCCCTTCCTTAATTACTCTTAAACCTTAGAAACTTCATTTGATCATAACTTGATCTTTTAAACTCTAAATTAGGTTATCCCATATACCATTTAGATCAAGAGAACCTAAAGAACAATAAATTGTAAAAATAATTAAAATTTGGTGATTAGTTTTCTTAATTAGCCCTAATCATCCTAAAACTTAATTAGTGCATAAATTAATCAAATAAAATCCAAATTTGGTATACTCCCAGTCATTGCACTCAGTATATTATAGGGAAGCTATAGCCACTAGTTTGCTAAATTTGAACATCATTTGAGAAAATTAGGTTTTTGGACCATTCTTAAAACCCCTAAATTATATAATTAGACATTAATATTATTTTGGCTATAACGACCAAATGACCTCATAATTTAGTGATCTTAGACTCTATGGAATCCTTAGACAATAAATAATATTAGTATAACTGAAAATTTATATTTCATTAGGTAAAATTATTAAATTGCCCTAATGAGCTAAATCTTTAATTTCAACTCATTAGCCTTAATCCTTGTTGAATTTGGGTGTACTTACTGTCTACCTTCATATAAGATAGTAAGTAATAATTTGGCATCAATAAATTTTAGTTTAGAACCTTAAATCAAATAGTTGCATTTTAAACTTTTAAGTAAGGGCAAAATAGTTATTTTGCCCAAGATTAGGTTTAAGCATTCTTAAGCTTTAAAAACCTAAAATTTTCATTAAAATTAGTGAATTATGTGATTAACAAGCATTTCTTAATCATTTAGAACTTATTATATTTAATTATAAGTGAAACCCTAATTTTACTCAAAATTAATTCTAAGTATTTATAAGTTTTATAATGTGAGATCATCTCACATTATGTCATCCTTAAGTTTTCTAAATAAATAAATATACAGAATTAAGATTTAATTAACTTTAATGCTTAATAATGTAATCTTTTCCTAAGTAGTTTCCTCTATGTCTTTAGAAATCTTTCCTTAGGAATTAGTGCTAAACTTAGGTTAGAATTCATTCATTAGGTAAATGGCTTACTCAATGGATGAAACCTTGGTTTTATTAGTTTTAGATTTCATAATTCAATTTTAATTATTTTATCTTTTAACCTTATATTAAGATTAGAGATCCATCCTATTAAGTTCCAATTTTTCTTAATATGATTGCCTTAATCTTTAGTTAGTGAGAATTTTGGATAAAACCTTAGTCTTTAGTATTACCTTTGGATTAAGTGATTAAACCCTCATATTTGAAGTTTAATTGTTAATCCCTCAATCTTGGTTTATCTTAATAAAGATTGGTTTGGGTTGATTAATTATTTAACTTATATAAGCGTCATTGATTAAATTCTATTAGAAACTGATCAATTAAAATTGCTTTTAATCTTATAAGGCCGTGAATCTAAGTTTATATTGGATAATAGGATATTGGAGATCCTGAGATTGTATAAGCTTATAATAATTAGAATGAATAAATTAGACAACAATCTATATCACCTATGTTTAGTAGAGTCTCTTGCTTATTATTGAACTTTGTGTTTTTCATTCCTTGTGTTTTGAGCCTTTTAACCTTGAGCATAGCATACAATACAATATTGATGCATGAAATGAAAACATAGAAATTTAGGATAACACTTGCATTGGGTTCATTTCTGGAGGGCTCTTGTGTATACACATTTGCTGCCAATGGACAGACGATAAAGAAAAATAAGTATTACTTGACACATAGTCATTAGGGAAAGTTGTTTCTAGGTTGGGAACCCATCTCAGTTTTATAGACGTGCTTGACTCCTCAGCTACTTATGGACGTGTCCACAGAACTAAAGTAAAATAACTAAAATTTATTGCATATGTATTTCTGCCTCTTCAATTCAGTACTATTTTTCTATCTTAGCTTTGAGAAGCTAAGTGATATGCATGATACAATTTAGTTACAGTTCAGTGTCTGGTTTAGCCAATTTTTCTGATATGATAGCATTACAAGTTACTTTCTTTTCTGCTTTTTGTTTAATTTTACTGCAGCTTAGCTTTTTTTTAGTACTTTCTTGTTTATATATACGATAAGATGTTATTTTTGCATCATTACTTATATGTATCATAGTTCACTTTACTTTATGTTAATCTACATAATTTTATATGATCATAAGCATATTAGGATGAGTTCTTTTTAGTATTTACAATTATTTCTTATATGTCTTTATTGCCTAATCTTTTTATGACTTTTGGTTGAGGTATGTTGTTCTACATACTTCACTTTGTTTAAAATTATAAATGTATTATTCATAGCTTCGCATGTTCCTTCATAGCTTGTTGCACCTATTTTCTTGCTTTAGTTGTTAAAGTGAATGGTGATATCTTAAAAGAAAATGAAATAATTAGCCTAAAATGAACTTAGATAATTTATCTAATTAGATTTTCTCTTTTTTTTTGCTGGGGCCCTATCATTATGAAACTAACAATGATAAATTTTGAGCTTTTTGAGGTAGTTGAGCCAGAAGAGGAGCTAGTTTAGGAAGAGGAGCGTCATATTGCTGAAGATCATTAGTTTTTTTTATTATTTGCTTGTGAGACTAAGTGTTAATTTTATTTTCTGTTAAACTTTTAAATGTTGTAATAATATAGGTTCTGAATGTATTTTCTTTTACTGCACATTTTATTTTGAGTTAGACAATTTTTATTTCTGTATTATAGTTAAGAAGATGTTACTTGTTGTTTACTTTCGCACTCTGATATTCATGTATTATCATTTAGTGAAAGATTTCAGTTAGTAGTAAATTCCTTAGTTATAAAGGATTAGGGTGAAAGCCTAATCTAATTATAAATGAGGGATCTATCATTTGGTGACCTTCTCATTGTAATCATGTTAACCTAAGTATTAACAGGACCACGGTGGGGCGGGGTGCCACAGGTCTGCTTGACTCCTAATTTGAACCAAAACTTTGGGGTTTGCTTTTAATGACTAATTAAGATTACTTGAATGAGGATTATGACCTAGCTTAGTCTCGATTGATTAGAGTAATAACCTTAGGTTATTACATATTCTCTCACTTAAGAACGATATTGTCATCGACATCACTTAAGTAGGAATAAGAATGTAAGAATAAAGATGATAAAGAATAAATAAAGAGAGTTGAGGAAGTACCAGAATTCTTAGATAGCTTAGGATAACTTGATCGCATATCTGATTCCTTCTCCCAAGTGGCTTCTTCAAGAGAACTATTCTTCTACTGAACTTTAACCATAGTGATTGATTGAATTATGAACTGCTTTTAATCTTTACTCGGAATTTTGACAGTCTCTTCGACGTTGGATAGATCGGATGGACATATACTAGAGGGATGGAGTTAAGATGATGAGGTTCTCTTAAGAACTTCTCGAGCGATGAAACATGGAACATATTGTGCACCACAAAGAAGACATCGATCAATTCTAGCTTGTATGCAGATGATCCAATTTTGGTTATAATATTAAAAGGTCCAATATATATTAGACTAAGTAACAAACTGAAATTGTACATCTGCGCTCACATGCAATGCACATGGTCTTAAGTAATATTATGATGGTGAAATCATAAGATTTATCATCCTCTGGGAATGGTATTAGTTTTATTACTAAAGTTTACTAGAATTCACTAATGTTTGAATAATAATTTAGTTTGTTGATTATTTTGTCCTGATCTTAGCAATTTAGAGTCTCTTTTATTAAAAACTTCTTTGAGAGAAAATTGAGAGAGTTGGGTTTTAGCATGGTATTTATTAAGAATTCATGCAATACTCTTCTTTATCAACTTAGTGTCAAATAAAATAGATGAATTAATTATAATCAAGAGATGTAGTATACTCTAGGGTGTCCTCCAAATGTACTACTTCTCGCTTAGTGCACAGAGATGAACTCATGATGGTTCATTCTCGGCACACAGACCCTCATGTTATAATTATCAGTTGAGTTCAAAGCTTACATCGATGATATGAATCTACAGTTGTAATCATACATCACATGAACTTGATTCCACTAATGGACCACATGCATCAATCTTAGATTTAGCTAAGGAGATGACCTATTTGGCTAGACGGGCTATGTCACAACACCCATAGCGCATAATGCACCTAACTCCTCGCATAAACCTAAAATGAGTTATGGAGCTCAACTAGTGGCTCTCGGCATCACATGCATCAACTTCTTAGCTCAAAAAGGGGTTATTCAATGACTCTCATCATGCACAAACTTCTCTCATAAACTTAATAGACTGTAAATACACATCTGCGCTTGCACACAAGTGTACGTAGTCCGAAGTAATAATTTGGAATTATAAGTTCCTGATTTTTATTGTCCACAGGGAATGGTGGTTCTGATACTAAGTTTTATCTACATTAGTAATGTTTAGACAATTCATATTTTGGTTTTGGTTTGGTCCCTAATTTGACAAATAAAGATTTAATTGAAATACTATTTAATTTAACATAAGAGACTGGGGTTTCATTATGTGACTCATAAGGTCTCAGTATAGTAATCATGTCATTGCATTTTACAAAGTAATCATACTATGCCTTATCAATCAAGTGAACATTGCCTTTTTTAGATTGGTCTTCTAATTCCAATAATTTCAAATCTAATGCACAAGAAGAACACCCTAGGGGTTCTACCTTAGCACATAAGCTCTTATGAGATCAAATGAAGTTCTACGTCTAGGTTATCAAAACATTCTTTTAGTTCTATGATCTCATAAGCCATGATTCCTACTAATCAACATCATGTGCTACACATGTGGTTTAGCTAAGGGAGAGATTCATTAGACCAAATAAATTATGTCACATCATCCATGGGTGATCATTGATCTCTCCCTCCTTCTACTTTCCTAATCCACAGAGCATGATTGGAGGGGGCTTGGCTCACAAGCTTCAACTTCTCGGATGAGCTTAAGGAATGGTGCTAATGAGAGTGAGAACTTGTCATGTAGCTCTCAGCTCTATTACACTCACTCCCTGCTCTAATCTAATTAGTGAGCATTGGAGCATAAGTCTTTTAGTGTCTCATACAAAGACTTTTATTTCAGATTTAGTTTAATAAAGGCTTTCATTTGATAATCATTTCAGGCATTCAACAAATTAAATAAAACATTAAGCTCAAATTTTATCAATTACAAATTAAATATACTATACCTTACACCTTACTCTTCACATAATTACATCCCAACCCTCTCCAAAGAGGGTTTGCCTTTCATCACAGTTTCAATACAGCAAGAGATGTAAAAGAAAATAAACCTTGACATCAGTTCGTAAATAAAAAAAATAAGATCGGGTTTAGAAGTGGTACTAGAAACAGTCCCTGAATTTCTGAGGTTCTATTAGTTCTTTCTCCTTCATATTCTCCTTTTCTCTAAGTTCTTTAGCTTCTCTTTCCTCTTGAACTAGTTAGGTGGTTCTGAACTTCCTTCCTTAAAGAGTTCTCCTTCTCTTTATCATAGCAGCTTATAATGTGGATCAATGAATGTCCTAATTGGGAACCCTTGAATAGCCTAAAAATGTCCCTTAAATAGGAAAGCTCTCAGCCCTTTTTGCCTTAATTCTAAGTGACCTTTCATCTTCCCTTCCTTCAATGCAAATCATTATGTTTTATTCAAATAATCATTTGAAATTTTGCACATTTAAATATTAATTCTATTTTCAAAAGACAGAGCAAGCCCAAAGGCCAAAAATTTTTGCCCTTCCCTATGCTGTTATTTATATAATTTCTATAGGTTTCTGCATAGACTGATGTGGCACACTGTAGCGCACTGCAGTGCACTGTAGCATTCATGTCTGGTTCTGTTGAATTTGGTTCCAGGTTTGCTGTTCTCCTAACAATCCATTGTAGCGCATTGTGGCAACTTCGGTTCTAGGTCTGCTATTCTCCTAACAATTCGCTGTATTTGCTCATTGTGCCTAGGCGCACTGTGGCGTGCTGCGGTGGATAATCTTTCATGAAAGCGGAGAGTCACTGCTCAAGTAATTGTCCCAAGGATTTAATATTACTCCCCAGAAATGACGTCGTGGCCCGCTAGAGCATGCTGAAGCGCGTTACAGCGGTTCTCCTTCCAGGCTTGCAGATATGTTTCAGGTGAGCCAAATCAGTATACTGCCATGGCCCGTTGTGGTGCGCTGCGGTGCGCCATAGCAGTTTTCTTCCATAATTCACCTTTTTGCTTCAGATTTCTTTTCTCCAGCTTTCTCCTGAAATTCATTAAATTCACTTCAAAGTATGCTTGTTCAAATGATGTTTGGTATGTATTCTTCCTTTATTTTGCCATAGATCTTGGATTTATCACACCCGCACACTTAAATTCTTGCTCATCCTCGAGTAAGCTCAAAGTGAATTTTCTGATTAGTTGTCTTAGCAATGGATTCAAATTAGGATGTGAATATAAGGCTCTTATATTGCTAAATATTTCCTTAACTTTGAGTGATTTTCAAAATTCCAACCATTACATTCTTCCTTATTCAAGTTCCAAGTTCTTGTTCCTTTCGAGTTTCCAATATCAATGGTTTATGCCTGTTTCTTTTTAGGGGATGGGTAATTCCCTTAGGATTTCTAACTCTACCTGAGCATTGGTGAGTGACAAGAGTTTTGTGCCGTATGTGCTCCTTCTTATGAATCATAAAGAATATTAACATTTATAGGAGAGATATATTTCTTCATCATATTTCTCATATTTTCACTTTAGGAGAGATATTTTTCTTTAACCCTATTTTTGTTTTTAGTTTCTCTCTTTAGCTTAAGGGAGAGACATTTTTCTTCATCCCTATTTTTGTTCTTTATGACAATTAAGTCCTACAGGAGCCTAGCACACTCATACATTCCTCAACTTTGCTACTTGCTGGATTTCATTCCTTAAGTTTCCCAACCCCCACACTTAGAACACAGCATATGCTCATTTAAAATCCTTGGAAATTGAAATTCACTCAGACTTTTTCCTTGTTTTGGAAGTATAGGGTTGTTATGTTGATTGATCATCTGAAGTTCAGCATCATTAATGGCTTAACATTTCACATTCAAAGTTAATGATTGGATCCATGCAAAAAAGTTTTCAGGAAATTCACTTGTAAATTGAGCAGCATCACATGACGGTATAAGCAATCCAAGTCTTATTCATTGAGAAACAAAACTAAAAAAACAAAAAAGAGTAAAAATTAAAAACTAAAATAGTAAAACAGAAAAATAGAAAATAGTACAACCTTTTAGCATGGGCTGCCTCCCACCGAGTGCTTGTTTTTTACTTCTCAGTCTGACGCATTGAATTCTCCTATGTGATTCCTTCCTTAGGAAGGTCATGCAACATCCATCCTATTTTCTCCTACAAGTCATTTTCTTCTAAATACGGTTTCAGCCATTGTCCATTCACCTTGAATGTCCCTTCCTTTGGGGTGATATCAACTGCCCCATGAGGATATACATTCTCTATTGTGTACAAGCCCGTCCACCTAGACTTCAGCTTACCTGGAAATAATCACAATCTTAAATTAAATAAAAGTACTTTCATTCCACATTGAAAATGTTTTGATTTAATTAATTTATCATGTCATTTTTTTGTTTTCTCCTTATAAATCTTGGCATTCTCATAGGCATTCAGCCAAAATTCATCTAATTCATTCAATTGTAAATTCGTCTTTCTCCAGCTTGTTTGAAATCAAAATTCAGCTTCTTAATGACCCAAAACGCTCGATGTTCTAGTTCAATCGGCAAGTGACAGGATTTCCCATATATGAGCTTGTACATAGACATTCCAAGAGGGGTTTTAAAAGCAGTTCTATAGGCCCACAATGCCTCTTGCAATTTTGTAGACCAATCCTTCCTATTTTGGCAAACCATTTTTTCAAGAATTTGCTTCAACTCCTGATTTGACACTTCAACTTGCCCGTTAGTTTGATGGTGATATGCAGTTCCAACCTTATGCCTTACCCCATAGCCCTTCAAGAGATTCTCTAATTATTTATTGTAGAAATATTTCCCCCCATTACTGATCAAAATTTTGGATATACCAAATCTAGCTAAGATATGTTCTTTTAGAAATTTAATCAATGTTTGTGCATCATTATTCGCATAGGAAATTGCCTCCACCCATTTAGAAACAAACTCAACTCCCACAAGAATGTATGTATTTAATTTGGGGGTAGGAAATGGTCCCATAAAATCAATATCCCAAACGTTAAACTGCTCAACCTCAAAAATAAGAATTTGCCCGTTAGAACTTATCACAGCTTTTGATAAATTCAACTGTATCCTTAAATAATTTTGGCCAATAGAACCCAAATTGCAACACCTTAGTCGCTATGCGATCAAACCCATGATGCCCTCCATAAGGGGAAGTGTGGCAATGATAAAGGATATTATTCACTTCAGATTCTGACACATATCTCCTCATAAATTGATCAGCACAACATTTATAAAGGAAATGATCATACCAAAAGTAGTTTTTAATGTCAACGAATAATTTTTTTCTTTGCTGAGAATTCAACTCTTTTGAAATTACTTTTCCAACAAGATAGTTTGCAAAATCAGCAAACCAAGGAGGTATATTCGCAGCAATGATGAAAAGATGCTCATCAGGAAATTTCTCGCTAATCGTCTCTCTTTCTTCATGATTAAGATAGGTTAATCACGAAAGGTGGTCAGCCACCACATTAACACAACCCCTTTTATCATAGATTTTTAGATCAAACTCTTGTAGAAGCAGGACCCAGAGTATGAGGTGTAGTTTTGCTTCTTTCTTTTGAATGAGGTATTTAATTGTTGCATGATCCATGTATACAATTATTTTAGACCAAATTGAAAGCAATAACAATTGCAAGCATTCTTTTTCAGTGGTAGCATAATTCTTTTGGGCTTCATCCATTAATTTATTAGCACAATATATTGAATAGAAAGTCCTCTCTCCGCTGACCTAAGACTGCCCCTACAGCAAGATCACTAGTATCACTTGTTATTGTTATTTCAAATGGGAGATCCCAACAAGGCACAGAAATTATGGGGGCTGAAATCAAAGCAGATTTGAATACATTAAATCCTTTCACACAGCCTTCTTCAAAATTAATCTCCACATCCTTTCATAGTAAATGACACAACGGTAAACATATTTTGGAAAAATCCTTAATAAATCATCTATAAAATTCAGCATTGTAACAACCCAGGTTGTTACCTTAGTCAATTAGGATTAATCTTAGTCTTAAAACTAATCTTAAGTGCTAATTAGGTCATTTGGAGCCAACCACTAAGATCCGGTCCAAACTAGAGGTCAAATGGATCAAATCCTTATTTTGGGAATTTCAGGAACCTCGGAGATTGATCTATTTATTTTGATCTCCGATCGAAAAACGGACTTCGCCATTGCGCTCATTGCCCCCAAATTAGCTAGGGGTGAAGTTTTGGTGGCAATTGGAAGTCGTCAAAATTTGACGAATATCTTAATAATATTTAAATATCCGGAAAATGAGGAAATTAAAAATTCGCCGGAATCGAAATCCGACTTCGCCATTGCATTCCTCAACTCTCAATTAGCTAAGGGTGAATATTTGGTGATTTTTGAAAATCATTCACTTGATTAAAATTAATTAATAAAACTAGAAAAACTTAATTATTTAATTAATATATATATATATATATATATATATATATATATATATATATATATATATATATATATATATATATATACTTCCCAAAATGAAAATCGCAAGCCTTAAAAGTTCTCAGCCGCATGCCATGACCTAATTCCATTCGGCCGACACCTCTTTCCCTTCGCTCGCTCGCTCCTCCTATGCCCGACGCATGTCGCTCGAGCAGTCGGCCTCGCCCTTCCCCCTCGGCGCCACATGTCTTCTCCTCCTAGGAGTCTCCGTCGCTCGCCCTCGCAACCTCCGCCCATACCTTCTAAAAGCCGAAGCTTGCTGGCCTCACCTCACCTCTCCTCTCCATGGCATGGACGAAGCCTTCTAAGGCCAAGCAACCCCTCTTCCCGTCGGCTGAACAGCCGAGAGCAACCGCCTCCTTCGTGGTCGTGAGGCACAGCATCTTCCTCACCTTGGCAGAGAGAATCGGCTCGCCTCCATCGGTTCCATTCCGTGCCAATCTCTCGCTCCTGGACCAAGTCGCTACTCCTCCTGCCTCTAAGGTACCTCCGCACCTTTCTGTTCTCGAAACTTTCATTGAGTTTCTTAGTGCGTCTACTATTTTCCTTCTTTTGTATGTGTGTTCGAACACTTCGAACTCCTTCATTTACCAATTCTTTTACTAAGAAATGTTCAGTTCTAATTTTGTTTATGCATTCTGTAAATGCTATTGTCAATATCAAATATTTCACATTCCTAATAAAATATATTCTTTTTTTTTAATAGAGAAGTGCTGCTGTGCTACTCAAAGTTCTCTATAAAATCATTCAAAAAAAAAAAAAAAAAAAAAAAAAAAAAAAAAAAATATATATATATATATATATATATATATATATATATATATATATATATAATGGATACTGCCTATTGCTTAGAATCAATCCATATACGTTCGCTTTGAGGTTCCATTGCAAGAAAAATAAAAAGGCCTCTTATTTTTAAAGGTTTTGACATTTATTTTGAGTAGAATATCATTTTCCTATGGGTTAGATCCGAGGGCGTCAATGAAATTGAGTTGACAGAGCAATTCTTCTTCTAATAACAATATTTATTATTATTATTATTCCATAAGTCTATAAATGAACCCCAAGCATGCCACATTATTTTAGTATTTGAAATAAGGCAATTTGGAGCTGAACATTTTATTGATTTTATTATGAGTTAAACGGAGTACCAGATGGAATTCAACGTATCTTCCCCGGCGCGATTGTTGCCATTCCTTGTGTTGGTCCGTAAACGTGTCTTTTCGTCCGGCTATGATGGGGAGATATGCTGGAACTACGGACTTGGCGCGCACTCTAGAAGATAAAGGTGTTTTTATTATAAAACTTAACACCATATCAGGAAGAGAAGTATAGCATTATATCTTGATTTTTTTTTTCTAAATTCCTAATAAAATATATTCTTTTTAGTTCATTGTTAAACAAATTTCTGACTCTATGTTTGGAAATATTTGTAGTTCATATATATAAATATCAAGTGGAGTATAAGCGCCCACTCTTTGGTGTTCTACAAATAAAGTACTATTGTTCCATCTGTCTTATAGATTTTTTTATTTATAAGCAGATAAAAGGTGCCATTCGTCATAATAATTAAGAGATGAAAGTGCAATATTGTAAATATGAAAGACTGGGTAGTTGATATCTATTTTATATACATTAATGTGTTAAGTATCTTGATTTACTCTGGAGCAACGTATCCTTGGGTTCCTAGAACTCTTGTAGAAACATGGCCTCCAGCTTTTTCAGATCCAAGCTTGGCTAAACCAAAGTCAGAAACTTTGGCATGGAAATTCTTATCCAAGAGGATATAGCTGCTCTTCAAATCTCGATGAATTACACGCGGGCTAATGTGTTCATGGAGATATTCCAGTCCTCTTGCAGCTTCAAGAGCAATTCTCAACCTTGTTTCCCATTCCAATTTTGATATACCACCACAAGAGCCTGAATAACAATAACTACATATTAGCTCAGGAATATAAGAGATAATTATAAAAGCTATAAATAAAGCTTAAAGCTTCTGTTGACATATGGATAAGCTAATTAAAATACAAACTCGAAGAGTCTCATAAAAGATCTTCATTCTTTCTCTTATAAGGTTAAACATTATCATTATAGTTGAGGTGTACTTTTCTAGCTGATAGAGTGTATCTTTTTCTTTCTCCCTTGACTCATTTTTACTATAAATATTGCATGTATTGATGAGGAATCTCTAGTACAAAATGAAATGGTCTTTCAATTTTCACATGTTCAATTTAACTGTTGTGCAGGCAACATTAATGTTCATTGGCATTCATTGATTCTTTTTATCATCATGAGAAATTGTTTAAATCATCCTTTATTGACTCTCGTTATAATTTAGAAATTATGCTTTTAGATAGTCCTGCACTTCACACATTCTCATTACCTAACCTTGCATTATTTTATGCTATTCTTCCACTATTAACATACCTCATGTGGAAATTCGATCTTAGCTTGAATGAATTATCATTAAGAATCTTAATTAACATACCCCATAATTTTAAATTATAAATGATATACTCTCTTATCATGTTGTGATTTTATTAAATTTATAGTTCTATGATTCAAATTATTCATCCCTAATTCAATTCAAATCGGTTCAATCACACGCTAAAACTACTCTGTTAAACTAGTCGCTCTGAACTATTTTTGATTCATATGCCATTTTCTTATTGTCAGTTTTAGGTATAAAATGAGAACTTAAGTAATATGTTTTAAATTTAATAAGTTTAGTGTTTGATATGTAACTAAAAAGGAATTAATTGATATGTACCACCTTTATAATGAAATTGTTTAAACCTGCAGCAGACAGTTAATTATTATATATATAGTTTAATAATACTAATTTTGCGCTCTGTCAAAATATAGCTACAAATATATATAAAGTTAGCTTATAATAAATACTATCAGATAATCCGTGAGGTATTCTACGGATGCAATCAATTAGCAAATTCTAGTTAGGTCTAATTTGTGATAATTAGCGGGGGATAATTAGCTTCAACTAATTGAATAATTATAAATATATTTTTCTTTGCATATATATGGAATCATTCAAACATAATCACATATACTACATATATATTTATACATCTATATTCTATTTCTAAAATAAAGTTAAATCTTATATAGGTAGGACTAAATATATATATGAAGGACGTTAAGTTAGCATAACTAAATTAATCAGCATTGCCGATAAAATATAATAGGAGATAAATCTGTCAATTAACAATACTCATAACTGTAGGTAAGCGCACACACACACACACACACACATATATATGTATATATATATATATAAATAATAAAATAACACTAAGTAAATCTTAATTGAAACAGAACTAATATAATAATTGATGTATAATAAGTAGCTGATAATGAATCAATACTAAATATAATTGATTTATTAATAAACGTACTTATTAACTACAAATATATATGTGTATATATATATACCTATTGAAATATAATTGTATATATACACTTGTGTATCCATGAAACATAACTTTTGCTAGTTAGGTAAATACTTATAACGTAGTATATATATATATGTACGTATACATAAATATATACATCCCTATCTAAAATTAATCGATTGCCGACGCCATAACTGAATGATATAATTAATACAAAACATTAATATAATTATATATTCATAAAGTTAAGCGTACAAACTGAAAATCAACTTTATAAAGGATCGTTAGTAGATCAAAATAATTTAGTAATCGATCAACTTAATACATGGATTAAGTTATTAATAAACAAACATACATATGTGTATATAATTAATTGATAAGGTATTAATCACTTAACTAGCTAATTAATCTTAGACGGTACATGATTAATTAAATCAACGGCAATAACCGTCAATATTAGTTAACTAATCTTGTTAATAAATTTATCTTAATCATTAGTATATTACTTAGACAAGTCAAATAGTATATGTAAACTATTAGGTAATTAAACAAATTATAATTTATTCATAATTAACAGAGACAATTATCCTTAACAGTAAGAATAAAATAGATTTATTTCAAATGATTAAATACCAAAGCTTAAAACATCCATAACTTAGTCAATTTACCTCAGAATACAGTGTTCTTGGGCTCTATGTAATCCTTGAATAGCCCCAATAATAAACTACATTTAAATTTAGGTTTCAGCAGAGTGAAAATTTCTGAAATACCCTTAAGTCAAAAACCTTAATTTGAACCTGTAGGGTCCGTCTCTCGTCCAAATTGGACGTACTCACTGTCTATCTTTAAGTTAGACAGTAAAGAATCAGTTTGAATTAAGAGAATTCAATTCTGACCCGTAAATTAAAAAGTCAACTTTTTGGACCCTTAAGTAGGGGCAAAATGATCTTTTTGCCCAAAAATTTAGGATAAACACTCTTAACCTTTAATTAGTCTTTTAAAACACTAATACTAACATTATAACCATATTAGTAGCAATTAAGTAAGTAAAATTATCAGTTAGGTCAAATTTCAGAATTTTCCTAAGTCTTTAACACTGCACCTTAAGGACCCTTCCTAAGACTAGGACTAGATCATAGGGTTGATTTCATTCATTGAAAAATAAGGGTTTTTCAATGAATGAATCCTTGGTTTTATTAGTTTCTAGAATTTTCAACTTATTTTGATTATTTTATCTTTTAACCTTAGATCTAAGATATGAGATTCATCCTATTAAGTTTGATTACTTAATAGGATTAGCCTAGACTATTAGATCACTATTAGAATAAAACTTAGATCTTATATCTTATCCTTTGAGATTATGTGATTAAGCCCAACCTCGTGGTGTTTAATCCATAATCTATAGTTTAGAAGTTTTTAGTTAGAACGTCTAAAATTATCAAATAGGTTGTAATGATTTGTTACACAATTTTTATAGTCGACTTTGATTTGGTATATTAGGACCTAGCTAGTCCTAATATTTTGTAACTTATAAGGACGAGTTTCTAAGTTACACTTGGTATGTGGGAAAATGGTGATCCTGAACTTGTGTGATTTGGAATAGTTAGAACGAATAATAGAGAATATATGATATCACCATATTAGTAGAGTTCCTTGCTTATTTTGATACTTTGTGCTACGCATTCCTTGTGTATTTGAGCTTACTTCCTTGGACATTTCATATAAGATAATTTTGTGCATGAAAATAAAAACTTAAAATAATAGGATAACAGTTGCCTTTGGGTCCAGTTTGTGGAGATTATGGTGCACATTTGCCCCGATGGACAGGGGTAAGGTGAGATCATGATGCCTAACATTCTCGTTGAGGAGAGTGTGTTAGGCTTGGGACCCATATAGTCTTGCAGATGTACTTGACTTCTCAGTTATTTCTAATAGTTGTCCATAGAAACAAAAGTAAAATAACTAAAATATGTTGCATAAGTATTGTCTACCTCTTCAGTCATGAAGTACGTTCAGTATGTTTGCAGATTGAGATGTATATATATATATATATGTGGGCTAGTTTGGCCAAGTTTTCTGATATGGCAGTCAGTATACAAAGTTTGGATTTACAGTTGTAGTATTTGGCTATGTTTTGGCATTATTTATTTAGTCAGCTATTTCTTTGTACAGCTATTATACAGTAGGATGTTATATTTTATTACTATGTATCACTACTGAGATTTATTATTGTAATTTGTATATTTTATTTGATCACCAGCATGTATTAGAATGTAGTATTTTCTTTCAGCATATGTTTAGCTACTTATATTATATGCCTTACCTTGTTTACCTGGCTTTTGAGGCATGTCTTAGCCTCCTTTGTTTAAGTTATAAATGTTATTTATAGCTTTTCGTCCTTCTTATTGTATTACCAGTCACTCCTTTATATATATTGTTGCTTAGGAAAATTGTGTAAAGTGGTGATATTATAAAATGTATAAAAATATATCAGCCTAAAATGTACTTAGACAAATTGTCTAACTAGATTTTCTTTTTTTTGACTGGGGCCCTACATTGTGAAACTGATAATGGCAGGCATAGAGCAGATAGAGGATCCAGCACATGAGGAGGAGCTATTCCTAGAGGAGGAGGAGCAGCTCGGACCAGAGCATATCTAGCCTTTAGAGTTATTATGAGGATGAGTTCCTTCACATTTACTTTTATTCAGACTTTAAATAATATAATAATTCAGGTACTCTTGACTGTGCATTTGGATTTATATGCTTATATTCTGAGTTATATTATGCACTTATGTTATATTGTGATGCTTGGATGTCATTTATTGCTTCCGCACTCTGTACATGATAGTGACTGTTAGATTGATTCTGTGTTGATCCTTCCCTAATCAGGTGGATTGTGGAGTCTATCCTAATCCAATGATAAGTGAGAGGTTAGCCAGAGTGACACTCCACCCTTAACTTAATCCTTGTTGGATTAAGGGTGCGGGGTGCCACAAGCATGCCCGATGAAACTTCTTATTTCCTTTACATTAGTAGGTGGTGGTAGGTTTTCAATCAATTCAATCATAGTCTTGTCCTCCTCAATTCCTTTTCTTGAGATTAGATGACCCAAGACTCTTCCTTCTTCCACCATGAAGTGACATTTTTCCCAATTCAAAATCAGATTAGTGTCCTCACATTTTTTATGGACTTTACTTAAGTTGGTGAGGCAATAATCAAAGGATTTACCCTCCACAAAAAAAATCATCTATAAAAATCTCTAGAAACTTTCATATCATGTCAAAAAAATAGCCATCATGCATTGTTGGAAGCTTGCATGAGCATTACACAAACCAAAAGGCATCCTCCTAAAGGCTAATGTTCCATATGGGCAGGTGAAAGTAGTTTTCTCTTAATCTTCTAGAGCTATCACAATTTGATTATAGCCAGAATAACCATTGAGAAAATAAAAATAAGGATTTTTGCCAGTCTATCGAGCATTTGGTCATTGAATGGCAGAGGGTAATGATCCTTTCTAGTCATTTTATTCTGTCTTCTATAGTCTATACAAACTCTCCATCCAGTCACTTGTTGAGTTGGGAATAATTTGTTGTTATCATTAAGAATTACAGTTATACCACATTTTCTTGGCACCACATGAATAGGACTGACCCAAGGGCTGTCCGAGATAGGAAATATTATTCCAGCATCTAAGAGTTTAAAGATCTCTTTGTGAACCACTTCCTTAATGTTTGAGTTTAGATGCTTTTGAGGTTCAATGGAAGGCTTAGAATTATCTTCCAAGAGAATCCGATGCATGCATAAAGTTGGACTAATCCCCTAAAGGTTAGCTATACTCCATCCTATTGCCTTCTTGTGCTCTCTCAGAATCTTGCACAAGTGATCTTCCTAATTTTCTCTCAATAATGCAGAAATTATCACTGGAAGTGAGGTTCCTTCCCCTAGATAAGCATACTTCAAATGAGTTGGCAATGGTTTCAATTCTAATTTAGGATGTTCATTAATGGACTGTTGAATTTTCTTTCTTTTCTCAATTAGCTCTTCTACCTTACCTTCTCCCTCGAGATCTATAGTTTCCTTATCAATTGCATAATCTAAGTCTCTTACATCTCTTGATATCATCACTTCTTCAATCAAATCAAATTTCCAGCACTCTTCATATTATTTAGTTGGGTGCTTCACTACATCCTTTATATTGAACCTGACCTCTCCCTCACAGTGAAGACACAATTCCCCTTTGTATATGTCTATCATTGTCTTACTAGTAGCAAGGAATGGTATACCTAGAATTATATGTACCTTTTAGTTTTCATCTTCCATTTCTAAGACAAAAAAATCAGCTAGCAAGATAAACTTATCAACCTTGACTAAAATATTCTCCAAGATTCCCATGGAGATTTTCACGGATCTATCGGCCAGTTGAAGAAGGACAGATGTAGGTTTTAAGTATTTTTTCCCAATTTACTAAAGATATAGAATGACATTAAATTTATTGAAGCCCCCAAATCATATAAAGTTTTTGAAATGACTAATTTCCTATCATGCAGAGATGTGTGAAATTGCATGGATCTTTTCTTTTCATGGGAATTTTTTACTAAAGAATGGTACTACATTCCTCAATCAAAGCAACCATTTCCTTTTCATTTATCTTCCTTTTCTTGGATAAGATGCTTTCATTAATTTAGCGTAGCTGGGCATTTTCTCTAAGGCTTCAGCAAAAGGAATATTTATGTGAAGGGTTTCAAATGTTTCTAAAAACTTTTGGAATTGGACAGCTAACTTTTCCCTTGCCAATCTTTAAGAGTAAGGAATGTGAGGAGTGAATTTTGGTTGTTTAGTTAACTGAGTTTGAGTTTTCTCCCTCACTTCCTTCTCGCTTTCCTTATTAGCATCCTCTTCCTCCGTTGATCCATCTCTAAATTCTTAGATGTGTTCTCAAATTTTTTTAACACAGCAGGTTCTGTCATTTTCCCACTTCTTAATATTATAGAATTTCCCAATTCATTTCCACAGTCTCTTATTGCTCCAACTAAGACTAGTTTGTTTAATTCGCTTATAATTCTTTTACCTTCAACTCTATTCTATTAACAGTTTTTTCTTAGCTCAAGAGAGTTTGCTCATGCCAATTTAAAGTTGCATTAGTTTTGTTCATGATATTGATTGTGGAATTTCTAAACTATCTAAAGGAGTGCTCTAATCCCCTTCTATCCTTACCTCAATTTTCCTTAATATTTAAGACAGAATTGACACCTTCCATTTTACGGTCATCCCAATGAAATGAATTTAGCTGCATTCTCTCAATTGTTTGGTTTAGTTGGAAATTTGATTTTTTAGTTCAAAAATTTTATTGATTTCATTTACTTAGTTAGCTTCCCATTTTTTTATGTTTACCCCTTCATTCAGCCATTGATAAGCATTATTCACCATTTCCTCACTACTCAAAAAACCACCCGCGGCTGCATCAATAAGTGTCCTTGTAGGTGCATTCAATCCATTATAGAAAATCTGCACTTACATTCACAAGGGGAACCCATGATGTGGGCAACGCCTTAAGCAATCCTTAAAGCGCTCCCAGCCAAAATACAAGTTTTCACCATTTTGCAGAGAGAAATTTGAGATTTCATTTCTCAGCCTACCAGGTGGGAAATACTTAGCTAGGAGTTTCCTAGCGAAGTCATCCCAAGTCCTAATGAACTCACCAGGTAGAGAGCTGAGCCAAACTTTCGCTCTATCTCTCAGCAAAAATGGGAACAATCTTAACATAAAGGCATCATCGGATACTCCATTGAATCTAAAAGTGTCGCATATTTCTAGAAAATTTGAATATGCACATTAGGATCATCCGATACTAGACCACTAAATTGATTATTTTGGATCATTATTAAAATTGATCGCTTAACCTCAAAATTGTTTGCTTGAATTGGAGGCCTAACAGTAGCATTTGGGACTGCTTTTATGGTTGAAAGCGCATATTCTCTAAAGAGTCTCTTCATAATGTTTACTGTTGGCTCTAAAGGATTGACTTCCAAATCTTCCATTTGTGCTTATTGTTGGTTTAGAATAACTTGTTCTCTCCTAGATCTAAGTTATGTTCTATCCATTTCAGGGTGGTAGAAGATTTCAGAGTGGTTTCTCCTACTCATGCAGGTTAAAGATTATAGCTAGTAAGAACAATTCACAATAATCAGGTTCAACAATATAATTCAGCACATAAAACAATCAGCAGATTAAAATTCAGGAAACAGTAAGCAGCAATATAGTTTAACACAACTTTTAGGAATTTTCAAACTTTTTTTTAACAGCAAATAAAACTAAGCAAAATCTAAATCTACACTAAAGTTAGCACAAATATAATTACAGCAACTAAAGTTTATATGCAAAGTTAAGTAAGATCTAAATCACTACTTAATAGTAGATTATACTTAATATAAAACTTGGAACTGTTACCCGACCCGTGCCAAGAACTTGACAGACTGTAAATACACGTCTGCGCTCGTACGCAAGTGTACGTTGTTCAAAGTAATAATTTGGAATGGTAAGTTCCATATTTATATCGTCCATAGGGAACAGTGGTTCTGATACTAAGTTTTATCTATGTTTAGTAATGTTTAGAGAATTCGTATTTTGGTTTTGGTTTTGTCCCTAATTTAACAAATAATGATTTAATTAAAGATACTATTTGATTTAATAAGAGAGAGTTGGGGTTTTATTATGTGACTCATAAGGTCTCAGTATAGTAATCATATCATTAAAATTTACAAAGTAATTATACTATGCCTTACCAATTAAGTGAATATTGCCTTCCTAAGATTGGTCCTCTAATTCCAACAAGTTCAAATTTAGTGCACAAGAAGAATACCCTATGTAACAACTCTAAATTATTACTTAGCTTAATTTTAGCTTAATCGCATCCTAACTATTATTTCATTTAGTTCATCTAGTCATTAGAACTAATCTCCGAAGATTTGGAGCAATTCGGAGCTCAATCAAATAATTTGGAATATTCAATTAATTAGAAAATTAAGATCTTTAGTTTGACTTCGAAATCAAAATTTGACTTCGCCATTGCACTCGTCATCCCTAAATTAGCTAGGGGTGATGTTTTGGACATGTGCGGAAGTCGTCAGATTTTATCGAATATTTTAACATAATTAAATACCCAAAAAATAAAAAATTAAATACTCGTCGGAATTAAAATTTGACTTTACCGTTGCGCAATCCTCATCCTCGAATTAGCTATGGGTGAAATTTTGGGATTTTTCGGAAGTCGTCGAATTTTCTTGAATATTTTAATATATTTAATTAATTAAAAAATAAGAAAAAAATAAATTGACATCGAAATCAAAATCTAATTTCGCCATTTCGTTCCTCATCCTCAAATTAGCTTGGGGTGAATTCTTAAGATATTTCGGAGCACATTTATAAGGCCTAATTTTTCTTTGGGATTAATTTAATTAATAAAGTAATTTTAAAAATTAGATTTTTTGTCTTCTTTCCCTCCTTTTTCTTCTTTGGCTGGCTGGGACCCACAGCCATCCAATTCAATTCTGAGTTCCTTACCCTTCAGCCCCCCTGTTGTGCTCAGCCTAGCTTGCCTCTCTATCTCCTACCAGCCACCCCCCTCTATCTCACCAAGTGGGAGGGGACAGCTCAGGCCCATCCAATCCCATGGCAGGTAGCCATCCATTAAAAGAGCCTTTGGCTCTTAGCTCTCCATTTCCTCTATCGTCTTTGCCCAGCTAATTTCCCCATTGTTGTGCATGCTGAAGGAAGGATCTCTCAAGCTCTCAAGCCTCCCTTAGAAAATTTTCCATTATCAAAGCCAAGGTACCTCATTTCCCCTGTTGAATGAATTTAATGGCTACTTCATTTTGCTCTTATGCCTAGATTGAATCCTTATAAATTTGTAATAAGGATATGGAGTTCATCAGAGCTCATTAGGTTGTGATTTTAAGAAGATGAAGATGCTTTGTTTTTCCTTCTTCCTTCATACCCTGACCTTTAACTCCCTTGTTTCCATAGTTAAAATAATCCTTTCGTGCTGCTTTTAGTATCAATGGAAAGGTCTCGAAAATACCTTTCCATCGGTATATGGCACCGCACATAAAGTGCTCTAGGTTGAGAGTATTTGAGCCTAAGAATTGACTCATTGCAGTTTTTGCCCCAACGAAATCACCGTCGAGCACTGCAGATCGCCGGAGTTCAAAATTGGGTCCACCATAGCACGCCATAGCGCACTAGGGCACGCCGCAATGCCCGAGCTTTGAGTTGAATCCACCATAATCCGCTACAGCACGCCACAGCACCGAAGCCCACTGCAACGCACCGTAGCGTCTGGCTTTCGGCCAAAAGGCGCTACGCACGCCATAGCGCCCAGAACTATCCAGATTGGTCTAGAACCGGCTGAAATGGCCAAAACCTCATTGTTTTCAAATTTTAAGGACCTGAGGACCCTAGCAGGGCCAAAATATATCAATTTTAAATTTAGGTAAAGTAAAATTGAGCACTCTATAAAATTGTATATGAGTTTGAGATATGGAAAAGATTGAGATTTGACCCCCCTTCATGAAAATAGACCCTAGCATTGAAATGACCATGACTTGGTCATTTGAACTCCAAATAAGAAGATTCAAAGTGCTAGATAGCTTAGAATATCTGTACTAACAATAATCAACAATAAAAATTTCAGTTCTAAACCCTATAAACTTTAAGTTGACCAAAATACCCCTAACCCTAGTTAGGTCATAACTTGACCAATTTAATTCCAATTTGGGTCTACTACTAGTTAAAGTACTCAGTGTAGTTGTAGAGAAGCTATAGACACTGAGTTTTTTGAATTTGGATACTAAATGGAAAAGTTAGATTTTTGACCCCTATTTGCCTTAAAAAAAATTTCATAATTGCCCTTAGAATTGAATTGTCCATAACTAATCTAATAGAATTAAAAAATTAGAGTTCTTAGACTCTCTATAAATCTTAAAAAGTAACCAACAATAAACTGCATAATGATTTAGATTCTATTAAGTGTAAATTACTAAATTGCCCCTTAGGTCAAAATCCTTAGTTTGGACCTATATGGCTCGTTTCTTATCCAAATTGAGTGTACTTACTGTCTAACTTTATGTTAGACTATAATGAATCATTTGTCAGTAAGAAATTCTAATGTGGAACCCTAAATCAAAAATTAATTTTTTGGACCCTTAAGTAGGGGCAAAATGGTCATTTTGCCCAAATTTTAGGTTAAGCGTCCTTAATCCCTAATTTAACTTTTAAATTATTAAAATAAATATTAAAAATGTATTAGAATTATTTGAGCGAATAAAATTAGCTACTAAATCAAATTAGTTAAATTCTCTAAAAATTTCCCTAAGTCTTTCCTCAAGATATTACACTTCACATTAGAACTATTCCTAAGACTAGGACTAGATCATAAGTTAAATTTTATTTATTGAATAACAAAGTTAGTCAATCAATGAATCCTCAATTTTATTAGTTTCTAGATTTTATAATTTAATTTTGATTATTTTATATTTTAACCTTTGACTCAGGATAGGAGAACCACCCTATTAAGCTTGACTGTGCTAAAATAGGATGTGCTCTAATTTGTAGTTTACTCTTAGTATAACCCTAGATTCCTTAGACTGCACCCTTTGGATTATGTGATTAAGCCCAAGCTCATTGTGTTTAATCATAATCTATAGCTTAGTAGATCTTGATCAAATCTTAGTTATAACGGCTAAATTCATCAAACTAGGACATTGTGATTTATTACTTAACCTATAATCGTACTTGATTGAATTAGATTAGAACTCGATCAGTTCTAATTCTTTTTAACTTATAAGGTTGTATTTCTAAGTTACACTCGATGGTAGGAATTGTATATCCTAAACTTGCGTAACTTAGAATAGTTATAATGGCTTAAATACACAACAACAGTGTCATCATATTTAGTAGAGTCTCTTGCTTACTACTTGGATTTTGTTACTCATGCATTCTTTAAAATTATGCTTTAACACCTTGGATATGTTATATAAGAGAACTTTATGCATGAAATGAAAACATAGAATATTAGGATAATATTTGCATTGGGTTTAATTACATGGTGATCTAGCGCATTTTACTCTACTGGGTAGGGGTAAATAGAAATAAGGATGCTTAACATTACTCATTGAGGAGTGTGTATTAAGCTTGGAACCCGTATAGTCTAGCAGACATGCTTGACTCCTCAGGTATTTTTGAACGTGTCCATAGAAATAAAAGTAAAATAATTAAAAGATTTTGCATTTGTATTTACTGCCTCTACAGTCTTACTATTTTGTTATATCTGTCGTAACCCAAAAAGGCTTTGGGAATTTCTGTCTGGGCCTGATTGGCCAATCCTTTCTGATATGGCAGTTATACATACCTATTTTTGTTTAAGTTTACTATTTACTATATTATTGATGCATGTTATTTCAGTCAACTTTATTTTATTTACTTACCTGCTCACTTGTACGTATTTATAGGATGCTAGATTTTACTGCTTGATATATGTACCACATTCAGATTTCTGTTTTAATTAGCATATGTCATGTGATTATCAGCATGTTTAGGATTAGACTTTTCTTTCAGTACTTTTACTTACTGTAGTATATATGTATGCTTATTTCTTGCTTAGTTTGCTTGAGGTGTGTTTTTTACCTC